>CM024172.1:7640552-8240552 GCA_013433145.1 Ascaris suum | reverse complement strand
TACACTCTTCGTCCGGGCATAAGAATCGTGAAATGTACTTTGGTGACACCACCGGAATGGCTAACGATAGACTGTCGTATTACCGATGACGAGAACTTGACTAGAATTTTATCCATCTGCGCATGAAGCCGACCGCGTTTTACTAGTTATCACTTCGTCCTAACAGACACTTTAAGATTTGGTGAAATTATTACATTATTTGCTTAATTTCTCATTAGGAAACGATGGAATGAACAAGGCTGCATTCGCAGAAGTTCTTTGCTTGCGTCACAGAGCACTTCAAAGTCAAATATCAAAAAATACTTGCAAAGGAACAAATGAACAAAACATACCTGGTGCACTATGTCCCGAACCTATATAGCAATATTTCGCTGGCAGCTTACCCAGTGCGTTCTTGGAGTTTTATAACTTGCCAATCAGCAACAAAAAATTCACATGTGAGCAAAATTCTTGTATTAAAACTTACCTTTTTGAATCAGCAAACAAAGTACGTGGTTAAACTATCCAGAGGCCCTGGTGAAACACGCGAATCTTCTAAACCGACCGTGAATATCGCCGAAACATTAGTATTCTTCAAACGGTACACAAGCTTTGTGAAGCTGGACTTGTTGTTTAGACTCTTCCACAGAAACAACAAAAATGCATTACCACAGGATCACAGGAAACAACTATGGAACATTATTGTGCAACGCGCGCAGTGACAGAAACAATGCACAGGAAACGGGCGCGTACGCGTGTATGTGCGCAAGAGTGCAACCGTGCAAGTTTCGTTGACAAAACACATGTAATATGCCCATAATTATAGCCAAGGTATGGGAAACAAGGTTATCCACGCGGTGCAGAATACGATAAAGCATTTTTGTTGCTTGTAATAGGCTCTTGCGAGTGGTAATGCTCTCAAACGTTCAAGGACTTGGTTGTAGCAAGGCTTCTCAGGTGCTACTAAAGCAGATCGAGCAGGAGGAGTATGGATGAGGCTCTCACGTACAAGGGAAACTTGGAAAAGAAAAGATAAAGCAGACGTCGCTAATTAACAGGGTGAAACTTCGTATGGACATACGATGCCGCCATAGTTGACTTTCGCAAATCAAACTTGCTCGTTTGCGGAAAATTTGTCCGGGCGGCGGGACATGTAATCTACTAAGGTACTGTTGTGGGTGTTTTACTTTTTGTTACGAACGAGTGAAACTGGCTGCTAGGAGTGGCATGCAAAAATTGACGTTGTGCGAGCTTCTTATGCACGATTCTTTATTTAATTCAAGGGACACTCTTTGAAAGCGCTCATCTTGGGCATAAAAGTTAAGCGGATGCGAAGAATAATTTATTGTTTCTCAGAAAAAGGAAGAGCAATGGTAACAAACTGATATTGGCAGAGAGGCCTTTGAAAAGTAATAGTGAAAAAGATCTGTTTATACATAACTGGAAAAGCGTAAAGACTAAACATCAGGGAATCCCTCGTTGGGCGGTCCCCAGACGAGACCACTCTCAGCTGACACTACCGTCTCTTCGCATACAATTCCTATTGACACACGCGATAGCGTTACGTTTCTCTCCTGTTCCTTGCGTGCCATTTATTTCGATTTCACGCTCCGACGTCATCACTATCAGACAGCTCCTCAGGGCGAAGATCACAGCTGAAGACGCTCATGCAGAAAAGTGTGTTTTTGGTTTGCGGACCAACAACTTTGCCTTCAACATCGAACGGAAAGTGTGATGTTTGCATTTTTTTTAGTGCCTATCTTTTGCTTATTGTGGTTTTGTTTTATGTTGAACAGGGCGGGAACCTCCAAATTGCTGAATTATAATTACTTCACAAGTTGTAAGCTGTATATATATATATATATATATATATATATATATATATATATATATATATATATATATATATATATATATATATATATATATATATATATATATATATATATATATATATATATATACAGCGAAGGTCATTAATAACGTAAATTCATGCTTTCATAGAAGCGAACTGATTAGAGATAACTGATTAGAGATGACTTATGAAGATGGAGATATTTTGGCGTCGATAACGCCGATTTATTCCAAATATGAGCAGCTCTTGAGTGGAATGAATTAAAAACAGCCTTTAGTTCAGAGATTTTACGAGAGAATTGAAACCTTTTAGATGTTTTTGGCTGCTTTGGACGATTGAAAACGTTGCATCGAATGTAACACCTAAGAAAGTAGAGATGATTCAGTCTTCTAATGACGAAATTCAGTTGAATGTGACAGATGATATAGTAAAGCTCAAACTCTGCAGAGCTGATTTGATTTTAAATAAGAAAGTGTTCTGGAAAGGAGTAATTGACGATTAATTGTAGCACTGTAAATACTGCGGATGTTATACTAATGGGGCGATATTTGATCATTAATGCTACCCACTGTTTTTAAGTTGGGAGGCTACCAGAGTTTTAAAAGCAAAAGGGGTACGCAACATAGTATACTTCGCTCGAGAATTCGACTTAAACGATAGGAAAATGCTTGAGGTGTACTTCATGGAACAACATGGTGTGCACTCAGGCGTAAACTAAACTTTACCACCGAGCTTTCCAACCATTTTCTGGATGAAACCGAGATTCATATCTACAAGCATTTAAATGAGCCGACCTCTTCTAATAGGGAACTAAGGCATTGCGTTATCGCTCAGCTTGAAAGCCATTGGTGAAAACCTGTTCAGAAAGCATATTTTTGATGGAATTTTGTATAATATCCCTCAGTCAGACTTAAGTGCACCTACGTCCCACTTAACAACGACCATCCAAAAGCTGTACAGTCGCTTTTTTGTTTCATGACAAGACAACAGATTTTTCTTCATTTTCAGCATACTTGAAACAAGTTCCACACCAGGCTTTAAATATTTGCTAAAAGCAGCCTAGCCAGTAATCCTATATCTCGTCTTTTACAGAAAATAACAGAAAAGAGCGCTTTCGAAAATCGTTCAGTCGTGGGCTAAAATATTATGTTTTCGATTATTTGCTGAAATATCAGTGCTCCAAGCAATGTTTTCTGAGCACCTCAATCTTTTCCCCTCCCCTTCATCAAGTTCACTTTTTTGACACAATCTATACCTCATCAATTTGTTCGTACTTTTCCCTATTTTCAAAGATGAGCATTCCAAAAATAGCATGCGAAAATCAATTAGGTGATAGCGTCATGGAAAGTTGGATGGCACAACTATTATAGCTTTCCGCAAATGACATCTTTTTCTCAAAGTTTCTACAATGATCCCTTTCCTGTGGAACTTTTGTAATATGCAATTGGCAGATTAAACTTTCCGGGTAACTCATAATGATTGCAAAATTTGCAATAAAATTTTTGCAAACAGTTCTTATGAGATTTCGTCTATCATCGAAATCTTTTAAAAAACAAGTAACAAGTTTAAGCAGTCTCATAAGTAACAACTCTTCATAAGTAACATAAGTGACGTCATTTCATGAATAATCCAGCAAGTTCTGGTGCAGCTTTGCAATGCGTTTTCCTGTGTTGATTCCTAAAGGGAATAAAGATCACCATCTGCACATTCTTTTTTATTTAGGTTCGCGTTTTATTTACTGTTATGTTCGTTGATGCTTACCTCGCACTACTTCTCTTTTTTTAAATTTACTGCTTCGTCCCTTATGAGTATACATTTTATTCCCTTTACTGCTGCTACTCAATATGATAGCTTACTCCCACATAACTCTTGTGTTCTTATTGAAGGTAAACGCAACAGAATGCTGCAATAAAAGCAACGCTGTTTAGCATTTGAAATATACGCACATAGCGCGATGTATCGATCTGTTGTGCACTTCAAATACACCCCCTCGCGCAATTCACGCTTTGAGACGGTGAGTTGGACGCCGCTCTCTCGACCAGGACGCCACGGGACCACTTCGTATTGGACTGCGGTGGACTTGCATTATATCCGTCTCATATCTAGCACGTTTAGTACCTCCTGTGTGAGCTTTTTCGTCAATATTTCCCTGTAACGATTTCTCATGCAGCTCCTAAACATTCTCAATCTTAGATGACTCCTCTATCGTTTCGTTGATCGCATCATGGAATATTTCCTTTCAGAAGTCAGGCTTTTGCATTGGAGTGCAAAGAATGCAATGAAGAGTTGGTGGAGTTGATCCTCATATTAGTTTTTTACTAGGAGTTATTCATAATAGAAATAACGGTACATTGATGACCGTAACTAGCACACCATTCTAGCCATCGATTCGCTATAGTTGCTTCCATGATGATTGCGATCCACATCATTGAATTGTTTTTTGCTTAAGATCAGTTTGTTATTCTTTTGCTTTTCGCACTGAAAATATTAAATGATGAGTGTTAATTTATTTCGCTTATTAGAATGACTGCAAACAACTTGTTGTGATCTTCTTCATAGTTTTACGTGAAATTACGAAAACGCTCTCAAAACTTGCTGTAATTTCCTGTTTTTCTATGCCACACTCAACGTTCAATTCAAAAGGGTTGACGTCTGACTTGATATAGTGAAGGTCTTCGGTTGCTCAGTGTCTTGTACTTTTCACGTTCATCGCAGTCGCACTCAAAATCACCTTTGCGGTACCCGTTTATATTTATAGAGTCGTCCTCTAGTTTTTCTCGCTCTACTCGTTTATCAAAAAAGTGCATCTGATAACTGCCAGGAAAATAGTGGACAAAATTTTGTAGTAATCGGTCATTAAGGTTAGGGATTTATTTTCACTGCTTATTCCAGTTGAAAGAGTTTGAAAATATTCCGCTTATTTCTGTCACTCGCTGCTTTGTTTGTTTATCTTATTTATCCATTCTTTCCTCACACTTCCAGTCCGTTTAGTTCCCAGCACTTAAATGAACCTAGCCTGGTCGAACTTTACATATTGCGAGAAATTTGTTGGGATATCACATAAGGAGGATGAAATGGACGGAAATGAATCAAAAACTTGCCCTCAAAATTTTGAAGTTCTCACAAAAAGGCTCAGTAGTCTCTTGAAATTTTAAATTGCCTTTGTTCGTTGTTTTCTGTTTTCACTTCCTAGATATCCGAATCGCTCTGTTTGCAGTATACTTCATCTGCACAAAAAACCGATTTCTTATGAATAGAGAGTGGTGAAACAAAGAAGCTCTGAGGTGTGATTAGAACTTCATGTAAAGATTAGTGGCTTTGCGTTCAGTGATCTATTTGAGGATGGCTTTTGCGTTGTGCCAACTTTTTATTATTTCACCCTCTGAATAACAGTATTCATTTCTTACATGTACCAGTTTAACTGGTCAACAATGCCAGAAAACGTAATCGTTTTTCTTTTCATTTGTTAATAATCGTTCCACTTAGTTATTTTTGATTATCGCGACTTCGTGCACGACAAGTATTGAGCCGTATGTTTACCGATGGAATGTTGTCTTGTTCTGTCTATTTCGCGAGTGGAAATGAAAGAAATATACGTTGACATGAATTTCGTCCACACAGAGTTTGTAATCAAATTATTCGTCGCAGATTCTCTCGCCGATATCGATATGATTGCGAAGCTCGTCTCCTTATCCACTCTGATCTGAATTTCTCATCTTCCTTTAGTCGATTCAAAAAGAGACGTGTGAATTAATTCGTTGCAGAAATGCTGTTCCTCTAATTAGCTGCTTTTTCATTTCGCAAAGTTGCTTTTTGGAGTGCTCTCTCACATGAATACTGTAGGATGCAAATACAGCAGTGCTGTTAAAAACATGGTATATGATAGAACGACATGAGATATTAGGTATTATAAAGAGCAAACGTGTTGTCCGTGTAAAAACTACTCGTCTTTGAAACGCGTCTCTGTCCTACGTCATAGAATGCGACGGCATGACGTCGTTCGCTGCTTCACCCTGATAGCTGTGTTTTTCTACAAGGTTGCTGACACTCGTGCTGCTGCAGTCATACCCTTGTCATCACTATGAGTTATAATAATTGAGTGCAGAATAATGTGTCTCAGAGCGGTTTCCAACCAAGATTGAAGAGGGAATCACACATTTCTTTTTCTTTAATGTGTTCCTTGTGCTAATACCACCACTTTCATTCCCGAAACCATAAGAAATCAACTCTGTCTCATTTAAATATCATGTTAGGAATTATTAATTAAAATATGCAAAATAATCATATAATTGGTGCTGATGGATGAGACGAGAAAATAATTCCTAGCTCATAGGAGAACATTCAAAGTGACCATACAAGTGGTATTAGTGAAACGAGTTGTTTACTTAACCATATGTCGTATTACACTCATAACTATTTCCATTATGCGTAAGTTTTTTTCGGGCATTCCTTAGATAAGTCAGAACTTCGTCTAAATATGTTCTTGACCTCAGCTATTTGCCTCATAGTTTAGAGGTTTATATTTCAAGCAATAATAGGTATGATTCATAGTAATATTTTTATCGATACGGATATGTGCTTCATATAGCAGTTGATAGAAATCAAGCAGCATTTCTCAAAAAGCATTAAATTTCAATTCTTATATTGCATTGGCGATGATACCGTTTGCTTGCAAGCGGAAAGATAAAGAACAATATGCGTCGACTGAGTGCGTCATATACGTCGAACTGCTCTCTCTGCATACAGAAATCTTCGCGCAATTGTTATTCGCTTATGAATATAAGAAGTATTTTAAAACTGTGAGGACGAACCGCGGGAAGCTTTATTGTCCAAGTTGAAAAATCGAGCGATCGACGAACACATTTCGTGGAGCTTTTCCGCCGTCATTTGTTTACAAAACGGGCATTGTGCGCGGCACTTCGACGCACAAACTCGATAGTGTATCGTAGATATTCCTGTTTTCTAGTTTGCGCATTATCACTTTATCCTAACAGCGAGAAATGTCTTTGAGGAGATGTTTACATCTGCAGCTAAAATGTTTTTCCAATGTTCATACTTCTATTAAAGTTTAGAATCTATTCTTTATTTATGGCGAAATCATTTGGCTATAAGCTTATGTTAAGGCTTGAATACAAGCCACAACAACCTGTTTTCCATATCTAACATTGCAGTTAGCAGTCATTGCACCTTTGCCGTGACATTGACTAGGGAGTTAGCACTTTGCCTAATGGCTTCTCGTCAATTTTTATTGCTCCCGATTTCTTGCAAATCGACGACCACATAGACCGTGATGAAGCGTGGCAACAGGCGGGAAGTGCTCTCGTTGGTCAACATGGAAAAACAGCCTGCCGCTCAATGATTCCAGTTCATGTATCAGATAAATGTTTAAATTTCTCAAACATGTTTTTGGAAGGGTTTAAGCATAAGCTAAACTGTAACAATTGTCACCAATCACTATATTATCCTTCTTTCGAACCATTACCCTAATGGAAGCAACAGTGACGAAAACGGATCCTCATGTTTTCCGAGCTTCGTCTATTTGAGTTGTTCTTCCTTTAGTATGCTTAATGACGCACAATGAAATATGCCTGCCATCGTGATGGTATAGAACTCATTCTTCGTTTTTCTAGGGTCAATAAGTTTTGAGATGCTACTTTTTGTTCTATCATGCTTGCTATGATAGATAAGAATTCGCCGTTCATAAAGGTGGAGACGGACGTTCATTCTCCAATTTTTGCTGTTTTGTGGTGCACGATTGAAATCTAAAAGCTGATGAGTCTCTCATAAATGCGCTTCGTTCTCACATTGATTAGTGATATGTCTATAAAAGTACACTTTATTTAAAGAGATCAAGTGAATGAATGAATTATACGATGCAGTGATCTAAAAAACAAATCTGAATAATTGTCAAGCTTATCAACACATTCTTGGATAATTGTGCACCTTTAAATGTGTTAGTATTTCCACAGCGTCTACCACCTAAACTTTTCATATCAGGCGCTCTCATATATGGTCAGATTACTATGGCGCAACTTTTCACTGACAAATCATTATTATACGTTGTTTGCTGCTATTCGCAAGCTCTTTACAGGAAAGATTTTGCAGGAAGACGTATCATGAGGCGCGTTGTCATTCGTTTTGAATATTTTTGCACTCGGTCGGTGCGATCGGTGCGGTGCAAAGCGCATCGTCAGTTTCTTTGGCACATTGTATTTCCTAGTTCCTTCATTTCGTTAAACGTCAGTGTTCCTGAAAACTTAACTGACTACCTCTGTCTGAGGGGAGAAAATGGAACATTTTACGAGTCCTTATGAACAGAACCAGTGGCTAACGAGTAAAAGTTATCAAGCTGTAGGCGATATTTGTTTCAGACAGTGGGGAATATATCAGAGGGAAGAATTTCTTTGTGGAAAGCAGCACTTCAAGTGAGATGAAGAACGGCGGCGCGATTTTAAGATGTTTTTATTCATATTTGAAATAGGTAACTGCAATTGGATTTTAGACAAGCTTAACTTGGTTTTTTTCTTAATCTAGATGAATAGTTTGTTGGAATAGTTCGAAAGATTTCTGACCCTATTGTGCACAAGATTATTTCACTCTAGAGCCAACAAAATTATAAAAGCACAAGTAATATGCTAATTTTTTGCTTTTAAATGTTATCGATACCAATCGTTTCTGGTCATTTTTGCAGGAGTATTACTCATCAGTGGTCAGTTCTATCTGTTCTAAAGTGAACTGATTGGATGTTTATCACTGAGTGTCCGCGATGAATCGTTTGTTAGGATACTTTCTACTCTTTTCGCAATGTTTCTCAACAATGCACGAATAAAAATGGCTGAATGTCTAAATTTTCATTGAAAAAATAACTTCAAAAATCGCAAAATGAATTCCAATTTTTGATGTCATTGTTGTGGTTTTTGTTTTCATAGAGAAATTTAGAAAGAAAAATGACGTAAGATTTCGGTTTGGGGAATAAAAAGAATGACTATAGGAGAGCTTAAATGATCCCTCGTTAAAAATGTCTTCATGACAGGTTGGGCGATGGCCAATTAAAATTAATTATTACAGGTTACCTTGAAATTATTATACGTTATATGATGAGGTTACCACAGATATGATCAATTAAAAATCCGTGGCAGGTTATCGATCACGTTTAATGTTAATAAGGCACTTTGGTTGCGTAAGCCGTCTTTCTTTGAGGTACGCTAACGAATTCTCTCATTGCTAATTTGTTATATATTTCATTAAACGTTTGCAAAGAATATTGATTGATCGAAAGATTGTTGATGCGTCGTTATATGATAGCTGTAATGCAAGAGGGCTCAAAAGGAGGATAATACACCACGTGATTCATCGTAAACTGCTCGGTTCTGCTGAGAGCAACGCAAAGATGAAGCGCCAGTGCTTCGCCCGCATTGGAGCGGTCCAGGATTCGAATCCCCATGCCTCCACGTTTCCTTTAAATACTGCAGCAGTTAATATATTGCGTGCACAGTCCAGCCGAATAGATTTCTCACATGGCCCTCCAAAAACTGTCGCATTCCCTTAAAGACAACTGCTTTGCGGAGCACTTGAGTTGCTGTGTTAACGCAACTGTCTTCGAGAGTTGTTAATGCAGTTGTGATCAATACCGGCCAGCTTCGCTATGGGTGCACTGTTTACTTTTTGATATGACGATGTCTAACCTCATCGAGTTGTTATCACTTCTCTCAGTGGAATATATATCTTCCAGCCTATGAATTACTGCTCGTCCTCGTTGTCTTTATTTGTGTTCATTCATTGAAAGAATTTTCTTCTTTGTTTCTCTAAATTTTTTTAAATGTTCCTTTCTGATATGCTGAAGAATGTGAAAATTTTGGGATTCCGTAAATGAAGAAAATGCATTTGAGCGCTTAACGCATCTTTGCACATAATTTTAATATATTGATGCAGTTTTGTAATTGATCATTTAAGGTTCGACGGCAGTTCTCTTGGATTAAGCACTGATTACTCTCGTTTTATGCATAAAGCAATAAGTAGAAGATTGATTCAAGAAAAGTTTCAGGAGAAGGCATCTGTTCTCATAAGGGTCTCAATCCTGAACAGGTGTTTGCTGAGACGATCTCTCGCACCAACTTTTTTGGCACTGCCTGTTCACTACACTAGTGGGATAAAAGGTAAATTCTTGAGCAACCATCTATTCTCTATGTCGTTTCCTGCTTTCATTATAACCAACCGTCTATCAAAAAATATATCGGTGAAAACGTCTTTCCCATATTATTAATCTGAGCATTCAGTTTATGATTTACTTCAAATGAGATGCAAATATTTTCCGAGCAGCGTTGAATGTCGCGATTAAACCTCTTTGAATGAGGCATCAATTGCTCCACCGTAAGTGTATTTAAGAAAACTCCGAGTAAATTCCTCAAGAGAAATTACGAAAAAAAAGAACTGCCAGATAAGTGATTTGCAGCTCCAGACACAAATGCGCGATGCAAATAATAATCGTAAAAGCAGAAAGCAAAAGCAGAAAACGTTGGCTGTAAACCGTGAAAAAAAGAACGTTCTCTTCTGTCGGACAGCAACAACCAAAAATAGGGAGAATTTTCGTCTCAGTTTGATACGCTTTTCTGAGCGTTCAGACTAAAACTATATATATATATATATATATATATATATATATATATATATATATATATATATATATATATATATATATATATATATATATATATATATATATATATATATATATATATATATATATATATATATATATATATATAATATATATATATATATATATATAATTTTATTAGCAATTTCATTTTCGTTAGCATATTTCAGTTTTGTCAATAGGATTCTTCTCAAAAACGAGAATTGTTGAAAGTGTTAGCTCAAAAACCTTCCTCAGCCGTGCGATCTGCGTTCACTTTAGTCACTGAGAATGATGTTGAACGAGAAATTGCGGCGAAGAGAATATGGAGGAATGCGGATGCTGTGTGCTTCGATGTCGACTCAACGGTTTGTCAGGTGAGTAAACAGGTGATTCCAACGGACTCTTGCTTCGAATTTTGCTTTAGTGAATAGGATTTGTGTTTAGAAAATAAAAGAAGTTCAAATTTGTATACACAATTACTTAAGGAGATGGGCATTCACGATTTCAAGATGTGTATTCTCCACAAGGAACTAACGAATAAAATGCGAAATAAAAGCGTGTAACATTTACCTATATAAATACATGTGTATGCATAAATGTACTTACTGGTATAGTCATCTGCTTCGTATGACGTTTCGTACCAGTTTTGGTTTACTGTGTAGTATCGTTGTTACTGTGATTCAGGACGAAGCGATAGACCAGTTGGCGAATTTTATTGGTGTGGGTGAGGAAATCGGAAAATGCACGCAACGAGCGATGAATGGCTTGTTGACGTTCCGCGAGGCGCTCACACAGAGACTGGGTATTATGCGACCCACGTTCGATCAGCTCGAAACATTTGCCATGACCCATCCAACTCTGCTTACACCTGGCATACGCGAATTAGTTGCCGAATTGCGGCGGCGTCAAATTGACGTCTACTTAGTAAGTGCCATGAAGTGTTCTGTCAGTCTTCTATTAATCTTTATTAAAGTAAGTCTATTATGGTATTCGGTAATCAAATTCCACCAGCACGATTTTGAACATCCACCGTCCAGATGTGCATTAATCCGTGGATGGAAAATACATAGGATGAAGCACTCGATTTCTGTAGGATGCACTACAGTTCATCATGGAAACTGGTTGTTTACGGTACACGAAACCAATTTGGTTGATCGTGGGGAAAACATCATTTCAGTTTTCAATGAAGTCGTTTCTTGATTGCATATATTGATGCACTTTCAATGATCAAAAAGTTATTTTTGCTGATGTGATGTACTGCTGAGCTACTTGGTGAAGATTGCTTGGTTGATTCAAAAAGTTCTGATTGTATTTTTTGCACTGTTGGAGGAGGTCTTCCTCGCCGGAAGCGGAAATATCTATATCTGCAATCAGAAACCATTGTCAGCATATTTGGAGGACAAAGAAAACGGTGAATTTGAATTGCTGACGTTCATTAAAGCTTATACGTGGGCCATCTGCAGGTTTCTGGAGGATTCCGACGACTAATACTGCCAGCAGCACGTTTGTTGAATATTCCAAGGGAGAACGTTTTCGCTAATGAAATTCTTTTTGATGAACATGGCAACTATGCGGGTTTCGATAAAAGTGAGCTGACGAGTGATTCCGGTTCTAAAATGGTTGGCAAACCGGGTGTATGCGGCCTTCTTAAGCGCAGGTAAACATGAACGGCAATTTGACAAATTTGACTGATCGCTCATTGGAAGACGAATGAGATTCACTTCTTTTCATGCAAGTTTCGTTCCATTGCAGTGGCTCTTGCATGGAGTGTGACGTGGATATCGAACTCATACATGAATAAATCTCAAGCTGCTTTGTTGAAAACAGAAAAATTCGCTCCGATAAAATGTAAAATGAATTTGCATAGAGTCGTCCGTTACCAGTAAAGCACAGATTCCCCTCTAGTTTCTAAAGGACGATAGATTGTGAAAAAAAAATAATGCAAATAAGGGAACAGTCCTTTATCATGGCATTCATGAATTTCACTATTTTCGATCACGTTATTGAGCTGTTGCTTCCTCTCATAGATATCAAACCTAAAAGTTTCCGCAATTACTTATATGCAGCCTCTAATTTAAAAAACTCATAGTACCTGGTATTGTAAAATTCATTTTTAGGAAGGGCTACGAAAACTTAGTTATGATTGGTGACGGTGCAACAGATATGGAGGCATCACCGCCAGCAGACACATTCATTGGATTTGCTGGCAACCAGGTTGGTATACCATCATTGCAATACAATATTTTTTTGGTACTTCGTTAGCAATGTGTTTTAAAACTTCAGTACGGAATTGAAATTTACCTGTTTTCAAATGATAGCAATGCTCTTTCTATAAGCGAATACGTGCAAATGAGCTGAATTCATTTGTACAAAAACCTGAACGTTGATCTTTTTTGCTTGAGCAGAGGGTTATTATCCATCCGTGCAAACATGGTTTTTTGAACAGCTGCGCATGCACTGGTCTAATTTCGGATCCAATTTGATGGACAAAGGAATGAATCATCTCATCTTTTGCATGAATACTTCATTAACAATAAACTGTATTACATATTTTTAATTGCCGTTTGACCTAGTTCATCTTATAAGTACGAGCTAAATAACTTTAAAACGTACATTGAGGCAAAGAATACAAAAAGACGAGTTACACCACGTAACCCGTTATTGATTCCACATTTCTGATAGTATCTTGCCGCTACACATCGTAAAATTTCGAGTAAAACTGCTAAGTTGTTGTGAAATTCCCAATTTCTTTGAAATCATTACTGAGGTTGATTCGGTAAGTTATGTAGTAGAACAGTAGCAAGTAACGTCCTAGACATATAAATAAACCAGGTAATTTTTTTGGATTTTATAATGGGAAGAGATGGGGGCAATCCATAGCTGACAGTTATTTTGTCCCCCAAAATTTGAAACGAGGGAGGGTTTTGCCGAATTTTTTTATGGAATTCATCATTTTCATGAAATCTCGTCATATTATAGTGTCGTGAAAGTGTGAAACGTGGTGCGCCCTGGCTAGTATACGATTTCGATACGCTCAGAAGGCAGCTACTCTGAACGAGTCTCTTTGATTCATTAACAATTTCTTATAAATAATGACTTGCTTTCTTTTGGATTGTTTGCATCCCTTCTTAGACCCTCATATGTGTCTGTTTAACTGAATAATGCTACAACAGCGATGTACTTGTACTACGCAGAAAGAATACTGCGAAATTGATGACCGCCATATGTTAAGAACCTCACCAAGGAACATAAAAACTGCAATAAAATGCCTAAAAATATGTGATGAAGCGTTGTTCTTACAATATTTTTTTGCTTTACAACACTACTGCGAAAGGCAGAAAAATAAAGTTGGAAAAGAACACTTTGGCTTGATAATTCGGACCGTGTAAAATCCGAGGTGGAATTGAGGTGTACTTGACAACACTGCAAGAGAGGGAACCGTATGAAATCTGAAAACGATGGACTTATTCTCTTTATGTTGCCATCCATATGGGAGGTTAGACGTTAACAGATTTTGGCAACTACCGAAGCATGTCATAGAGACCGGCACATATACGCTTTTTGCACCCTGCTCATGTGGCCCGCCGCTTTCACCAGCTACTGAAGAAAAATAAGAGATAGCGCTCTAATGTGGGATAAAGTAAGACAGTGTTTTCACATTTGAACTACGCCGACTACATACAAATATTTTCCGAAATAATCGCTTTCGTGTTGATGAAAACCGGTGTGGAACGCTTTTTCGGGCACCGTTAAATTGCTTGGCTCGACGTGAAGTTCAAAGATCAGCGTAGAATAAGATGTGCGAGGTCGTGCTACTGCATATATCATACCTATGAAATTTCATTGACACTAACTTTAGTGTTCTCGAGTTGAACCTACCAAACAGGAAACATCACCGCTGTCATGCACCACTATCGAGCAAAATCGCAAAAGCACATAAAAATAAAATAAATCTAACACTCGAATTTATCACTTTTTGGGAACATCGCCAGAAGAGGGAATAAGCGAGGAGAAAAAACACTTGTGTCCATTATCTCTATCCCTTTGTCTCTATCCCTAGATACTGGATTGGTCAGAACTAGCTAAAACAGTGATGGTAGAGTTGAATTTGTGTATTTGTTTAAGGGCAAGCCAATAATTCTAGCCATCATATTGAATCGCATACATCAAATGCCTTCTTCATCACTCACCAATACAAGCCATTATCTATGTGCTGAATTGGATGATTCGTGTTGGTTTCCATTCAGAAATCCTCACTTTCCTTTTTTCCCTCTCCACGCTTGTGAAGCAATCATTTAACAATGCACAGAACGCAAAGCATGAGGTAAATCTCTCCATCTGCATAATAAATCAGCGTAAACCACACTTTCTCAAATTGATATCCACGGGCAGATTTTTTCACAGGTAGAGGTAGTGAGAGAAAACAGAGTTTGGTACCTTTCTGATCAAGCCCCTCCGTAAGGAAACCGCAGAGCACAAAAATTTACAAAAAGAAGCAAGCACAACAACTAAAACATACAAAACCACAAAGCACAGCAGATGTTCCATAATAGCAACAACGTTTGTTGTGCACAGTTCATAGCGAATTCCATAAACTTTGGCCTTTTGCACATCCAATTCATCTAAAAGAGCACAAAAACAACCAAAAGGGCAGATTTTGTGAATTAAGTAACGCGTCAGATACACTAACGAAGCAGTGAAATTGGAGTAGAAAATTATCTCTCAATTTAAGCCAACAATGTTGAGCATATGCCAGAGTGAATTTGCATAACAGCATAAACTACAATTTTGATGCCATGATGGTAACATTCAAAAATTCGAGTAATGAACAGTTTGTTGTATTCGGTTGAAAAGTCTTCGTCGCACAGTGTCTGATATATCGGGTCTTAGAGCAACTGATTCCATACGCTCATAATAACAGCCTCCTTTAAGATCATCATTCATTACGGTTGCTAGTATTTCGGCAGCCGCTACAGCAGCTTTCCTGCAACGAAGACAAAGGAGTTCTGCTATTGAGAATGCTCATAAAGTTCCGCTATTCTCTGTGAAACCGAACAGAAAATGGGAGGTTGCATGCAACCGGTGCAAAATGAAGATTTTTTGAACAAAAGCGAAATCAACCTAAGCGAAACGCATATTAAAAAGAGAGTAAAGAAGAATATATTAATGCGAGAAGCTTTAGAAAACATTTCACACTGCTGAAATATGAGCAGAAGGCCACGGGGAACATTAAGGTAATTTGCGCAATGCATAAAGGGGTCGGGATTGTAGGTTCGGCGAGCATGCACACTACATTTACGACTAATTCAAGCACTCGATCGGCGAAATTTTTGGGTACAAGTTCTGTAAAATAGCAGAGCAGTTTTCTATTAGTTCACCGGCACAGCGTGAAAATATATTTGACGAATATGAATAAACGAGCAAGTAAGACTCTCAGGAACTTAGAAAGCCGCGTAAACAGCGGCGCACATAGTTGTTGGAGGAGGTGAAGCAGACGCTTCCCTCAAAATTGCTTCATACCAAGGTCCCAGCACAAGCACATCTTCTCGTTTAGCACTGTCACCTCGAAAGATGATACTTTTGCACACTGCTATTTATCAGTATTTATTGCGTTTAGATGAACAATACCTGCTAGATGTACGTCACTGCGCATGTAATGAACGTACAGTTTGTTCTCAATTCCTATTGCTGGGATTCATTGAGTTAAGCATAAAATATAATTTGAAAGCTGCTAACCTCATAAACGGGGACAGCAGATAGTTGATAAGGATTCTACAGGGATAGAAACATTTCGATAGAGATCACCCGGGACACATCCAGGATGTACAGAGCAAACCTTTATTCTGCACTTTTCGGTATCACGTTCCAACAGCTCTTCTTCGAGGTACCTTAATAAAATGGCATGCATCAGACAATTAAACTATGCAGTTATGGCCGACTTGAATGTCCTAACACAGCTTCATTTGTCATTTATAACATCCACTCGAAATACACGTTATTATGAAAATTTATAGCTCCTATATATTAGCACAGTTTGTGCAGGTGACATTAAGTAGGGCTTGACATTGCACAGGTGGTGGTTTGCAGAAGCAGAGCTCCAATGAGGATTTATGACCGTCCACTTGTGCATCTGGAGCTGGCAACATTTGCACTTTTGTGTTTTTTCACCCGATAACCATTATCATAAATTACTTAGAAATATCTGGATAAACGCAATCGTAACTTAAGTGTGCCGAACACTCGATAAAAGACCCGCTTTTTTGTAACTTCAAAAGTGCAGAGTGAAAATGCAGTCATCGTTAAATGTAAGCAGAACTTTTATCGCATTTAAATCGTTTCAAATTTGATGTGTCATCGCAAGTTAAGGGGCAGAGGGCCTATTTGTGATGTACATCACGTCTTCTAATTTTCACAACTCGAGCTGCACCTGTTCTCAAACTTAAATTGCCGCGCAAATAAACCGACATGTATATGCACAGATATGACACTTCCATAATGCGCATTGAAAACGCAAGTTTGCGAAACTATATAAAAAGCAGCTGAATGCACGCCTCAATTGCTTCATAGATAACAAGGGTTTTATGAGGGTTCAACAAGGGTTCAACAATTTTATGATATCAAACGCTGTCGTGTGAACGTTATAAACGCATATGCAAATTTTTGCGGCATTATAATTCTCCGCGAGAATACTGCAGCATTATCATTCTCCAAGGTCGGCCGATGACATCCTGTGATGGAGACAAAATTGCTAATGCTAAATCCACATATTTCCTACAAACTATTAGCTGAAGTACGAGATTGAATTCATCGGAGATTTTTTAATATTCGTGGGAACAGCGGAGCGGTAAACGCCAACATCGATTACGTCAGATATAAATAAACTGCAAATGACAATTTTGAACAATAGAAATTCGAACAAGTGAACAATGAACGAACAGACGAAGCGAGCAAAATACACCACCAATGATGAATTTGGACAATTGAATAAAAATTCGAAGAAAATTAACTAACTGTTCGCCTGCCCCTTAAATGCAAAGAAAAACTTATATGCAAACTCCCGGGAAAATTTTCATTGTTTTGAGGATACGGTCGTGACTCAAAGCTAACCGATTCAACTGTTCCGCGTATAACGCCAACGAGAGTTTCGACAACGCGTAAGCATGGTAACCATTGACATAGCGAGCAAAGATATCGCCTAAAGAGAGGTTGCATAAAATAACGAAGAACGACCACTACGAGCTGAGTTTACCTCAGAAATCAAGAAATGATTGAGGCGTGATCGAGAAAGCATTTCATAAACAAGTCTGCTATTATTTCATACAGAAAACATTTTGCAAATGATCTCTTCCACAGCAGACTTAAATTCATTGGTACATTACATCTAACTGTATGCATTGAAAATCACTTCTAAAATTGTGCAAAAAACGAATCTTTCCATTAACAGAGGTGCAAGAAGTTTTACAAGCTACATAGTGGGCAACTTAAACGCGACCTACCACAGCTAGTCATCGCCGTCGCCTATCGATCGGTGTCGTTACTAATGGTTGTTTCTACTGTCGATTGTAAAGTGCTCTTCTAGTATAATGGGCAGGTATAAAAGGGAAGGGGTTGCCTTGATCGCCAATTCACTCTTCCAGAAGCCGATTTCTCAATCGACCAAAGAGATTTCAAAAGATTGTCAACTCGAATGAACATTTATAAAATGAATGATACCGTTCTGGATAGCTGTATCATCGATGTGCACTGCGTGCGCAGTTGACGACGATACGCAGATAATTCGAATCGGATGTGTTGCGTTTCGCATAGATGACAGAAGGACGTCGATGAGCAGTGCATGTGATAATAGGTTTACGGCCATATGTTGCTCATGACCTGCTGCGTTCACCTGTAGCTTTACCTTCGTTCACCTGACGTGGCCTGTTATTGAGCTAATGTTGGACAACCGTCAGCATAAAACAATATCGTTATCTGCTTGTGAGCATGCCTCGTTTCAGGAAACTTCGTTCATGGTGTACTTGCTCGGAAACACTGAGTGGCAACATGTCCTTCAAAACATTTGTAATGCCCATGAAAGTGTAACGGCCAACTCTCAGGGTAAATTATTCTATAAACAAGACATTCAATGCACTAATCAGCATTCTAAACCTTAATCTTAAGGTGAGCAGCATATTTTTTCATTGGCTAAGATTCTGCACACCTCCCTTCCTCATATTCATTACTAGGCCAAGTTCACACCACCAAATATTCCCAAGCTGGATATTTGTAAGTGAAGGTATGTATATATAAGCGACATCGCCTCATATATCTAAAAAGCTGCCTTTATCTACCTACCTTGAAAGGATTACAGCGCTTCAATTCGGGATTAACTGACCGAAGTCAACAACAGCACTTGAAGAAAACACGCTTTTCCAAATTGTAACAATATTCAAAGATCGAAGGCATACGACCAATTCAGACATAACTTGCTCGACACTTCTGTTGCTCCTAACTATCGCATCCTCCTTAGTTACCGGTACCGACTTTAGTGCCCCATTGCAAAATGTTCGAGACCATGAGCAGTGAAGATAGCAAGTTTCGCATAGGCCCCTTCTCGATACGCCTTCTCTAAAGGAGAGGAAAGGGGAGCAGGAGGCTTGTTCGTATGTGTCACTAAGAAAGTGAAGGTAGGCAAACCTCGTAGTGATGAAACATGATACCCGCATTGCAAACCAGCAAATCAATGCCTTCTGGCGCACGACCCACGATTTCATCAGCGACTCTTCTTACCTTTAAAGAGAAAAAAGCGGACACGCTGTTGAATTCGCATAAACCTGAGCAGATGAATGCTACTTACGAAATGACACCACATGATTGTGTTCAGCCCTTCTCTTTCTTATATTCTAGGTCTTTCAAATAATTTCAACCAAACAGCATTCCTTTCAGGCGCGAGCAAATGAGTGAGTTGCCTCATCGTTGAGTTGTTTTTCTCTTATGTAGTCGTCGACTCCTATGCTGGCTCGACAAAGTTTCGCCTGTATATGCTCTTCCCACACAAGTTTTGCGTGGAAAGTTTGATAACACCTCTAAATTATGGCTTCATTTAGTTTGAACTTTCATTGGTTAGACGTCTGCTTTCACTGAGATGGTCACAACCACGATTTTCACCATTTCACTAATGATCTCAACATGTTTTTTGCATGGTCAAGTGCCCGGCAGTTAGATGTTTCTTGTGAGAAATGCCATGTCTTACACATAAATTTCAACGTGACGTATGTTCCGGATAGTTGGAATATGTTTGCCATCAATAAAAAATGTTATTCATGACCTCGGTGGATTGATAAGTCCCAAGCTCCACTGGAATTTTCACTGCGCCGAGATATCTTTGAGAGCCTTTAAAATCGCAAATTACATTTTGCGATCTTTGTAGCACAAATGCATCGAGCAATACCGTAAGGCTCTCCATTACCGAATATTGCTCACTCCAACAAACTTCTGACATCAAACGTATTGAAACGTCGAAAAGCATTTCACCCGTATAGCCTTTCGTAGGGTGTTTCCTGGTCCCTACCAACCCGGCTGCACTGCGCACTTTAAGATTTTCGAGCTTGAGAGTTTAGAACGTAAAAGAATAGTGCTTAAATTGGCATTGTGCTATAAAATATCAGTAGATTTTCTGATACATCCTTCGACAGCCTCTTTGCTTTTCCTCCCTAACGCTGTCGCCGTTGTCGATTTCAATTCGCATGCAAAACCGCTCACTAAGCAACATCCTACACAGCTTCCAGTATAGAGTGGTGTGGGTTCGGAACGCCTTCCGGAAAATGTTGTAGAGGCTGGGAATTTGACTGCATTATGTATTGTCTAAAACGTTTCAATCTGCGCTCCACTGTCAAAATGGTTTGCTGAGAAATCGTCATGGAGATACCAGATTTTGGAAGATAGATGGATAAATGTGTTGTGGTATATTTTGAAGTCCTGCTTAATGACACATTCTTGGACAACGTTTTCCGGGTTATGCGCATTTGTGTTGCTGTTGTATTCCACTGCTTCATTGCAATCTTCCTTAATCTTCTACGAATAAAGAATAAACATTCTTTCATTCATTCATTCGTTAAATCAAAGCCGCTATCACTCAATAATCATAAAACTAAAATTCGCAACGCCTTTCTGCAAAGTGACATGATGGACGAAATCATTATTAAACAGTTAAGAAGGCAATCAGTATCACGGAAGATGCTCATCAACGCAGCAAAAGAGGAACAACTCGAAATGTGGGACCGAATCGATAAGGACAACCAAATCACCTCCTTATTTCTGGATTTTAAAATTGGCAGGAGCAATACCTTTATAAGATCACCCATATCGATGAGATGAATAGAGAGCCGAACGTCTTTCAGAGTAGTTAAACATCCTGCCTCGCGCGCAATTGCTTCGACTTTGTAACCAAGATTTAGTAGCTGTCGTACTATCTGAATTAACTATACTTACATAATTTAAACCTCACTTTAGTAGTTTAAATGAAGCTGTACAGCTGCAAGTGGTGTTGGCAGAGTTTTTATATTGCATCATAATATCTTAAATTGCTCTCCAAATACCACAGAATGCAAAGTTTTGAGTGGGGTTTCTACACAGATGCAGCATGAAAAACGAAGGAAAAGCCAATAATCTATAGTTCTTTCAAATATTTTGCCACAGATCTAAGCCATGTGGATAGAAACCTCATATCCGATAGTGCCGCTTGCACCCGTGACCACTGCGATCGGATGTTCTCGAGCAATGCTGCAACGTCGGAACCCACTTGACTCTATTTTCATCCGAAGATACTGCAAACAAGTGTATGAAATATTTTAAACAGTGAGACTTCTGAAGAGAGCGAATTCAGAACAAAATTAGGTCACATCGGTCGTGCACATCTTTGACGACATTTCTTTGCCGTGATCGACGAAGAACTGCTCGAATTAGCGAGATATATCCCATATCCCATGCAAGAAGTCATCCTTGATAAAGGCTGGATTCGGCGCTACCTAATCTCATTGCAAAAATGTCGATTAAAGAGATCGTACAACTAATATAACAATTCCTTAACCGCAAATTGCGAATAACATCAGAAACATCGCGAATTCTAGCTAAAGATTCGTTCCGCCGCAACCGACCAAGAGTTTACCTTCTGTGAAATACTTGCAGTCACGTGGGGTACAACTTGCAGGAAATATTGTCAAAAGGTAGCGAGAATTAAACGTTGCTGAGTTCACAGTACATTTCTTACTGCACAATGAGAAAGTGACATAAGGTAACAACAAGGACCAAGGAACACTTTTATTGGCGTCCACGACAACCATAAAATATGGTTTCTCATCCGGACAACAATGTTCTCACGCGACGAGTTCATACTCTACATTGACCAGTTCATGGCCTATTCACCAGGTCTGAACAAAAGGTATTTGGTCAGTCTGTGTGTACAGAACGCTTACATTCTGTGAGTCATATAAACACCGTCGAACATGATAGGTTTTATCCCATAGTTTTATGTCATACCTCAACGTAACTCCGATTGGTCACTGAGAAACGGTCGTTGAAAAATTCGACGAGTGTGTAGTAGAATCCGATGCAATAAATCACCAACGTCGTCCACGCACCGATAATCCATTCATACACGGACATGGTCTTAGTTCTGGAAGTGCTAATGCGTGATTTTGTTGGCTTAACTTATTTCGGAACTAAGAACGAAATGGACCCGTTCAGATGATGGAAGAAGAAAAACATGCGGGTGTGAGGAATGTTGCCAGAAGGGCATCAAACGGTGCTGATCGGACTTGGCAAGCAAAATTGTGCTTATAGAAATATAAGACTCTTTGAGAAGTGAAACACTATTGAGGGCGATAAGATTCCGAGGTTCTGAACTTTGTAAATAAGGTTTACATTTCTCCCAAATCATACTTTATATCTAAAAAGTCGGGGGCATTCCAATAAAATTCATTTCAACCTCCCAAGTATCGTTTGCATTAAGCTCATATCTACAAGCCGCAACATTCCTCACACCCGCATGCCCTCAATTCGCGAATCAATAAGACAATTTGGAGGAACGCATGTAGACACTCGATGAACCAGAAAGATTGCCGGAAGGCATCGTTTTTACTCAATAAAAAACAGTACTAAGTGTTGGAGAGCTTCAGTCCTCCAAAAGGAGCCTAAAAATTTGCCTACATTTTCAGACGAGTGGATTTTCATATTAAATCGATCGAGAAGCACAAAAATTGACCTTTTATGGATGCATGAGCGATGAAGCAATCAAAGATTCGATTGCGCATATCTAGTTATTCGCTAGCAATAAATGTAAATGAGTGATGGATGGTCTCATCACCGGAAGTGCGGAAGCATACTGTGGCAGTCGATCTAGAGAAGGCTTCATCTTATTTCGCATAAACATCAAACGACATTCTTCAAGTGGTAACATTCTGCAAAGTTTAGTGACTTTGAAAATACGGCAAATGCGGCGGCGTAATGTACCGCTGTTTCATCAACGTACAAACACTGCGCTAACTGTACTACAGCTCAACGACGCGCACAAGTGGGTTGGTGGCCTGCACTTTCACACCAAAGCGCCACACTGTACGTTGAAAGTAGAGCCAACCGCAGCGCACCCATAAAGATGAAAAGGAGTGTGCGGCTAGAATATATCTATAGATGATGAAAAAGCTAAAAATAATGGACACTTCCGAGAGTGCATATCGCATTAACTGCTCCCTGGACTGTAGTGAAGGTCAGATGCAATCTTCCGGCGACGACAACCGGAAACACTTAAAATAAACGAATGCAGCTTACTTTTAACTACTGCCGAGGACACGCGAAAAGTGACAACTTGGAGCTCTCGTTCCATTTGGAATATCGAATAAATGTACATACGACTGAGGCAGAATCGGTTTTGACGATGGTGTAAACCCTATAAAGCCATATCCGGGCAATCTCTGAAGTTTTTTTTGTGCAATACCCAGACAGAAGCAACTCGCACTTTTGCGTAATCCAAGAAGTTGTAACCTGTAACTCCAACGATGATACCAAACGTTGATACCAATGAAATCTTTTGACGATCATCATCGGAGCAAGCACGTTGCAGAACTAATATGCGCCCAGCGCAGTGTTAAGAGAAATATCATGCAAACACACTTCCACTAGATGTTTTTCACTGATGAAACCCTCAGAGGAAAAGGCACGTTCACGTACCCAATGCTTACAGTGCTCGGAGCAACAATGTGCGCGTTAAACATCGATGCATTGAACACTTATGTGCGACTTCCGGAAGCGTTGTAAATGGAAAAGAGCGAAAGCTGTAAATGGAATAGAACAAAAATGACATGCATTTCTTCTTGTCTTCATCACGCAACCTTAGTTCTTCTGAAATTTCGTATCTGCATACTATACGAATTTTAAACGTCTGCGCATCGCTGAGCACCTCACACTCGATAGGTGAATAGCGAGATGGGATGCTCATCTCTTACGACTCATTTGCTCGATACTGAAGTACCCTGCAAACACTACCTAATAGGCGTTCCAGTTATCACTCGGCTAAAAATGTGAAAATTTTCGCATCAGAAACAACGGTTATAGATTATCTCACTAACGTTTTCCGTTACATCACTGAATGAACTGGAGGAGAGACATCAAGATTTCGCTCACAAACCCAGCAACACTTAGTTGCGCCTCACTGAAACGACTGGCTGAAAATGAAGTTAAGGCTTCTTTCGAACCTGTCCTTGAACATCTCATGTAATTTTTTAATATGAATGATATTCTCCAAAGAAATATGCGGAAGGCGGAACAGCGGGTTACAGATCTTGCGGGAATATTACGCCGTGCAAAGCAAAAGAAGGTCAACAGCATCCACGCAGATCAAACGACTGTCCAGTATGTACCATGAGGTTAGTCTGAGGCAGGATCGGGAGATTATAAAAGGGGCTGATGTACTCACTTATTCATTTCAACTGTTAGATTATTGGCAAGATCGACTACGTGTGACCATGGGAGCGCGTGAGGCGTTCGCCAAGTGCGACTACGGGATCATGGCGACGCTCGACGCCATCTTTGCCAATGAGTCCGCAGTTGACTTTGACTTTATTGTACGGGTGCGATAAACTGTTCGCTCTTATGCTTGCGCATTCTTGCAGTTTACTCTAGCGCATCTCGACAGAGGGAGCAGATTCTCAGAGAGACCTGGACGACAGACAAGCCAAGGGGAGTTGACCCTTACACATATGAACGCTGCTGTGAGCAAACACTGACGTGAAGCTCTTGATTGAGATAATCGACATCGGCGAAGAAAAACTTGACCGTTGAAATTATCGAAAGGACTGCGCACGTACTGCAAGAAATTAGCAGCATCTTGTTAATAACTTCATAATATCAGCAATCGGGCAATAACATCTTCCAACGCCATTAAAACATTCTGCTACAGCGCAATTTCATTGACGTATAAGAAACGCGGAATGAATATCAGCCGGAAAAAAGCACTCATCGTTAAGTCACTACAAAATGATGGGCAAATAAATCCAGTAAAAACGATTCAAAGTGAATAAGAAAGAAATCATCAGAAAACGTGGAAATCAAGAATGATGGATGAACCGCACACAACTAATATTACAATACAGATGCAAGCGCGCAAACAAAAACAGCGCAAGAACGATGCGTAGCATAAGGTGACCGTTCAAACTATCCAGGATCAGCATTCCCACTGGAAACTGGGGTTCTATTCGTCACCCCCAGGATAAACAATTCCACTTCCCTAACACATGAGGTGCCGGAGGACAGCATTAGCGAACAAGAAACATTCCCACTGAAACACGGACACTGAAGCAACGTCTCGCTGATGCCGGGAGCGGAGTAAACGCAACTCTGCTGAGAATGAATGCCAAGAACTGAATGAGTCTCCCTACAAAACTTATACTTCCTGTGTAATAAGCGGAACGCAGCGTGAACAACATAAGGTTGCAATATTGGCTTAAGCGAACCGATTATATTTGAAAGTTTAGAAGAGACCGCATATGTTTTATATAAGTTTGTTCATCATCACATCAAACTTTTAGATGCAACTCTACCTATCTCGCCCTGATACATCACCACAACTTATCTCTTCGTACGCATTTCGCATCATTTAGTACTGCAGTCCCCCAGTTTGCAATCGACCTGTTTTTATCGCTCAAATATATCATCAGAAAGTTTAATAGCTGCAAACGAGACGTTGTCATCAATTTCATCGACAAAAGGGCAGTCAACTGAATAATTAATCACGAGCACTTACAAAATAAGAATAAAACAGTCGACATTCAAGCGAAGCAGCATCTCAACTTTAAAGACATATGAGCATTCGAGACAGAGTTTGCCGCAGTATGCAAATGCATAACCTCCAGCTGTGTTATGCTCCCCAAACAACGATCACAGAAGCAACCCCACATTTATATTCAATCTCAATCAAATCCCCACCTCAGGAAGCCCTTTCCATTAAATTCCACAAAAAATTAAACGAAGGACCTCGCTAAGGATAAAAGAAAAAGACCAACTGCAACAGCCATCTTACCCGCTTTCACTTTTAACGCATTCATAAATGCGGGACGAGGTCTTATTATTTTATCATGCCACTTTCAATTACCATTTCAACCTAATCGCTGTAAATCGCTTTGATCACTTAACAACCCTCACGGAAATAAATGAGATTGAGATACCATAGACGACAAGAAAAATGACTGTTCCGTTGCGAAACAAAACGAACCAAACTTGGAAGTAGGAAGAGCAATAAAATTCAACCTTTCTTGCAAACCAACCATTTCCTTGCCGCAGCCCAACAGATCAATGCTAGAAACACGCCACAGACATATAAAACACGTCATAAATAGCCTATTTTCAATTTTTTTTTCTCATATGTACTTTATCCTTGAAATGTGCGCAGCTCCCTAATCCGACTGCAAATATCTCGTAAAACGATGCGCATTTTATGATGGGAGGGTATTTCCCCGGTGGCAAAAAGTGACGTCACGAGTGCTGGATAAGTGAATCTGAGTACGCCATATCAAACGAACACATTCATAAATATGGTCACAACGTTATTCCAATTCATAGGAGAGTAATGGATATCAACTTAGCAGGGACGCATTATTTGTCGAAAACAGAAGTAATGCGCACCTCGACTGCAACAGAAAATGAGCGAGTGAATCAGAACAAAATATATTCCAGAATGCATTATCATATCCTCAAAACAAAAAAGCCAAAAAAAGAAAGAAAGAACTGAATGGCAGCCAGCATACGGTGCTGCCGCATTAACACTTACTCAACAATAAGCACAAGCTGAAGCACGTTCATTAGAACTGTCAAAGTGGGTGAGTGAACACTTTGCTCAAGCAGCGATGTATACTCAAAACATTACTGGCATCCACTCAAGGCGAACATTTCCGGAAGGAGCACATTTATAAGCTACGAAGAACACGAGGCAGACAGCATAGAATATGAAGGAAGACAGGGCCACGCCAACATTTAAACAGTGCTTACAAAGAACAGCGAATTGAAGAAACGGATGCTAAACAAATCGAATATCAGCTAGTGAAATGCAGAGCTCAGCGAAAACAGTTATCCCATTGGATATGAAATGTACTGCACTTGCGAACTACGCTATTATACATCGACGAGCAAACGAAATTAATTAGCTCTTTTCAACAATAACAGTCCAAGTGACCTTTATAGGTCAGTTAGAAATACCTAAACCCTTCAGCTATGATCTCATTTTCGCGCGCACGCCGCGACCCATTAGTACACGCCGAAACACGTCATTATCACTCCTTCAACGTTCACTGCCATATACAGTAACTGCCTATTATAAATACCTGTAACGATTAACATGTATATTATCGTTCCCTTACTTTTCAACAGCAAACACTGCATTGAAAGTAAAGAAGACGTAGAGAGGGTACAGAAGGGGATTTCACACCATGACGTGAATCTGCCTCATCAAACAGCTGCAACCGCTTCGCCAGATTTGCCACTGACAGCTCCCATGGTACCACTTGTACGGCTTCGAACTAGCGACGATCCATTAGAGGCTGCGAATGAACGCTCCATTTGCTGCTGCTTCTGTTTGAGCTGTGCACGCAGTTGCGCTAACTGATCAAGAACCTCCTGATTACGTTCGCTCGTCTTCTTTAGATTGAACGACCGATATTGCGACGTCTGAAAATGGTACAGACATTTTATAGTACTGCAATCAAAATATTAAACTGTTATTAAAATATAGCGGCAGGCACCACTTTTGGCCAGACTACACTCACAGAAACCAACCAAAATCAACAGCACTGCCATAATTTAAGGCTCGTACAAATTCTTCAACAGGGGAGTGGAAGAGAGGGGTGGAGGGGTGGGGGCTGAGAGAAGCTAGCAAGTGAAGCACCGTCCTTCCGAAATACATCAAAAAAGTGAACTGAGATACGTGAAAACCAGAAACTGCACTCAGTTGAAACGGAAATGAATTTGATAGGCAATAAATAATATTAAATAAGTTGCAGTAGCAATCCCACCGCGATCAGAACTCATCGGCAACTGGTTAAGAAAAAAATCAACTTGTTTTGATAATAACAAACGAGCCGATAAAGCTTATTCGCTGGTCCATCTAAACTATGGAAAAGGAGAATAAGACACTACAGAATGGGAACAACTATCAAACAATCATGAAAAAATGGAATACAGAATGGAAGGAAGATCGCAAGAGGCACGAGGTCTGAAAAAGGCCTTCTCTGATTCGCTCAACTTACCTCTTTCTTACACCTACCTGATATTCCGCCCAAAAAGAATATATCGGCTGTAATATCTTCACTATGCTATCATCGTCTACATCAAAATAATGTCGCCCAATCAACGGGTAAAAAATTGCGAGTAACAGTAGAGGTGTTGTACCAAGGAAACTGATATTTAATCTTGGAAACTGTGTGGCAGGTGGATGGTGGTGGTGGTGCTGTTCGGAAAAATGAGGCGATTGTTTTTGTTGAATGAGGCATACTTCGATATCATGACGTTTAGATCACTCGGTAAACTCTTTCTACAAAACAATATAGAGTTTCAAAGATGGATGCACACCTTAGCATTGAAGCGCTGGATGAATGGTGATACTGGAGATGCTCGTTCATCACCGCTCTCTTCCGAATTCAGATTCGCCACCGAATTTCGCAATCTAAAAATGGCGCTTCGCCGTCACCATATGCATTATCACAAACCAATCGAAAAAACACTCATCCAGTTCTCAAGCACGAAAATCCAATTATTTAAAAGAACGCCATTTCCTCCTTCCCTACCCCTCCCCATCACCCCGAAAAGATAAAACCTTGTAGTTACGGTTGGATGCACATTTGTGAATATTTCACGAAGAAAAAACTAATAAAAACTTCAGAAAAAAAGCATACTAATTTGCCCTCCGCATAAACTTCCATACTAACACATTTTTTGGAAAGTCTCGTATGAAGCGCGCTATGCTAATGATACAGGTGTCCATAGTCTCAATTCGCGAAACCACAAGAGTTGCGACAAGCAATGACGGAGCATCATGCTTATTTTCTGCATTATGGACCGACCAAATTGCCTTAATTTCGTTGTGGTGACTCCCTTCTCATGCAATGCCAATTTTTTTAAACCGGAACGTTTCAATCATCCTGATATTATCCTGTATCCCACTTTCCGGTCTGATCATTTGTCTTGCTCAAATTTACCCATGACTTGAAATAGTTGTAAGAAGTGCAGGTCAATCTTTATCGTAGACCGATCGCGCGCAATTCAAAGACGAATTTATAATTGGATACTTCTAATTCAGTATTTCAAAAGTGTTGTAATACAGATTCACGAGCAGGTTTGCGAAAAGCACAAATAGTTCTTTCTTATTCGGTAATTCATAGAGTTTATGCCGACCAAGCTTTGGAAGATTTGAGGAATCCTCACGTTGATTTCCCAAATTACCAAAAAGCATTCAACGCCGAAGGGGACCAAATAATAACACAACGTTCAATGAGTTTACGAACAGTAAGCCTCGATGACCTAAGAAAAACTAATATTACACAGAACAAAATGAATGGAAATATCGCATAACAAAGAGATGATCGATGCTTTCATAGCAGCAATGGACTAAACAAGAAAATTTCAGTGTAATTCATTTTAATGCAGGCCGTCGAAGTAACCTCGAAAACAGCTTATTAATGCTTTCAGACATTTCATTCAACACCTTTCAAAAATCATTCCGAGACGATACAAAATTCATTTACTTCTACAGCCATTAAGAATCAAATACAAACCGCGTTGAATTAGGAAATTCGCTTCTTCTTCTAATTTCGGGTGAGAGTAATTCCTCACGATGACGACTGGTGTTTCCCCACTCGGCCAACGTTTGCTTGAAAGGTGATTTTGCAACATTTTCCAAACTGCCCGAGCTATTATTCATTGGCACCTGAAGCAACAACATGAAACGATCAAAATTTCTTACCAACCGTGATTGCAAACAGATGATCACAGAACACACAAGAGATTCGAGCAATCTATGCAAACGTCCCAGTGCAAATAGTCAGTTCATACAACCCTTCCGAGTGCCGAATACCGACGACACCATCATATTCATTAAGCAGCGAGCCAATAGCGTTATAGCATGAGCGCGAATGGCACCTAGGCCTTCTTCCAAACACATCACAGCAATGATTAGATACTTCAACAGTTATGTGAGGATTCGTATCCACGTCTAGGAAACCTTTGTCACCGTTAGAGCAATTATGTTCCCGCTCAAATACATATAAAGATGGAAACTTCCGACAATTATGGCATTTCAATGTGAATCTAGTTAATCTCAATTATGGCTTTTAAGTAGCATTAAAATCAAATCAGCCTGTTGGATTATTTGCGATAAACCTTAGCGGTTATGAGACAACCAACGGTAATTGGCCACAGATCACTCCAAAGATCCGACCCCGAAGGCCGGATTGGCAACTTCAGCTGAAATTTGAATTGTAGGGATCTACTTCTCTTCCTTTTTTATTCCCTAAAGACTTACGCAGTAATTTTCATTGATTAAAGCTAAAGCCTAATCCTTGCTCCCACAAATCTCATTTCCCTAAAAAGCTGAAAAGCTTCTACGATAATGGCGCATTTTGGCCAAGATTGTCATGAACCGATGGGTGGAAGGTATTTGTTGCGCGCCTGCGCTATGCTTCAATCGCACGAAGCTATCAAACGATAATGCTGGCGGCACTTTCCGTCCGTACGCCACCTGAAGAGGTGCGACAGCTTATCATGATACGCGAAGGATTCAGGGCAACATACTTTCGAAAAAAAACTTGAAATGAAGCAAAACCCTATCCATTTTGGAAGCCACCTTCTCGTTCAGGCTATTCATTACTTTTCCATCAGCCTTGTGCTTTAAGTCAATTCGAGTGTTGAATGTTTGAAGCATCCTCGCATACGAAATCTGAGTTTGCGAAGTTTCTCACCAATTGCTAAATGTCTCTGGATCATGAAACCGTTACGCTGATAAACGAAAGGTATTACCTCATCAGTAAGTAATTCAAATCAATCATATCGCTACCAAACATACTATGCTTGCAATAACCGACCTCAAACAAAAATATAATCAGTTCTTCATTGCTTTCATTTTCGTCTTATTGGATGGTATATTATTACAAATGAAGGGCATATCCGGCGTATTCGCAAAAATGCAATCACTATGCCATAAATAGTTGAGAAATTTCGCAACACTGACTGTGGAAATGATGGGGATGCAAAAAACTGAAAATCTGCACTAGACGTAAAGGCACGTAAACTGACGAAAAAAAAGGAAAGCACCTGATAGCGCTTAGTGGAGACAATTCGAACAGACATCATCAGAGAATGAATTTCGTAATGAAAACACTCACAGCAGTAAAGACTCCAGCAAGATATGTATGAAACAGCTTATGTATGCTACATTCTTTGTCGTTATCTCGTTTCAACAACTACTAGTAAGATAATTAAACAAAACTTAATAAACCGCGAAAATGACGACTAGCGATTGAATTCCCCTACTCTTAATTTTAACATAATTTTATTCCTCTACAATAAATCCGGTCCAAATACTGTCGTGCTCTTCTTCTTTTCCTCTCACACGAATCTGCTTCAAAAACACTCAAGCTATATATAACGAACAACAGAATAACAAAAGCGCTACCTTAACAGCAGATGAACGAGCCACCGCCTTAGTTATCGCCGATTTCGAGGCATCCTTTTCAGACGATGAAAGATGAGTCGCATTATGTGGCGGTGAGGAAAGGCTAAAAACAAAACATTCACTTATCACTAATGTTCATTATAAGAAGCTAACGAGTGGAAATTAGTATATTTGGAAATATTTATTTATTATAAGAAAGAAGTTAGTATATTTATTTTATTACAGATATTTTTCTAAAATTAGTGCATTTATTTTTATTTAAATATTTCATTTAAGTAAATTAGTATATTTATTTATTTTTTACTTAAATTTCAAATTAGTATATTTATTTATACGACAAACAATATTCGCTTATAGCGAAGCAACAAATGTTTTCGTTTACTGAACAATTTTCAGCACTCGTGAAGTTGGTGTGCTAATATTCCGATTTTATCTTCCAACGTAAATTTTAATTACTGCACGGAGCAAAGATCAACATCAGCAGTGCAGTGCTACGTGTATGGCACTGCTGAAACACTTCTAAGCCACGGCATCTCCTTACGCATAAACAAATAATAAAATCATCCTGTGAAGAATCATCCTAGAAAGATGAATGAAATTAAATTTGCGCGATGGAAACATGATGAAAACGGAAGAAAAATTTCTTGGAACATTCAATAGGCCAATTTCTACTCACTTCCTACGTAGCAAACCAGTAACCTGCGAACAGCTAGAGAATTTTTCGTCGCTGGACCTCAAAATATTACTTTCATCAACGTGAGAAGATGAACAACAAGAGTTCATGATGAGCGATTTTGCATGATGCAAACCGAAGCAGAGATGAACTTGCAACTCCTTAGCAAACTGCATTTCAAATCTCGCCAAATGCCCTTAAGTCAATAATTTATAAGCAATCGCCTTTCATAGCGCAAAGCTGCTAACAGGTGGTTAATTACATTCTGGTGAATTATCTTAAAAAAGCTCCAAGTAAAATCAATGCTGGGTGACATAATACGCATTTGATGATTGTCTGCCCAGTTATTTAAAAAACAAAAAAAAACACCGAAAAAAACGTTTTCCAATTGGACTTGATGCGCATTCAGCCGACTGCGGAGTAGAGTGATTTCCAAGTTCTATCAAACCTTCAAGCATCAACGATTCAAACGCAATGTGGTTCAATCGAAAAAATTTATAGAGAAGTGATTCGACATGATAAACCGTGTGGAATTAATCTCAGTGCCACACCTTCTACAATTCGCCACTTGAAGCGACCGGACAGACAGATACACAGACATTGCCGTCATGCGCTTTTGTCGTCACAAATTCAAACAACTTCACATGCACAGCAGTCTCGACTTTTCTCTTGCTGCACTTTTCTCGCATCCAAGAAGAGATCTAAGCAACTGCATCGAGAAACCGCCGTGATTTGAATTTTTTGTACGCTATTTGAATTGTTTGTATGTATGCGTAATAACTTCGCCATACAACGCAAACAATGGCGCGCGCGGACACTTCAATCCTTCGATTCCGCATGCGCTCAAGACGTGTGCAACATCAGACAGATTAACAGTATGTGATAATATAGTTTCCTGCTCTCTCAAAAACACTTAAAGTTCGGGCAAACACGATAAACTGAGAAACCTGTCATCTTCGGTGGATAATGGGGGTGGACTGTCCGAGCTACAACTCGAGCTTTCACGAGCGATATCCGTATTGCCCATTGCTGCACGAGATCGCCTGCACCGAGTTGTTACTGGATGGAATAAAGGATTCTGAAAGCAAAACTTGCAGCACCATAACCCACTCAGCAAAAAAAAGTATTACGGCAAACATTGCTAACAACAAAAAGCAGATTGTGCTCTTTAAAGAAATAACATTCCCACATATCAGCATTTGTATGAATTCAAACTTCCATTGTTGCCAATACGCTTATGCAACTTCGCGTCGCAAATGAGGATGCATCAAAAACACCAAAGTCTAAACAGCAGCCGAGAGGAAAATAATAAGAAGTGTGATCAGTTTAAAATAAACGATATAAAAATAAGACATTGTGATGGGAAATGATTAAGAAGACAAGAAATGAGCAGTATTAAGGTGAAAAAATTTTGACTGATTTCATGAGTCATGAAAACACATAATCGCAAGGGATACAAGTAAAGACAAAGAAGTCTAATCATCGTATTTCTCACAATATAAACAGGGGTTGCAAATTTTTTTCCACCCCTCGAAGCACACGGCCTTTCACTTTTTCGACGTTTCTGAGAAGCAATGATCATTTATTCAGAAAAGCTCCCGTTTATTTTTCAGTGGTTTTTTCACGAAAATGTCATTTACTTTTGCTCAACGCCTGAGAAAAATGTTCTTTATGCATGACGTTTTTTAATGAAAGCAAAAGTAATTCAACTGGACAATTTGTACGAAGCATTTTGAATTAGGAAGCAAACGCGATAACTATTCGATATGCAAGAATTGTTGAACTGTGAAGCTCAAGAATTCCTCCATATCAAATAGTTATCTTGTTTGTTTCTTAATGCAAAATGCTTGTTACAGTCTACTGATTTTGCACGGTTCTGCGAAGAAAAGCAACGAATTTACAAAATGCCTAATAGAAAAATGAAGCAGATGAATAGAGTGCAGTGCATAATATGAGAATTTGCAACGATTGAGAATCATCACTGCAATGACGACACACAATGCACCTATACTATATACACCATTTTACTATTGCGTCATCATTGCAATATACAGTATAGAACGATGAGAACGGTGAATGTTTACTAAGAGGGAATAATTTTGCGCTCACAACAATACCACAACATCGTGAGAAAATCGAATGCGTTTTACAGCACAACGGAAACAAACATCCAACTGCATTTTCTTGATTTATGCGAATTTCAAATTAACAGCGTTCTTCTGCAAGCAGCGTTATAATTAGGAATTCAAAGAAACAGTGAGTAGATCTCGAAGAAAAATTTCACACGAATAAGGGAGGGAGAGAGAGAGAAAGGTAGTTAAAACTGCAGAAAGTAAAAGAAATCCGATAATTTAATGACTTCTGAACAAAGCATCTCAAAGATCCCTCTGGTTTCCATTGCCAAATCTGCAGACCACCAATTTTCTCTCAGCTTTCCCCTAACTTTTTTAGCCGCAAAAAAGACCCTCACAGCCAAAAAATGCAATGATTTGATGTATCATGCATAACATCTTATAAGACTTCAGGAGACACTTCAAAAATTGCTTAGAAAAAGATGACTCTTGTTTTCCTCGCAAGAGAATATAACTACAACCTGCACAGATCTACAATAGGGAGAGGAAGGCGTCTTTAATTCAACTGCAAAATATAAAAAGCGATTGCGAATCGAATTCGGTCCCCACAGAATACTACCAATGCAATCAACAAGCAGAATGGTAGTGGAAGAACCCAAACTCAAAAGAAGAATCGACTTGAGAGGTCGTGACAGAATCATCAAAAATACTGAAACACCGATATGAAGATGTCACATCAACATACATAAAAACTACGTCGATATGCATTAAACAACAGGTATGGAATGCTGTTCAGCTCGTATTAGTCACTCGAAAACCTCTCTGTTTACTTAACAACGTACGAGAAATGCTTCACTAAAAGGAAAACAAAATCCTGCTAAAATAATCGTTGAAGAAAAATTCAACCTTTTTTGAATGCGCAGTAAAACTGAAGAGATATTCAACGAAGTTTCTACAAGAAGAACTGTTGTTAGTTGAGATTTAATTTCGCCTGTTAGATAGAAAGAAGAGGAAACCTTCTGCCAACCTTTTAAAACACATCAATCTAATGAAGTAAATTAACAAACAGAGGTCTTGATTATAGCCCGACTTTCGTGACAAATGAAGCATTCCCTGCTAGCGGAAGAAAAACAAATGCTAAAAAAGCTTCGAAATTTTCACTGTTCCATTCTCAGGTAGTGTCTGAGAAAATAAAAGAATACTCGTTAAGGAAACGAAAACTTTGATGTCGGTGATATTTCTTCATAAAGCGCCGCAGTTCATTCCACTCGGAGACAGAGCGAAGGCTTGTATGCCGATTGAAACTCGAAACAGATGCGCTAACAAGCAATCAAAGACGGCAGATCTTAACCGATTGTGTTGGGGAGAATATAAGAAATCAGTGCAATCAACAGAAGGAGCAGATATGCTACGTATGCACTCCTCAACGCTCGAAGAAAGGGTCAATATTCGAATTCAACAAAACAAGAACATATCGATGAGCCGAAAATAAATCAAATCGACTGGACTATGGAACACTGCTCGTCTCAGTGAAAATGTTAAGGACATTAGCGGCAGTCAGAACATTTATATTTATATGTGAAACCAAACGTCTCATTAAATAAATAAATAACAGAAGGAAGGGATTAATAACAGATGGAGCTACTTGAAATTACTCTAATAAACCTTCTAACAAGTGTCATTTAGATTTAGTGGTATTGATTGACTGAGCCGATAGCAAAATAAGCAACAGCTATCTGCCTTTAAGTAAACGACTTCCAAACCCCTTTTTATTATCGATTAATACTTCAATACTTCAAGGAGAAATAAACGACATCCCTCTTTCCCCATTTGAATATTTTCCCAGAAACAATACTCTCCTCTTCAAATAATCTTCCATGTAGTGTAAAACCAATTTTTGCCTAAAAATAAAATGTTCTCTCTAAGAAAGATGAATGCATCAAATATGAAATAAATCAACGACGCACAATACGCGAGTAACGGCTGCATTTGAAGTGATATCACTATGGAAAGGGCGGCGACGTTTGAAAGCTGACCGATGATATGCATACATGAATAAATTAGACATGAAAGAGACGCTCGATGGGTACGTAGCATCCACCACAGCGTTGGGACTTACAAGTACAACAGACATAGTGCTACAACCCGAAAACCGTTCATTTGTTTGTATGCGACGCTGTGAGTAGGCTTTGAAGTGCTTTCAAATATGGGCTAATGCGAGTGAGAGAGCGAATTACGAAAGAGAAACCAGTGACCTTATAATGCAACAAACACTAAAAGCTTTAAAATGCAACTAATTCCGCTTGGTTGCGCTTGTCATTTATTGAAGCAAGACAACGATGATTTCCCTTCCCTCCAAGAAGTTCACTTTTTTAATGAACGGAACGACAGCAACAGTTCCAAGTATACACGCAGAAGATCTCTTGAAGAACAATTTGTACTGAAACTACAGCAAAACTTCTCAAAAGTGTATACCGACACCTCTACCATTCTCCATAAAAGAAACCTATTCTACCTTCAACTGATGAGAACAAACCTAAATTCACTATTTCACGAAGGTGTAAACCATGTAATTCGTAAAGGAGATAACAAAGAAGGTGAAACGTAAGACTATAGTTTGTAAGTGAATGGTCACCACAAAAATGACTCTACATAGCTGCAATCCTATAAAGCGAATGGCAAACGAAAGAACAATCGGCATCGAGCAAATGTATAAAAAAAAAGAGTTGTATCAGCTGGCCAATCGCTTTACTCACTCGATATGCCATTTCCAACGTTTTCATTTACAATAATCCCATAAAACCTGTAGAAAATAATCTGCTCACAAAGAGCCGGGAATGCTGGATAAGATCACCTCCTATTGGCTAGATCAACTGGACAATCGCTGCCGCAATCTTAACACCCGTTCGAAACGTGACCACTGCATTTCCTATTTAACGTGGAGCTCGGAATTAATATCAGATTTAAACTTAAGCAATATCAAGAAAATATTATTGCAATGATTGCTGAAGCATGAAACGGACAGAGCGCAGATGAACGCCTTTACAGAGGCATAAGAACTGCAAATTACCAAAAAATGCTGCTGTGCGTGAGGGTTTAAGAGGTTTCATTTTAGAGTATTTCGAAATACTGAGAATGCGGTTGCAGTGAAACATTGGACTTTACTGAACATCGATATTCTGGACGTTTTAGAAACAGCACCAGCTCTATTGATTAGATAATAACATGGTTTGCGAATTATTTCTTACGCGAGTTCGAAAACTGAACAAGATGAAAATAAATCGAAATTATCCACATTTGGCAATTGGTCAAAAGGAAAGCTCTCAAGAACAAATTCCCAAGCATCGAAACTAAATCAGCAATACAAGAACAAGCAGCATAACAATATTCCGTCTCGAAAAGAAGCTGCAATTCGTGCACATAGCAAGCCATCGACGGCAGGCGCAAGAAACTGTGCCACGAAAATCTCGACAAACATATGCGATCGCAAACAAGTCTGCAGGAAAATAGAACTTTATTGTTGCTAATAAACACAAGGGCCGCTTGTTGCATTTCTGATATTGGATAGAGAAAGACGGAGATCATTGGCTGCACTCGGTGAATGAAACAACGAGGAAACTTCCGAACAAAATCTAACATGAAGTAGTAAAGAGGAAGAAGTGTGGCTCCCTCATCCCGAAAACAGAAGCAAAAAAGTTGCGTTAGAAAACCGAACACGACCTGTACAGTAAGAAAGCTTAACAAAAAGCGTTCTATCGGTGCTGCGCTCTATTCAACACATGTCTCTAACGCAGCACCGATCTGCGGTTATCAGCAAGAAATCTTGTTGTGTTGTCATGGAGTCTGAGAAACCCATCTGCATTGCGCTCTCACTATATATATATATATATATATATATATATATATATATATATATATATATATATATATATATATATATATATATATATATATATATATATATATATATATATATATATACCCCTCTGGCCGACATTTGCTATTTGGAAAGAATAGGCTCTCGCCTTCTTCCTAGTGAAATCACTGATCAAACATAATGATTCCCTGTCGACGCTCGAGATTCAAAGCAAAGTAACAGCTTAAAGAATGTTTCTGTTTCAGCGAACCCGCCACGACAAGAAAGTCTTCACCCAAACATTTCATATAGCACACTGCAGCTAAAGACCTCAGCTGTCATATTGTGTGACAAATTATGCGTGTAAACCGATGGGAAACCTTACAAAATTAATAAAATACTTCTTGATGGCTATCCTTCGATTTTAATGTTGGCAAGGATGCGGCAGATGACACCAAAAAAGTGCTCTTTACGAATGGCACCATGTCTTCGAATGTCCTGCGTGGAAATGGCTTGTACGCTTTAGGAGAGGCAAATTCGGTTGCTTCCCATACCCTGAACACTCCAGATGAGTACAAGGTGAACGCTCTGAACCTCGGTTATCCTCTGCAGGACTGCTGAAAGATCTGCCCACGATATGGAATGTGATCATGAAACAAACCTCTGCCACCCCCACGGAGAGGAGAAAAACTAAAAACTCAACTACTGGACACTACATGCTTTAGGTGAAGACAACAAAATGCGGCGCATCACCATTTATGAAGTTTAGGAAAGCTTTTTTGCCGATCTGACATGCTACTGTTGTATACTGGATTACAGTTCACACAATTTGCCATCCTACAATCCCCGCCTTGTGAGATTTTTGTGAGGGCAGACAAGTGTACTACAAACTCAGGCACTCACCTAAATTACTAAGTACCAGTGAATCAGAAGGAGATAATCGACGAGCAATGAAGGAAGCGAATGCATCCATAGAAAACGAAGTTCCAAGCGGAATTTCCTATTTGAGCAGCAAAAGGCATCAAATATGTCAGCCAACCCACCGCACGTGATAATAACATGTTTATTGCGTTGCAACTTAATCACCATATCAGTTGATTAGAGCACATCAAAAGAAGCGGTCGTAAACAAATAGGTATTGTTTGCTTGAACATAACCGTTCGTTAATCCTATGTGTAGCTAATGGTGAACACCACCGCAATCTCATTTGTTACAAAAAAAGAGCAAAAATTACACCACTGAAGAATGAGTCATCAAAACGAACGCTTCTTTCACTACATCACGGTAGTGAATCGTTGCTGGCAATTCACAGCATAGCGCCGAAATGGTATTTGCAACCGAATACTAGTGCAGGCAACATTTCAAAACGGCCAGAAAGCAAGAAAATTTTATGCTTAAGAAGGTTTGAATGAAGTAAACAGCTTCTCAAAAGATATAAACAAGTTAGCTCTAACATCATCAGAATCGAGTTTTCCACACACTGAAGCAATCGGATGGGCTTATATAATGTTTACAGATGGAAGCAGGAAGGGGGAGATGAGGTAGAGGGGCGAGAAAGAAAGAATTATGGATGTACTATTCCTTTAAAAATTTTTGAAGGTGTTTATGCTCTAAGTGGTATGCTGCTTTCGTGCTCGCTTGAGATCACTCATTTCGTTTGAAGCATTTCATTTCAAATGCCGCATTCCTTAGTCATACCTTCAAGAAGCTCCACCATCGACAACAATCACGCACGAAAAAATAAACTTCTGCTTTACATTATTCTTTCAATTAGCTAACTCCGAAAATTGCTGTTGGAGTTGTTGCATTTCAACCATAAAAGCAACAGAATTCTTTGTCGCTCAACGCTGACGGTGTTATATGATCAGACTTAACGACTTTATTTCGTCACAAAGTTGCGCTTACTAATAGCTTTATAGAAACCTAAAGCACAAAGATATGCAAGAGAGCTTCAATACCTTACGCTTCAAACTACTTCTTAGATGCGACAAATCATTACACAAAGGGATTTAATTATATTCACGCACAAATTAGCCATTCCGTCCCGATGGTACACTGTGCAAATGTTCGTAGAATTGTACCCGTGCTAGAACTGTACAACAATGTTCGCTTATTTGAATGTTAACACTGTAAAAGAAAGATCCACTTTCTGCCTTTAGAAAAAGAGCAATAGATGCTGAGAAATATCTACAAAAAGGGTTCACGTTTTATTGAAAAAAGTGCGATAATCGCGCAAGCAGCAATAGTCACCTGCAATTCTGCACATTTTATGCCTCAACAAATACTTAGAGAAATTTCGCGATCCTCTTTCACGAATGCATCCTCTCCAATGCGCCAATCCCCTTCACCGAGATTCATCTTTCATCAACACCTATAAAGAAATTACGACGCATCTTGCACAGAGATGCCAAAACCCGTACCTATAATCGAACCCATCCTTAGCGATGCAGCAGCTTCGCTCTTTCGAAGCAACACTTTCATAAGAACCTCGACTACACGCACTTATTCCATATGTCTTAACCCCTCCACTTGTGTAAAAATATGCGACGCGAACACTTCACTTGATAAGGAAGCTCAAAACCTATTGCATGCTGGGTAAAAGACGCTATGTATTTGCTGTCTATCCTCCACATTCCCCGCCCCCCTCTCCCGACCACCAAAATCCACCTGCGACCTCACTGTTGCTTTCCCACTTCTCAGAAATAATTTAATGTAAAAGTTGAGCTATTGAGTTGTCGTTAATGGGCATCGTGCCAACTTATAGGCGAACATATAATGTGGAATGTTTGCAGACGGCGAAATAGGAATAGAATCGCTGGAATGGTTTCATCAAACTACAATGGACGCCATTACCGCAATATAACAAGTGCATGGGTGTTAAACAGCAGAAAAAAAACCGTAAAAGTAGTCCCATAACGTATATTACGCAGCATGTACACACAAACGGCACAACAAGGGTGCTCGTACGTTTAGAAAAACCAACAGCCACGTCGTTAAAAAGCGCTCTATAAATGTCCAACAAATAAAATCGTATCGCCGGATGCTGAAAGAAATTTCCATTTTCCACTCACGACCCATCTTCTTTTATTGGTAATTTCCATCCCTTCTCCCCTTAGTTTTTTAACTCTCAACAAATGAGAACTGAAAAATTAGATCTATCAAAAACCCTTCAAGACCAAGCAGTGCATTCTTTTTATGCACACCAAATCTAGATGCAGTCATTATGATAAAAGCAAAAATGCGTCTTACGAGAACTTCACGAAATCTTTGCAGTGATGATAGTGCCTGAAGAGTCACGAAAATAAGACAAAGAAAAGGGACACTGTCATAATGCACTTATGCAGCGCAAATGTACCGTCTCTTCAATCGTGCATAATGCGTAAACCAATGCTTCTGCAAGAAAAAAATATCGCACTACAAATATACTCAATGAAAACTTCTCAAATGAGATCGAACTATTCCCAGAAAAAAAAGGAAACGCCTCACTCATAAAAGGGGAATAAGGAAAAAGATGTAACAATTTCGAGAATAACCCAGGCCATCTTTAGAATAACGAAATAAAAGAAATGACTCGAAAGATCACAAGCGAATCCCGTTAATATTTTATCGCAAATGACTTAGGATGCCTATCGCGTTGGTTCAGAACAGGGACGCTGTAGGAAATCAAAACGGCGCTAGAAGAAGCGGGAACCGGCGAATGTATGTTCTGAAGGATGCCGACGACTTGAAGAAAGCTTCCACATATGCACGCTAACTTCCGCGCATTTCAGTGAAGCGCCCTTATGTATGTTGCGCTTAGAAATAAGAATCTTTATTAAACGCCAACTCTCGTCGGTGCTGTCACTTTTGAAATTTGGGAAGGAAAATCTGAGCAAAAGTGAACTCAGCAGCCGTGGAAAACCTACGTAATCTCTTTTCTTTGATTGCGCCTGCGTTCTCCGTATACCCTCATTTGATCACCTCTTCTATCCCGATCTAACATCATGACTTTTAATCTCAATATCTCAAGCAAAAGAGAGAACCATCGCGTCCATCCAGTGCTGGCAAGAGCTATTCACAGACGAAACTTCATCCTCCATCTCGATGATTCATTAACAATTGCGCACACTGTTTGTGAACGCTACCTAAAGCTTGCGCCTGGAATAAGGAATGAAAAGCCAAGCTTCAATAATTCACTGCTCGAGGCCACGCCCAAGCAAAACAGTGCAATGCCATCGATAATTCATGCAACAGCTCAACTCATGCCACATTTCCTCGACGACTTGTTTGGAATCTCCTTTGTCAACTGACGCTCTGCACTTCAAGACGACAATCACTAAATGCAGTTATGTGGTTAACAACAAAATGAGCGTACCATCTATTAATCACAAAAGAAGAAATAATATCGTGTGAATGAAAGCATTATCGGCCATAGGAGCGCTTATTCGATTCTATCGATAACTGCTGAACAACGTTTACTATCAATTACACTGAAACAACAAAGTTTACTGCTAAAGCGTAATATCGGACCACACGCCTCGTAATAGTAATTAAACTTCTCCAGCATGTACACACAGGTATTTATAGGAATTTTTCCGTGACCATCAGTATCAACCCACCGCGACCAACGTCTCTTTTGCAAGAAGAGGTGACAAATTAATTTTGCCTTATATTCTAAATGCCCGCTGCAATCGATCAACTACAGGGGAATATGGTTACAACTCCAAACTGATAAAAATAAGGCATTGCTTATGAGGTCCTGCACTTCAAGTCCACAATAATGGCATCTACTAAGCTATCATTTCAGGATATTTAAGGCTAAACGCTTCGTTCTCGCTCTAAACACCAATTAAACCCTCCATTTTTGACGCAATCACCAACAGTATAGCAACTATTTCAAAGTCTCGTCTATTACAGAAGCATTAATAAGTAATGGCTGCATCCAAGTGGAGTCTCTCTTGAAGATTCAACATCTTTCTATCATGTTCTCTCACCTTTCCTCATCCCTCCCCGCACTCAACATTAAATCATACTGAGTGCTGTTCCTGTGCAAAATGTAATAATTTGGTAATAAAACCTTCAAAGTCAACACCGATAAAAAATTACCTGAAATAGCTCGTAATAAACCTGCAACGAAAATATATAACAGTTATCAGAGCTCATTTAATAAGCGTGTTACCACCGCTAGCGCCAGCATAACTAGTGCAATTAGCATAGGAATAGTGAAATAAACTCGCTTTCGAATTCACGAGTTTATATCGTAGCATCATCTGCCAAAGAATGCAACGAACCGCATAAATTGTGGTTGAATTAATTTCTCTGTGAATCAAGGTAATTTCTTCTCCATTCCATATTTTTTTCAAATCTTTTTCGAGCAAAAAACGCACTATGCAAACACTTCCACCAACACTGACAGGTTAAAAAAACCAGCTCTCATCTGTGGCACCAAGACGGAGATTTCTTCACATACCGATTCTGTTTTCGCTTTTCTTCTTCACCCTGAAATTTCCTTCCTTCATCCTATTCACAGAGAGAGAGAGAGAGAGAGAGGGAGAGAGAGAGAGAGAAATATTGTTCAGCAGAAAAATATGCAAAACAGTAGAAACGCACTGCTAGGTTGACAGCAACAGCGGCAACGCGATAAGACGCAGATGTCGTTAGTATGGCAATGCTGCGAAGCATATGAAACAATAAAGCAACGAAGCTAAGAGGACAATCGTGCTCCACCCATTCACTCTCTCACTAAGCTGGCAACGCAGTTTTAAAATGCTCGAAGTGAGAGGTACACTTCCGTGAGAATAACTCCCATAAAAGAGTCCAAATGACTGAATAAATCAAACCTCCGCTCTCCATTAGATGCATTTTAAAATCATGTCCAAAGAGAACACCCGGACTGATTCAACGGAAGCACCGCAGAGAAGCTTACTCCCTCTCACCACTTCTCCACCGCACAGTAATTTGAAAATCGTAAAAAACGTGGACAGGGGATCGCAACTATATAAAGAAATGATGTGGAAAAAGAGAGAGAGTGGAGGATTAATAAAACGACTAGAAGAATGGAACAAATGGGTTGGCACAATACTGAAGAGATCTAAAAGCGAGGGGCAGATAACAGCGCATTCACGGGCCGAGTGGGAGTGGCACAGACAAACGGCTATCTGAGTCATTTCCAACATCTAAACCAAAAGAAGAAAAAAAGGTCAGCAATTCACCGTATACTGCTTACTCATTCACATTCCCTACTCAGCGTCTTATCAGCTCGAATCAGCGCGATCGCGGTCATTCGGCTAAGAAACATTCGTCCACTCCCGCACAATTTACGCTTGAAATATGGGCCTTGAAATTCTTTAGCTTTTTCTTCATTTCTCACGTATTTAACTTCTGCCAACAACCTCCCCTCCTTCACGACCCTCTTCCCTAGAAATGAGAGGATTATCGACTCACAAACGTACTACTGATGAACGGCTCTATACTTCGGGAAACCCTCTCTCTTGCATTCGAATAAACAAACATTAGAGTTATTCCTATCCCTTTTTCCCAAAAAGTCCAACAGAAAAGAAAAAGAACAGAATAATAATTATCCCCGATTTGTGAAAATCAAACCAACTCAATGAATAGTGATGAATGTCTCTGATTTATCAAATGATATTTTACTTCTATACCTCGAAGAGGGATGGTATGAGAAGTACGTGAACAGAAACAGAAAGAAAGAACAAAACTTCCCCCCCCCCTCCCAAAAAAAAAACGCTCAATACTGAACGGCAGCAATACTGCGCAAATCGAAACAACTCGGAGACGATTTAAAAGCTGGAGAAATGAGTGCGCAGATTACATACTCGCACAATACCAAATCTGAAACCGCAGAAAATCGCTTATGCTGCAAATATTCCTCTTGCGGGCTAAAACTGATGTCTACGTCGATCAGCGCAGAGAATCACGATGAACTCGAGCCTCAAAATTCTAGTGATTTCAAGTCAAGGATTTTGACATGGCTATTGTAATTTGGTTAATATGGGCAACGATAGGCTTTCCAAAAAGCTAAACGAATGAAAAATTTATGGACTTCTCTAATGTGTGGTATCAGAAACCAAATAAGGAGACCATTGGTACATTGTTCCAATACGGGCTGGTAGGAAGTAATGAAAGACTTAAGATAATACTCAGTACATCTCTGCTGCAATGCGCCGAGAAAATAGCATTTTCCGATCACTCAGTAACACTGGAACATTGCAAGCACGAGTGAAGATACGGGTCAGTCAGGACGACAACACCGCAGACATCGCTTGTAAAACCTCATCCCAAGCAGGAAGAAACATTCATACCGGAAGTTGGTGCGAACAACGTCTTGACTTGAAATATTTAATTGCTGCAGTTTTGACCAGCTAACGAATTCATAAGGTTCTTTCAAAAAACGTGGAAGTCGTAGGCACGATCTTGCGATCAACAATAAATTTTGATGTCATAGTAAAGAGCTTGGATATCGGAATCATCGTTAACGTATGCGAGGAACAGAACAGGACTCAAGCCACTTTCTTGTAGGATAGCACGGCAAATGGGACATGGAACGGAGTATCTATGCCAAAGTTCAGCGGCAAACTCAAAATGAAGATGCTCCGACTGACTGCAGAAGATGCAGAGGAGAGCAACTGTCATCACATTTCTCATAAGCAATCTTTCACTGCCGACCACATGAAAGATTTCTGCGGAATCAATGGGCAAAATTTTGATTTGAACTTTCACCTTCGAGACATATACCCAATCGCTTCAACAAGAAGTAAGCTAGCTGCCATGTCGTCAACCAATCAGAATGAAGCTGTCCTAGTTTGGGAGGCCATTTCAAGTATTAGCGCATCTGCGACGATTACCTCGCAAGTCTTACAAACGCAGCAGGTCAAATTATTCAAGCGGTGGCTTTAAACTGAGCTGGTGGTTTCATCAAAGGTGAGATGAAGCAACTTCCAAAGGAGGAATTTCAACAAGAGAGAGAATGTGGGGAAATAGTCTTTTGTGCCTATAAGACGATTTCTGCGTTGCATTTTAGGAACAGGGGGGTGTGTCGTCAGCTGGGGGTGAAATTTTGTAGGTGAGTCTATGAATGGCCCTGGGAACTGATGCAGTGCTAAGGTCAAAGACATAAACTTTAAAAAGCGGCCGATATCAGCGTTAAATGCTCAAAATGAGTCGCTCGACGTTTCCACTATTTACAGCATCCATGAAAGCGACAAACGGCATTTACCTAGTGCCACCACCAAATTTGTGAGGGTGCTACCTCAGCGGTCGATGCCATCTGAGAGCGAAGGAAGCAACCCTTTAGATGCTCAATTAAAAGCGCATATTTTGCGTACCTTCAAACACTGCTCAAGATATCAAGGACGCCTTCTTACTTCTGCTGCTGCAAAATGATCCCCCTCAAGGAATCAGATTTGTGCTTCTCGTTCTATTTTGCTCTACTCTTCCCATTAACACTTTCAACTGTCCTAGCCAGTTAAAATAATGTACTATCACAATATAACACCACGCGGATGAGCTCCATCAAACTGCAAATTTCCTTATTTTAAGCGTCATATTAATCGAATTTGATAATCACTGACGAAGAAATGAAAACGACAAAGATGAGCTGTCCAAATAAACGAATAGTGCAAAACTATTACTCTCACATATAAACCCTTCGCTATAAACAGGGTGAATTGTTCATTATAAACGATACGCATGCATGTGACGCCAAAAGACAACATCCGCCTTTGTAGCACTCATAGCAACAGCCAATCAACTCATCAGCATTGTGCAAATGGCGTCGCAATTAGCTCATTGGCATATCTTTACACATAAAACTGTGCTATGCAAATATCTCAATGAGAAGCAGCCAAGAATTGCCACAGTTTCTCCGATTCAACACCGACGGTTAAATCTCTTTTTGCCAGCAAAATCAGCAATCTCCGCCTTTTTCGAAGCGTCGATTGCGAAAATCATGCACAACTTTGGAGAGGGGATGCAGTGTATTATATCTTTTAAAGCAATCCTGAATGAAAGCTCTCAACGGACTCTAATCATTTCGAGCCTTCTTAACTATTTGCAGTTTTTGCTTCTTGGAAAGGTCAAAAATTGCAAAACGCTGTGCGTGATCATTTACTTACGAATTTACAAACTTTACCTTTTGAAAGACTTAGACTTGTGAGCCTCAAATGTTTGGCCACTTCATCGATTCACCTATTGCGAGAATCTCCTCGCCTCGTTCAAGACTAAGAAAGGCAATCGTTTCCATGATAGAAAACCACAGTCACAATTCCTATAGTAGCAACGGGAAAGCGCGCTCACAAGAGTTTCCTTGACTACTCTCGAAGTGTGAAGATATCACAAGAACGAGCACAACAAGTACAACAATTCACTCATCCCATAACAAATACCACTAAGTATCGAGAAACACCTCTTCTGAATCACTTCGCTTTGCACCTAAAATGCCGCAGGAATTTCTATGCACTGATTGGCATTTAACTATAATAAGCAACAAGTCAAATTAGTGTTGAGATCATCGCCTCATATAATTCTAAACGAATAATGCCAACGAATTATGCAAAAAGACTTTCAACAGATGAGACTGTTATGCACATAGAGCCTGTACGAGACGCGTAGCTGGACGAATGTACATCGATCATCAAAAACCCACTAAAAAACACAACGACATGCAATATCGAAACGACAAACGACTATGGCAAATTCTGCAAAATAAAATAAATCAAAATAACCTCAGCTTCAAACGGATCGTCTCCGTTGGTCACTTTCGGCTTCCCTCTGACTCGTATCTTCTCCTTAAAAAGCGATCCAATTAAACAGCACTTCAGGGAAGGGCAACTGACAGATTCAGTTTCCTGGTATCGTGAAAGGGACTGAATCATTCATTGCCCTCCATAAATTAAGAGAGTTTTATTCAAAATCGGAGAATAGAATTACCCAAAAATTCTAAGAACAACGGAGTAGCAGCGATACCGAAGCAAGGTTAATAGCTGTCAGAAGCGGAAAACGACACTGCGCTATAATTATTATTCCAACTTTCCGCGATCCCCTTAGGTGCATTTAGACATCTGCATCTGATGAGCCCATTAAAGCATCTCATGTTTGCGCGCATGCACGCGTCTGTATCCGTCCGATCACCACTTTCAACTCGCAAACACCAAAGTTAAAGGTGTGAAACTCGAGTTTACAGTGTGTAGCACAAAACGATTTCTTGCACATATTAAAGGCGTGCCAAGAAATCTGCACTTTCCCCACGGTGATCGGTCTTCCACTCTGACTGATTCTGTTAGACAGAAGTCTTCTACGGAAAACTTTTACGGTCTTGCCGTTAGGTAGTGTTAGGAAAAAACTAAAAAATATAAGCTCGGATGTGATAAAAATGATTTATCGGAGACCCGTTTAGTGGGCGTTACTCGGCAATGATAAACTCTTCAAATCACCCTTAGTACTCTTTCATTTTGTGACTGAGTGGTTTGTATAAGAGTTGCTACATATTTCTTTTCACAAATGTAACCCATTTACACCATCAAAACCGAATTTTATCCCATTACCGCCGATCTTCATCCACTAGCGATATGCAATCGTAGCAGTGACTCACATGGAATCTGAGTGTTGCATCCATCGTCGTCGCCATATCAAACGAGCCGCTGCGTTGTTTAGGACGAACAGTGGGAGATGTTGCCACGGGATGAAGTGCCCCTGCTTGCTTCCACTTCGATGTCGATGACACTGCTAGAATGTATAAAACATGCAATCGATCTTGGTCACCTGGAACTGGATCTTAATGAGGCGGCTCCTGTCTCCCTACAAAACCCTCATTTGGCAAAAGTCGCAACCACCTGACATTAAAATGAAGGGCTCTGGCTGCGAACACTCACTGAAAGAGTCGTTTCTGGATATTGCGCACGACAGGTTTCCGCACCACCTGGTTCACAATGCCCACCTTTCCCGCTAATCCGCAATCTCAAAGGACGAGATAAATGGTAAAACAAGCTCAAGACCTACAACGTGAAAATGTCTTCTCGCTGAGAATTATGTACGAACGAATCAACACAAAACTTTCATTTGCTCTACTTAAGCAAGGGAAACTAACTGTTATAAGATGGTGACGGAAACTGCATCTCGTGCTCATCAGAAACCGATTTAGTTTCACGCAAAACCATTTTAATAGATCTTGGCTCTGATACAGATTGGGACTGTTTTGAGCTCGGCACCTCCTCGTTTGGCGTTCCGCTGCAATCCCCACCAGTCGGTTGAGTTGTACTAGACGTCGACGACTCATTGGCTGATATTCGGCGGGGCCGCGATGTCGGCGGTGGGATTCTGCGTTGAGGACGTACAGGAATTGCACACTGCGAAACCATGCAGCGTCGTTGCAAAACCGCTGGTGCGCTGCCCACACTGAAAACCCTTCAGATGAAATACCCAAAAACGTGACGAGTTTATTTTTCAAGCTTCGTTCGCGTTTATCTGCTCAATTCGAACATCGAGGCTAGTGAAGAAATACCGAATTCATCGTATGACAAATAAAAACCCCTCACATATGATTTTCAAGAAAACTATCCAAGCAAAATTCACAAGAATGCTTTGTTGCTTGTTTCAATGACTGTACAATTTCAATAAATAAATGAATATAGCCACGGAGCCTTCTGCTTCTTTTTTCGCATTTTAACGTTTACCCTCACACAAAAGCGACTGTGATTTTCTCCCGATTGCTGCTTCATTTCATACTAAGATAACGAGGAACACTTCAGTATATTACTTGTTACATCACTGGGGCAGTGCAAACATATTCTTACCGAAAATGTCATCTGAGAGAAAATGCTGTGAAAGAATGTTAGCGTGATGGGAAGTTCTATAAAGTAATAATGAAAAGCGATGCTTGGTCTAAGGTGGAGCGAGGAGTTTGCGTTTTGCACGATACCGAGAGGGTTAACAGGGACAAACAACAGCAGAAACGTGTTCAGTGCAATTGTTACGTATAGCCGATATGAGTACAACTTTATCGATTAAAGGGGTGCGAATGAATTCAACGCTATTATTGCTAAAAACCGCGATTATAACGACTTTCTATGGAGGGATTCGATCACTGGGCGAAAAGCCGATCCAGAAAGGAAAGCAATGAAACTATCGACAGAATGAATGGGATGATGAAAGGATAATCTCGAATGAAGAGCAAAAATGAATTCCGATCACGCTTATCTGTTCCAAGAACATCATTTAATGCAATCCATAGTAAAAAGAGCAGATTTTTAACAAATGACGTCATTGTGATCCTCGTTCCTCCAAAGAGTACAAGTTAAAGGGTTCATAACAGATATACTGTCATGTCAACTTTGCGTAATTACTCTAATGCAAGAAATGAAACTCAAGTTGCACAGAACAAGCATAGATGAGCACCGTCACTATATCGAATCTTCAGTAAGAGCTCTCAAAATGCTGACGAGACGACGTTACCACCTTGTCGGAAAATCAAAGATCGGCTCACTGCCGTTCGATGTAACATTCCTTAACGAAATAGAACAACTGCAAAGCACCTACTCGACACTGCTCCGTGCTCTTTCAGCGCTATCTGCTCTTCGTGGCAAACTTGTCTTTGGAGTGGATGGCACTCTCACTGACTGACGCCCTCGACGATCTCGAGAAAACGGCTCCGTACCTTAAATAAAGAACTGTGAAACGTCTGAAAAAACGATTCCTAGCTATTCAACGCTGCAATCGCATACAACGTACAAAGACCGTGGTCACATCTATGGCTAAAAATCATCAAAGGAATAAGACTTTAAAGATCCCATAACAGACGTCACAACACTCAGCATCCTCACTTCCAAGCAGCATGGATTCATGGAAGAGGGGAAAGACGAAGAAAGGAATGAAATCAACAGATAGCCTGCCACGTAACTTGTAATTCTTCCTATACTTTGATGTAAGGAAAAAAGGACAGTCATTCAAAAACAAAAGAAAGATTATGTAAGAAACCCTGTCATATTAGGAAACTAGATTATTCGAAGATCAGCAACATCTGTCACTTCCAAATGAACAGTTGAGCAATCCGTTTTATGAAGCCGAAGAGGCACACATGGAGGTTGTGTATGAGATGGGACGACAATGCTACTGGAGAGGATGGGCCTCAATCGGTTGTACATGGCATAGCAATTTCAATCCGAAATTACATGGCGTATTTACCGGAACCTATGCTCTGCCGCACAAGCCATGATAAACTAATTAATAAAGTCTGATGCAGCTAAGTGCACTGCTCTTAGTCAAAGACCTCAACAAAGACTGATCCTGATTTTTCCCAGTAAACGGTGAACGATCGATCGACTAAAAGCCAACAGATCTAATAAAACAAAATGAACCGTAAACGGTTGACTACAAAAATTTCCCATCTAGTCGTGCTAGGGCAGTGCAATTTTAATAATTTTTACAATGTTTTCAGCTGATTATTATTCCGACAAAAGCTGTCTGCAGGAAGTTTCCCCGACCGTATCATTGAATAGCAATTTCGATATAAAGCGGCAACACTTTTCGCACCCCCACCCCTAACAATGGCACAAAATTCTATTTATATAAACCACAATTTCAGAAGAGGATGTGACAAGAAAACTTCTGCTTCCCACTCTCCCCTCTCTCCCCTCCCCTCCCTATGCCGCCGAGCAAATGTGTTGGATGCGTGCTCAACCTCTGAAGCAGCCTGACGCCTGACTGAGACAACGCTCGCATTAAAACCATCTCTCTATGATCGCAGCCTAAGCACGGTCCCCGCTCTGGTTCAGATTATAATCACGACTGAGTCTCGCTTAACCTTTCTACCGACCTAGGTTATGACGCTTTATATGGAGACCATTTTTGTGCAATTGTGTCGATCATAGACTCATCTAATTCGACTCACATATGTTGTTCCTTCCACCAAACGATTAATTAGGAAGATAGCATTGTCCGAACCTTCAACGGCTTTAACAACGGAATATATATACATATGACCTCAAGAGTCGACGATTTGTCAAGTTACAAACTGCTATTGCCTAAGATATTTTAACAAATAAATGGAACGAAGCTTACTGGAAGAGTTCACTGCGCCTCTGATTGGACGCTCGTCATCGAAAGAACCGTTCCGTGGGTCGGACTGCAAAATGGGATAACTGAACTCAAAGATGGACGACAATACCAATTCAGAAACATGTTATCGAGTAACCTCGAACTGAGATTTGATAGATGCAAGCTCTTCGACCCAAAAGTTCAGAACGATCGGGTGTCTCAGTGTATTCTCCCCCCCCCCCCCCCCTCATTAATGGTAAAACTACCATCACATTACTAGGTATGCCCTGTCTAGGAAGCATCGAGTCACTCCAAAAATGCGACGATCCAACCAAAGAATGACGGAAAACATGGATGAGAGGGCGCGAAAAAAATACTGTTATGCCTCCAGCTATCTTCCCTCTGCGAGGGTATATCAAGCAGCAAAACTGCAAGCTGCTCACCCAGCGGACGTCAGAGATCGACTTTACTGAGATATATTACTTTACCGTGTCAGCATCCTTCTAGATAGAGTTTGATGGACACCGCAAACAGCATGTTCTTGCCCATTAGAACATCATGCAATCAACTGTTTAGTAAGAGCAAAACATCAAATCAGAGGAGAAGAACCTTGTAATAAGCAACCGAGTCTTTGAACCATAGGAGACTAGAGAAGGCAAATCGAATGACAAAAGCGTTTGCTGAATAAAGTATATGACCTCGTCTTTGCCTCTGAATAAGCCATTTAATGACTACTTTTACTATATTTTATCTCAACAATAAAAAACTCACTTGTACTTTTCTTCACTGGTTAATGACCTTTCATTTTCAATGATTATTACCTCTGATACCAAAAACATTCCCGGGCAAATGTGTTTTTTGATTTACACTCAAAACTCTACTGTATGCCTGTGAGAATGCAACCTCGTTACCTTTCCTCTTCCCAAATTTTTTGAGATGATTTTCTTGATCTCTTTATCACAGATTGTTCTTTGAGCAGTGAAATTTATTTCCCTTACTCAATCCTCAGTAAAGAATAAACAAATTTCCTCGTCTATTCATATTTCCGGTTGCCCACTACCGGAGACATAATCATTACCACTTTCAGATGCACATTCACGAGGCATTGGCTGATGTAATTTCTTTCGTTCTTTATGGAATTCCTTAAAAATCATCAAATGGGTTCTTAAAGAAGTTCCCATTCAACAAGCACAACACATTAGCATCTTCAAAGAACAACAAGGAATAAAAGTGGACGAAAATTTCTGCGAAACCACTAGGAAATAATCTCAAAAGCACAACAGCGGTTCTGCCAAAAGTTAACGCGTTTTCATGCAGTCATCAATAAATACGACTGCAGCAAGCAAACATCGTCGCATCACTATGCAACCGTACGTCTCGACGGTATCTCTTTATGAATAAGTTCCCAGAAATATAAACGCATCAAACAGACCACGGTACACTTATGCTTTCCTCAATAGAAAACTTTAGAGAAGTATTAACTCTTGAACGAGTGGCGTCAAATCCTCTTTCAGTGAGCGCTCTCTTCGCAGATGACGGCTGCAGGCCACTGCCCATTCTCTGCAGATCGTACTTCTTCTGCCGCTCGAGACTTTCAACCTTAACGTAACCTATTAACAGTATCCTACATTAAAGATATCTTAAATTCTATCCTCTCCTCTCCTGCTTCCCCCTCTCGGTTATGTCTTCTCCCCAAATCCAGGCCATCTTATAACTGAGAGGCAAATCTCGCATTACTATTTCCAGGAGGGGTACATATAAAAACGTTCACGTAACTGAAGGAACTGTTAAATTAAACCTTGGTCTTAGAAATCCCTTCCACCTTCCCCGAAGTAACAGTCTCTCACCGACAACGGTGGTTGTATCAGTTGGACTCAAAAGGAATCCAATGCGACCGTGGAAAATATCGTCAGGGCATAATGTAGCAGAAGAACATGATGCAAGCCGGAAACTATCCAACGAATCGTCAATAAATAGTAAAAATATCAACGACGTTGAAACTGTTATAAACAGCTTATGGTCAACACAACTTTCGCAGCACTGAGCACAGAAGAGTAACTCGTTCTGACGAGAGGTCACGTGCCAGTTAGGATTGACGGCCTCGTATTTACTGACGGTTGATACTTTTGCTTTCATCACATTTTGGACTGCTTGCATTCTCTACACATCAAATGGTTTCCAAAGTTCCCTTAGGAAATAGAGGTCTTTCCCTTTCTTCCTGCTGTATCTACGCTCCTGCTACTGAGTGAATTATAATGTAGCCCTCCTGAGCGCAACATTAAATGTGAGGGCTCACCTCCTTAAGAATTCTCGAGTTCTCTCTGTGATCGTCTCCAAGGATGGTGTGTTCAAGGTCAACACTCTTCTCGCAGGCTTCCAGCACGTGCTTATAAAGTTTCGCTTTTTTAAGCAACTCGGCTTCTCGCCTCGCTTTCTCTATTGAAGCGAGTAGTGCTGCTTCCGTTCGCGAGCGTTCCTGAACCGATCAGAAATACACTGATGGACATACTTCACTAAACGAAGTACTCAAATAAGGAGGGGGGAATGCTCACAGCATTGAGGGTGCCTGAGTGATGACAAATGAAAATGAAATAAGGACAGTTTTTAAAAAAGGTGCGAAAAGATTCGCCGAGATGTGCAACTCGGACATCTTTCATCTATGCAGTATACCAATCAAAGAAGCAAGGGGACAAACTGATTCCGCAACGCAAGTCGGCGTTGGAAGGGCGGAGCGAGGGGGAATCAGTTATGAGCGGATGAGCAAAATTTGCACCACGAGTTGGCTGGAACAGATTCTAAGTAGCTACCAGCAATCTCTAGCAGATCATAACATATAAACGCTCCTCAAGTTTGCATACCAAGTGAACAATAAAAACCATCATATGCATAAAAGCTATTCGAGGAAGTGAGTAAAACGTTGCAACAAATCTGTCCTCTACGTCCATGAAATCATATACCTTAGTGTTCTTCGTTATAATCGATGAATAAGGAAAACCCTAAAGCCCGAGGGTTCTAAGGGTTCTATGATGGTCTCACAAAAAGTTCACATAAGACAGCCCTTTGATCTGACGAATCCAACGCACTTTTTTTGCTTCGATAGGCCACGAACAAGGGGCATGGCAGCTACCACATGTACATTTATACCAATTATTTGCCCTCTCATTATGAAAAGATTGCCCGGAAGAACGGATTACTGGTTGAAAATCATTTTCCTTCTGACGTGCCTGGCGACAGCTAAGGAGCGTTTACAATTAACAACAGGGCCCAGGAGATTTTCCGCAAAGAACAACTTCAAACGATATTTATGAATGCCAACCTCTTCGGCCCTGGCTTTCTTCCTCTCTTCCTCGAACTCCCTTTCAAGCTCCATCTCCTCCATCCTTCTTCGCTCTTTCTCCTTAATCATCGCTTCTATCTTCTCCTCTTCGAGCCTCTGTGCCTCTATTCTTCTGCGTTCAGCAACCTGCTCGTTGTAAATCTGCTGAAACAATTCCCATACTCTAGCATTTATGCTGCAATTAGCCTATTCTCAAAACGCTAAGCTGCCGACGACCCCTAAACAGATGAGAGTCAATCAAAAGGTAAGTCGGCAGCAATGATCCTTCTCGTTCGAAGCAGATTACGACTGTGGCACAGCGAGAAATAACTCAGAAAAATATGCATCGAGCAATAATAAAAGCAGCAATTTGTTAGTCCATTTTTGGCAGTAATCACTCCATCTTCAGCTCATCAAAAAGACATTGCTTGCAATGAAGAAAGCTGAATCAATCAAACCTCGCATTACTGCTTCCCTTCTCCTCGACCCTCAACCAGAGCAAACAAAATTCTGCATTATAGCTCACCTTCTACGGATCCCAGCAGCAACAGCATTTGAATTACTTCTATTACCCGAGGGCAAGGGCTTGATAATCAGCTGACTATTACTTTTAAGTCCTTGGTCCGCCTCTGTAATATATCCCGTCAGTTTCGACCTAAACTCTCCGTTTACCGTTTCACATATCCACTTTTCGTGGCTCTACACCGAATCATTCTGATCATGTAGCTCCATCCTTTCACAACGTTGACAATGGATTGCGATCATCGATTCAAACAACAATAAAATCAACCTGCTAACCCAAAATCAAGCAGCTAAACAGTTCTACGCAACCTCATATATGCTACGAAAAGGAAAAGCAGTCCAACTATGAATAAGAGAACAATGCCACATAAGCGATGCCCTCCATCATTCACCTTAAATGCATCTTAACTGCCTCCATCTTCTACTGTAAATAAAAATAAACAAATGCATTGATCCCCTTCATCCAGTATCAAAGCTTATGAGACTGTGCTCACTTGCCTCATGCTATAAATCATGCACTCTATACGAAACACACTCCAACAAAGCATGCACAGTTGAAAGCAATTAGACCCACCTCAGCCTGCTTAGCCCGACCTCGAGCATCTCCATCAGCACTACGCCGACTGGAGGAATTCAACGAGGTCAGCGATTCACTCATCGACTTGCGCATTCCATCATCCGTTCCTGCAACAACGATTCTAGAAAGATTAAGTACAAATCAAACAATAATACACATTCGAGCAGTTAACAGTTATCTTTGAGTCATCACCTTTTGAGCTGCCCCTCAGTTACGTTTTACACGTGAACCAGCCACTTTAAAATAAAGCAAACAAGGGAATTCATACTAAAATGACAATAAAGGGGAGAAAGCGGAGATTATGGGATAAAGTGCGGGCAAAAACAATGATGGAAACACACCTGATTGGAGAAAATATTACTGATAATATAGATATGAGTCGATACACAAAATACACCAATTCACATGCACACCCATCCATGTGGTTATATTCTTCCTCCTACGCCATGCCGAAATCTCTCATTTAATTGCGTGGCAATACACAACCCTGACACTGACCTGCATATCGTCAATGAAAGACTCTACGTCTCACTAATGGATATGCGGAAGCAGAGCCGCTGTTCCAAGAGCTAATACATGCACGAGCGACCGTTAAGAAGGCTAGCCTATGCGTAGAGCTCGTATTCTCTTAGGCTCGATGAGCATCCGTGGTAAATAATGGCGACATATGAGTGGGGAGTCCTGAAACAAGATTTGGTGGCAAAGCAAGAGGAGCTAAGCATGAGATGGCAGGTCAAGAAAGAAAGCAAAATATGCCTAATGCCACTGGAGGACCTAAGCACTTATCACTGTAGATTCGCATCTTATAAAGCTCATTTGTTTCTCAGAAAGCAGGAAATAATCACCCGATTGTTGAGCTGGTGAAAGTTGTCGATCGCCTGAATGAGGTGATGCCAATACAGGCAGAGCGATTGATCTCGGCATCGCCATCGGCTGTATTCCCCCTCCTATTGGTGGCAGACTAATGCATGTTGCCGAATCTTAAATGCTTTTGATTACGTTCTATCCTTAAAAGTAAATTTCATCACTTAGGACCCCCTCTGCCTGTAATAAGGAGTAAATTTCAAATGCTCACATGGTATACAGCTCCTTAAGAAATATAAACAATATTTATTCCTTGTCGACCAATTCCTGTTTGAAAAAAACGCGAGAATCACCCCTTTTACCTATATTCCACCTATACTGCTGCAATTCCCGGAACTGCCGTCATACAACACAGATGTTTGTACACTCCTATATAATTTCACATAACAATTAATCAAACCTTGTCTTCGCACTATTGTCATCGCAAAACAATCAGTAGTTCCTCAAATTTGGGATGGAGGACGAGGGGAGAGGGTCAAGCGAACAAACAAAAGTAACAAATTCGATTATAATATATTACCCAATGCCTTATACCTTCAGAATTCAACCAAGTTTAAGACTCTCGAGCACCATTATGGCCTTCAAAGCAATAGTGGCCGGCCGCGGCTAGGAAACCTTCAGGCGTCATTTTTAATTATATGCATAAATAAAACTGATATCATTGCACTGCATCGAAAGATATCTAGGGCTCCACACTTCATGGGAAAGTTACGCCAATTTTGAAAGCAGTTTTCAACCACACATCCCCCTTCAACTCCTCCCCTCCCCCTGTCCCTCTTCCCATATGCGCCGTTTCTTTCCACGACCCGCGTGTGTTCCTCCAATCTCGTTCGCCCCTTTCTCTTTCCACCCACGCTTTTGCTCCTTCACCTCGTCTTTCTCCTCTCCTTCCCCCTAGTCCGCTCTTTCCTCGCGAAATATTTTTTTGCTTCAGGAACAGCCACTATCCTCCTCCACCCAAACAATCGAATCAGGCAGCTAGAAGGAAGAAAACATCCGAAAATATCTGCAAACAAGCGGAACTTCTAACCGATATTTGTCTGCGTTGTTTGCGACGTTTTTGCATTTTCTTCTTGTCGAAGCGTTGAACTGCCCCAATAGGAGAGCTGATTTGCCCAATGTTCTGTATAAGACGATGGCAGAATAGGCAGCTCATGACGTACACCATCTGCACTTGTCTGAACATATTTTCACATCGGTAGTTGGTGCGTCAAACGATACGGGATACGTAAAATCGTGATCACAAACAGGCTATCCCTTCAAAACACGACAGGACAGATATATATATATATATATATATATATATATATATATATATATATATATATATATATATATATATATATATATATATATATATATATATATATATAAAGGTTAATGGCGGAATGCAGGTGTTGTTCGATAGAAAGAAATGACTGGAGAAGAAATTTCCATTTTTCAGCATTTTTTCTACGGTGCGACTACCCGGCCGAAGGAAGCAAAACACACTTCAACGCCAGAATGTAAAGAATGGAGTAATTGCGATGGTTAACAGCATTCAACACGACCAACATCACCCCGCACGATGCAACAAGCTGCACCCTTCAACGGCTAACAACGGGACTATCGCTACAAAGTGACGTGCAAATTCACCTTCTGCAGCACTCTATCTGAGAGAAGCTTGAAACTGTCCCTCCCATCTTGACAACAAAGAATCACATTCAGATTGCCGATATTCATTAAATTTACTGCGATTAGCATGAAAGGTGTTATACCCATACTCGACAACCTTCTTACCAAATTTACCAGAAGCTCAGTGAATCTTTTAAGTCTGTCACAGCTACATCGAATCACTCATCAAAAAATGAAGGATTCTTGTGAAAAATACGCCGGGAAGCATGCGAGGAACTATTAAGATATATGAGTATGAACTTATACGAGCAATACCGCGTAGCTGCTTAAACACATGTAGAAACACAATGAAACCTCTTCTGATTTATCCTAGTAATGAAGCGTCTGCTTGCCAAAAACTCCATGAAAAGTTTATTCGGATATGACACCCGTTCGATAGCAAAAGTCTAGGCCTGTAATGCTGTGGTGTCTTTTAGTGTCTCTTACAAAATGCGGCCGACAGTAATGAAATTTAAAATAACAGATCTTCCTCCAGTGCAAACTGTCCAACAAATTGCATCACTGCTTAGATGTACTTTCGGACAGACAGATACAGACATATATCTCCGCAAATTAGATCTTTGTAATATTTTCGCGAAAACTTGTAGAAGTGCATGAAAGTCGTGGGCAAACTAACGCACCGAAAGGCTACAAGACACATCGCTGTGATTGGGAAGGAAGCATTTCAAACGAGTTATAGGGTTATGAAATATTCAATAATAGCAAATATGAGTGAAAATCTCTACAGGCCAACACGACTGCAACACACGGGCACTTCCCCTCTCTCCCTTCCATCCCCCTTCATCGCCAAAAACGGTTTTTTGTGGCATTTCAAAGTCGCAATTATTATGTTCGCAATACTCCCAGTCGCTGCAGCTTCCGGACAGCTGGAGTTCCGAGAATACGCAGAAGAGAGCAACAGGAGACGAAGGAAGTAAAACCGCTACCCATTCATAACCACTTCAAATCCTCTCTTAAACAGTGTGATCTATCTCTCTGCAACAACCTCATATCCTCATGGTATTCCCTCCTCTCTCTCCAAATACCTATAAGCAATTCTTTCATAATTCAAGGAATCTCATACTAGCTTTAATTTCTAGTCTAAGAAAAAACTTACTGCTGGAGGGAGATTCACAGCGACAGGAGAAATAACACGTACAGGGTAGGCGTATGGGATACCCGATGGAGACTGAAAGAAGAATGCATAAACAACGATATGAATTTGAACATTTTTTTTACTATCGGTGGCAACGGAACGAAAAAACACAATTTGCAAGACCACTCATCTCTAAAGGCCATCTAATAAAGGTATTTTAATCTTGATGCAAATACCATATTTAATTTTTTGCTACAAGCTGAGCAAAATTAAACACCAATCGATTGTTTGGTGGGAACTTATGTCGCAAAAATCTGCTCAAATGAAAGATCTGACTTCACAGTACATGAGTGGGAAATGCGAAAAAATCAATGAATTTCAGTGAAATCAGCTGTAAATAAACGAATCTTCAAACAAACGAGACACGATCGAGGATCAGTGCACTTCAATGGCCAATTGACGCGGCCAGCTTATGACATTTGATGGCTAACATGTATGCATTAAGTGATTGAGAAAAACGCTCCCTATGGATTACAGTTAGAAAAATTGTCTGTGTATCTCCCACAGCCAAAGGAAATAAGATAACGAAAGATGAATGAATTTATCTTTGTTTACAATGTTGCAAAATTCCCGTTGTACTTGACTTACTAACTGTTGTCAGATGTAAGGTGATATGAGTGCTTGTGAAAAAAATGCACGAAGCATTCACCTGAACTACCTCGACAGGCACAGGTACAGCTTGCCCATAAGCACTCTGTGCATAAACGAACTGTACTGGAACTGTACCGGCACTGGGTGGAGTGGACACCTGGCCGATGAACGGCGCTCCATGATTTCCTACTGGTGGCAAACACTGCTGTCCTCCATCGACAATCATCTGCAAATAATAGAAAAGTAATTATCAGAACGATTTTTGCAATCTCCTTCTAAGTTTTGCTTTCTTTAGCTTAATGACCGAATGGTGGCTTTTCCCCTGAAACCAAAAATTCCTGCAAGCGAAATTATAACGATGCTTTAAGACAAACCACAAACTGCTTTTCGCTGATAAGAAACGCCCACGTTGATTCCGATGATAACAAATTCGACAACGATTAAAAGAAATAACGGTTGTGAAGGTGACGATGATTGAAAGAAACACTACGGATCTGCGACAACTATCAATAGCTTTCTCACCATTTACCACTGATAAAGCTGATCCCTCAACCACCTGACTTATTTGTAAGCGTTTAGCCGTTACTGTAAACAACAACCAGCAAAAAGCGTTAAAGACGAAAACTCGAATATCGATGATTTTACCGTTATACTTTGAGTCATACTTTATCTTTACCTAAAATACTAATGTAACATCTCGAATGTGTATACATAGTTCCGTTGCATGCATCCTTTTATTGACAACCAGTGGAGAAGAAGGACTGCAAAATGAGACCAAATCCTCATCTCTTTTCGTCGATTATTCATTCACCATACAAAGGAATATTTCAAATGCATTTTCGATTCGATTACTCACAAAATGGCACTCAATCTTCATTTATCGAACTCAATAAAAGTCCGTCGAAGGTTATATTTCGTTACGAGAAAAAGTTGGGAGCATGCTTCATCAAAACTACTGGTGAGGGTCACACTGCTAACGACTAAAAAATAAATTGAAATGAAGTAAAATCTATTCTATAAATTTTTTGACTGCAGTTGGCCCGACGCTTTAGCCTGCTTCCCAACCTTAAAGGCACAACCAACCACCTCCTGCTGGTTTCATACACGACGATGCGAACGTACTGAAATTCTGCAGAAATGAGCAAGAGAAATCTACTGCATCATTCTGGGATAACACCAAGTGGTTCGATAGAAATATTTCATTATTAAGTGAACCTTAATTCACTGCGTAAAAACAGCGCATTCGCTATTTTTATTGCAATCACGACGTTTTGAGAGATATCTACACAGCACAGCAACGTCTCAGAAATCAAAACGACTGAAAGTGCGGTCATTCTGAATGACGAATAATTGTTTATACAGGCTTTCATTCACAAACGCTCTTATCACGAACGACACGATGGTTGTTGCGGGCAATCGGATTTCTTTCTGGTTTAAAAGAAATATCGGGATCGGAAAGTCAACGATAACAAGAAAATAAGCACAAACCTGAGGAGGCTGCGCAAGTATGACGGCTGTCGGGTGTGCTGTACTTGTAGAAGCAACGGAGCACGGACAGGGCGCACGTTCTGAGGTGCCTTTCGCAGTGACCTCAGACTCCTGCAATATGATTTCCCTTGCTGTCAAGCCCCTCATTGTTTTTAACCAATGACTTATCAATTTACGATAAAGACTGTGTGAAGCAGCGATTCAACTAACTTCAACGATGAACATCTCTTAGTTGTCTAGGGTATTCAAACGGTAACGGGACAATGAAGGGGACGGCACGCAGAACAGTGATGAAAAACAAAAAATCACATAATAATCATCGATGAACCACCTGACAAAGTAAATAATAAAAGAACTACATAATCATCGAATCCTTTAATTTTTATTATCGCTCGCTTTGAAGTATTATAATGCTGCGGATTAATATCGTTTAAGACTCATAAATAAGAGCCCGAATATGCATTTGATAAGGACATTTGGAAAACAAAATACCAAGAAAAAACTTCAACCACCGGTAACTTTCCAAAATGTATCATCATATAAATGTCATCAAAAAATATTAAAAATCACAAATTTATGAGGAAATCGCAGATAAAGAGGGAAGTAAAAGTTGAAACAAAATGTCTCCTCTTCCCGCTCTCATTCTCATTGAATATAAACTTCTTCCTCCGGAAAAAGTGACAAAGAATGAATGCAGGAGAATATTGTGGAATGGTTTCACGATATATGGTTGCCTTCACAGTAGACTGCCTTCATTCGGTAGCCGAATTATGCACAATTCCATGCTTTCCAACTTCTATAGAATAAAGTATCTTTGTTACGATCAGATCTTTTTGAAATCAAAATCGAATTTATGGAAGGAATCAGAGCCATGATATTTTGTATAAAGTGGTGAAAGTGACTTCCTCAATCACACAAGAAATCTGATTATAAGACACTAAAAGTGATTCTGTTAGGAATTCAGTGGAGATGTTTGGTATTCAAGAGATGGTCAAAAACACGGAAACACTCTCATTTTAACACAATGAGAGAGGAAAAAACCCCCTTTCACTGAATGACATGGAAAGCGACAAGCTCGTTTGATAATGCGCACGTTGATTGGTCACTCTGCTATCGTCATCCTCTTTGATCCTCGCCGACACTTCAAAACGCATGCCGCTCACTAACAAATACAGTTGTTTCGTGATTTGTATATGTTTGTATGAAGTGTAATCATAGGTAAATTTAATGGTTCCGAACATAAATAAGCGTAAACTTTCAAATACTACAGAAAGATACAGCAATTATTTCTAGAAAGATATAGGAAAGCATCTCTGAGAAAAGAAACGAAACGAATAGACTACTGAATTGACAAGATGTAATCGCAGCAAAGTAGATGCTTGCTCCATGAATTTGCAGCCACACCCTGCAGTTTGCAGATTTATTTTTTACTCTGTGGCCACGAACTGTGTTTTATAAACACTTTTGCTCGCCATATACATCCGTTCTCCAAATCTAACAAATATGTCACATATGCTTAGGAATGAAGTGTCTCTTTAACCGATGTGAAGGAAAAAAATAAGGTGAATTCCGAAATTGTTGCTATTTCCACGGAAAATTTTTGATGCTCAAACAGAAGCAGGATGAGAGAGAAGCGATTGCATCCGTGTATGCTTACATACTAGTGCGTTTGATCGTTAAAGTTGTACGCATATGAGAGAATGCTACCTCCCAGCAATAAAATCCCTTGAACACCCCTCGTAGGCATAACCTTATTTTGTTATATCACATTTTATGGGAGATATGACCGATTATAGCGTATCGTTTGACAACTGACTAAAATTGACAGAGGATTTATTTGAGTCCGATCAGCCAAACTTTACCCACGTGCCCGGATCACACTATCCACGCCGCAAGAAAAGAAAAAATTCTGTGAATGGAAGGATCATTGACCCCATTACCCACACTACTCTATAAAGTGGGGTGGAGAGGAGGGGGAGGGGTGGGCAAGCAGTTCGCATCTCATCAAAATGTAAAATTTTCCTACTCATTTAGCTTCCAAAGGACCTCCTAAGCAAACCTTCAACCTTTTGAGAGCAAGAGTGCATTCAGAGTGCTCAAAACAAGCACAGAACATAAAATGCGAAGGAATCTGCATACCCAACGGACGGTTTCTATTCCCACGTAGCTGCACACATTTCAAGCAAACTTCATTGAAGTGCACGGTGAAAGGATTCTATGAATTGCCGACCTTTAAAGGAAAACTCCACCAACACCCCTTTTTAATTCATTGTCTATTTATCCGTTTACGATAAACCATAATTCCTCTTTTACGTAACTGCTTTTTCCCTTGATCGTATAAATTTTGTTTTCTTCGACCGCTAACCTTCAATGAGTTCTCTGCAAACAACAAATGCAATATTATCCCACTAAGTAAGATGGATGAAAATGTCTCTGCCATGAGGCACCCGCTCATATTCCACTAAAATATGCGACGTCCCTTCCATGGTTTTACTAAGTGAACGATGTGAATGAGAGAAATGTAGCACAACGGCGTGATGTACACACATGAAACAATGCCGCAATTTATGAGTGCTGAGCATGTTGACGATCACTGACCCAAATACCACAACACAGTGTGCATATTTAATGCATTCCTTCATAACTTTATCAACGGTTGTTCCTCTCATGTCACCTTTGCACCCTTCAAGGTGTTCACGACTAGCAAGTTTACTGTTATTCGCCCTGTGATATGCGCTATAAAGAAAAATAAAGATGAACCATAACGGCCCCTACCGAACGCGTTCTAAATAAAGATTCAATGGTATTTCCCAAGAAATGTTACAGCAACGTGGTTAAGGCAGGATTCTGCTAACCAAAATCATGAAAAGATTGCTGTTTCTTTAAAAAAAGGCTACAGTTTCCCCTTCACTGTCATAAATCAAACTAACTGGGATAAAGTGTATATGCAGATTACCTTACAGGCAGGTAGATTGACGACAACGTTGAAGTGAAAATCTATGAAACGAGCAGTGATGCACTGAATGGACATGCCGCTATATGTTCATCAAAGTAGAACAAAGATCATCTACGAGAGTTCAGCAATAATCACCACTTCGTCGAAATATCCATTAGGAATCCGTTTAATAATCTTTCAGCTATTATACTGCGCTTTTCGACTCTAATTCATTGCATCGTTAGGTCACAGAAAGTATGAGAATGGCAGAATAGGGGCGGTGATCGACGAACTGTTGACGAATGCGATTCAGATCCTAACAAATGACACCGTGATCGACTGCATAAATCGTTGAAAAAATGTGAAATACTGCCATGTTCTATGCAATCGCTATAAATAACAACTTTTCTGACTGCAAGCATATTAATATAACAGAGGGAGGAGCAAGTGAATGATGGAATTTTTGAAACAGTCTCACGGAATGTCATCACTATGAGCGGTAACCTTTATGAACGAGCTATACGACTCGAGGAAAATCACTTCAAATATGGAACACCAGTTGTTGCTATAACTGTCGCCAGACCATGCCGATAGTTGTTGCTATAACTCAGCAAATTGGCATTTCATTTTCTGACCAAATGTTAAACAGCTAGAAACTATTCGCATCATCACGAGCGAAAGCACTTCTCCAAGTGATCCTCATGGATCACTCGGAGAAACCGTGTCGGGAACAGCTTTCGAGATAAAAAAGACTGTTTTAGGATACCTTCTCGGAACCAATAAAAATGCTGGGAAAACATAAAAACAAATTCCAAGCGCATCTTACCCATTTGTTTCAAAGTTTCATAAACAAACATTCCAGCGCTGAATTGCTTTTGAAAAATAATGCAAAAAGTGAATATTATTCATCAATTTATATTGATCACTGGATGAAACGCAATGGGAACTAGCTTTCCTTCAAAATTTCAGTAACTATCCACAATTCCAGGTTTGTTATTCAAGTACCACTTGATAACTTGAACTCATCGATCGCCGGCAGTCTTATTTCATTAAAAACACTCGTTCGCAACAACCATAAACTTAAAGAATCTTTTGTAATGCATCCTTCATCATAACAACCTCTTTCTTTCATCTAAGTAATTAACTCATTTGTTCATCGCAGTAAATTCGCATATTAATCTTTCGTGTTAAATCCCGCACTATACAATTATCCTTATATGGCAATGATGAAACACTATTTCTGAAGATTCAATGCGAGTAAGTAGTTAGTGATGACAAATATGAATGAAGACAATTCTGGAATTATTTATGAAGGAATAAATCGTCCAAAAATATCATTTAAAATGCACATAAGTGCTGAGTAATGCAACGAGGAGAGTGTTAATGGGGGGTATAAAACGAACTCCACAATACTATGAGGGTCATTAGTCAAGGCCATCGAAGAGAACGGAGTGATCGCGTTCTGCCATGCAATTATACTAACACGTATATATCGATTAAATGCTTTGATTTTTTCAGTGTTCAGTGCCTGTCATATCTGTCACCTCTCAATTATTTGTGAGTACGTCAATTCATTAAAGAAATCGCTGTTTTATTTGGATTAGAAATACAGAACTTCGCCACAATTGGCCAAAATATTATTGAACAGCTTCAACTAATGGACATTAGAAACGACGACATGATTAAAGGGATCAAAATGCAAAAATCGAAGTGGTTGCCGCTTGTCAGTCCATTCAATAACGAGCCCAAAATATTTCTCAGCGGTCAGTAGATGCAACTGTGTTGTACAAATTTGTGTGATTTCACTAACAGCCCACACACATAAACTAATATCGTCTATCAAGCAGCATAAATTTGCATAGTGAATTCGTTGAAAATACAATGCATCATAATCATACGTAAAGAAATCATCATAGCATTCCGATTGCAATATTTGCTACTCGTTTCATCTTCGCAAAATCCATGAAGACACCCCTCTCCTAAAGAAGAAAAAGAAAGGTAACTGTTGCTTAGGTCCTCATATATCACGCGAGCTGAACACAACAAGCTCAATCATGACGACTTCGTCGCCTATTATTACTCTCATGAAAGAGGTACACTATCAACAATTCAGCAATGCAAAAAAAACTAAACCTACGAACGATTTTATCCAGAAGAATTGGACGGGGAACGTTAACTTATAAAAATAAGGACTCAAGCAGTTATTGCAGATATTTATTACTGACAACAGCAACACGCAACGATATATAAATATGAAATTTGCTTCCTTCCTACTTTTGTTTGCTTCCTTCCCTACTTTTTCATCGTTACTATGCGCAAAAACCTGTGCAAATTACGTGAAAAAATTTCTGTATGGAAAGAGAACTGCGTTGGCAATTTCCTTGTCACCCCTCCCTCGCTGGAACTACAACGAAGTCGGTGCAGCGTCTCTATGTGAACGAGCCGTAACATTTCTATCAAGCGGACCCCCCAACGAGACAAACTGGACTATCCACTCGATAAACAATGGAGCATTTAGAACGCATTCGTAGAGAAGTGTCGTGAACATTTCACAGAGTCTAAGCAAAGAGAACGTGTGAAAATAACGCAACAAGCTGACTTAAAAACTGGTATAATCCCATATGTTCAACACGCAAACAAACCTCAGAGTAAACGTCTCTGTCACAATCAACATACAACAATACAACTCGTTCTCACGCACTCTGCAAGCGACAACCTCATCACAAAGCAAACATCTTGTGTACAAATAAAAGTGATAGTCATTAAATCATCATGAATTTGTGAGGAAGCACACTGTAAGAATTGCTACGAGATGCTTTCTTGAATCTCTCTTACTCCAGCATCGAGTTCTACCACTTAACACTGAAAAATAAAATACGCAGGATTCTTCTTCAAATATTACCTCGCATTCGCTAAAAGTCCGAAAAAAATGCAGGCAATACCACTGACAAATTCAGGCAAATTTCCAGCAGTTTCAAACGCGGTGAGTCCTTCCAAGGTAGATGAATCATCATGAAAACTTGTACTAGAAACCAGCCTACATGTAATATTAGGTAACACTATTGTATGCCAAGTTCGCAACTCTGTACACAAACTCAGCAACAGCTTTCATCGGTTAAAACAATAAAACAAAAGTAAAAATATTCCAGAACAACATCAAACTTGAACATTACGAAGGGCTTTAACAAGACTAACCTAAAAACCCCAACGGTAAAGTCGGAAATGTTTTTTCTGTTTATTCCACATAGGTTGGTTACAGCTGTCACGAATGTTTCAATCTAGTTTTATGCTTCTGAACTGCTTTGGTCCCCTTCCAACTTTAGTATCGTTCTGCTTCTGTACCTCGCACCAAACATTCCAACTCATTTTACCTCTTACCATTTTCTAAGCCGCTTGATTTCAAATAAGGATTTTTAATTACCTAATATGACTTACTTCCAAGATGACAGCAACTAGAATTCCACTCAATTTCTGACAATAAGTGCTTCGTGATGAACGAAAACTTTTCACTAATTAGGATAGGTAATTCAGAGCAATATCCAAGGGATCAGCATTGGGTATCGCCTATCGACAACGTTCTCATGCAGTACCAAGAAATGTCTCTAATGAGAACACCTCAAGCAATTTAACTGAGAAGGACAACTCATAGAATAACTGAAGTTTGAATAAAATGAATTCAAAAATCATAAGACGAATCGCTCACTTTCACGACAAAGACGAATCCCGCAAAGAAGACGGGCAATAATAAATAACGCGACTGTATGGTACGAGGAAAATTCCGCGCTGATTCTCATTACTCGTCAAACCTATTAAAAAATAAAAACTTCTAAAGCATTGCGACTCGGTTTTAATATCGAATTCTTTAACGTTAAACGCTCGGCAAATCACGTCGAAGACGCGTCATGCACTCGTGTAACAGTGTTGATGGCACACAAACGTAGATGCCACTCCACTTACAAAACTTTCTTGTTTTATTTGGACGAAGTGGAAGTCTCGTCTTATGGCCGGGAGCTCAATTAAACATCAAAAGCCTTCAAACGAAATTATAAATTCAATAAAACAAGTTAATGCAGACAGAAATCACGTTATGGCATTTACTGCGTTGTTATTGTTATTTTTTAAGTGAATAGTGCATGGGAATATCTGAAAATAAAACAACAGAGGTGAGGATTTACGAGAACATCGATTCTCTTTTCTTTACTTTCTCAACTACACTATTCGAGTTCAACTACACAGCCTCTTGAGTTACTGGAGAACAACGAAAATACCTGACAGAAATTAATATCTCATACCCGCTGCACTCAAAGAAAATACACAGGGCAAACCTCTTTGGATGGGTTGTTCTCGGATCCGCTCCAACGACCGCTATCCCCATTTGAATGCCGGGAAGGAGGCCTCTTCTCCTAAACAGAGGAACTATCAACAATATCCACTTCTCAACGAATCATCCATCCTACTCCCCGAAATTACAAAAGAACTGTGAATATGAGGATTCAGTTGGTTACCCCTCAACGGTGCTGCTCAACTATGAAATTGATGGGATATTAGAGATACATCATCCAGACTAGAAAATCTTTAAAGTGTCCTTAGGTCATCACTGTCAACTTTTCACTGAATGTGGAAAGCTGTAGAGAGAGAGGGGGAGGGGAGAGGAGGACGAATACCGCTAAAATCTCAACAGTAATAATTAAACTGATTTTATTAGTAAAGTTCAACAAGTTGCCTTCCTCGCCGTCCACTGCATGTCATGAAACGTTTCCTCAAAGTATGTCTGACTAATATTAGAAGGAATAAAAGCAATAATGGCAGATCTCTCTACCCTTGATGGTAAAAAACCATTGGGCGCAAATACCACCAGGTAACTCATATCAAGTGATAAACATTTATCACTGTTTCTTGTTCCCCACCCTCGATGTCCAACAAACAACTTGGCGACATGCGGTCGCTCGCCTCTCGGCGCCCGACGAAGCGACAGCATGCAGTGCGAATTCAATGAATGAACCTTAATCAACTTCAAAAACACAGCAATAACATGCAAAGCAACGAGAAGTCTTCCTCAAATCGCCTCACCGCTTTCATGTCGGATGTGTGCGGATCGATCGGTTCATACTTCCTGTTTGGTGCGCCGCCACCTGGAGTTCCGAATGGAAACCACGAATCCGAACATGCTGAAACATATCGGAGTGTTAGAGTGCTGCCAAGATTAAAGCCCGTTTCTTAACGTGCCCTGCGCTCCTCCGTCCCAATTACTTGGAACGCCAACATCAGCAATATGCAACATTTGTCTACTTCGCCTCGAAAGAGCAAAACTCTTGGCAGCTCCTTACATATGAACAGTAAATTAAATCGTCTTCCAAATTGTGAGTTTTCATTCTCAAATATTCCGTCAGGATCATCTGCACCTCTACACCTCGATGTGGATAAACACAACTCCATCGGTACTCTTCAGGTGCGCACTTGTTTAAGTGCTCCTCCTCTCACAACACATCTTCCTCAGTGCTAGCTCTTTTGAAATGCTATTCATAGAGATGCTATGCAAGCTGCCGTTAAAGCCCCAATTCATTTGTTATGCATATGCTAGGAATCGCTCTACGCTCTACAATGACCAGGATTTGCTAGGTTATAGAGAGGATATTCCCACATTCCCTTCATCTCTACGTTCCTTCTCCCCTTAAAACCTCTTTGAAAGCAGTCGTCCTGCATTCCACTGCCTGGATAGAATCCAACAATTACTTCATTTTGCTTTCCCTCGCCAAAACGCTTTCGTATTTAGGTGTGTGTAAAACTGTACAATTCAATGGTGGCAATAAACGAATAAATCCACATGTCAGTGCAAACTTTGCAGCACCTTTGGTAGCTAAAGTCATCGTCGGTGTTTTGAAAGAAATATTCACCGCAGCAATTCAATTAATTCAAATGTGAGAATATTCAATAAAGTCGGACTCTTATGTGCCGCTATTCAAAAATTGGGATAAGGACGAACAAATGTCTAATGTCCGCAGTCTCACATAAGTCGCTCCTCAAATGCCAATCACCTTTTGCAATCAAAGAAAGACGTATTACCTTTTCACGACAAAAATGCCGCTCACTCCCTAACAGAAACGATTTCCCGAGCATTTTAGAGGGAACAAATAAGGCAGCGAGCGACGCTTCTTTGAGGCGGTCGTGAGGGAAGGCGGAAGGAGGGGAAGAGGTACGTAGGCGAGGATCTTCATTTTGAAGTTTATGGTAGTGAAAATGAGAAAATCTTAGCGAACACATCAACAGAATTAAACAAATGCAATTCGCAAATCGTTTTTTTATACTTTTATCGTTTGTAAGGAAGAGGAACGCTTGGCACCATTCTCCTTTCGACCAACACCACTGCATTCAAAAAGATGCCACGCTGATGCATCCCTTGGGGAACCCGATTATCTATCGCGGTGAACCAACATAGACCTCAACCAATTTCAAAAAGAACTATGAGCTTGATCTGGAAGGCACAATGAGTCCATAGTAATTCCTGACAACTAGGAATAAGATATGTAATACACAATAAAAGACAAGAGAAGACCAACTTACAATTATTTGATAGTGAGACTTCACGATAAGCGCACATTCATTTTTATTTATTCATTTGCACCCTTTACGCGATTGCCGACCTTTCCTACAGGTTCGGTTTTGAACTCATTTGACAGACTTCTCTTGAAACTGCTTCCAACCGTTCTTATAAGAGTGTATGTGCAAACACGTCTGCTTATGAAAGTTGACGAGCATTTCGGGAGGGATGTTACCCAAAAAGAAGTTGCGAATAAACATACCGTTTCCAACAACAGTTCAACTGCATTATATGATTCAAATTTCATGCTCACAACTGTATTCTCCTCTCAGTCCCCTTCTTACCTCTGATCTTTCAAATGTCCACTCAGTGGAATTCCTCATACTTGTCTTTCAAATATAATAAGATAAAATCGACTGATTACATAAAAATAAATTAAATTACGCCTTCGAAGCACATGAAGTGCAAACGTATGATCTGGAAATAATTCATCTACCTTACGGCATCCCTTTGAGACACATAAAATTAGTTCACCGAAATGAATAATGCACAATTATTTTACGACCTCAAAGATACCTTCGGTCTGTTCTTCGCTCAAAACTGGCGTCCCTTTGCTTATAATTTTTTTTTTCTGAAGCAAGTACACTAGCTGCTGGTGATAAAATAACAAAACAGCACATCCCTATACTCGATGCGGTTTGAGGTATCACGGAAATAAATGCAAGAAAAATTCCCTTCACTTGAGAAATAAGTTTTCATGGAAACTGTTGAAACATTTTCTGCTCACAATCAATATTGTGCCCTCTCGCTTTGAAATATTTTACTGCAAACATATAATCGGACTGCTGCAACAACGACGGTCTTCGATTGCTTTGAAGACCGCCTAAACTTAACATATGCGAATTCGCACTGAAGTTGACTAGAAGTTGTAGAGACTCCACATGCATCGTAGATTCTGCTTATATCTGTTGATGGAAGAACATCCGAAAGAAGCAAAAACGACGACGAAATAACACTACACACCTGCGGCATTCATTAGCTCGAGTCTCTCAACTCGTAATGGATGATCGATGAGAAGTGAAGTCTCGTCCCCCTTCCCCTCCCTCCGTAATTTCGAAAGAATCATTAGCGAAATTCAGGTGCCCTTTAAAAGGTGATAAAGGGCTAATAATAAAAGAAAACGGAGAAACAATTCTAAGTGAACGATGAATCAGAGAAAAGCTCAAAGGTATCACCGCATTCCACCTGAAAGCAAATACGCCATTTTGTGCAACAACAAAAGTTCACTACGAAACAAAACAAACAATGTGAGCAGCTACGATCTCATTATGTGTACTCACAACTCACATCAAAAGAACGAAATTAAAAGTTGCACATATCTTCGGAGACATTAGACAATATATTCGAAGAAAACACAGACACAGGAACCGGATTAGGACGCTAAAGGTACCGGAAGCCGTGAAGTCGCGGTTCACCTCCAACAAGCATTTCCGATGATAGGGTAGACGAGACTGTCTTCTCAACGACCACTATTACCGTGAACACCTGCGTGCTAAGCAGAGTTACCTTTTCGGCTTGGATGAATTACATCCACTCAGATCGCATCTCTCTAATTTCCGATCCCCATTAATACCAACCAAATGACGAAAAATAATTTCATCAAAGAAGTTTGCAGTCTGGTCTTCCAAATTAGCGTCAAAGAAAAGAGGGTGAATTTTGTGCTCGCACATACTTCCCACATGCATCATAATCACGTCCGCTCATTAAGTAAGCCTCTCAAGCATTGCCACACTTCGCCAACATACTACTAAGCGGATTATGCAGCATGCTGCACTAGTCGCTTCTGCATACCAAATGCAATATGCCGGAATGGAGCATCGTATGGTACTCATGAAGATGCAAAAAATTGTGCAGTCAATGAAAAATGCATAAAAATGATGCAGTTGCAGTTGAGTTGTATATAGTTTGCAACGTGATGCAATTGCAATGGGAACTTTGCAAACGCTTTTAGCAAAGAAACAGAATTACGGTTTTAGAAAGTGTTCTCCGAATGAGAGGAAACAAAGTGATTAGCTCGCTAACCTTTTTCTCTGGCCCACTGCTCTTGTTTCCTCTTGAGCAGTGATCCATCACGAAAGTGCTCTCCTTCACCGGCAAAACCGGTCGGAGATGGATATGCGGTTGACATCCTTCCGCTACCGTTGAATAATGCAGCCGTACTCAACGATGACCAAAATAAGCAATAAGTCAAGCATATGCAAATTTGCACTTCTGAAACTGCATTTAATTGATCACATGTAACAGTGCAATGAGCTAACAATAGGCGACGTTGCACATCTAACCCAGTCAGATGCAATATTGCATTCGAAAATACGCCGAATAAGTTTTGATGCAACAAAGTGCGCTCAACAGCTCACTCAATCAACCGAAGCACGTTGCAAATTAAGGCGATGCAAAAATCCACTGAAAACGACAACAGGACTAACAAACACCTATGTTGATATAATGTCACTAAGCCAGCAAAATGTCGTAGATGGTGTCCCTCCGCTGCTTTCTCTTTTCTCTAAACGCCTGCAAGCTCTAACTCCAAATGCCATCAAAATTCTCTGGGAGTGGCGGTTAATTTCCTTCCTGTTTAACTCACCGTCTTGGCTAACTCTTGCCATACATCACGACAGAGAGAACTGGAGAATCATTTTACCCGGCACTTCAAATTATGTGGGGTCCACCCGACAATTCATTCGAAAATAAACAAAATAAACATAAATAGAGGATGCAAAGCAGTTATGCCTTTGCATCCTGTGAAGCTACGAGCGGGTGTCCTTAAGTTATCGAGAAAGAGTAAAATGTGCAAAATAATGTTGCTATGCTTTAACTGATCTGCTCGCTCGCACAAATCTTTCATAAAAATATTCGTTTTCTCGAGTTCTGGGGAATGAAAATTTCACCGACATGTAAAGGATGAAAGTTTTGTCAACTTCGAGCGGTTACAGCATTTTTCGAAGTTGACGGGTCATCGTGAAATATCGCGCAGCAATCCGCGATATGAGGCGCAGAATACCCATCAAATTTGGTATCCTTAGTTTCGACAGTTTCACAGTTGAAGCAATCTGACAGACAGCACATGCCGACGCAGACAAACACGCATATACAGGAAATGACATTGTCATAGTGCGCTTTTGCAAAAAAGCTTAAAAACCGCAAAGAAATTAGCAAACGTCGTCGGAAAAAGGTCAGCACCACGCCTCCTTCACCTCGGGTGAATTACACCACACTGACTCCGTGTTTTCCGCAGCTCAGAAATGCACTGCGCTCCAGCAATCCGACCCAAGTGAAGAGTGCTCAACGCAGTTGCTCCTCACTAGCACAAACAACCCCGCGTTGTGTGTATTTGTATTTCCCGCCAACTGCCCACGTCAACCTGATTTGACGCACGTCACGTGGCCGTCGACCCACGTGAGAGCGTACGACAGAGCGATAAAACACATTAAGGCTAATCGGTGCGTGTCTGCTGCGATGCTCAGATAACGGCTGCCGACTTATTAGAAATGTCTGCATACTGCAGAACAAAGCTGACAGAACGCACAAATCCGAGAAATACCGAACAGGTGTCCTGGAACTAGGCTGAGAGCACTGCCGTAAACCATTGATGCTCAAATTTTCTTGGAAAACCTAATAATGTAGCCGAGAAATCAAGCGAACGTTTCTGTTCGTATTGGACATTTGCGCCAATCGATCCAGAAGCGATCAACAAGAGCAAACAATACGCCAACTCATTTAGTACTTCTAATTCAATTCTTTTACATACGTCTTTTATCAATACGAGTAGACAACAGTAAAAGAGAATATGATTAAAATTATACAAGAATACTAGCATGAAAAGAATAAATCAATTGATTAGGTTTCCATTTAGACGCATTACGAGCGGACATTTTTGTGCGATATAAACGAATACTTTTCGTGCTGCAAGCAGCATTCATGCATTACAATTTCGCTTTAAATTTAAAGTGTTGGCGGAGCCGGAACGAAGTACGTTCTCGCATTCCACTCCAACACACCTGCAAGCACTAAATTCTGCAGCTTTTGCTCCAACGACTCCGAACTGAAATCAGCATAGAAACAAGCTCAGACATACACAGACGCGTGGATACGACTCTACTAAAACAAGTTCCGCGGATGCACATGAAAACCTTGAGTTGGATTATTGTGGATATTTTTCCTCTCAGAACAAACTAGCCGGATGTTTCTTTAACAGGTTAAGAATCCCAGTTAAATGTTAACTATAAATGATGCACTCTCTCACATATGTCCCTCAATGAGTGGAGGAAGGAGGGAGGGGCAAGGAGAAGGATGCAATCACAAGTCGCATTTCCTCTTCCAGCTGAGAACAGAAGCGTATGAAAAGAAAGCGAAGGCACTGAAAGAAGGAAAATTACGACGGGATAAAAGAAAAATTTTTCGTCGGATAACCTTCAGCGCTCAGTCGGCAGTCGAAGTGGACATCAAATCGATACTGGGAGGGGAACACAAAATATTAGTACTTGAGGGGACTCACATTGCACTTATTTTTCTGGCGAGTAAGTTCTCAACCTCAGCGATCAATGTTCACAGCAATCACATACTAATGTCGAATTCACATGAACACCCATTTTACCTGACGCCGCGGGAGAGCATCTCGCGGGATCGATGCTTGGGACGTGGGCACAAACTGAGGCAAATGTATGATAGTGGTGATTTAGTTATGAGATCACCGATGTCCCACTATCTAAGCTTCTTTCCCGTCCCCACCATTCCACTGCACTTATAAATTAAGAGGAACTGCTGAACGCGATTACTAAAGTATTGCGAAAAGTTAGCAAATAAGCACGAAGCACTGAATAAATAATGCATCACAAAATGCATTCAACATATCACTGAATTCTCTGAGATAGCCGAGGAATCTGTATGCGAAAAGGGCTATATAAAAATAGGATATAATTACGGAACGGTTTGAAAAGATTTCTAACTAGGCGACAGACGGGTGGATAAAACGCGAAGTTGGATTGAGAAGAATTGTCACAATGCGATTAGCAAATAGAAAAGAGTATAAAACAAGAAAAAAACGTATCTACTCCAAAGGTAACTTTCATGCTAACCTTCGAAAAAAAGAATGAGCAGCAACAAGAACGAAATTGGGGAAAATTCGGTTTGCATGCGGTCATTTTCAACGAAAAAATCCCATAAAAGGAAAGAAGTCCAATACTGAAGAGAGAAAAATCAATGAAATCAACTTTGCGAATCGTAAAGAATCTTTGTGGGATTTCTCCACGCACTGCTTTTAATCAAATCCGAAGAAATGGGACTGAGGCCAATAGAGTAAAGATTTATGTAACAGTGGAGTGAAGAGAACGAAAGCTAACTTCTAACAGAAATATTCAGCAATTAGAAGTTAATATGTACGAAACGAAAGGACAATGCTTCAACGATTCATATTTATTGCAAAATATCGGTGAAGGGGGATTCACAGGTCGAAAACGTCGACGCCGATTTGAGGAAGTGGAAGGAGGAGAGAATTCGAAATGATCAAGCATCTCAAAGAGAACTGAGAGCATTTCTAAACTGGTCAAGAAAAAGCGCATTCAAGCGTGAACAAATCTCAAAAAACCCAACCTTTTCCTACTACAAACAAAAAATATTGTGCAATAGGAACGTTCATAAAGCACTTTCAGATGTCTGCATGTAGTGATGGAATGTCACTCTGACCTCCTCTGGGTACGGATTTGGCAGATATGAATGGCCAACAAAGGGTGAGGTATGATGCTGTTCAACAGCACAAACAACTCCCCCCCCCCCCCCCCAGCCTCTTCCCGATATGGTAATCAACCCATAACAAATCTTCACTAGATTCTCTCAATGAAAAAACTTGTGATTTTTAATGATATTTCACATTTTCATCACTGCCAATTCAGAAAAATCGTAAACCGTCCATCTTCTTCATGAAACAAACCTGATCCTAAGAAATCAAAAACTTGCTCACAATTAGTTCCTCGATTTTATAGGTAACCAAGGAGGAGACAGAGTTTGGTATATGTTTTCTGTGAAAACGGGTTTAAAGATGTCATTCAGCAGTCAAATATAGAGGCCGGAAACAACAAAACACGCCATATTACCGCATAATTCGACGCATTGCAGAACGCTTCAGCATATAAGCACACAGTCGGAAATCATAAAAAGGCTCTCTCATCTATTTGTGGCATTCGCCGACTTTATTCTTTTCATATTTACTCAGCACTACTTTCCAATTTTTTTCAGCAACCTTCATAAAGCAGCCAAGCAATTCCCATATAAAATATATATCAGCAAGTGAATCCACTGAACACTTTAATGTTGAAAACATCGGCGATGCTCAATTTCAGATCAGCATCCTCTCAACAACGACCGTCTCAATAAATCTCGGGCCTATCTCTCCTTGCAGTCTTCCCAATCTGATGCTTTACTTCATCGAAGTTATGGTAAAGTAAAATGTCAGGAATTGTTATCTGAACCGCATCAACCACATTCACATAAGCAGGAAGGCGATTCTACTCATGAGATAAATGCTTTAAGAACTGAAATACATCAGAGTATACGAATATTTATAAAAGCGAGCAATAAAGGTGGACGATAAGGGAGAAGTGTCACTAATTAAGCACAAACGTTTCGCCTGTCAATGTGAAGCGTTTACCGAGATTTACAGCGATCTAGGTGACGGTTTGCGATGGCATTCCACAATCGCTTTTATTCACTATCGGTGATTTCAATCTATGCATTACATCCCATCAACGACCTATTAAAAAAGTGCGCATTCATAAACTTAGAAAAGAGGTTAACAGCCAACCCTTGGCCACGCAAGCAATTCAATGAAATATGGCAGCCGAATTTTGTTTAAAAAAGAAAGCCTTCTAACTCTTTGGACTCTTGATGGAAAGACTATCATTTTGAGGAGTGAATTCTATTTTTTTAAGCCGTGAGAAAAAGGATTCCATTCAAGAAAACACGGCAAACTGCTTCTATTTATCTAGAAATCTATCTTCTGCGTTGTGCTCATCTAAGCAGTTACTCTAGTCCCATAAATTAACAAAGTGGAACATTCACTACTGCAACTTTATCTTCCAGCTGATCTGACCTCCGCTGAAGAATTCTGCTTAAACCATAATTTGCGTAGAAATATGACCGATTTAAGCAAAAAAAAGTTTTTTTTTAACCGGAAGACGCCACCGTTGAGGTCTACAGCTGCTTCCTGGGCCCACCGATAAGTATAGGATATAGTGCAGGAGCTCATCTCCTGATGGAGACCGCACCCATTAGACTACCTTCCTCCAGTTTAAACTGTCTGAGAGGTGAAAACAGACACATCCGCGAAGGTAGCCCTGCTACAGTATGTCTTTGGAAAACAAGTTTGCAAAGGCGCATTAAAGCTGTAAGTGGCGCATCTGATTCATACTACAGACCCTCAGAAAAAATGCAAGGACTAGCAATGTGCATGAATGCACACGGAAGAGACCAAACAGTCAAGAATAAAAGCAAGGTCCAAAAAGTTGCCTTATCGAACCGCAAATCCCAAAAGCATATGAAATTATTTACAGTTTAGCTCACGCAATTCACTCACAATGTTACTTACATGTCTCTGTCTTACTGTGACTCTCCAATGTTCTGCAGAGAGCTATTTTGTGCTAGAGAGGGGATCAGCAAAATGCATATGCACTGGAAGGGGAGAGGGGAAGGAGTGAATAAACACAGGACGATGGTGACTCTGAAAACACTCCAAAAAGCGTTTAAGAGGAAATAAGGGTGTCTCAGTCAAGGATCCGTAAAATTCGATTATTCCAATATAACACTGCTCTAGATCCCCTTGATCATTTTAAAGCTAAATTTTTCCCACACACAGCTTTGAATGACTGCCACTGCCGTGCACACCTTTCATTCACCAAATTTCTATGTCCTATCTCACCATTATTTATTTCATCAATTATTTCTTACACTGACTATTATTCTCATCGAAACTGTGTGAGAATAGAGGGGAATAAAGGAGAGGAAAGGAGGCGGGGAAGGGAGGGGATAACGTGGGGGGAGGGGGAGGAGGCGGCACTGCCGACAACAGTGATCGCTTTCGCATATACATGTGAGTCTATCGAATCTCTTATGGAGCAGCAAGCCGCAACATTTGCGCTATCCCAGCGGCAAGTAATTAGGAAGAATTCGTCGTGAGGAATTTTTAGCGAACACACTTCATTCGGATGTGCGAATAAACTCATATCCCTGTAGCCTGAGCCAGCAGATTAGATAAATGAAGCTAACGCCTTACAGATTTTAAGAATTTGTAACACTGAAAGTTATTGAGGAAGAAGTTTCTACTAGTGGGCGCTTTCGCCAATTTCGGCAAAGTATTCAGTGACTTTTAGGTAAACTTTGTTTGAATTTTATGACCGAAAGGTTTTCAAGGAAAATTATTAGGCGACTATCTCTCTTTCCTCAATAAAAATTTGAGGTGATAGAGTGATAGAAGCCCACAGGTTAAGGTTAGTGACTCGAGAAAACGGTGTTTTAGGCAGGATTTATTTTGAGCGGAGCCCGAAAGGATAAAAGCACAAGTGCATTATTCCTCTGAAGCACATCTGAAAGCAATCGATGAAACCTTTAAAAGCGTGCGCAATAAAAGTGCGCAGATACGCAAATGCAGTCACTCGAAGCGAAATAAACTAGTCCATCCTTTTCAAACATGTGGCGGCTTATTACTGCATCAAAAATACGAGAAAATTTGTCAAAAAATCCCACCCAACGGAAATAAATTATCAAGAGAAAGTGATAAGATTTGGCAGTGATAAGCTCTACAGTGAAATCTTCGACACCGTGCGCATCTGATGGATACCCTATAGAATGAGAGTGTTTGTGGGAACGAAACGGTCGTATAACTGCTCATCTACGGTAAAGCACTGCAGTGCGGGCTCGAAAAAAAAACTATTATATGCTTCAATAATCAATGCAAGTCGTAAAGGAACGTTCCGGGCCACACCACCTCCCCATTATAAACTAAGTTCATTGAAACAGCTATATAACAATATTTTTGATGTCTCAATTAATCCTACACTTCCGGCTCCATGCAGACGAACCCTTCATTTGAACGGTTAGAAAACGACAATCGCTACTGCTCCATATAAAGGGAATTATTGAGAAGTGCCTCATCAACTGCTATTTGCAAAACTGCGAATCTAATAGCGTAAATTGCGTCTTGAAAAAGCACATATGATAAGAAATCATTTTCCCTGATTGTGCTCCAAGCGGAAAGGTAATTTTACATTGACAGAGGTAAAACTTAACAACCTTATGAAATTATTACTTTCGCTTTGGTAAAAAATGATATCGCGAGCAGAAAAAAGGCAGAGCTATATGAAAACATTATCAAGAAAGTGGTTAACATTAACGCAACACTCGTGCGTTACAACAACAATTTATTCCAAAAAAGATGCTTTCTCTCTCGAGCAATGACCTGCGGTGACCGCTATTTGCAATTCAATCAGAGTGTGAGCATCGGAGGAAAGGCACATGAACACATTCCCCTCAATTACCACCCGAGAACTTGTTACCAGCAAACGCTTATCATTAGAATGCCAACAGCCAAATAAACCCACGACCTCTATAGAGGACTGATAAGAAGTGCCTGAATCACGTCGAAGGGAACATTCTTCAAATTTTTATCAACCAAACCTTTTTTTCACGACTTCAAAAGAATTGGAAAGTAACGGTGGAAGCAACCTATTTTAAATATAATGACACCAGAAATAATAAGTTTTTGCATAAATCAGTTCATATTCGGAGGAGTTCTCGTATCATATACCTCTCAGCGAGCCTTTAAAACAACTGATGATCCCTGAAAAGAAAGCAGGGTTGGCAAGAAAAATATCACAACTACAGCCATATAATTTGTCGGGCGGCCTTAAAAGAGAAAACACTCGAGCAAATTGCGCTAAATAGCACATTATGCTGCAATTCTAAAAGTGGAATAATCACGTTATTGAATGAACCTCTGACAACAAAGGCATCCCTAATAGATTACTTCATAGGGCGTTTTCTGTCATCTCTTCAATATCGCTGCAAAAAGCGCTTTCATTACCATTCATTACCACTCACTGCTCACAACATACAATTGTTGACTGTAATTGCCCCTTCATTGGTGACACAAAAAATTAGATCCAAAAACATAGCACCTCAACATCACAGCGCACAGTTCAACAGCTGGGATATACAACACATCTGCTTGAACCTATTTACGGTGTTGAATGTGTGCTGATGTTGTCACTATGGCAACGAGAACAAGACAGCAATATGCGTGAGACGAACAGCTAATGAAAAAAACTCGACCTCGATTATTTACGAAATGCTCAGCACGCAAATCCCCGAGGTAACGTCGCGAGTGGTTGCAGCTGACAGACAATGCACATGCATGCAACAGTGAGTGAACGGACAGATGCGCACACGTGAAGAGGGCGTCAGGTGGACAACGCATCATCGCTCTCCTTCTCTGCTTTCTCTCTCTCCCCTTCCCTCGGTGAACGACACTTGACGAATCGTTTGTGACACGAAAATAACGAAATGCTTTATGTTTTTTAGTCGTTAATGATACCTATCTCATTATGGGACGAGTGACAGTGATAAGTGACCATCGAATTATTTCAATCAAGTGCACTGCTTTCATATGCGTTGTTGCACCGCTGTAGTGCAAAGCTGTGTCCGTGCGTGTGTACATCGACATAAACAAAACTGTGCAACCAGTGCAAGTCACTAAGTGATAGTATCACTGCTAGTTATAGTTGGAATGTGTTTATCGATAGAGGAACAAAGAAAGGCAACTATGCCAGGTGGAAAGAATCGATGCAGCGAATGCAATACAAAACTTGCTGCACTTTGCGTGCACTTGTTACTTTTAACGCACTGTGAGGCTGCGTTGGTTATCATTAAGAGTGTCTGCTGAATTACATTACGATCAGTTGTATCGATTTTGAGTTCAATCAATAAAAGTCAACTAGGGAAACATTGTGCAGTTGAGGGAGTGTTATCTGTTTGCTTGTCATCTTTTACATTGCCGTTTGTATCGCTGATATTAAAAATGACCGGGATAGGCTTTGATGTCTTTGTCACGACAAACAACTATGTGCACCGAGTAATTAATGCACGTTGAATTTATGCTCGAAACGAGCACCTACGGTTGCAGCTTTTAATATTTTTGATGACGCTCGCTACCTGAAGTTCTTAGTAATGCTTCAGACAGTGATAACACAATCAGATTATCACTATCATTATACAACTGCAATTTAAAATTATGATGATGGCCACTGATTTAAAAAAAAGATAGAATTTAAGCAATAAAGCTTATAAAAAGGAAATGAAAAATTGCAGTAACTACGATAATAAATTATTGATGTAAGGAACCTGTCCGCTTATTTCCCTACAACGCTTCTGCAATACGCAATCAAAATTGCGCTTTTTTTAGCGTTTTGATGAAATTGCAATCATTGAATATGAATGCACATTACAAACTCGACGGACGTGTGCAATACGTTCGTTGTCGATTCTCTCTCTCATTTTAACGAACGAAACACAAAAATGATTACTTTGAATTGTGTGGTTCATAACGTGTTCGCAGGTTAAACAATACTTTCAAGGCCTCAGCACATGACGGATAAACTATGGTGATCTCTCGAGAAAGCTCCAAAATCAGTTGCAAAACAAGTCCCCGGGAATTAAGTTGGATCATAACAGGTACGAGTATTGTAAAGAAATCTATCACAGCGGGATGTTTCTTTGTCAAGCCAAATACTTTTCGGTAGCCTCAGTCGTATCTGACCTTCTGATAATACGTAACGCCTGCGAAATGAACTAGTGCAAATGGCACCAATCCTGAAGATATGAGATCAAAAACGCTAACAAGTACGTGCAACTAAACCTACGCAACAAACTGCTGTAGACACAAAGAGACCAAAAAGTTACGTTGTGTCGGTGATTTCTGGTAGTGGGAGGAAGGTGGAAGGAATGTGCATGAGAGGTTTTGGGACCCGACGAACCAATGTGCAGATCTAAACTTATAACCTGTTCAGGTTTTAAAAACCATGCCACTAAAGAATGTGTCCGTTTGAAAAGCTGTGGCCAGCGTTAAAAGCTGAGAAAAATTTTCGTCATTCACGACGAAGACACCGAAAAATGACACTTTTAGGCAACGTCGGAAAAATTCGCTTTAATTCCTCATCATTTCCGTTTTTCCTTGCAAGTTTTTCGAAGAATTTCTGTTATTAAATTTTCAGTGTATTTCATTTATGGCTGTCGCCCCTGTTCCGACCTCAAGTTTGTTAGGAGAAATTCCTTTCAAATATCACCCTCCGACTTTGCTTTCTTGAGAATTACCAGTGCATTAGGTTGATTTGAGGTTAGGCGAGTTAGACCAACGTTGCTGTGCAAAACTCCATTCGCCGATAATGGCTCCCCACGACGAACGTTCCGCAATTCATCTTTACGCTGTGCCGATGCTCTCAATTTTCTGTCGGTTTTCATTAACTCGCCCTCCAATTTTTCGGTCATTCCGCACAGATTACTCGTAACAGTAATAAATAAGATCCAGTGGAAAATATTACTTTACTTTAGCAGTGTTCGCCTAAGAGGAAGTGTTAAGTATAGCATATGAGTGCTTTATTATCAGATGTATTACGTGCAAAAAGCTCAGCATCAACAATCAGCCTCCACCACCTGTCTCATTTAAACGGCAAAAAGTATTCCAGCTGTTATTTTGTTTTCTTTGAAGTATAAAAGGTCTCTTCTTCTATGAAAAATACGGCCTATAGTTAATCACATTGAATTTCCGGTGGGATTCATGTTGCATTTCAACGATACATGGATGACAAATAAACGAACCAAAAACTGCTTGACAATATCATCCGAACATATCGTTGTGAAGTAATAATAAATAAAAATTACCATATAAAATCTAAAGATGAGTGCAGATGGAAAATTGTATGCAATACTTTTGAAGTCATCGAAATGCAAATTCCTTTTTAAAAAAAAGTGGAAATGAGGTATGGAGAATTCGGAACTCTGCCAAATGAAATCAATGGTCATTTGATATGATCTTAATGAAAAATCAATCCAAACTACTTCACTCGTCACGAAGTTAGAAAAATAATATCGAGTGACATAAATTGGCAAAATACTATTAATCTGCAATAAAATACATTAAAACAAAGAGTTGTGTTTCTTTAAGGGACGAACTTTTATGTATATTCATCGCTGTGGCGATTCGTTCGGAAGTATTTCGTTTCCCACGAGCTTTCAATAAAATAACCGCCTTATGTTGACGGCGATAATTTCATTTGCCATTCGAAACAAAAAACGACTCTTCCGCGTCAACAAATTGCGTTGGCTGCATTGAGTTCAGAGATAACACCACTCCTCTTTGCGCTCTCACATTTTTCAACACTCTTTTCGACACTTTTATACCTCACTCTGTCTGTTTCATGAATTTATTCGAACTCAGAAGTACGCGGTAATCTTTTTTCTTTCTCTTTCTCCTCTTTTAATATAACTTTAGGTGTACCTTTAATAACTTTCTAGTGCAATGACATTCTCAAAAAAGAGTCAGCTTCGTTGCATTATTTTGCGAGCAAAAACTTGATTCATCAATACGATGACCACTGGAGGGCACTATAGCACAACTCATCGCACTCTTCGAAAATAAATAATCATTGATGTGAAACAACGTAGATAATAATTTTGCATCTAACTCAACGAATCCCGACGTTGAACCACACAGACGTCCACCTTCTGAGAAAGCATTAAAATCCTCACATGTAGAGCACACCTGTTTACTTTCAAATTATCTCACCATCACATTTTGCACTTCTCTCGCTTTCTATTATTTAATCATCGCAATTATTTTATATGATTTTGTAATATTTCGTTTGTAAACGTTGCTACGAGTAAACAACCTATTTCCTCTATAGATTTCCATATTCGTTGAAATCAATTCAAAAATGATGCCGAATTCTTCCATACTTCTCAGTTCCAACATCCACACTAATTAATAGTCAACGGTTCTAAACAGTTTAACGAAGAACGTGGGGTCGTGAATTTTGGCAATCATTTTGCTCGCATCGTGTGGCAGAAACGTTTTTATTTGCGTTTCTCTTCAGTGTTTATTCAGCCTGATTATTACGCAACAGTGATGAATGTCACTGCGGAATCCATCTGATTTGTGCACGGCTCCTCTCGCTGCTTCACGACGAACATTCCGCCATATATGAGCACATGTAAATATCATTTATGAGGTATCCTATGTACGTATATGAAGCGATATTGATAGGCACTATATTTTATCCTATTTCAAGTTTACTTCAATCCACAAAATAGTCGTTATGAATAATTGCCTCTCAATATCGTTTCCACTTCCGCACACAATGAGAAATTGTAAGGTCGTGCGGGAATCGGGGCTTAGGTTCATCTCCTGTCTTTCGAATGCCGACAAATCGATTCATTTGAGTTCCGTTTAGAAAGAAGGTTGGGAGCTACTCCACCACGCTCCTCCCGATAGGATAGAGCCAAGGAATCTGGCGTGAGCCTTATTCTGCACATCACACTGTAACCAAAATGCTGTGATATAGATATAAAATACGATTAAAATATGGATTCTTCATTAAGACGATTCACTGAATGAAGAGGACCCTGTAAGCATCGATGAATACAAAAATGTTTTCATTATTTTTGAGAAACGAATTTTTTTTTCTTCCACACTGCAAAATGAGAATGATAACATGATCGAATAAAGGTTTTCAGATAGTTGCAGTGTTGAGCGAACTGAGTTGATCGGATTTTGATAGGAAACAGCATCCAAAAAAAACTAATAAAAGAGAAGGAAAAAATTGAAGGAACACTCGCGCACTCAATTCTGCAATCGTTGCTCTTTTATCAGCATTTCTTACTACTTCACAATAAAAGAACACGTATAATCAAACATGGAACAAAGATATTCAAGCCTCTGACGTAAACCCGAAATCATAACACTAAGTTGTTGCCTCCTCGAAATTTTTTCATTAAACTGCAGGTCTGAAACGGAACAGAATTGGAGGCCATCAGAAAGGTTATCAAGAGACCACCAGGAAAACAATAGATACTCAAAAGCTAGGTCGCACAGCATCAAGGCTCAGTAGCCCCACAAATTTGCCAAAGGCTGCCTCTTTTATTGTGTTATATGACAAATCCTCTCTGCTGATCCCCTTCTTTACATAATCAAGATCGATTTACAGTGTTCCTCAGCAGTGGCAACCGAGACGGTCGCAACTCTGCAAAACAGCGAGCAATTGCCTGGCTGCTAACAGTAAAACAGTGCAATTTCGTGTACTGATCGGAAGAAAGAAGTTGGTTAAAGATGAGAAGAAATAAAACAAAGAAATAATACCGACGGTGGCAAAGAGGCTTCACTGCTGGACATGCCTGTTCAGGAAGCGGATGCGGTGACATGAAATATATGCCTGTTTTGCTTGCTGCTTACTCTACACCTTACAGGAGAAGCATTGATCTAAAAACAACTAGGATAACATTGGATTTGCAATGAAAACCCCTCAGAAGCAAAGGTGAACGTGCTTACCTTTTAGCAACGCTCATAACGAAAGTGTAATTGATATTCACAGCAAATGGTTCAAAAAGCTGACGAGAATGATGTTCTGCCCATCGCAGCAACCAGTCGGACGAATGCCAATAGGTGTTGCGATGAGCGTGCAGGAGTTCTTTTTGAAGCAGGTTGATGGTATCTGAGGAATAAAGTCTCCACTGGAAAATTTGTTTTCCTGAGAAAAGTCAGGAAAGTGAATCATAAGATTTCATATCCTATGAGAGTACTCATAACTCAGCGCGAACACAATTAATAGGTCGAAATATGAACTGCTGAATGACCCACTGATAGCTCATGTGAATCTGAATAAACAGCTTTGTGACGGCAGTGATCCTATTCTCCCGGAAGAAGAGCATAAAATGACAACGATTGCACTTGAAAATTGAGCCGGGCACTCAGATCAAATGAAATCATATCACTCCACGCAGCGTTCAAAAACATCGTAATTTGCATAATGAGACTTGTACAGATAGGCATGACCCTTGCAAAACTCAAAAATATTGTTACGAAAGTAGGCATTTCACTGATTAGATTCGAATATTGTGCAATGCTAGAGATTACAAGGAAATGAGCAATATCTAGTGGACTAGAAAACTCCATTTCTCAGAAATTAACACAGCGAGTACTTTATAATCAGAGCTATCAAACATCTCAAGTATTTGCAATGAAGTAAGCTTGAAAGTAATCGCAAAAATAAATGCGTCGATCCCTCAAAGTGGTATTCATTCAATGAAAAATGTTGAACAGATGCAGCACCTTTGCTAGACAGGTGGAATGTGGAAACAAAAATTTCAGCTGTGTTTAATAGCAGCCATTGGGCACTCTCCATTCCTGCCTTAGAGCTATGAACAAGGCGGAATAAAACGGTGCTGGAGCGACACTTTCATCTCTTCAAATCCTGAAGTAATAAAAGTGACGTGGAGAAAAGTGTCCACGCATGAAGCGGCCGTTTCTGCAAGTTTGCCAGTTCGCGGCCGCGGTCTGGCTGATTTTCTGGCGTTACGAGAATCACCTCTGGAAGCGACTATGGTGCGATGCACGTGTTGCCACTGCTGTTTTTTTCTGGGCGAATACAAAACTTTTAACAGCGTAAACTTGTTTGTAGTAAATGAAAAAAATATAGTTTGAAGAAACGAAATTTTGGCATCCTTCAATATTTATCGTATGACGCAAAAGCAAAAGGCAATAGACAAAAGTTGGATGGTCATTGACATACGTTCTTGAAACAATTGTTTTATTTGAATGTGAAGCGATGAGAAGAGTATTTGATTTTTAGCTGTTGCAATTATTTCATTGGAACGATTGCATCACAGGAAAGAGAATATGAATGCAATTGCAATGGCATCATTTGATCTCATCGTTCTGCAAATTTTTGCAACAAATTTCGATTGTTATTGTCCCGACTTTTCAAGGATACAATAAACTATTTCAGAGCCAACAAAATTCTAAGGAGAAATCAACTCAAATTAGACAGATTATACAAGTAGTTTTGGATAATTTCGCTATTTTTCATCAGAGATTTTTCAGCGAAAGGCTGCCAATCCTTAGATAACAATTCCACGCGATAATTGTGCTATTTTAAAAGGGTCTTTCACGTTGATGCCCAAAACGATCACAAACATCACTCAAAGTAAAACGAAATGTCAGCGCACAAACACAACAAACGTTTTGCAAAATTTCAGGTGATAAAAATTTCCGTGCAAATAAAGTGAGGTGAGTAATCAAAGGAAAAACTAAGGCCTAAGTGAGTGAATATTCCTTCTGTATACGATAATGCGGGTAATTTATTTAGTGCAAATATAAATCGAAATGTGTACTTTAGTATCGCAGTTACGCAATTTTGCAAACAGATAGCGAGGCGTTGCAGTCGCTGTTTCAAAGATGGTCTCATGCACTTTGCGTGCAACAAAAGATGTGTGCGTGACGAATAAGTGCTTATGATTGCATAAATGATTCGCTTGTGTCGCCGTATTCGTTACGCTTTTAATGACGCCTTGCAACCATTAAAATATTACGTGTTCTATTTGTTGCGAAAAAAAGAGCGAACGATTTTATGAGGGCGAGTTTTTCGCGCTTTTCATCCCTATTCGATGAATGCAATATGGAGGAAACACGTTTGAGATCACCTCGATATTAGAGACAAAAAGATTCGACGCATTGCTTCAAACGAAATCTCTTTAGAATTTTGCAATTCAGCGCATTCAGAAATTGCACAACAATTAAACAAACGGAGAATGTTGAATATTTCTTTGAATACAAATCGCGCATTTCCGCTAACGAAGAACATCGACAACCGCAAGCAAATTCAACATCTCACAAATCCATTATAAGTGAAATTGTGCTGATTTCGAGCATTTCAGCATTTATTAGATGCAGAAAAACGTTTTTTAGGTAATATTTATGGAAGCAGACACTGAAAAGGATTTTTAAATTTGTTGCTCGATTTCAGGTCTCATGAAAAATAGCAACCTTGAACCAGCCGTCTTTATCCCCCTAAGGTGCTGCAAATTTTCTAATGCATCGGTCAAATGATCAAAAAAGGTAAGTGAAGAAATCACTTAAGGACGTCTTCTATCGTTTTTCATTCACGAAGTCGTAAACGTAAATGCTATAAAGGCAAAGAATGAGTTCGCATAAACCATGAAAATTAAAGTGTTCCTATGAGAGCGGCGTTCGCAAAAGATTACCTCTGTAAGGTCATTGCATCAATTACTGAACTGATAATATGTTGGGTAGGTTCATAAAACGAAAAGACAATACTGAAAGTGTTAAGGGTACTTATCACCAATGAAAAGGCATAGAAATTGGGTGATGCACTGACATGAGGGGAGAATCTATCACTTTGCAGCCTTATATGACAGTACGATGGCAGTGCGCAGGACTATAAGGCCAAAAAGTCGAGAAGAGCCACGTTTCAGTTCTCCTGGTCTATAAGCGCATTTGTACGCTGAACCTATCAAGCTTTCCGCCAAACATAATGCGAAACACTCTTTGAGAAAAACTCGACCTTTTAATTATTTCAACTCCAAAAATTCTGAAAAATTCAACTATAATATAGGAAATTCAGTGAGAAAAATCCAAATTGTTGATTCAGTTGATGGCGCTCGTCGCGCATTGAGTACGTTGGATTACAGTGAGCTTTACTGGAAAGGAGTTCCACAATGTGGAAAATCCAAAGAGTACACACTTGGACAAAAAAATAGAAACGCGCGCAACGCCAATGAGTTTCGACCACTTATCGGCATGGCACAGTGCTCGGCGTATGAAACCGATCCACATCGGTGTAATCAACTGGTGACTCAAAAAATCCCATCGAACTTTAATGGCGATCAGATGAAACTTTTTGCTATATGAAAGACCCCCTGTACACAGCGATTCATGAAGAAGCAATTCATAAATGTGAATGCAAAGAGAGCAAGAATAGCTTTTGCATTTCGCTCACCTGGCAACCCAACCAGTCCACTAAGTCACCAATGAAATCTAAAGCCTTGCAAAATAGCGAGGTCCCAAACGACCTTCAACATATACATTCGTTTTCCTGCGTCCCAAGTGGGTAAAATGAAAGTGAGCTTTTCAACGCCTCTACTACACTTAATTTCTTTCGAATTTGATGGATTAAAGTGAAGTTGGGGTGCGCGGCTCACCGCATCGTGTGCAGATCGCATTATCAAAGCTTATAAAAATTTCCGGTTCAAACCACCGCAAAACCACATGCAAGCAGATATCCTTAGTAAGCAAAATGGTCGCGAACTTTTAGAAAAGTCGGTATTTTGCGGTGTGAAAGCACCGCGCAATGCGCGTGTTTTTTCCGAGTCGGCTGCAAGTTTTTATGCAAGTGCATCGAGCGATCTTTTAAATAAATTGCAATTATTTGCGTCGACGACCGGTCGCAACCCCTGAAGAGCATTTAATAGCTCCGGAGCAGAGCACAAAGAAACAGAAAAAAGAGAGACTGATGGCGATATTTCCAAAGTTGCCTTTTCTACATTGTTGTCGAAGCTACTTAACGAAACGCCAACGTTCTATCACAACAACTTTGAAGAAGACATCGGCAAGGGGTGTTGGTTTTGATACTTCTATGAAGATCTGTTTATGGCGTCAATTTGTGTCGATGGAATACGCCGCACATAGCGTTGTCTTCTGTATAGACCTCCGTGGGCCACGTGTTGGGATTTTATGCAATGATGCGGCACATGTCCCGGGCTATTGTGCAATACCTTTGCAGTGTGAAGTACAAAATGACATAAGTGTCGACATCTGTCTAAGTTCACTTTGCTCACGTTTTCATGCGCTTGGAAGAGGCAATTGCCAAGGTGCTCCTGGGTCATGGCTAACATAAAGACGATGAAGGGGAACTTAAGTGAAATCGAAGTCGACGAAGTGCCTGAGGGGATCATCGAGCGAGCGTCGACGAGAATTGTTGACGTTGTCCCTTCAAAACTGTAGGCAACAACCGCAATAGTTCGCAATTTCCACATCCGTTAAAATGTTGAAGAATTCTGCTTAATTCAGCAGCCCGTGCAATCGTACTCCAAACCCTTCGAATGTCCAGCAAAAAATAACAGAACGGCAGATCTTGCGGCACTTACATTGCGGTTAATCACATTTGAAGCTAAGCATGGCAACTTTATCCAAGAATAGCCTTCAGATGGAGTTGGGTCTGAAGAAGGTACCTGAAAAACAGAAAGACCAACCGTCGTCTTCTGGCTCTAATTGGCCTAATGCTAGGCAAATTTTCACGCAGTTGTCTACGAGAACTCTAAACTGTATACGCTTCGACGCATGAAGTATCATAAGGGAGCTACTTGAACTGAACCTTTCATCAGTGGAGGTGAAATCCGATATTTTGGCGATTTAAGAAGCCTGGCTTGCAGATTTCAAGCCAGTTTGTTTTGCATGGGGAAATCAAACTGTCAAGCATTCCACTCCAATCGCTTTGCATCAGTGAAAAACAGAAGCCGCGGTGTGTAGATCCTGATGCGGCGGCAACAAAAATCTTCTTTCCGTTTAGCGTCATCCTCTCATTGACGATCTCATGCTGCCCGCTCCCCTGATGATGGTAGTGTGCGTTCAACCTTCCCTCATTCGAAAAACAGACTGCTTACTACAGGAACAATCACCTGTTAATCTCATGTTTGCAACCTACTGCAGCTTTTTTTCCTTAATCTCCTGTTTAGGCTAATGGGTGACGACGCAAGAATATCAAAGTTGAGATGGGTTTGGTTTACAGTGACAACACTACGGTTTTGGTGTCGTTTATCATGAAAAATTGTTGTAACTTCGGTGAGATTTGCAGCGGCTGGTCATTTCGAAGCGGGTTAGGAGATTTTTGTGCTACTGAACATTCCAACTAAGAAATGAAGATAGCCACCTTTTGCAGCAGTTATAGTTATTTGCTTCAGTCGATGATGCTGGATGTGATTCTGCTTGTTATTTAGGTGGCATTTGCCATAGCATACAAAGTAGTATCAGAATGTTCACTGAGAGCTTAAAATTTATCAACCAGCAAAGGATCCCGTATGATTTCCATTTCTTACAAAGAGACCTTGATTCTTCGGAAAACTGGTTAAGTTCTATGCAAATTAACTTTTCGATGTTATGCACATGAACTGCCAGCAAGAGTACATTCTCAAGGCTGCTGGTGAGCCTGTTTCCGTTGCCGATGGTAGCATACCTGATCTTGGTGTTATAGTTGCCTAGGCGCTGCAGCGCTCTTCCGTGAATGCATTCTCCATGCATTGCGCATTAGTGTATCGGACGTTACGATAAAACTTCCGTACTGCAAGCGTATTTTAGAATGCTGCACTCCCTGTGCTCCTCCTATCTCGCTTCTGATATTGGATTATCAAACTGCTGAAAGACATTCAAAAGCGCTTTGGTTGTATTGCGTCCGTTTAATGTATCAGTGGAATATGACGGAAATAGATTCGACTTGATCCCTTCTTTCATCATTATGCGCAGTTCTTCTGATATCTCGCCGCTCATAATCTATAAAAAAATACGAATGATGCAGATATGAGCTTTAACCACCGCGGAAATGTGTAAATGAAGAGCGTTTTGAATGGTTTTCATTACCTTATTGCGCGCATATGGAATATTCTCCCCTGAAAATATCACGAAGTTGAAAGCTTCGCGAGACGCTTAAATCGTTTTCATCTTCAGCTCTTTATTGTAAGCACATACAGGCGTAAGACATAAGCAGATTAGCGCTGAAATGGTATGTGCCTATGCAATATCGCTCACTTGATTAACCACTTTCATGAATCCTCACCGGTCCTAAAATTTAAGCGATTGTGTTATCCAAATTTTATCTGATCGGATTTCTTGTGCAGATTTTTTGAAAAAAAAGATTTATCTTTCTGCTACTAGACTGATATAAGATGATAATCCAATTGCTATAAAACGTAGGCAAAATTTTGAAGCCTTTAGTATTTAACTCATTTTAAACCTGATGGATCAACGCGAAATATAACAAAGAAGATCACCGTTCGGTACAGCGTCACTAGCTTCTGAATTAAAAGTGCCATTCAAACAGACAAGCAACCGCAAAGAGAGGCAAGACACCTCACTGCTGGGATGAGCGTTGCAAGCAAAAACTCGAAAAAATTTGTCAAGTGCATGACTTTTTGCTCAACGAATCGTAAGCAAGAAGGTGGCTGGAGCAATTACCACCTGCAAATATTATAGAAGACCGTAATCTAAGCCTGCAATCAGCAGGAGTGAGGTTAGCTTTGCTTCTTATTGAGAAGAACGGCATTCAGAAGCTATTTATTGGTGTGTAGGAAACATATCGTCCAAACACAACATTGAAATTGACAGTCATTTCTAGCCAATGAAACGACGCATGAAAGCGGGAGACAACGAGATGTTTTCCTGCACTTTAGAGCCATCTTGCTAGTGACGATATCTCGAGTGGCACACCTCGCCATGTCCATTCCAACCGGTATTGGGGCATCTTCCGAGGTTGGAGATTACGTTGCTAGTCGGCTCCCACCATTGGCAGTCGCCAGTTTCCATCACACTCACATCAAACACTCACTCATCATCCCCGTTCATCATAAACCCATTTGGGCGACAGCGATGCGTTTTCCTAAAGCACCGAATGACTGTGGCATCTGTTAGGGCAAACATGCACATTCGAACATCTTCACCATTTGTTAACTGCTGACGGTTATGTCTCTGCCTTAGTGCATGACTGCTTACACTATCTCAGCCAAATTCGAAAAAGGAAAGGAATGGAGCGCAAAGACAGAATAAGACGCCTAGTTGAAAGCATTTCTGTTCCAAAACATTTGATAAAAGAGTGGCCAGACTGGACCGGTATTGCAATTCTTCGATAGCGCAAGTGAAAGTTTTCAAACAATGACCTCAAATCTTTTTCTAGCTCAGGCTGACAGGAGTGGATGAGGTTCTCGATCTTTCCAGCAAGACAGCCACGATACTCAAAAATTAAAAGCAGCTTTTTACGCCCAGTAGCGGTGAAAAGTGGAGAAACTGTCATCGCCTTCATGATCGAAGTAGGCAATCAATGAAGAATTACTTCAGATGGCTCGTAAAAGAAGTCTTTTTGCAGATACTGAACGTATGTAATATTTCGACGCTGTAATTTTGCAAGGATAGGAAGCAAATATTTTCAAACGACCCATGAGTACAGAACAATACCACAGTCCATTCAATGGAGATAAAAAGTCCCACAATATTTCAAGTGCAGTCAGAAAAAGGCGTGAATTCCGACAAACTCAAGGTGAGTTAAAGACACACTGCGCACTTCGACGATTTGGGGGAGGGAGGAGGGGGGGGTGGTGAACGCAAAGACTGCAATTATCGCAGTATCGGCAGTTAACGTTTCACAGCTATTCACGTAGGTGGTACTCCTCGCTATGCATTTGCCAGATTTCATATGGTGGCTAAACTGGTTTTCATATGTATTTGTTATACGCAATGGTGCAACGATCACTCTCGGTAGTGCACTGAGATTGAATTATATAAAGTAATGAGATGCGTATTTAAATAATTGAGTAGAAGTTCCCGCTAGGCGGAAACTTCATTCCAGTATGGACACCAACCTGGGAAAAATCAACTCGATAAGCCGCCTCCCTTATACTACGAGCCTCATTTAGCGAAAACTCTCTCAAGTAGGAGCATTATCTCAAAGACGTATGGAATAAAAGCCATGAAACTTTCAGCTGAGTAAATAAAGAACTTTCTTTACTGCGCGAATTTCTAGAAGCGCTAACTCGACGAACAAACAGTAACCGATCTCACAAGCAAATTATGGAATATGATGACTGCCAATAGGTATTTCTGTCGTGTACACAGCATTGTGGACATGCAGACTTTATGGAAGCAATAAAAACACAGCCACATCCTTTGCTCACACATCCTCGCTGCACCGCCCACACCAAACAATTCACGCCTCACACTGTTTGCACAGTACACTTCAAAATCGATTGCACCAACCAGGTGAGCCTCTCTGAAAACCGTTCAGTGAAGTGCTGTCCGAAGTTCTTACTTTCTGAAACAGTATTTAAGAGATGTGCAAACGGCTGCCATGCGTGTCTGAATGCATTAAAACTATAAGCGAAGTTCTAAATACGAGTTGTAAATAGAAGTTCTTTACCTCTTCACTGCACTACTCTTGAACCGAAAAGTTTGCTGCCTTTCCTGGCGAGATGCTTGATCAGCAGTCTCGAAGGCCTGATCCACAAGTTTTGCACGACCTGAAAGTTGCTTTAGTTCATCTGATAGGGGATTACGAAATTAAAGGAGCCAATCACGCTAAGGTGCAAATTATACTCAACAAATTCCATTACTATAACTGTGAGTAACCTTCACTGCAAATTACCTGACGGAGAGGTGCATGGACGCGGCACAGAAATGCGCAGACACGCATCGATGCGCACACTCATAGGAAAGCACAGGCATACACACATTATATACACGTGCACATATAGACATACACATTACGTGCATACAAACGCGTACGATAGAGCAGACACAGAAAAACGCACAGACGCACTGAAAACATCCACAAATCCAAAACACACAAATACACATGCTACATACACATACATTTTACAAACATGAACACGCAGACGCGCAAACACATACATATAAACTGCACGAACATGTGTTCATAGACGCGGGAGGAAACCATCGAAATGCGATTCTCGCAACTAAAAAAGCGAACAAAAAACAAAAAGAACAAAAAAGTCTAGGGACGTATAAGGTTTGAAAACACTTGAATGACTGCGGTCCGCAAACTTCTCAAATCTGCTTCGTTGAATAGAGCGCGAGGTGCATGACTGTTGCTAGAAGCAAACAATACAGTAGGAAGGAGAAATGAATCCATTGGATGATAGGAACTGTTGGAGACTAAGGCACGTTTCTTGCGCAGTAAACTAGCCACGTTCAAGGACGGTGTCAGAGCGTGAATAGAGAGGACTTTATGGTGAGGGACGACGCATCGAGTTCCATTCATACACGGTGCAGCACTCGCAGTGCACGCGAGAAGGAACTTATCGAACATTACTGCCCCGCGCGATAGCGTTATCTCTTTAATAAAAGGATGTCGACCATCCGATAAAGTGCTGCAATTATACAGAAAACACTGCATGATTACTCTGAGATTAAGTGCTTGAGCTGCGAACGTCATAAACATTCACTGGACACCGTAATCGAGATCTGCAGCTCAGCACTGATCGCAGGATTGTGAAAACCGCGAGCAATGTAAAAATTTCTGTTGGATAGAAAGGGAGAGGAGAACCGGAAGCGTCAGGGGAAGAGAAGGTGGAAAATGGGCTTTTCTTTCACAGGCACAGAAAGCGGGGAACTTTTTATATTGAACACTGACTTACTGCGTATTTCATCTGATTCATTCAAAGAAAGTTCCACTTAATCCCAACAAGGTCGCAACTTGTGGCACTCATTCCTCTCAGATTTTATCTTCTTCAGCACAAATTTAGCACTCTATTGAAACGCACTTCGTTATGGAGGGTTTTCAATTCCATCGCGACTCCGACTCCCATCCACTCCAAAAATTTTGTGGAGCTAATTTGACAAGTAAATCAGCATCCGCACATTTCGGATTTCTGATCAACAAGACAGCAAAGAAATTGCAGGTGTGCCAACGATAACCGTCTTTTTTGCTGTGAAATGTGGGCATCTCTACTGTCCACTCACCCTCCATCGCCCTTCAAGCACTGCTTCAACAAGATCCGTCATGTCCCTCGAGCAGGATTACAGGTTTCTGACAAAAGTTCGTTAATGGATTATGAGTAATGGCCTTTAAGCAGTTGAGTGAAATGGAATATACTATTTTTTTCTTCCATTTGTCATCGGACTGCCATTTGTTCTTAATGAGCAATCCATGTCTTCTCTCATTTCAAACTGGACCATGGCTATACAAGCGTGCTGTTTCACTGATCTGAATATGGGCAGTTTGCCTGCGTGCAGGAACTGTGATTTGCTGCTGCAATTTACTGTTTTTCCGGAAAGTTGCCAAAATTCTCTATTGTCTGGGGAAGAAGGCGCCTGAAACGACCTCTCCCGTTATTCCTCCGTTGGTCGTGTTTACACTGTGTTTATACACGCTACGTTGACAGAGAACTTGATAACAAACCCGCAACCTGCTCATTTCCAAGAGAACCGTGAAGGCAGAGTGGCGGAGAACGGTGCAGAAATTAAAATAATATTCAACGCGGTTTGATGAGTTTAGGGAAGCTTCCAGCTAGACTGTACACTATCCGATTATATGATGATGTCTTCATCGCACATTCTTCCGCCGACTTCGACAGCAATTCTATTTCTTTAATTTTTCATTGCACGTCAACTTAAGCACTACCTTCTCCAAACAACTAAGATTTTAAACCAATTCCGGATCCATTCACGAGCACTTAGCGTAAAAAAGACCCCGAACTGAACTCCTTGATTCTGGTGATTACTGAAAACTAGTTTACAAGATTGCTGTTCGGCGTGAAGCTTTTCTTTTCTGTCATAGACAACTTCCACCCCATTCGAGATGTTTTCTTCATGCTGATGGCGTGAGATATAACAGCATTGCAAACTTTTATATCTAATGATTCACTAATGTTGCTCCGAAACAATTCTGATAGTTATAAAGAAGGCATGGAATTTATTTACGAAAGAAAACAAAATTCCTTCAGGTAAACTGCCTGAAATGCGAAGCATAATGCTTAACAGAGTGGCGACGCAAAATGCGATGCTTAAACGCCAGGCGCTGCTGTAAATCAGTAGTGGCTCTGGGCGCGCATTTTCCACAGAATCTTCCACATGATCGGCGCGCTCTTCGGCGTCGAAGAGCTGATGCTAACGGAACTTCTGTGAATTTGATGCGACACCAAATTATTCGCATAACCAAAGACTTAAAACAAGACGGTATTTTGGTTAATAGACGTATGAAAATAAGGAACTCGACTAAAATGGCAATCTCTTCTCGCCCTCCCAACGAGGATCACTACGGTGCTCTGAGTACGCATCAAAAAACTCATATGAAACGTGAATGACTCAGAGCTTCCTCGATTTGCATCTCTTGTGCGTTGAGTCTACTCTAAAGTTTATTAATGTGATGTTGCGCTCGTCGGCCTTCTTATCTCCATCAACTTGAATTTGTTCTTCCTGCCTTCACTTTCCTCCGATCATTTCGAACCCGCACCAGTCGCATAAAATACAACATCGCAAATCTGCACCGCACAATGGGAGAGAAAGCAGATCCTGACTGAACAAAAAGCGACCTCAAAACTCACAAATACGTCACACGTCTTCGTGCTCGCCGATTGTCCTGTTAGGATCCTCTTAGGGTCAATGTTCGCTCTTACTGCGTAACTCGAACGAGCGAGGGTCAAGAAACATGACAACAGAGTGTGCAGAATATTTGAAATTGATTTGAATATCGATGCTTTTTTGCGCTTATTCAACTACGTATTGCTCCGAGTACAACCACGCAAACCGCAGCACAAATGCGCCAAATTATTCTGTATGGAGCGCCGAAAGTGAATGCGCCTTCAATGCGCGGATAAATAATTCCTATAACAGAGATTTGTATAGGCCGACTAAGAACAACAGTAGAGTGGAGACCAAAGATAAACTCTTAATTAAAGAGGCTCACCACTTCGGCATCGGATTTGCTTGGGTCTTTTCTCCATATTCCCCATGTGATGTGCCGCTATTTTCAGTTTCGGTTTGAAAAGATGAATCAGAATATTCTGCAGATAATCGGCCGTCAGTGTTATCGATCTCAGTGACCACGCATTTTGCATGGTTCTTATACTCCTGTTTTGCTCCCTACCAATCACACTAAAGGCCAACACCAACGATATGCGCGACTCAGGTACCTTGCCTTCGAGAAGGAGAACTCTTGCAAGATTCGGCGAACGCTCCATATTACATTGAATCCTTATTAAATCAACAGCTGCGACCCTCAAACACTCCGAAATGATAATGTCGCTTGCAGCTCTATATCGAATGATCACTTAGGAGTACCGGAATGAAGGGTCATTATACCTGGTTGCCTTCTGTCCTATATACCATTCCTCTCATATTTCTTCTTTAATAAACAAAACGTAAGGAGTTACGGGCAAAGAACAGTGATCTCCTCTTCTTCCTCCTCTCCAGGCTCCTTCCCCTCAGAACTACTGTAAAAGCAGTTATGTGGTTAACAGCCAGTAGTTATTTCATAAATTCACTTGTCAATGCAATCTTTGCAGCATCTTTGGTAGCGAAAGTCATCGTCGTGTTTTGAAAGAAATATTCACCGCAGCAATTCAATTAATTCAAATGTGAGGATATTCAATAAAGTCGGACTCTTATGTGCCGCTATTCAAAAATTGGGATAAGGACGAACAAATGTCTAATGTCCGCAGTCTCACATAAGTCGCTCCTCAAATGCCAATCACCTTTTGCAATCAAAGAAAGACGTATTACCTTTTCACGACAAAAATGCCGCTCACTCCCTAACAGAAACGATTTCCCGAGCATTTTAGAGGGAACAAATAAGGCAGCGAGCGACGCTTCTTTGAGGCGGTCGTGAGGGAAGGCGGAAGGAGGGGAAGAGGTACGTAGGCGAGGATCTTCATTTTGAAGTTTATGGTAGTGAAAATGAGAAAATCTTAGCGAACACATCAACAGAATTAAACAAATGCAATTCGCAAATCGTTTTTTTATACTTTTATCGTTTGTAAGGAAGAGGAACGCTTGGCACCATTCTCCTTTCGACCAACACCACTGCATTCAAAAAGACACTTGATTGACGTATCGCTTCAGAGACCCAGTCACCTCTGCCACTGTGTTTATCTCAGTAAATCGACATAGATCTTAACTAATTTCAGTAAGAATTATAAGCTGGTGAGGCAAAGGCGTCATGGTTACGTAATATCCTTGGGTGGAAGTGACCAGATCCATGAGAAATAGCTGCGAGTAAAATCCGCAAGCTATTTTAGCCTCCATTACTAAGCACTTTGTGCTGTCGGTTTCTCCGTAATGAGTGCAGCGCTCGGTAGAGAAGCGCGTCCGTATCACAGGCATAAAGGCACAAAAACTGCGCCCAACGCAAAATGCGTGAAGTACAAAAAAGCTGCAGTTGACGGTATTTTTGACATCATTCATAATCGAGAGTAGTCGTATGCAGTTGCAACATGAAATATGCAGACTCTTTAATCAATAATAAGGAGTTGCGAATTGTGAAAGAGCCGTCATGTGTAGGGGAAGCAAAGGAAGTGACGCATTGACCTTCATCTCCGGCCCACTTTTCCTCCTTTTTCTTCAGCAGTGGTCCATCCCGATAGGTCCTCGCCTCATCGGTAAAACTGCTCGAGGACGCGTGTGGTCCTGATATTCTGTCAATATCGTTCATATTGCAACCGCTGATCAGAAAAGAGGTAGTAAATCAACTCAACACAAAACTGCACTTTTAAAGTAGATATAAATCAACCACACGCAAAGTTGCAATTCTCTAATGATAGCTGTGCGTTGTTCTGAGAGCGATATCATCGTTGCGCTTTCGCGTCTTGCACAAGTTTTTTGTTTGCTGTGGTAGCCGAGCAACTTCATAACTTTCAGCATGTGAAGAGTTCTACCAGGCACTCAGTGCAAAGATGTATCCTGATAGTGAAGCTTTTTTACGAATATGTGACAAGTTGCCAAACAGTGGTCTGAGCACTGCTGCACGCCACCGCCGAAAACTAGAGTGATTAAGACTGCCGTCATCACTTTTGAAGAAAGGGGTTCTGTTGAGGATGCAACTCGCAGCGGACGACTGCGGTCCATCGAATCCGAAGGAAGAAAATTGCCACCTATCGCAGCCCAAAGAATTCAGCTAATGGGCTGTCCCTGGAAGTGAGAACTCCGAGAACCAGCGTGCAATGCATTTTTCACAAGGCAGGCCCCAAACACTGCCACTTACAGCTATTATATGGTTTCGTGGATTACGACTTCGGTAGACCAGTTGAATGTTGTGAAACTTCTCTGTAGAAGCTGAAAAAAGAAGGTCGACATTAAGGGTCTGATGGAGCTGTTTTAGAGCTTAACGGCTTTGTGAATCGCCGTAACGTCGTGTGCTGATCTGATACAAACCCCCAGCAGATAATCGATCGAGAACTTAACGCTGCTGGGGTCATCGTTTGGGCAGGAATCTGGTTGGAGGGTACTTTGGAACTCTTTTCTTTGAGACAGCTATGGACGCCAACTCGTACATTAAGCTGCTAAGCGGAAAGCGGATGCTTTTTATAAATAGGCGGAGTCCTATGTTTATGCAAGGTGGGCTCCCGCTTGCTACGCAAGGATTGCTTGGTGTTCCTTGGTTGAAAATCCTCCTCGCTTTTGGATTTGAAAGGAAGGAAAATGGCTATCGAAGAGCTCAAATTTCACGGCTCTCCTTTCCCTTTGGGTTTCGTCCAGAACCAAGCATATGCGCAGAACACCCGCTGTGATGACGTTCTCAGAAGTGGGATGGATGAAGCGTCCCACTGCTGCAAGGCTTGGAATTCCTCGTGCGAAGTGCAGGCTACGGTAGCACTGCGTACTCCTGTGCGAGTATAACGGAGCCCGGTTTGCTGTTCGCAACGGGTGTGCCCAGATTTCGCAACTGTGCCGGGACTGAGGCTCCCATGCCAGGCAGCGGTTACGTTTGCGTTAAGGATGGTGGTGCTGAAGTAGTTTTTCTTCGACGTTTAAAATAAAAGGCGTTATTAGTCTTATTGCACAGGATACTAGATTAACATATTCTCGCATGGCGGCTTGTCCATTCCTCTCGAAGAAGCCTCTACCAAGTATTATGGCCAACAAATAGAGTTTAATTCCGTATTTCTTGGTCGTGATGCTTGGTGCAGAATTGCAGAAAGTCGACCCATAAGCATGATGTAAGAATGGTGCACTAGATTTTCGAAGAGCAGTGCAGGTGCATTATTTTCATGCAGTAATTTTGTGCGCACTGTGGTACAATTTTGTACTTTGCAACTGCACCAAAAATTTTGACACGGTGGCATCAATGATAAGCAGGATATGGCACTGAACGACGTTCTTCACGGCACATATCTCAGAGTAGGGCGAGTTCGGAATATTGTTCCCGGAGGTGTTGCAGGAGCAAAAAAACCTCCATCTGTATATCACCGAAAGTGTTCGACTTGCGCTATCCTCTAAAAAAGGCCTATAGAAAATTCTGGTTGCTCACATCGCATTCTGCCTAACTTCGAGTTCGCAAGGGCCGGGGATGTGGGTGCGTGCGTGCGCCGCCTTGTTATTGCTTTTCCTCACTTCTGAGGTCTTAAACCCAGATTTGCTGCTTCGACTCGAAATGGGTTTCCTCAAAAGTTGCTTAAGCAAGGCAGCATTCTTTTTTGGATCCAGAGGAAAGCGCCTCCCCTCTGTGCAGTGTGTGATCTGTCACACTTCATGTTCGTTTCGAAGGTCTTTTTCTGTACGCCCCTCTGGTATGTGATTCGTCCAATTATGAGTGTTGCACTGCTTTTTCTCAAGTTTATTTAATGCTTGTGTGCAGTTGCTGTATGAATAAAGATTCTTTTGTGGAGAGTGCGGGTTGTTTTCTTATAGTTATCTGAAAAGCTTGTCACCGGGAGATGGATGCGAACGAAAACAAGTACGGAGGAGATGAAGAGAAACAGAAATTGGCATCTGCAGGCCTTATAGTGCCCAATATGCCGCGTCCTCGTTTCCTACTTCATGCAACTACTGACGACGAGCTATACAGCATCCTTGGTCGATTAGTTACTTCGAAAACGCTCCGTAAAACAATCAAAAGTGCTGACCCAGGTCTTTATGCCGAGATGAAAAGCTTGCTGGATAAACGGCGTCGTGCTTACAATATGGAGATGACGGCGAGTGAAAATCGAAGGGAGGCCACATGTTCGGGTGGTGACGGTAAGCACTTCTAAGGTCGATTTTCAAAGTACGCGAACAGCACTCGTTTAGATGTTAACGAATTTCGTGCACACCTCTTTGGTGTTCAGAACCGACACTATTCGGTTACTGCTTTCGTATGTGTACTACGAAAGAGAGCCTACTTCACGGGCCCAGAGGGGAGAAGGGCTGCTAAAGCCTGCCCAGAAGTGGTGGGCAGTGACTCAACGAAAGAACCGACAGTTCACCCATAATACGGTCCTAGCAGCTTACCGTTTCGCAGTTCCTAAGTTATATGAGTCTTGTATGTATCTCCATCTGTCTCCCCTTCCCGTCGCCCCTCATCCGTTTTCATCTCCCCACCATTGAGGCTTTTAAGTATTGTGCGAAATGTTTTTATACTATTATATATTTAGGGGAATTATTTCAGGAGCCTTCAGGAAAATTTGTGTGGATTTATTTACAATATCGTTTTTTTGGATATGAAATAGGGTGGTGGAAGAAGCGAGGCACTAGCGCTTTGCAGAACGATTAGATGCACCTTCAAGGAAAACGCGTCCCTCGTTTCTTTTCCCGCTTCGGAATCCTGTGTCTCCGAGCAGCGATCAGTTCATAGATCCGCTCTTCCAATTCGTCTGAGGAGTATAGTCTGATTTTGTCAAGAGGAACACACATGATTGCACCTTTTCGTCGTTCCTTTGAAATATTTGACTTTTTTTGGAAACTCATTATAGGCTGCTCGCATTCGAAGGACGATTCACTGAAAATAAAAAGATTGCAAGTTTTTGATTATAACATGTCGTGAATAAATGCATTTCGAACGCAGTGCATTGCAGAAATGGGCCTCCATGAAGACCAACGAAGTGGTTATTCCCGAAAGGACGAGTGAGGTGGTTGGAAGCTGTGATGCATACTGCTGCATATGTATTTAAATTTCGCTGTTGTGAAATGGCGCTACGGAAGCGTTCTGCTAGCAGAAAATTGGCTGATTGCAAGATTGTCTACCTTTGTGTCTACCTTTGTGGGATCGTGAAAAACATTTCTCTTTCCCGGTTTAGAAACTTTCGATCTGAGGGAATGTTTGCGGTGCTGTGAGGTAACTTTCTGTTGTTATGAAAAACGAGTGAAAGAAAGGAAAAAGACATTCAGTCGTTGGTAGAAATGAGGGAAGTCGGAGAGCACCGTGTAGGAAGGTGATATTTACCCGTAACCGCACAGAGGATCTTTTTTAGATTGAATTGGCTAATTTCTTTTTTTCATTGCTGAATGATATCTGTGAAGATTCCACAATGTGTCTCATCATAAATTGCTGCGTTTTATTTTCAATGCGATGTCATCGGCGAATTTTCCTCGGTTTCTTTTTTTCTTCCTTCTTTCTTGGTATTTGGCTCGCCGTATCCGTTCATAAGGAGGAAAAAAGAAGTTTTAAGGATATGAGTGCTCAAAATTTTGGGAAATCACTACGATGTGTTGTAGAAATTCGGTCAGACATCGATACAATTTATTTATTTATGTATTGTACCTCTTATCACATATCTGCTATCCTTTTCACTTCATTTATTTTTGAGTAACTGAATTAAACTTCGCGGTTGAAGTGAATTCGTGGAATTCATTGTTGTTATTGAAAAAGAGGAAGTGCTGTGGAGTGTTCCTCAGAAATGCTTCGAGGAAAGTAGAAATTCTCACAAGATCCGTTGGAGATAAAATTAAACAAGTCATCGAACGAAATGTGCTGGATTTCACTTTATGGCAGGATGGGGGTTGTGGGCCCACATTAGATTCAGTGTGAAGTGGTCGTTGTAAATATGAACTTTACACTCTCTCGGCCACTTCAATGTTTGTTATGCAGCGGGCAGCTGATCCGCTTTTCTGATTAGCTCTATAAATAAACTCCTAAGGGAGCCCGATTCCGACCGAAATACTCCTCCGATGGTTATGCCTTTCGAAAAAAAAACTGGGAATCATGCAGGCCGACATTTTGAATATGGAACCTCTGGAAAACTGAATACTTTAACGGGTCAGTCTTTGATATGTGGCGAGAGGTGGACCACTTCAGACTGTTGCAGTCCAGCCTACAGTACTCCAAAACAGTATCGTAATTCTAGGCTGCCTTCAGCAGTTGTTATAATCGAGAACCACTTCTTGCCCTGCCTCTTCGTACACATTGTAAGTGCTGGAAGCTATTTGGAAAATATCCAACTTTCACCTGAGCATATATTCTGCGACATTAATGGTGCGGCAGTTTGTTACGCACAATTTTTATGCGATTCAGGATAGTGGGTAGCAGCACATGGCCTCTTGCAGCGATTTGTTTGGGCGCTTTACCTGTTATTCGGGAACCTGTAAATGCGCTTTCGCGTAGTTGGCCTGATGAAGGTCCCCAAACAACCTCTGAAACATTTTGTTAACTGTAAAGTCCGTCACAGGCAGACGGCACGGTTTAAGGAGCACATGTTTCGCAACCAGCGCATAGTGCCGTGCTGTCGTCGCGAACACTTCCCCACTGTAACCTTGCAAGAAACAAGACTCATGAGCCGCCGTTTTTAGTGACAGTCGAGGTTTCGGGGTGGGATGCCACTGCGGTCAAATTTTTCCTTCCGGCTGAGCTGTACATAAATGGCTCTACCCGACTAATGAGCATTCGAAGAGAGTCGAAACCAAAAGGGGAAGAAGAGCGCATCCATATCTTCCGGTGCTAACCTCATTCTTCATTTCTTCTCTGGGGTTCCTCGAACAGGTCCTAAATTTTCTTCAGTTCGCCTACGTTCAGTGAACCTTCATTACCATTTATTTGCCTCACACGTTTATTCTGTCTTTTGTCGCACGTGTTGGCCAGCACACCTCATTTCGTTGAGGGACCGGATGACCACTTTTTGCTGACTTTGATTTCCAGGGGTTTTTAGCTTTTTTTTCCGATGATATTCACCTTTTACTCGGCAACGGCGGCAGTATTGCCGATTGTTTTGTTCTAACTGCAGCCACTCCATTCCAACCTTAATTTTGCCCCTTGAAAGATTCGCAAGCTCCTCCTCTTTTGAAGTCCGACAAGTGCTAAGTAATCAGGCAACAAGACGAGAGCTTAACATTTTTACTAAGCCTCAGTAAAATCAACAGTAGTAAAGGAGGGGGGGGGGGACAACACGACGGCAGGGATGGTGGGAGGGGGTGTCGCTCCGAGAGCCTTGGCACGAATAGTGCCACTTCAGCTCTAACCAGCACCAGGCACTCCTTAAGCCCGAGCCACTTCGCGGCCCGACGGCGTACTGCTACAGTCCGAACTGACCCTCGCAAGGATGATACCACATGTGAAAAGCTAGAAGCACACTAGTTGTCTCTAAGGAGATACATTTTCCTGTTATATGCACCGATCGTTGCCTTAAGGCATTTGTAGAGAGTTTGCTGTGCCCTATGGTCAGCACTTCTCTGCTCTGCATGAAAGCCGTTGATCTACAATTTACTGATACCTTAAAAATCCTTAGACAGGACCTCGGTTGAAAACCGGAATTTCTACCGGTCGGCTTTTTCAGCTAAAACGAAATTCGGCTTTGTCGGTGCTTTCGATTGAAGACTGAAAAGCAGCAAAAAAAGTTCGGCCTCTCACTGTTATTGACTTTCATCCAGTCAACGTTTCGCACTCTCACTTCTATGTGAACTCGTTCGTACAGTCAACTTCCCTCATTGCTGTATTAAAGGCAGTGTGTCGCAATTTCGTGCTACCGTTTAGCAGGGTAAAAGAAGCATTAACGCAAACCTGCAGGCCGCGCTTCTCAGCAAAATCAAACGACTTGGGACACGTTGGGAATGCGACCGCGTGATGGGAAAGTAAAGATATAAATGTTCGAAAATTTGAGGATACTTCTTATAGGATGTTTTCCTTTTTATAAAAAGTTGCAAAATGTCTAATATTTGTTCGCAAATCTTCTTGGAGCGATGGGTCGATGAAAAGCGAAAGAGAGATTATCCTTCTGAAACGATATAATAGGTGGCACTGGAAAAGATCGGTAGGAGAAATTTTGCTGATACATGTAGAGAAATAGCGTTGTTTCCGAAAAGCTGAAATATGCCCTTTTGTTGCCTTGTGGCATCGGTTCCCAGCATATGGACGTTTTAAGACAATAATTTGGTCGCTAATCTTGAGTATCGACCCGTAACCAGATATGTCGGAAACCTCAGATTCCTGGAAAGCCTTTGAAAGTAACATGTTTGGATGAGCAGGGTAACGATGTGACTCATGCCCTCCGGAAATACTTTTGTGGTTGCGGCCCTCCACGTTGCTGGCACGATCGAACCATGAAACAAATAGAAAAGGGCGCCAAAAGGCTTGGTATGATATGCGTTTTTGCATGCTGCTATCATGACGGACCGGTTTCGCACATCACAACACGCAGCAACCATCAGCATATTCTGCCTGGCTCCATCTACTATTCTTTTACAGGAGGTAAACTTTTTTTGCAGTTAATCGGTGCAAATGCATGCAAACTTCTTTCTACTTCCGAACAAAAGTAGTTCTCTTCAAAATCGATGAGTTAAATTTTAAAAACCCATATAGATATCGCTATGAGATACAGGTCGTTGAGTGCGGTCGACTACCTGAACGCAGGTGTGATTACATGGGTGTAATGGGCGGCCACTCGACCGGCCAATAAAGGCCGTCTCTTTAAGCAGTGCTAATAAAGATGGAGTGTATATATTGGCGGCGATAATCGTTGCGGAGGTGTGCAAAACAGCACTGCAATTACTCTCTTCGCAACTTTCCAATAAGCAGCAATTACGTTCCCCTCGAAATAGGCTGCTTGTGCTTTAAGTGCAGTCAGCGTTTCCTCGTTTAATTGCTGAACATCACCCGCATCGACTTCCTCAATAAGAGGATCACCACGACACATCATCACTTTCATTGAATTTAGCGTATATTTTTTGGAGAGCACAAGTGTCCTTCCAGAAATCTTTCTGCTCAATTATATTCCAGTTAATATCCACCATCTTTGCAAGACATTATTCATTGAAAATCATTAAAAATACAAACAATTCGAGTTATTCGAGACGAAGTTAGCGTTATGTTCGTTAAGATTTTATGTCCACGGTATGAAATGTGGCTGTGGACTGTTTATATGCTTCGAGAATTCATCAGGTGAGGGTTTAATCGTTAAAGCTAACTGTGATCGTTTTTTGCCCTTTTTCACGGCTCCAAGGAGCTGCCGACGAGTGGAGATTTAGGTAGGGGTGTAAGATAGACCAATCGGGTATAGGATCAAGCCGGAGCAGTGCGCCCTACAAGGTAAGTCAAAGAAGGTCAACAGCATAAAGGCAGGTCAAACGACTACCCAGCATAGGTCGTGTTGCTAGTCTGAGGCAGAATCGGGAGGACGTAAAAGGGGTTGAGTGCTCATATATTCATTCCAGCTTCTAGACTGGTTTTAAGGGCAAGTGTGGTAAACTGTTCGCCCATTATACCTGTGTTGTCTCGCAATTTACAGACGAGCCAGGGGGAGCTGACCTTTAAATGGGAATCTCATGTGGATGAAGGGGAGGAGGGGTGGGATTTTGGGGGAGGGAATCTGAAAAGCTCCTTCTCCTGTTTCTGTTTCCAGTGAGAGAGAAGTTTAACTCAAAGGCCAGCGCTGGTAGAAAAGTTCATATTTCGAGTGACAAGAATGACGAAGAAATTCAAATTCTTGGAAGTTGTAAAGACGATTCTTTCATGATCTGTGTGGTTCCTAATCCACCAAGGTGCTCATCATATTTTCCATATTTTGGTGGTTATCAATCTCACAGTAACAGTGGACAGTTGGGAATTTCGAATGAGGACCGGCTAACAACGAGAAAAACCCGATAGAAAATATCACCTCTCAGGTGCGATATTCCTTCGCCATAATCAACGAAAAGTACCGTCAAATGTTGATTTACTTTAAACGGTGAGACGTTTTTAAAGAGAACTCGCAAAGCGCACTTTAGAGGTTTCTTTAGTTTCGATTTTATTGCTGCTCTTAAACGTTAAGCCAAAGATTTTGCTTTCCCTCTCTATCCATCTGTTTCTCTTTCTGTATGTCGAACGCTTTTACTTTATACTTATTCCCTTTCCCGTCTCTCTTTGTCTCCACCTCTTATGTTGTGCTTTAAATTCGGTATTACGGTTTCCATTTGCCTCAAAAGTTGTTCTTTGCTACCCTCGAATGTCATAAGCGATCAACATAACTATTCTTCTCAACACGGTATAAAATCTCATTTAGTCTTGCTCAATCCTTAATTCTATTTGTGCTTCGACGAGCCACTAGCGTCCTATTCATTCAGTGATCAAAACGAGGCTTTTAGGTTCAGTGCAACATCAAGCAGCAACCTTGATATCGCTTCAGGTGTGGATTAAACGCGGTCCGCTTTCGCTCGTGTCCGGTTGTGAGCGGGATCGGAACCAGTTTTAAAGCACGTCGCACTTATCGTTCTCCGAAACGCTAATAGCGAGTGCTTTCTGCTCGTTAAGTGTCTTTATGGACGTGAAGCGGGGAAGGGACGAGCTTCCTCGGATAACGATTCGATTTCAGTGAATTCAATTGGCAGTGATTCTCTTTTCGGCGCTACTATAAGAAGTTGCTAGTGGCGGCGCAGTGCACTTTACATCCCCGTCACGTGTCATATATAAGAGATGCGATGTCAGATTGAAGTAGCCATTGTCCACCATCTCCATCTATTTCCTGCCTGTCGCCCGATAATTGATATTGTGCAGAGGGAATGAAGCTATTATGTGGAAAACACTAAACAAAGCCACGCAGTAATCGCTTGAAATACAGTAACACTTCAAAAATTGGCACTAATCCAAAAGTTTTTGATGTGATCAACGAACCGGTTCAGGTGGGTTATTTCTGGATTGTGCCATTGATGATTAGGGGCAAGTTTCGAAAGTATTTTGTTGATTTCCGGCGCTGCGGGTTTGATATGGGGATTGCGTGCTCGTCCTTTGTGCCTAAGTGGTGTGGGTACTGCATTTTTGCGGGATACATATTTTTGGTAACGATTTAGCACGAATGAAATGAAACGGGAGTGGAGCGGTGTTGCTAATCCTTTGTACAATGAACGTTGCCTGGATGCGTATTGAATTTTACTTCCAGTATGCTTTTATGCAAATAACGTTGCGATTATCACTGTTGATTTCTCAGTAGCCTTAAACTTATTGTTTTACTCAAGAACAAAGAATACTCGACGATGGAAAAAATGGTTTGTTCCGCTTTTCGACACTTCATGGACACATCATCTGGAATTGCACACAGCAGTCACGGGGAACGGAAGCACATACTTGTGCTCTCTTCTAGCATAAATTGGAGAATATCGTATAAAAGTTGCTGAGAAAAGGAATTGATGAACACAACAAAAGAGGAGCTGTAGGAAGGCATTTACGGAAGTGAAGCAGAATAAAAGAGGGTAAAGATGAAAGAAAGCGATTGGAAATATTGGACAAAGAAACATCAGTGAAAAGAACGATGAAATTGAAAGGTAAAAGTAAAAGTATATGTCTAGGCAACGTATATATATCTTTCATCACCGTTGAATAATGGAAAGATGGAGGCCGCTGGCTTGGCCACTGCTTAATTCACCGCACAAAACTTAATTTTTCATCAGAACACATTGCACGTCTTTAACCAAACAGTGGTCGACCGTCGCTAAGTGTAGAATGCGTCACTTTTTATTGTTATGCAGTTCGATGTGAATTTTCTTTGCATGAATTTGCTTACACTTCAACATCAACAGGTTCTTTGAATTGGACAGGCGATGATAACTGACTTTCGCAGATTGAGAGGCGCAAAGGAGTCTTGGCTCAAACCGGTAGCAATTCGTGAGTCCAGGTGGTGAATGATACTGCCCTGCAGTTGCATAAGAGGGCGCTGCATTCTGAGGAGGTCTGTGGGTGTGCTGCTTGCTGTAAACCAAATGCCACCCTTCCATTTTGGACAATTTCGGCTCTTATTAACAGACTTTTTGAGTAGAGAGCATTGAGAGGGGGGTGGGGGGGGGGGGAGAAGGGCAGATTTCGCCATCATTGCTTCCGCAAGTTCCAACAAAGGCATACAACATTCGGTGCACATGAAAACTAGTAAAGCAGGTCCTTTTCTAGCATATCACAATGAAAGCAAGAGATGGGAAGGACGTGTTTTTCTCAGGAAAGTTTGGAGATGGTTTTATATGGGAGGAGGGTTGTTGAAGAGGGCGGAGGGTTTATTCGAGATTGTACTGTATATGTTTTAAAATGCACGACCTCATCGCCTGGGAGGTCAGTGTTATTAAGAAGCATCGGCTACACTCTATAACAGTCGCACCTTAAAACGGTTGTGGCTAGATCATAGTGGTTATGAATGAACTGATGTAATGTCTTGTAATATTTGGTATTGTTGTGTGGAAACTGCTAAAAACACCAAAAGTGATTTGACGGAGGGCAAAAAGTATTGTTCATTGGCTGCAGACTGGTTAGGTTTCTTTAGGTTTAACCAAGTTGCAGCAGCGTCCAATTTCACAAGCAAACTTCCTCTTCAAGAACGAGGGCAGAGCCCACTTCTCTTCCATAATCATATCCCCCCCCCCCCTCACCTAATCATGTTCACGTCTCTATTCTAGTCGAGTCTCCCGCCGTCGGATCGTCCACTTCTCTTCCAGTGTGATCCCTCATCCTCTCTCAGTGGGATCGCTCACTCATCTAACCGACATCTCTCAGCGTTCTCCTAAAAGCCCCAGATGCGGTTGTTTTCAGTGTGGGCTTTGGGCTGTCTATATCATCAATCACTAAGTGATTGCCGTGCGGCCCAGGGAACACTATGTAACACATCTTTTTTTTCTCCAAACGATACTCTTATGAACTAACATACTGGCGCGGATGAAAATTCTTCCTTCTTCCTGCTTAAAAAGGAGCCGTCTTCTCGTAAACATTCCCTCTCCCTGTTTACATTTATGAACAACGGTAATCAGAGGTTTATTTGAGATCAGCCGTCAAAGGGGAGGGGGGGGGGGGCAGGAAGAAGTCAAAAATTCGTACAACCGCCACAGGGAATCAAGTTAATGGTGACTGTAAATGACCAGATGTCATCAAAAATGAAGGCATATTTGGCCGCTTCAGAGAAGGCCCATTTAACTGAGAGCAGTTCTTGAAAAATTGAGTAAAGGATTTTCTAGAAGTAATTCTCAAACGACCATCGTGAATTGTCTATGTGTCATTTTAATCCTCTTTCGAGCGAAAATTGATCCCTTGGAGATGCAGTCAATAAATAACCGAAAACGATAGATCATATACTTTAGAAACGTGGATGGCACTTTGTCAACCAAGGAAATATGATGGAGAAATAACGCATATGTTCATACCAACAAAGTGGAACAAAAAAATGAAGTTATTTTATGCCGTTATATATTGCAGCGCAAGTGAACGTGGCACCGATAACGAGAGAGTTGCATGAGCTTACAAGATGGTCAGCTTCACTTCAAGCGAGATTCTGTTAAATTCGATTGCGAGCTTTAGGCAAATTCTTGTTTGATAATGAACCCTAGAAGTGCCCTTTCGTTATAATTTTTGAAGAATGGGGTGATGATTTGGTGGTGTTTAATGAAGTGAAGCGATTAGCAATTCACACGATTTCAGTAGATAAGCGATGTGGCCATTATGACAAATGCTAACAAGAGCGTAGTTTGAGTTGATTATATTACAAGAGAAAAGAGGGAAAATGACTGCATTCCGTGTGCTCGTAATATGAAACTCATCGAGAGTTGGCCGCGCTTTGAGGGAAGGTGGATGATATTTCGAGGTAAGCTTCAATGTATTCCTTTAAAATTTTTCTTCGTTGCAAAAATTCATCACTTACATTCTGTTGATTTCATTTGTCTTCAAGCAGAGGAAGGGGAGGGACTGGCCTATAATATGCAGTGTACAAACGCTGTCACTACACATCTCAACCCTGTGAAGTGTATCTGTCCACTTCACAGGGTTGAGGTGTGTAGTGGTTTGTACACTGCATCGTTGCCTATTAAAGGTGCTAGGAGCAATGTATGTCTTGCGAGTGCTTTCTCAAGCTGAATTGTTCTGCTCTGAAATATGCAGCTTCGAAAATTCCACTGACTTTGCGGGTCAGAGCGTCGAATGTTTCATTGGAATATCTTCTTAGTGCTTCATTCATCTATTTTTTTAAATGTAATTAGCGCTACCGCCGGACTGTGCAGAGTTATCTCCCAAACTAGCTCATTTTCGTTTTTGCGGGATTGAGATGGTTCCGATTTACAACTCTTTTCTACCAGAATGATTCTTGTATGATTAAGGTCAAAGATAGGAATGAGGACACTGCAGATCACAAAGAAACGAAAGCTGCATATTTCTGATGGCTGTCCACTTGAATGTTCGCAGGGGAGTATTTGGTGGAGTTTGCTTAATGGTTGATGCTTCATAACATTAGGTGTTTCCTCCTGCTTAAGAGGCGGAAGGAGGCTTCAAATGAACCGACTAATCTTGAGCGGGATGGAGCAAATATTTACATGCGCACTGGAACTTTCATTTATCGTCATCTTCTTGGAATCTCGCAGGGTACAACGATGTGGGCGTCTTGTGTAATCCTGAGTAAAGTCTCTGCCAACATTGTCGCACACCAACGGCAGCTTATTCTAATAATTTTGATTGAAGTTAACTGCTGCTTATGAGCGTAAAATGCAGCTGAACATAAGGTATGAAAGCACAATAAGGTTAATAGATCTACTCCCACGACGGCTGCCGGTTTTGCAACATTGGCTGTTTGCTGACTCGGCAAGGTGACGTGTAGTGAATAAATTTGGAAGTGTGTGGCCTGAGGGAGGTAAGCCTCTTGAAGTCTGTTAGCACAGTACCTCTATTCGTATATGCGGCGCTCTCTATGGCGTTGTCCCATTTGGTCGTGCACGCTGTCTTGCGTTGTGGGAGGTTGGGCAACTCCGCCCTCTCTCTCAGTCTATGAGTGGTGGGAGAGCGCTTCACTCGGTCCTTGTTCATCGTTCGCAACGATTGGCCCTTGAAGAGAGGAACGAAGGAGAGTCTCTGCTATACTTGATTTGAAGGTTGCTGCATTCTGCGTTATCCAGCTACGCTCGTAATCACAATGGATAAATGTCTTCATCACTTCCATTGTGTTGTCATTGTCGTTCATTTCGTCTGTTTCAAAGCATTTCTGATGTGCATCGTGTCTGCAATATTTTCTTAGACGTTGGCTGAAGTTCTGTGCGCAGTGCAGTTACTTTCCTTCTTAAAAGCGCTTAATCTACTCACTTGAAGCAATTGTGCGTCATTTTGCTTCCGTCCTTATTCGTTTTTACAAGGGAGCGTAAATTTTTATTCATCTCTAATTATTCTTCTTCTTCGGCCAGTCGTTTAAATGGGCGTTTTGTTGTAGCATAGATTATATAAACAGAGAACTTTTTTGTGATATTAAATTGCGATGATTGAATATAGGTGCTTCCGATTCGTTGTATACAACCACCAACGTTGTGGACGTGGCTTGACCGAAGGTGATTACTGCCTAGTCAGATGCAGCCTAGTACCACTTTCAACGCGCACTTCTCTCTCACTGCTTTATGCAGATCTGATGTGAGACCCTTATTGTAGAGATATCATTAAATTTGAACTCTTTCGCACTTAATTTTCTACTGGCGAATGAGAATATTACCGCACTCGAGTGCATAGCTGTCATAAAATTGTTGCTGTTGTCGTGAAATGTTCACTTCGCGAGCAAGACTGAGGACATTCAAAACATAAACTAAGCGTTGCAGAACCTAACAAGACGCGAATAATGCATTGTAGTCCAACGGTGAAGTGAACGGCCTTCCGATGCTCCCAGACTCCACACTGTCCCGAATATACTAGGAAAAAGGGCATGCGGAGAGTTTGTAAATATGCTCTCCATCATAAAGCAAGCCATCGCTTTCTGTTCTGGGGACTCCTCTTGGGCAAATGGCTCCTCAATTCTTTCATGACGGCGTTTCTCCCCTCTGCTTTCCTCTATCTGCCTTTTCAGTCGCCCCTTGTCAAGTCGTTCGCCCGACACGGCGCATCTCTCGCATGCGGAAATTATTTTCTCGAAGCCTCTGATGGTTATTTACGAGGTTGGAAACTTATCAACTCTCATGACAAGGTGTTTATTGTTGTGTCACAGTTACCTTCAGCATAGCAGTGTTAGCTGCGGTGCATTCACTTCCTTCCTTTGAATGATTTTCTTTGAAATTGCGCTGCTTGTTGTGCACAAACTTTATTGAAACTGAAATCAAAGAGGTCATTATGCTTCAATTTTCTTATATTTGTGAATACTGAAGTAATTCCCATTGATTTAACTTTCAGAGTGGTTGAGAGGAATTCCTGTAAATTTAATGCTTGCAATAAGTTATTTCATCCGTTTTATTGTACCCATAAATTGGTTATTACATTAGATGATTCTCAGCGTGCCTCAATAATAGTGATAATTCCTGCCTTAACCTTGTTTAAAGATGCCTCTGGCTCCTATAATTCTAAAAGCGGCCTATAAACGACTCATCAAAGCTTTCACATTTCAGCTAATAACCTGAATTATTTTGGTGGTTCCACTTTTGCTATCGATTAGGGAGAACGCTTATGGGGGAAACGTAGGGTAAGGATTACACTTTAGAATTGTGTGATCAGTTATCGCTTAGAGAATGAACGATACGACTGCAAAAAATGCTTCGTCTTGCTGCAAAAAGATTTCATGCTTTATCCTTCTTCTATTGCTAATTGCCACTTTTATTGGCCTCATCGTTGTTACCAAATCGTTGAGGTAACTAGGCTTGATTGATCTCAGAACCTCTCAGTTGCGTTGAAATTTTTCATATTCATTTCCTCTTTTTATGGTACCCTCAAAATTAAATTGACTTACCCGCAGGGATTAGAATATCATAAAAGACATTTTTCGAATGTGTGCGCGGAATGCCCTTCATCAGTCTGTATGGCTGTGACTAACAAACCTGTTTTCGTTGCAACGCCGTTATGTAATGATCCACTTGTAGAAGATGCTAATCTCTGGCGATGCAACGCTTCATTTATTGAACACTTTGAAATAACGATGTTAACGTTGCCTTTTCGAGTATAAGAAGTAGCAGTAATTTGTGCCTCTAAATAAAATTCGTAGCAGAGCGAAGAGTCGAAAGCAGAAGAAGTCGGTCGGTGTGATTGAGCACTGATGAAGAATTTTTTAGATTTGCACCGGGTGCTTACCAAAAATAACAACACTAATAAGCTACTTCAATAGGTAAGCGAAATTCAAAAATGTTCGATAACAAATATTTTCAAACTCAAATCACAACTCTTTTGTTCCCTTTCTAAGGCGATGGCTATTGCTTTAGTGATTAAAATGGATAGTGGTAAAATAAGAGAGTAGAAAACCAAGCAAAACTATCTGGTACACATTGGTTTTACTACTTAAATGCAAATCAGGTGAATGTACTCGAGGTGAAATCAACCGCTTAGCTCATTTTGTGTATTTAACGAGCTGATAAGGGAAAACGAGCAGACAAGGCAATTCATTTTTCCGGTCCATACTGCAGTCCCACTCTCGAGAAAATTAACCTCCTGCTTCAAAGAGTTTTTCTTTGAGCACGATTTCTCATGCTCAATTACATGCACTTGACATAGTTTCAATATGCATAAAGTTTGTCCATTAATTTTTAAATGATATAGTATATGTTTCGAAGTACTTTAAAGATATTCCACAGTAGGAAAAAACTTTTGATCTCACTCTACCCAAATGTCCTATGGTAAGAAGGAAAATATCCGGTGGGGGGAGGAGGTGGGTGGGACTGTGAGCAATGGGGTCTTTTCTCGATTTAATTACTGCTATCATATTTTGATATTGTGTGAAAACCACACGTCGTTAAGTTGATTTTGTGATGTACTTTGCAGTAAGGTCGGCTGTTATTGGCCCCACTTGTCTTTGTTCGCCTCACACATTAAAGTGTGAGTTGATTTATCGCTCTAAACAGTTGGTGTATCACTTCGCATTATTCGATGCTGTTGGGAAGCGAAAGCAGTTGAAAGTGCTTTAGTTATTTATCTTTCCAGGTTGCACTGAGTAATGCAATGCACGTCCTTTTGGGTGATCCGTAAATTTTCAAGAATTTCAAAACTGTAATTCCTATCTGATAAGCAATGAAAATGTCGCAGGAGAGATTTTAAATTTTGTGGTTGTCATTAATAATTTGGGAGTTTTTCTCTGAAACTCACATTTTACCACCTTTAATAATTGAATTCTCTCCTATTGTCATGCTCTTCGTCACTGTGTAACAATGGTGTTGATCTCGAATATGTTCGAGAACCCGTCAAAAGTCCGAAAGCTGTCGACATTCATCGCCGAATGGTGCATGGTTCATCTTCGGTAGTTCGCCCGTCGCGTATCCATCTTAATATTTAAAGAGCGGTTCGAAATCTTTGAGAATGAGCATCTCTGCAGGTGGCCAGCCAAGTGGACTTCGCGTGCGTTATTCGGAAGATAATCGTAACCCCTAATAAGGTTCAATAAGACATTGCTTTAGTTCCATATTAGTTCGATGATGTGCCAAAACAAGACGGCGAAGGGAATTCTGTCTGCTTATTTGCAGCTTGCTACGACTAACTTTCCCACATTCATCGTTGCCGCAAAACTTCGAGGCGATACCTTCTGATCGGAAGAAGGGGGGTGCAGAGCACGTAACAATGGGCATCGGGAATGGTGTAGAAGTCGGATCGACTGTTGATGTTTAATGCTGCTCGGTCAGCGTTGAGTGTATACTGTCGATTATATCCGCGATGATGAGCGTGCCCTCTTCTATGCGCTTCCATATTGCGAGTACGATCCTTTAAACGATTTGAACGTCACGGTAGATATTTTATGAGACGTCGCAGTAGTTAGTGGCAGATATCATCGTGGGTCTGGGAACATTTGTGGCTTCACGTCTAGGAACAGCACTCTTGCACCGAAAATGAAAATATTTATGAGCAGGTGAACTCCGTGTTCCTCATTTACCACCTTTTAATGAAGAACACTGATCGCTCAGAGTGATCGTTCACCTTCACTGTCTGTAATATTGTGGTATGTCTGTGTTATATCTAACACGGACCAGTGCATTGTTTTTACTGATACTTGCGCAACAAAATCGTCTCTTCTCTTCACTTGGTCGTTGGATTTAAGTACCATCCATATAGTTGTTGAAGGGTTTAAACGAATGCCTCATTGGGCAAATATTTGCGTTCGAAGCACTCAAAGATTGGAGATGAATGGCGGCGCCTTCACCGAAACGACATTCTTTTATGGAGGCACTTATGTTCACTAGCTTGACGTTTAACTTGTTCGATGCTTCGATGAGTATGAAACGTTTTTAGGTCGAACTATATTTCACCGAAACGTTTATTAGAAGCAATAAAAGCGGATGTACCGCTTTTATTGCTTCTAATAAAATCTCTGTCGTTCGTTGTTGAAATGTGTCACTTCAAGTGGGGAACATCAACGACGCATCTGTGTGGCAGAGTAGGTGATTTCCCACTTCCCCTCTTCCTTTATGAAATAAAACAAGCGAATGTGATCACAAAACATTAAGTATTTATGTAGTATTTTCATAGGCATTACCTTTCTGTGATGTGCACGATACGAGTTGATTCGCCTCCACCGTCGCTGCAGAATGTGATTATTGTGCCGATGATAGTGCTGACGTGTTGTGCACTTAAAACCGATTCTTTCGTTGTTGATATGGGAATCGTTTTCCAGCTGGAGTTCCTCGTTATTCGTAAATAAGAATGAGAGAGTTGCAATTTTTCAGGTTGTTATGAGGTGATGAGCATATGTTGGCTGTGCGTTTTTGTTTGGCCATTGCTCGGTGAGTGGGTGCATTGTTTGAACGCACTCACTGATAAACCGCCAGTTTTATCAGCATGGGATCATGAAGAGTTGTTTCTTGCTGAAGGAAGTCCTCTGTCACTGGGATGTCCTGCGGCACTCGGCAGTGATCTTAGTTTTCGATGGTTTAAAGACGGGAAGCCGTTAAACGAGGATGGCGATGTGTTGCGCATAGCGCGATTAATGCCGACAGATTCGGCTTTGTATAGATGTTCGGCTGCAAACAGCTTCGGCACCGTTATTTCGTCACCGCTTTCGGTTCATGTGTTGTGTAAGCTGAAAATTTCCCTTTTTTGCAGAGGTGTTTTGCAATTTTCCTTTGTTGTTTTCATTCGAGAAAGAAAAAACGAGTCTTTTTTACGTTGTCTGCATACGAAGAAATAATTGTGATTGCAACACGCACTCTTCACTTGAAAAGCTTCGAATGATACCCTCAGAGAAATCATCCAGCAGTCGATTTCATTTGTGAAACAGCAGCCGGGAGTAGATCATCTCATCGGTCTTCTTCATTAAACTAGCATTACAATTTGCTTGTTTCTAGTCTGTCTGTTTGTTGTGATTCGTCATTAAAGTACACTCAATATCGGCTGATTATAGGATAAGTGACACAACTGGTTGCATGAAAAGCATCGCTTATTAATTTCAGTTTGTTTGACGGTGGGAAAAAAGAAAAGGAAATGACGTCATGAAGGACGCATTGCATGCACTTATGACAGTGAATAATTCAGACTTTTTGTGAATTGAAGTTTGACGCGTTGTTTATGGAAAATGATAATTTTCCAGAGGAAAAAAGAAGCGAAATCGTTGATGTTTATTGTCTCTCAAAACTGAAGTCGTTGCTGTTTAGACATATATGGTTTTGAATCGATAGGAGAGGAAAAAGCAGTGAGGGTGGCTGTTGGCTCTTCATTTGTTTTGCAACCGCCGCCACTGAATGCAAGCGCTCACCTTAGTCTTTCTTGGACGTGGTACTTCGAGAATAACGAGGTACACTCTTTTGATTACTTATTTTTATTGGTTGCTATTTCCATTTATTGTCGTAATTTCATACTTTTAATAACAGTTATTAATTATAACTGATCTGCTTTGTTTCTTTCTCACTCGTTATTGTTTGCTGTCTGTGTGGTAATCAGCTGTTGTGCAGTGATAAAAAATGATATGATCCAAGCAATGGAAAAAAGTTTTTTTGCAGATATTTATCAACGATACGCACTATGTCACTTCATCAGGAGATTTGATTGTTATTGATTCGAATGCTCGTTTTGGTGCTTATAGATGCCGCGTTTCTCTTAATGGACGCAGTTTTGTATCACCCGTTCAATACGTGCTACCAGGTGAACTTCATTTGTTTTCCGACAACCTGCATCGATTTTGTTGCATGTGCTCTGATTTGTATGTGCTAATTTGTTCAATATCTTATGGGTATCGATTAAGAAATAAGTTCATCGAATTGCCAAATTTGCACATTTCAGAAGAATCTGATTCCGAGCCATCGAGTTTTGGAATCGTCTACTCTCCTTTGGATGTTGTTTATCGTGTTGGCGATTCGAAAGCAATAACGTTCGACTGCGTTCCAAGCCGACGGTAAAGTTCATATACACCCTTTGCTTACTATAAAGCTTGTGAATGAGTAATTCATATTTATAAAACACGAGGAGCAACTCCAATCGATAGTGGCCAACTATAAGCCAAGGCGGCACTGACAATTGCACAGCGTACGATTTGTGTGTTGAAGATGCTGAATTGCTAAAGTGAAGACTATTGGTTGTTTCCGTTCATTGCAGTGGTGGTTTATCCCTCACCAATAGTAATATTCTTCCTTAAATACTTACTAATATCTTTATTCATTTTGAATGCTTTCATTAGTTGCCGTTGTTTTATTCGCTTCTCATCGGAGTTTCTTCGATTTTTTTTTTGCTCATTTTTGTTCATCGAATATTTTTGGAATTTCTTCTTGAATTAAGAAGCGGTTTCTGAGAAAATAATAATTTGGAATTCATCGCTTCTTGCCTTATTTTTCGGCATTCCGAGCCAATCACCCGTAATTTTGCTCGATAATACGCGGGATGTTCCAATGTTTTATCAGATTTTTTGTTATATTTCCTCCAGCATCTCCTTATTCGTAGTGTGAAATACAGCTTAAGAAATTCAGCACGCATTTTTATGCATTCGGTTTTTCCTTCCCCCGTCGTAAGTATATAATCAGGCGATTAATCGTAAATTCAGCTGGTAATTCTGAGTGAGCATTTTAGGCATTTCTGTTCGCATTTGAGAGGTGCAATGCAGTACTGGCAGCAAAGAACTTAAAAAGCATTTGCCCGGCGCATTCCCGGTGCTCTTTATTTGCCAAATTGCGTCTTTCAACGGGAATCTGTTTTTAGCACTCAATTCACTGCTTCAGCAGGACACTCACTTCTCTGTGTTTTCGAGCGATCCCCGCAGGACTTTCGCCGAGTTTATTTGATTATGCTTCTACATGCGTATACATATCTCCAAGTTCCATAGCAATAACTGCCGCAACTAATTTGTTCCCCTCTGCTTTTGCTCGTTCGCGTCTACTAGTGTTCTGACTTCACATTGCACCTCTTTTCCTTCCCTCTTTCTTCAGGACAACGGTGAAAGAACTCACCGTAGAAGAACAATATTGATTTTGGATCACTAGGGCTGTTGCGCCACCAGAATCAGTCCTTTCTCTGAGAGGGATGTTTTAAACGTAAGGCCCAAAAATTTATTCATTCACCCCCTGTGAGGGATGACTGGAATGCGGGCGTTGGCTTCGCGAGCCGAAAAAGTCCTTTGTGCAGTCTTGGAAACAATAGAGTGCAGTTGGAGCAGAGGGGGGAGGTGATGCAGAACAGTTATGAAACAAGCAACAGCTCACTGCAGAAGAGTCGAAAACAGCAGACTAAATTTGTGCTCTATTACCCACAGTTGAGGGTCACTCATAAAAATCTCCACAAGGGGATGTTTCAGTGACCGTAGTTGTCTAATATTCACCGAAACATACATCAAAGCAGTTGAGGAATTAGATGAGATATCATTCTGAAATTACGCCTTAACCGCTTCTAAAAACTTAAGAATGGCACGCAGTATAGCCGAAAGTCGAGCCCGACTTTTAATCGTTGCTGTAATTCTTGCAGTGGTAAAGTTCCTTCGAGAAATAACAGTGACTCCCTACAAAATAAGTTCCATATTAGCGAAAAATTGGTTCACTACGGAATCCACCTAGTTAACGGTAAGGGGAAATGCACGCACATTGAGAGTTTGAAGCGATCGGCGAAAAAGACAAAATAAAATTCCAGCGAAATGAATAGAAAGGTTTCGCTGGAGATTTTGCGGGAAAGGAAATATCGAATCGCCACATTGTCGTGGGAGGATTCTATGACCCCTCCCATTATTGTCTTTCTTTCTAGGTGTACTTAACTCTATATGCCGTGTCTAAATCGCCACTTCTTTATTGTTAACAAGATCCACGACCCCTCCTCCCCTCTCCATCACTGTCACCACTACGTTTTTGTCGCTCTTCGACGTGACACTGGGTGTTCAAAGGGAAAATATAACTAGATCAGTTGAACAAGCGTTCAAAACATTACTTCAAAAGGCGAATAGGGTGGGCTCGAAGTAGCTGAAAGTGTTCTGCTCGTACTATAGGTGTGTGGACACATGTCCGGGCTACGAAATCGGAACGAAGCGATATCACATGCTCGCCGAGGCAGATGCAGTTATTGCAATAAGTTGTCAGTTGGCATGGGGGCAGTAGTTAATGAAATATAGCGAAATTTGACCTCGACTGCCTGTCGCCTCATCCTCACGCCGAATCCTATCCATTCGTAAATGATTTTTATAAACTTGATAGCAGCCACATCAAACGAGGCACTTTTTAAACGTTAGGTGCATTTATTGTATCGAACCAGTTGCGATGACGCAAATGGTGCATCAAGACGGTCACTTCACAGAAATTATGGGTTCGTTGTGGTTATATGTTGCTGTGACAAGGCGCAGCAGGTTAAACCACGCAAATGTGTAGGACGATTTCTTGATAGAACCATAACTTTCCTAATCTTCAGCCAAGCGGGGTCCAACCCCAGTTATGAAAATCCTCAACCTCTGGGGGTTTCCTCCAACTGTTTTTCCCAACTCTACTCCCAATGGGGAGGTTTTCAGAACACAGACACTTCCTCCGTGACGGCATCACGAGCGCAAGGAATCTCCCCGACCATGCAAGGAGAAGGAAGGGATGATTCATTCCATTACGTCGTTAGGGCCTTCGCTCGCGGAGCTTCTTTTCGTGCAATGACTATCACCGCTCAGCTCTCTCTACTTAAGGACAGGTTCTCACACGATGCAGCCGTTGCAATTCGCCAATGAATCCCTTCCCAAAAGTTCGCGTTCAGGGCTGACAATCGTGCAACTGCAGGGACGAATTTAGCACTTGTTATTATCATCGTTTAGTTTTGCTCAGTGCGCGATCGGTTTTAAGAGGGCTCCGAGCAAACTCTTTGGCTTTGTCCTACCGAGTCATTCCGACCAGTGATCTCAGCCGGACGCGGGCGGTGGAGCAAGTCGCACGAAACAACGATGAATCGACTCGTCAGTATCCGATGGGCAGGAGACGAGCCTAAGCCCTCACCTTCACACTACCTCACAACTTTGGCTAAACGGAAGTGGTAGTGATATGAAGAGACATTTATTCGTAATGAATGCTTTGTCGATTCAAGTAAAGTAAGTAAGCAAGTAAATATGTTGAAGAGTGCACTGGGAGGGGGCAGGGTAAAATCTATTGTGTGGTCGTTTCAATATAAATCAGAGGCATTCTGAGTGCTTCATTTGAAAATCGTGGACTCACTTTAATAGCGAGCTCATCAGCGAGAAACATTGCAGCAGAGCATCAAAGAATAATGTTTGGCTCCCGCAGAGTTAAGTTTCACTGAGAAGAATACGTGGAGTACTCAAAGATAAAAGAATTTTTTAAACTTGTGGAACGTGCGCTGTGGTTATTGAATGATTATATAATTGAACTTGTGAACTCATCGTCGGCACTACGTTGAGTATAGAAAATTTCATGGTCATAGCCTTTTGGGTCATGAAGTGGACGAATCGAGCGAGCACACTCCCAAGTACCCACATATGAATGCACCCCCACGATCCTCACCACTGATTTTCTTTTCGAGTCTTGCTTAATTTACCGTTGCAATGCATTTCTATTTTTTATGCCTTTGCAGAAATTTCGCCGAAGTATTGAATATAGAGAGGTGGATAAAGTTGACTAAACACTTTTTCGCGAAGTAAAAATTATTTATATAAATAGAAAGTCGGCAAAAAGGAAGGAATTAGAAAACTGTGGTAGGTATGACCCAAAAAGAAGGCAAGATGATCGATGTGATTAGCGGTATTATTTGGAGGATTGCTGTCTTCGAGGTTCATGTTGATCGCCTGGTGTGTTGTCAAGAGTTGAACTCTAAGTGGGGGTGGGCATGCTCCTTCATGAATTAATGCGTGCTTACATTGTTGTCTATACGCAGTAATTGCTTGCAATTAGTTGTTCAAGTCATCAGCGTTAACAATAGACAGGACGTTATTCGGTTGATTAGCTGCAATTTGTTGATTCTTGTGAATCGAATGAGAGACATTGAAACTCTTCCATAGAGATAATCCCTTTGCTGTTATCACATGTGAGGGTTATTAAAATCTTGTGCAATTTTACAGCACAGCAGTACCATTCAAATTATCACATTCCTGCCTTGAAGCCGATGGCTGATGGTTTTTGTTTTTTACTGTTATTTTCGATGATAATTCGAGAGCCACTCGTGTGACACCTTTGAATCAAAACTTTTTTGGTACTTAAACACGTCATTTGATACCTAGAATTATGACATATCAACCATATGTATCTGTTTTGTTCGTTTTTGAGGAAACCATGTCAATAGTGAGATTATTTTATTCCGTCACCATCGTCACGAAATTCCTGCAGCTGCTGAAACGAAGTGAATATCTCCTAATGGAAATCCTTGTCGACGGAGGTGGGGAAGAGAGGGGAAAAGGATGGGGGTCGTGGCATGATATCATTTTCAAATAATCTGTTTGCTTCTTAGAGTCTATCGGCTTTATTGCTGAGATAGCAGCCGCAGCATTCAGTACAAATAAAGTGGAGTTCTACGAATCAAGATCATTTGAGCCTCCAAGCAACTATGTGACCATCGGTAATATTGTAGAGATCGTGGAGTGTCAATTGAATGGAAGTTGGATGGGGTATCCGTGCATAACGATGGTAACGTGGAAATTACACACGAAGGACGCCATCTTGCAATCCTCTCACCGCAGATGATCACCGATGGCGATAGCGTTGAGGTAACGTGTACTGCAAAAGACGAGTCAGCACAGGAGGCGGATTCGGTTGATGCTTTGTTGCATGTTATACGTTAGTTTCTTCATCGATTGTTTTTGATTTCATTTCTCCTCAGTCATTTTTTTCCAGTTCTGGTATAAGTTATCAATGTTTATATAGGTCTCTCCTCGAATGGATTGTCTGTCGATAATATTTCTTAAATTGTTCCTAAAATTTCGCATAAATTGGAAAAGAAATTAATAGTCAACAAGACTATGTTTTACTTTTAGTATTTTAATATATAATTTTCCGTAAGAGTGTACTCTTGTAAAAACTCAGTAGTGATTGTTGTTTAATCTCCTCTTAGGTTGTGAAGGCTGCAAATACAGTAGTAGCACTTGTTTGATCACCTTGTGCGTGCAGTTTGGTTATATTTGAGGTTAGTTTGCTCGTTGAGTGGGCTTTAAATGAGTAACTATGTTTCATATGTGTGCGTCCCTCTTTGGCTTATCGAAACTGAATTGAAGTTTTGGAATTGTAAACCCTCGAAAGTGATCGATGAGTTGTATTATGGCTTGGCTATATTTTCGATAAATAACAGTTCAGGACGGCCAGTGATAGATCGTAGTCGATTCCCGCGTGAAATATCGAAGCGTTTGGGCGAATCCTTGACTGTGCATTGTACAGCTAATGGAATACCTCAACCGTTATTGCGGTGGTATTTTGATGGGAAACCGTTGGGCGGTAACCTATCGAAATTGACTATTGCATCATTGGACAACGAAAACTTTGGAGTGTATCAGTGCGAAGCACATAATGAGGCTGGTGCTGATATCGCTGCGATTTGGGTCACGAAAATATGTATGCAAATTTCATATTTTTTGCTTGCCTTTAGAACATTCGGAATCATATCGGGTGTCAAGAAATTTACATATTGCTGCCGATTTCGTGAAAAAAAGAAAATTTTGGCGTAGTCTTTTCACTAAATTTTTTTCTATCTTTTCTCTCTATGTGTCGTAAAAGATATGAATTTCTCGTTTTGTTTGTCATCGTGTGGCTTTTCTTTAAAAATGGAGCTCCGCGGCTAAAACCTTTTTTAGTTAAGTAATGAAAAGAATAAATGTTTGTTGAAATGGTCATGAAACGAGTATTGTTTCTTTTAGTGTGAGATTTTCAGACATTAATTGGGGCGGAGTGGAATCGGATTTATCGACTGCCAGGCGATGTCACTGTATTAAAGCCCTCAATTGTCATTGTGCCAGAAGCACATGTTCGAAATGATGGGGAAATTTTTTGTCGTAAATGAATGCAAATCAATACAAAATGATAAATATAAATTAATTATATTGTATATAAATAAAATGAGGATTCTCCTTCTAAGAACAGTGAATAAAATCTGAGTAGAATTCATTGCGTTTATTTAAGATGAGCGCGCGGTTGATGATCCGCAGAGTTTTGCGGCAACAATTACCGAAAAGCCAAAAAACACATCAGTGAATTCGGGCGATGAGGCGATGTTGTGGTGTGGTGCTGAAGGAAATCCTTTGCCATCGATTGCTTGGAGACATAATGGTACCCTTTTTTAAACATATTTCAATTAGTTGCGTTCAAGTGGATTCGTTTGTTGCTTTTTCTGGATATTGCCCTTTTTCACAACAGTTCACATGGATAATTTGTGATATGGGGCTTTGAAATGAGGTTTTTTAACATTTGCTTCATCCCACATTATCTTAAATTCCTCTTTTTCTCCGTATAATGCTATATTCAAGAGCAGAAGAGACACGGAAAGGAAAGTATAAGTGAATGATTGCTTGTGAGTTGGGCGAAAGGAAATTCCTGGGTGCCGCTTCGAAGATTGAGGGGAAATTATTCTTCTTTAGGAAACAGTCACTTCAGCTTACTTCACTCTGCTATGGATGTAACTATAGGAGAATTTGTAGAGCATATATAGGCCTGGATTTGTTGCTTTCATTCATGTCCTACAGAACATTCTCATCAGAGAATTCTTTATTGTTGTCGACGTTTTGAATATAAGAACGCTGTTTCAGGTTCACAGCTTTTCACGAGTGGGAAATATGCGGTCGATGGTCGTTCTTTGCGAATCTTTTCTGTGAATCCGTCGGATTCTGGAGAATATTCTTGTATCGCATCGAACGAGAATGGTAATGATCGTGCATCGGCGTTCCTTTCTGTTATTGGTAAGGATCCAGCCGTTTCTTTTCCGCTGTCGTTGAACATGCAAAATGAGAGAGTAAAATCAGTAAGAAACGTGAGAGATTACGGGAAGAAATGTGGGAGAGTAATGCTTTTCAGCGCGGCACTCACACAAATTATCATAATCGTGTCGACGTGTTAAGAGATCGTTCGCGGGAAGGGGAGGAGGCTCAGTCTATTGCATTTGCATTTGACTATGCATATGCACACATCTTTCGAATTCAAAAAAACGTTCACTGTTACGAATTTCTTGCCAAACTCTTCTGTTGCCAGTTGCATTAACAAAACCTGTTCCGAGTTCAGCTAAGTGCGATGAGATGAATGAGCAACCTTAACGCTGCATCCTCATAGTTGTCGTTTGTACTTTTTTCGGAAACTTGCTGACACCCATTTGCCGTAACCTGAATTGGCTGCGAATAGTACGTTAGCACAGATTTCAACTGAATTGATGACCTCTGAAGATGCAGCTGTTGCTGAATATTATTCATCGTTGTGATATTTGCCATATGTTTTTAGGGTCGGATTTAATCGAATACGGACCCTCAAATCAGAGTATTCTAATCGGAAGCAACATTATGATGCCGTGTAAAGTGGCCGATAAATATCGATCCAGTGATGGAGTGTTCGCTTCATGGAAGTGGAATGTTAGCGATTACTCATTATTATCGGAGATAAATATGCCCAATTGACAAATATTTGCTTGAAAAAGAGGGGCTGGGTGGACGACAGAGGCAGTGTATGCGCAGTGCCATGTTATCAATGAACTTCGATTCGAGATAATTAAATAACTTCAGTTGCAGCAGATATTAACGACACTAGTTGGGAGTATTTTACTGACAAACTCCACTATTAAATGATTAGGTTTAATTTTAATGGAGTTTTCCGAATCTTTGCAAATGAATTGATTCATCGAAAATCGGTGATATTTGTTGATAAATTTGAAGGAGAGTGAAATGAGAAAATTGCTACAACATTTTTATGAGGGAAAAAATTGTGCCTCGTTTAGTGATAAATATACGATGCATGTTGATGAGGCAGTGAGGAAAAGGGGAGATAGTTGATTGGGGGAAGCAAGCGAGTCAACTTCGTTTTGTGGCTTTTCTCCTAATAGTTGACTATGCTCATTTGGAGAGACTGAATGGCAGATTTGATTTCCTCTCTTCGCATTCTTCGTTGACCTCTGTGTGCTAGCTGAATGCGGTGATAGACGCGATTTGGCATTCTTCTAACGTGCTGCAAAAATTACCGTTGTAAATTCTTTTCTTTGAAGGAAAGGAGGCAATATTCTTGTGGGATTAAGGGGATTGCTATGAAGATGGATAAGTTGAAGAGAACTAAAGCGGTGATTTCCTGGCGGCGTTTTCCTTCAGCATAGTAAAAGTACGAAAAAACCATTAACTCTTCTCCTCTAAACGAGACTCTTCTGCATTATAAACGTCATTGTTTGGCACTAGGAAAAAAATATATTGGCGTTATGATTTCACCTCAGCGTTCCTTTTTCTCGTCATTCCCGGATAGTTCGATTTGAAAGGTTTCGAAGCAACATTCTCGAGTCTATAATTCTTAACAGAACACAGTTGACTGGCTATATGTCTGAATGCTTACTTAAATAGCGAAATATTTTGACGAGTAATCGTTGTTTTAAAAGCGTCATCGTGAAGTGATGTAGGCGATGTTTGCAGCAAAAGATTTGCATTAATTACATCATTTGTATTATTTCTGAGAAATGAGTTATTTGCAGTGTTGACGGTGGACAGTTGCAATTTGGGAGACCTTTTAAGAATTCAATGGAGATAACCGAAAAACTTACGAGACACATCAGCACTAATTTCCTGTTAAACTGCTCAGCGAATGTGCGTCTGACTATTTGCTGAAGTTAAAACAAGAGATGTGGATTTTAGAATTGAAATGGAGAGTTGCGAAGTGAACTTTTTTGTGAAACAAGGGAAAGATGAGGGTTTTTGTGAAGAAACGAAGAGACTTGAGTTGTTTCTGATGAGGTTTTTGTTCGTTTTAGCTCGCTTTATTTTTGGGAAGGATCGCTTCAGTTGTTCTAAAGATGCATATGCTAATTACGTGTCTTGATGCAATCCCTTAACAAACTTGAAAATCGTCCACTCTGTTTTAAGGTTCTTAATCGCAGCTACTTGGAAACTGGTGTGACTAAAAAAATTGAATGAGTTGATGTCAGAAGTTTGCTGAGAATATTAGATATTAGAATTAGAACTTGACATAAAGGTGGCTAAGATGTGTTAGGAATCGAACCCGGAATCAGAGAGTTGTAGTTGCTTTTGTGTAATAATTGGATTAGTAACAAAGTCAGATATCTGCAGTATGTTCGGTGTGATTTGTTTCTGTGAAATGTTTAATGCGATTGACAATTATGTGGTCAGTGCTGAAAGAGGTCACTCTGAGAGGATGAGCTCCGAAGTGAATGTTGATTGCTGGATTAGGCCTTGAACACATTGACGGCACCCTCAAAATAATGCCCCAATACTAACGGTGCCGTCAGTGTAATGACTGTTGTGCGTCCTGCTTGCCGGCAGACGAGGCAACTTGACAGACGGGCACGCGACCGTATTTGAATGCCCACGTTGAGGGACGCGCAGCAAAAATGTTCATCTAATGTTATAGTCTCTTCGTTTTCCTCTCTCTTTCCGTAAATCCCACTCGAATATACCCCGTTTTTGCAGTGCTAGAATGCTGTAAGATACTGCACTTGGAATAAGAATACTGTAAGATTCCCTTCCTCTCCTTTCTCCTTCCTCCGCCTCAACTATACTTGGCAGTTCGAAGTGGCACACACTTAGTTCAAACTGACTAAGTGTGTATTGGTACACTGAGTTGAGGGACCTCCCAGCAGACTTCAAATGCGAGAGAACGGTGCTCATGAAAGAGGAAGATTCTTCGAATGCATACCCATTTCTTGATTTTTGTCGAGTGTGCAGCTTCCTCCGTGTTTTATCCCGATCACATGTCTATTTTGATATTTTCGGTCGGTACAAGCAGTTTCTCCATAGTCACATTCGAGCACAGACCCATTATGAAAGAGTGGAAGCGCTGCAATTCTGAGGATTAATAAACAAAGAGGTAGAGTGCTTTGTTAGAGCATGCGGAGATGTACAGATTTTAAAAATGCTGCAGATTTGCTTACAAACTTCGGATTCCAACCGTAATATACAAGAGCAGATAGCGGAAAGACTCGATTCAAGTAGTTTCAAATAAAAATTGCAAGCTTACTTCAAATAAACAATAGGTGGAGGTGCGAAGATTGGTGGACGAAGGGAGTGGATACAGTGAGTCGACATCGTTTTATGGTTTATTTTCGTTTGGAGGTGATGTTTATGTCGAATGCCGCACCGTCACTAAACATATTCCCTGGTTTGCATTGATGAGTTGCTTGAAGTTGACGCGATGATCAGTTGACATTTGCTTTTGATGATAATCTCGCTTCATCTCTTAATATTTATTGAAAATATTGCTGAGATTATTTCCCATTATTAGGTACGAAATTTCACTTATAATGTTAAATTCTATGCAGTTTTTCGGTGGAAGAAAGGGTTTCTTGAGTGCTCGCTGAAATATCCACCAGTTCAATGATGAAAGAGAGGAGAAAGTTACAACTTTAGAAATATCGCATATCGATTAATTTTATTCTCACCATTGCAGCGATTCGATTTTTCTCTCTCGACGATCCCCCACATATACGTCGCAGGAAAATTTTCATATAATTTCGTTATGCCAAAATTTGCTTTTTTGATAAATATATTGAACGGAGCGTCGCTTGATTGCATCCCACTGCGTTTCTTTATGTGCGTCGTCATCGTCGAACGCCTTGCAAATATGCACATATGCACACTAGAAGTCCAATGCAAACAAACATTGCATTGAATATTAGATTGAGCATATGAGAAATGTTTCATATATTGTTTGCGGGGGGTATTAGTTATGGAAGTATTTTCGAGTGTTTCTGGAAGAAATCGGAAAATGAGGCTGAAATCCGAGAAAGCGTAATAGGAGACTCGTCTCTCTGATCGAATTGTTCACGTCGAATCATAAGCGAACATTATAAGTAATTTTATTATAGATTGGATGTTTGGTTGCGTAGATCGTTTCTTGAAAGGGCTCGTTGCTTTCTGAGCGGAAAGCGACTAAATCGCAGTTTTCATATTTTTATTGATTGCGCTAATGGATTTTAATCCGAAGGGAGTGCCAGTTGATCGGTTTTAGAGAATATCTGCTGAAATTTCCACGCTTTTCGTTTGTTTCACATTGTTACTAATTTTTTGGAATAACGTTTTTTTTGAGCGCAATGACTTCACTTAATTCCTTTTGACGTGGCATTCCTTCATGACGAAAAAAGTGTTTTCTCAACGAAAATTGAAAATTCTTCGGAATTTGGAATGAAAAGTTTGCTTAACGAGACAGCGAGCGCGAGATTTGTGTTGACATCGCAACAACGAATCGGTGATTGCGTTCACCACTCTCAGTAACTTTTCAGCCATCGCTTTTCTACGTCAGTTAGCTCTATAGTGAATTCTGGCGTTGCTGTACGATATCCTCCCAGCATGATGCGCCTTTCTTATTCCTCTAAACTCTGGGACTTTTCTTGCTTTTTTTAAACCCTCAACGCATACGCCGGCCGTTTGATCATAGAGTTGCGTGCATAATCCGCGTTAGTCAACTCCCGTTGTTTACGACCGTCTATCTAGGCCACACGTTGTGTGCTCGTTCACCACCTGCGTCCAATGGTTTTAACTCAGTAATCAGCAAGAGCGATGCAATCTAGTTGGTACACTAGACACCGTAAGCTGATCTTCTACCCATAATTCATCAGTTTTGATCGAAATGCAAAGACCATCTGCATTTAAGCAGTCCTTTTCTCTTTCTACACTGGCTGAGCGGCAAAGGAGTGGTTCTTTTGTGGAAGATTTGTGCGAGCTATCAGATCGAAATATGAAGACCTTATTCCATGCATTTTACCTTTTGTTGGCGACTTGCGGAAGTGGTTGCTCAAATAATTGGAATGCGAAAAGCACAAGTTGCGCCAATTTGTCCGCTTTTTCTGTTTTAATGTTGGAGGAGGCCAGGAAAAGATATAATCTCGACTTTTACTGTTTAATTCCCGTTTTATCGTCATTGGAGGACGTATCAGCATTTACTGATTGTTCCGTTATTAAATGCGGAAGAATGTGCTTTTTGCAAGGTGATTACGGCCAGATGGAAGGCTAAAGGTGACAGTGCGTAGAGGATTATTGCCGACCTTTACGCACATAAACTGTTCTTGCGATACGCAACACGCATGCGAAAATGTTTGTTTATAGACGTGACCGCTCCTCGAGCACAGGTCACCGCCTACGCAAATATTAACGAGTGGAGACGATGCGCATAATATTCGTCGAAAAAACTATAGCATTGTGGCGGGGAAGGGATTTAGAACTACACATAGAAAAGTGTGTCCTTGGGGGGGGGGGGGAGAGGAGGGGAGGGGACGTTGTGGTGCGAATATATCATTCAATCATTCGTTCACATATCTCGTCAGAAGCGCGAATGTAGTTGGCTACTTCCCCAGTCATATTCGTCAGCTGCTAACAATTTTTTATATGTTCTTACGTGACAAGTAAACCCACTAGATGGCATACTTGGTATAGTTGTGGTCTGGACTATGGCTGTTTTATCTTCATGCAGTTATCTGGAATTCACACTTGTAAGCGCAACGATAATTTGCCTGTGCGGTTTTTGTTTTTCTTATGGATTATGTGTGGGGTGCGATTGAGTGTGTGCTTTCTGATCTGTTTGTTGTCTAAAGGTATAGGTGAGCGTTATGGAGGCTTTCACTTCGTTTTGTTTATTTGACAGCTCAGCACTGTTTTTATTGCAAAGTGAACATAGTTGCATATGTTTGGACACAGTCCACAAGATTCACCTTCAAACTCACCGAGTGAATGCTACAGCAACAAGGAAAACAACTCTCAGAGGCAAATTCCATATAATCGGCGATTCGTTTTCTGCGACGCTCCACAGGGTTTCTGTTTGAATGAAACAACATTCTGAACGTTGCTTCAATATTGCTGGAGGAGCGCCTTAAACGATTAGTTGAATAATGAAGTGGGTGCATTGAGTTAATTTATGATTGCCGATACAATCATTTCGCCCCTTTATTCATTTTTATTTCAACTCTAATATACGGGAGCATTGAAATATGTGCATTTTATTCCATCTAAGAGGCGTTCTTCTTTAAGCTCCGAAGCGAGAAAGCTTAGCTGACGTCATCGCTGCTGTGCAGTTGGTCTAATCCATCCTCATATAAGTGCTCTTTTTTAGGCTTCAGATGGAATTTTTCGCTTGAGCGATCATGTGAGTGGTTCATTTTGAGGGAATTATCTTTTGTGTTTTTGAGTTTATGACGAAGAATTGAATGAAATTTGCGTGATTAGAAAGGGGAAGACTTGAGTTCGATGTGTCCCTCGTTTTGTCATGGTACAACCGAAAATATAGATATGAGCTGCTTATAAGGGTTTTATAACGATGTTCTTTTAAGCCGAATCATATCGCCTGAAGGATTACATAAAGCCGAAAACGGACGAAAGTTTTCCTTCAAGAGTTTGCAAGATTTGCAGTGAAAATCCTCTTGGTGGCTGCTTATTAAAGAGCTTTGTAAAATTTTCAAGCGGGATTTTTGAAGTACTCAACAGTGTGCATTTTCCTTCTCATATCCCTCTTTGCATATTTATTATCTTTGAAAAGGAGTTCATTGAAATTTATTCACTTGATTCTCGTTATTATTAATACGGAGGAAGTATTTCGGAATTGGAGAGCGATTAATGGAGAAGGGGAGCGAGGAAAGGTAATTTCCATCGCACCTTCATGTATTGATACTTGGAGGTCAGCATCTCGCTAACACACTGGGCATTGCAAACTGGTGCATTCGCAAATGCGTTGATGCATTCGCATTGTTGTCCAACAAAAGAGACGAGGGCACCACTCAAGAGGTCTCTGCATATTGCGATTGCGAGTGCACTTTGAAGAATGTTGCCAGCCAGTGGGCATCGACTATGTTAATGAGAGGGGATTGCATGCATTCCCGCTGATAAATGGGCAATTGCCGAAGGGATTACAGACTACTTTCTACATTCAATAAATCTTCGAAATGAATCGGAACCTTTTTTTCGGAAGTAATACACAGTGATTTTTGAGGGATCTAAAGCTATAGTGAAGAAAAAAGTGATCGTTGCTTATTTAATATGAGCATGAGGAATGGAAAGATTCCGTAATAATATCTCGGGAACAGGGGAAGACAATTTTGGTTTTTAGCGGCTCATCGCACATTTGATAGTCTGTAAAGAATTCTGAAGGTTTATTTTTTCATTTATAAGATAGACAGACCCAACTCATAGTTAGTCTTGATTTCTCTGAGGGGATGAGTATGCAAGCGTTCCCGATTTCACCTTCTCATGCTGTAGTTTTGTGCTGGAGCCGTTGTAATAATATATTTGCACAATTTAGTCCCAATCATAATTCTCTTATGGATTAATATCTGCGAGTGGGTTTGATATAATGCGACCGGAATAATGTTCGATCGAATCTGCTTTGGAACTATAATGTACCGTGTTTTGTTTCGATTTGCCAGTTTAGTACTTTCCATCAAAGTGAAGAGCAATCTGGCTCTCTAGTGTAAATGGCAGAAATATTTGGAGCTTGGAAAAGCTGCGAATTACCTTCAGACCTGGAACGTTTTCTTATGGTTATGATGCTTTACCAGCTGAGCCGTCATTGCTGCAGGGAATTGCAATACCTCTAACCGGAGATGCAGTCCGAAGGTTTGTCATCAATGCCGACGGCAGTTTGTCGATCAAACAAGTCGGCCCTGATAATATTGGTCTTTATACGTGCACGATCAGAGTGGGAACCAATGAGCAGAGTATCTCAGCATGGTTAAGGATCATTGGTTGGTCTTTATTCATTTCATTTGCATAGCAAAGTGATGAATAATATGGTTGTTTTAATATGTTATGCATTTTATGGTTTTACGTAGATAATAGGTTTATGTGTTTTGTTGCTTTTTACTGTTTATTTTCCATAGAAGTCATCGATGTTGGCGGAGAACGAGAATGGGATGGCTCGTAGTCCCATATTCATCTCTGTGTGGGCGATGGAACGGAATTCTGTAAACAATCAAAATTTTTTGAGGCGTTGTTAGGAAAGTTTGCAAAATAGTTTTGCCTCGATTGCTGAAGATGGCCAATCTTCTCGCTTCCCTTCTTTCCTGTTCGCTCACTACGTTCCCCTTGTTTTTATTTGTTCGGTTCACAAATACCAGATGATATGATGCAGGATGTTGTTAAAACAGCATTTCTCGTTGAGGAATCTTCCTGAAAGTGTTCTGAGGTTTTCAACCCTCAAAAGCCCTCAACCCTTATTATTCCTTGAGACACACATGTACAACTAGGTTTGTGACTATTCACTGCCTCCAGTCGCAGATCCCTTTCTTGGAGTCGCTTTAGCCAACACTGATGGGACTTCTTTATCATGCCGCAATATGGAGTTGCCGTTTGTAACAATTTCCAAACTATCGTTTAGGGGTACGAGTTATTATATGAAGCTATAATTCTGCCGTCACAGTTTTCTTGCAGAGAAACCTTCAATGCCTCAAAGTGTGTACGTGGAATTGTTGAACGAGACGATTCCTGCCCGAGTTCGCGTTTCGTGGCGAGAGGGTTTCGATGGCAATTCTCCTTTAATCAAGCATATCGTGCAGATGAGAACCATCGGACCTACGGGTCTTTGGTCAGATTGGGAGAGTGTAGTGGACAATGTCCCTTCTGAACTTTGTTGCAGCACTCTTGTGGGTTAGTGTTCAGTCTAATTATTGAGCATATGGCCCAGGTGGTCGAATAGATTAGGTATGCGGCTGTAGATTACCAAGATCTTGCTCGTCGTGCGTTGCTTCTCCTCTTTTTACCATGCTCGATTTAAATTGTAATTACCGATGTTTCCAAGAAGCAGTATCGGTAGAGTCTTGCCTTTACTGTTCGCTCGCTCATCTGCATTTTTCTCGTCTTCTGGTTTTGTTGGTTTTGGAATGAAAGTGGAGCTACTGATTATAGATTTGAAAGTGATGAATATTTATTGAGGAATTTTATTCCGAAGACTGCGAGCAGTAGATTGTCGTAGTGTTGAGTTGTTCGAGAAGTTTAGCGAATAAGCTGACAGCTGCAAAGAACGCGTCGCATATCAGCACTTAATGCATCCTAAAGGAGGTTTCACCAGTGGATAGTGCCCGTAGCTAATTAATACTTTTGTTTCTCAGATAATTTGAAACCGTCATCGACAGTTGAATTTCGTGTCGTTGCTGTGAATCGGCATGGTGCCGGGAAGCCTTCGCTCTCGTCGAATAACGTCACGATGCCGCAGCAACCCCCTGCCGCTGCACCACGTAACGTTGCTGCCAGGTTCGCCATCAGTATGCTTCGTACAGAAAAGTGGGAAGATGTGAAACACAATAAAAGGCAATAAAGGGTTGGGAAAAATTAACGTTTATACCCTGGGGGGGGGGGGGTGGAAGGCGGAGAGAGAAAAGGATCAAGTGTAACGAATTATGATTGACGCGATAGTACAATGATGTGAACCATTCCGTGGGAAATGTACAATACATGAGTGGCTGAAGGAGATTAAGAGAATGTGAGGCTTATGTGACTCTACATAGAAATATTTAGTGCACGAAGTTGGTCTTCAATAATGGTCCAGTGGCAACCACCACCATCTGAGCAATGGAACGGTGATATTCTTGGTTATATAATTCGTTACCGACTGGCCAACTACGCAAGTCTGCCGTGGCTTGAGAAGAATGTCAGCAATGGACATGCGAGGAACGCACCTTTGGAGCACCTCATAACTTGGAGGGAATATGAAATCCAAGTAGCCGCCTATAACGATCGTGGAATGGGTGTTTTCAGCAAACCGCTTTATGTGACCACACTTGAAGGCGGTACGTTATATTAAGCCGTTTGCACATTTTGAGGTTTAAATGTTTTGCACTCGAACGAGGGGAGGAAGGGGAGTACCTCACTTTCACATGTTCTGAAATTAGCGTCTGTGTGCTTTGGCGGGTTCGTTTTTTAGCAACGCTTTGAAAGAAGGAAGTTTTTTGCACTATTTTGGGGAACGCTGTGCACTTGGTGGCTTATTGCTGCAAGTTTTAAAGCAAACATCCAATTTGTAAGTGCTGTTCTTGCCTGAAAGTTTCATTTTTAACTGTGGTTGTATGTGATTAGTTATACAGAATCAGTGAGTCACAACGCGTGCAACACAAAAAGTTTTGCGAAAAGATGGGATACTTTTTTCAACCATAATAACTGTAGTATTGAATTCGGGACGTGGAGTAGACGCATGGATGTATTCATTTACATTGTGACCACCTCTCTGGGACCGCAAAGGAATGAGAGGATGGAACAAGCAAACTCCATCCGCTTTTGCCACGGTAGGAATCACTGAAACCAATTTAAGCCGACATTCTTGCCACGTCTCGGGTATCTTTGAAGATGTGACCGTTTCTGAACGTTAAGAGCAGGGCGTGCGTTGTATCATTAGGTTGTATATAGTTGCGCAAACGCCACGCTATAAGGCTCTGATATTCATGTTTCATTTGAACAAGGTACTGATGCAAGAAAATAGAAAAATGGCCCACTAAAAAACATTCGATACTAAAGGAAACGTAATTGCGTGTTGATGCAATGGGTAATGTCGGTCTGAAACCTAGGAAATAAAGTGATTTTTTTTTTTTTGGAATCTTCGATTGATGCGACATGAAGTTATTTCTATTGTTTTTGTGCGTTTATTTCTGGTGGCGAACTTGGATGGATTTTAGTTCCTACTCAAGCGCCGCTTGATGTCAAGGTGAACATAATCAATTCAACAGCAATAGCAGTTTCGTTTGCGCCACCTGACCAGCAAATGATACCGGGCGTCAATCAAGGATATAAGGTAGGTGTTGCGTAGTCACTTGGTTGTATTCCTTGTTGGAGTGCAAGAGCGATCTAGTTCGAGGGCGCTCATGTGACTATGAAGAGATTGTGCCTCCCGACGGTCGATCGGTAATGACCGGATTTAATGAGGAATTGAGAGCACAGGGGCCATCTGAGTCAGGAGGCGCTTGCTTTGTTTCCTCATTTTTGCAGCAGATGTCCTTTTCGAAAGGCTCGTGCATGTCGGGTAAGGGCTGAGTGCGACCGTGGTCTCATAGCACGAAATGTTGAAATATGCATTTTTAGTAATGTTCTATTGCAACCTTATCCCCACAGTCATACTGACTTCCTTTGTGAGCCAGATAATTATTTGACATCCTCGGTTCATTTTCATATTACTCTTTTGATCAGGCGTTTATAATTGTTTTCCAATGTTTTTAAGTGATAGAGAATTTTTATCGAGTAGAATTGTCTGCTGGTGAATTGCACTTGTTTTCGCCCATCCCCTCCCCGGAGGATAGAAACGCTGAAGTTTCCGCCAAGACAGTTTGCCTATTACTATGTTTTATTAGCAGGTCGCCAACTTTCAGGTGGAATTATGGAAAGGCGAAGTTACCGCAACAAATTTATATCGGCAGGTTCGCGTACTTCCTGATGAACAAAACATAACAGTTGTGGTTGGGGACTTGGAGAAATTCGGGCATTACAACGTTACGGTGCTCTGTTTCACATCGCCTGGCGATGGGCCGCGGAGTGCACCAGTCGAAGCAGTTACTTTCGAAGACCGTAAGTTTTGTGTGGCAAAGTTTTGGTCGCACATTGGACCCGTCAGAGTTTAAAAATGAGTGAAGTAACTTAGTGGTTGGCTTTATAACTACAAATATTTACAAGCTAGTAGCAACCGACAGATGATTTTTTGAAGAAAGGTGTCCTCACAAAAAAGTGCTGGGATTTTATCGTTGAAAAATATCCTTCGAAGTTGTGAGATTGCACCCACAGTCGGCAACTGTTGGCCGTATTATTTCCCTTTAGCCGCTTACATCCGCTCCTATATTTGTTTTTTAGAGCAGTGGGCTCGTGGTCTGTATAATTCGTAGCGGGAGTTCGTGCAAATACCAGCAGTCACTGAAGATTGGGATCTGTTGGAGTCAAAGTAACCAGTAACCGAAAGCTTTGCCTGACAAGTAGCAGCATTGCAACAATCGCCGGAGCATTTATCCTGAGCAGTTACTGAGAGGAGCATTCATAGGTGAAATGATTGATACTTGCAGTGCCAGGTGCCGTTGAATCGGTTAACTTTGATACGGTTTTGTCGAATTCGGCAATCGTTATGTGGAATCCGCCAAGTGAACCCAATGGGCGCATTATTAGTACGTTTGTAATTATCGTTATGGAGTCTGTCAGAGAAACATTTTGAAGGTGGAGCGAGTCGATACTGCTTCTGCCAGATTTATTTCGTTCTTATATACTGCCCACCTTCTCTCTCTTATTGTTTGCACTCCTTTCTGTCAATGTGCAGCTTGAAATTCTGTGGAGAGACTGGAACCCCCCCCCCCCCCTTTAGCTTGTTCCCCTTTTCTCCTGAATACTTCTTCCGCTATTCTCATACAATATTCGTTAACGTTTCAGGCGTTTAATCTCATTTTCTTTTATATTGGCGTAACAAATTCAAAAAATTCAAAATTTTCCCACCATCCCTGAATAATATGTGGCTGTTCACTTATAGAGTTGGACGGAGTGAGCATCGAATCTCTTAACGATTTTCGTTGATATTCCTCAGAGTGATTGCGGTTGATATTGTTGAGCAAATACGAATATTAAATTAGTTCACCTCTTTCAACTTCCCTTCTTAAACCATTTAAAAAGCGACGTATACGGTCGTGTGGTATATGGATTGCTTATGGACTTTGATGTAGAAGGATTACTCGAATGTAATGCATAATTGGAGGGCTTGTGAATCATTTCACTTGACCATCTTTCTCTTTTTGCTTTTGGTTGCTCAAAGTTTTCGATATTATCTATCGAAGATTAACGCAACGACTTCATTATGCAGAGAACAGTAGTGCCTCGAGCTAGTGAACAACATCCTCTTTGCTCACTTCACCGATCCAAACCACTCGATAAGCAAAAAATGACACATTTACTTGGTCGTTTGTCTACCAGTTAATCTTATTTCGATCCATCAGTACTTTCAACAGAAATTAGCGATTTAAAGTGTAATAGTGAGGAGATTAGTTTTGCAGAATATATAATCCGCTTTTGGGAGGACAGCCACCCAGCGAATAAGAAGACTTTGGAAGTGACATCTGATACACAGAGTGTGACTATCTCCGAGTTGAAAGCATCGACACGCTATACTGTAGACGTGCAGGCATGGACAAAGGTTGGAGCCGGATTGAGAACTGAAGGACGCTTCGAGTCAGGGGTACCTCCAGGTAGCGCGGTTTCAACTAGTTTTGTTCGTAGTTTTGAATTAGGGGCTTCATGCGACTTTGAGTCCTCGGGGAATTGCAACACTGATTTTATATTTCGCGGAACAGGAGAGTGTTTTACGAAGTAGTTTTGTTTGGGATAATGCTAAAAGCGAAGGAACTGCAGTTTTAGGCGGATTACAAAAATTCGCATTTGCAAGGCATGTTATGACAACGTCACTTCTCTGCATATATATCCAACCAACTTGCAATTTCAACTGACGATCCACTGGGAGCGGAGCAGGCAAATTTGTTGCGCAAAAATGAAAGAATTTTATGGCATGGGAATCAGCTTTTGACTTTGTGAAGTAATAGGATTGGAATGAAATTCACAGCTTTATGGTGCGCAAAGGTTTACTCGAGTTGACGTAATGCTTTGCTTGAAGGCCAAAAATTGGGTGTTTTAGCTTCATTTTGCGGTAAGTTATCCCTAATTATGGCGAGTAACTTATAGCTGCATATAATCACATCAAAGCAAAAGCGAAGCACTGCTTGCGGAAACCGCTGCGAACACGGGGAATTGTAAAATGTGGTTGTTGTGGGTTTCCATGCCACCTTGAGATCCTGGTTTTCACAAATGAGGTTTATGGTTGTTATGGCCGAACGATAGTGCTGCGTTTATTTTGGATCACGAATGCATTTGGCTTCAGTGATGCTGAGGTTCGCACCAAATAGAGCATTTGATAGGTGCACACAAGAATATGTGCAATATTTTGGTACTGGATGAAATATTTTCGAGTTACAAGCGAGGCGTAAGGAGATGAGAATAGGCATATCACGCCAACAACTTCATGAGGGAACAAAGAGAATCGCTGTAGAGGCGGAGTCGGCTCGACGGGAGGCCTGAAAGATTAAAAACTACTGTCCTGTTGCAAGTGGCGAAAATCATTTCACCAAAGGCATGTGGCGTATGGTTCCTTGAATCAAAAACTGTTATCGGCGATTATAACCGTGGCCAAAATTTCTCAACTTTTATTCAGTTTCTTAATGAACTTTTCGGCGTGAAATATTGGATGGTCGTTTGTAATCGTTTGTAGTCCCTCAAGAATCTCTTCTTGTCTCTTAAAAGTGCTTCAGATTGGATGATGTCTTCAGATTGGGTCTTCTTCGCTCCTAGTTCATGGGTGCGGTAATAACCATGTGGTATTACAGAACTGCCCGGTCGGCCATCATCGCTGGTCGTATCCGATATAGGTGCTCGAAACGCCGTTCTGCAGTTTGTGCCGGGTTTTGATGGTCACACTCTCATTCGCAAGTGGATTGTTGAAGCAAAAGTCGCCTCTTCCTCCATATTCGTCGTCATATTCAATATAAGGCATGTTTTGTTTGCTATCAACAAATCTCAGATTTCAGCTTTTATTCTTAAAATCCCTCCAAGGTTGTTTTGCAGAACGTTTGAAAACTGTCGATTCCATTTAAATAATCTGCTGCCTTCCTTTGTCTTTTCCGTCTTGCATTCCTTTATTATTGCGAATCCTTCCACCCTTCCTATAGCTATTGTCTTCTAAATTCCCATGCGCAAATTAAAGGTAGATGCCCAGATATGTCTAGTACATGTTTTTGCACTGTGCTTAATAGCACATGCATTTTCAGTGCTCCGAAGGCCCGTTCATTCACCGTAGAGGGTTTGCGACCGTATACGAAGTATCAGTTGCGATTAATTGCGGAGAACGTTCGAGGTCGTGGCGCTCCATCGGAGCCGTCTCGTGAGTTTGAGACCAAGCAGGCAGAACCTGAGATTGCACCGGAAAAGCTGTTTGCGGAACCGCGCTCGTCTACTTCGATCTCAATTTCTTGGGCTCCTCTCCATCCTACCCAGTGGAATGGTGAACCGAGAGGATACGTTATACTATTTCGCAGTAACAGTAAGGAACAGTGGGTATGTAAACGTTATTCTTTGCTACTCATATTCGTCTGTTACAATTATACACTTCCTACTGTTCTCTTTTCTGAGAGAGAAAAGAATGAGATCCATTTGAGCGCATGAGTTTTCACGACGACTTGCAACAGTACCCTAGCAAGCTAGGCTATTTTGACGAACCCAGTCGCTGGTTTTTGTCCTCTTCCCACTGGAAATACTCCAAGTTCAAATATATTTGTGCTGTCGACCAGCTGTGCTGTTTTCATAAATATTAGTGCTACGTCGTTGTACAGCTTTAATGCCGTAAACATTATTACTTTATAACATACTATTGTTTTGATCGATTAATCACTATTTCCGTTGCAGAGTGAAATGAGAACGTCGAATATCAAAGAGAGCGACTTCATAGTTTCTGATTTGCAACCTTTCACTAACTACGAGATTTCGCTGATGGCTGAAAATTCGTTAGGTCGGAGTGAACTATCCCAAAAAGTGTCTGCAATGACTTATGAAGATGTTCCATCAGGCGCACCATCGAACATTCAAGCGACGGTCGATGCTCACAGACGAGCATTAGTATCATGGGATCCCATAGAAGAACGCTTAGCAAATGGTGTTATACTCGGTTATAAGGTGAGTTTTATGCTTCTCATTCGTTTTTATTTCTTGCGGTGATTTAAACGCATTGGGTGAGTGCGTAGTGATACCGCACTATAAACAGATTTTTGCATTACTTCACTGAATTGGCGACATTTCGAGGGTGCATTTAAACGTGATGGATGTTATTAGCGCTGTTATCAATGTTTTCGTTTACTCACCTCGAGTTAAGGATGAGGGTTCTACCTTGGCAGCTTGCACTTAGTTGCTGTAAAAGCCCGATTTTGCTGTCAATCACTATGGTGGTTTGCGTTGGGCGCCGCCGAAAGCTTAACGAATAGTGTAGGTAAACATCGAGTGCTTTGCTGCATACTCCCTGCCCGTATCGGGAAATTCAGTAGGTCTTACCCTTTTCTGTTCATCTGTTTTGTTCGTTAGACTGCTATTGTCTTGTTGACACCTCTCCTTACGTGCAATGTGTTGATGGTATCATTTCGTTGTTAGCGACCGGCAAAGAATGGAGAGCAATCTACTGAATTAGCGTTTTGAGTTTGAGTGTAACGTTTAGTGAATTGGTATTCAGGTGCGTGTTGTACCCGAAGAGGAGAGAATGCGAGCCCAGTTCACAAGGACGGCCGATACTGGTGATGCATCTGTTTTGAAGACCACCTTTTCGCAGTTGCCTGCTTTCACAGCCTATCGGGTTTTTGTTGCCGCGTACACCGTCGTTGGCAGAGGTCCTGAAAACACAGCGCCGCCGCTTTTGCAAACAGGAGAGGATAGTAAGTGGAGGTTGCCTATGTTATCTGCATGTTTTAAAACCACCATCGCCTTACCCACTTGTCCTTTCGTATACTTATCTCGCCGTTGTCTCCTCAACACCGTTTTAGTATATAGCAGATGGAGCTGTAGTACGCGCTGGTGTATTTCATTTGGAGAAATATGTTGCACTGAGAATGGAGGAGGGGGAATAAGAGGGCCTCTACTTTTCTTTTGAATTGATCTTAGCAATTAATTAGGCACTTAGTGTCTAATATCTGGGTATTCGCACGTTCTGAATGTCTCTGAGATAGAGAAGAGGAGGGAGCTAGGTAAAACGACCTTCAAAGGATGGTAAAAAGCGGGCTATCAGGACTGGACAGAAAAATAAAGTTCCCCACACCCATACCTTCTCGTTCACTTAGGAGTTGCTTTAAAATCTTTTCAAAAAATTCTTTTTTTAAAATCTTGGTTCAAATAAAAAGGAGGGAAGAGGAAAGGGAGCTTTTGCTACATTTAATCAGTAAAACTGCCTATTCGTTTCGTCAAAGTCCACTTTGTTTAAATGCGATTTCTTTTGTATGACATTTGCCTACAAAACTTGCAGTTCAGTTTTTTTGCTCTCTTTAAAAATCAGAAACTGATTATTTCACTGAAAAATGATTCTTGGCTAACGTCTGATTCCCGTAAACCGGCTGCTAGTTAATGAATCGAATCGATTAAGCACCGGGTGAGCCGTCGGGCGTTGCGTTTTCGTACGTGAGCGAGAGTGAAGTTCGTCTGAAATGGATGCCGCCGTTGAATCCAAATGGACGTGTCCTCAATTACGAAGTCACCTATTGGAAGGTACGTCTTTGTTTATTTCTTTAACGTTTTCTTGAAAACAGGATTTCTTTAACGTATGTTATTACTGCGTCTGCTTTCCCTTTAGTTATTTACTATTTCTACCCATATTACGATTTGTTGAGGGCGCTATGAGGGTTGTATTTCTTCTCGTTTGTATTATTAACGAACTACGGAATAATGTCTTTGGAGGACATTTTTTGACTAATTGCTCATTATGGTGGTAGTGTGCGAATCGTTTCTATTTATGCTTCTTTTATTAAGTGCGAAAACATATAAATGTATGTGAGAATGAACAGCAAAAAGGAGCGAAACGCTCGTAAAGCTAATGCATGTAGACATGTAGTAGATAAAAGCGGAGATAGTTTATCGCTCGAAATAACCTAGCCGCAGCTCAAAAGCTGAAGCAAAGAAAGTCTTAACGAAATCGCTCAGAAGCACTTTCCAAACTCGTACAACAGAAAACTGAAAACTGTGCGGAACATTGTTCATGTTGCAGAATTTCTTGGTCAACTGAAACTGATGCGCACGTCGACCATGGAGACGGCAAACTTCTCGAATAGATGAATATAATCTTTCTTCTTTTCTGCGGCAGAAACTTAGACCTTCCATTTTTCCAGGTTTAAGAAATGCGCTGTTTCTTTTCTGCGCCTTTCGAGGAGAGACCTCTTGTTTGAAGAGATGGGGAAGGAGCTGTGCTGTATCTAAACCAATATTTGTATGTCGCTAAGGGAACCGGTTTAGAATTAGTGTTTTGCAGCGTTCTTAGATAATTATTTTACAGCCTGGTATGAAGCAAGATGCGTTAAAGATTTTGCTTCCTTTCAACGTCTTCGGCTTCTCGGCGACAGGATTGCAGCCAGAGAGTCGCTATCTGTTTGGAGTGTCTGCAGAAAACAGTATCGGATGGGGTCCGCAAGCAGTCGCCGCCGTCGTCACCACCTTGCAAAGAGGTCACTTTGATAATTAATGCAAACCTTACTTGGTGATTCGCATTCGACTGGAGCCTGCTAAATTCCGTCATGTTGATAAATTTAGGGATCAAGGGCAGTAAAGGTGAGAAGTAGAGTGGAAAAAGGAAGAGAGGTCGAGAATTAAGCTTGGAGGTGTGGTAACCAAGAATGTTCATATTTCTAGCACCACCTCCACTACCTCCAGCTCCTCGTCGTAATGGCGCACGTGCACAATCGCCTAATGAAATATCGCTGACGTGGACGCATCCGACGTTGCCACCTGGCGAGGAAAACATCTCTCCTGTTCGTTTTATTAACGTCGAATATCAGGCGGCTGACAGTGAATGGATTCCGTTGGCTAACATCGTACCTGGAACTGTCGATGAAGTCACCATTGCTGGGTAGTGTTTTGAACGGTTATCTCGTTGTTGATATACTCTTGCTCGAGATCTCAAGGATGACGCTAGCCTGAAGAGCGCATTGTGCATGTATAGATTCTTGGCATTGCATTTAAGTAGCGTTGTCTTCTGCGTCCTACGCGGGCGCCAACCTCAGTGTCGTATGACTGTGCCGTGTGTGGTGAATGTATATCTTGCCATTTGACATAGTATATTTGCATGACATAAAAGTCGACTGTATTGGTGAGGAGTTATTTACATAACAGATCTTTTATTCACGCAGTAATTGTTCAGTGGCATCATTCATAATTAACATATGGAATCATTTGCATATAATCTCATATTTGTTTAATGTTGTTGCTTGCAAGGCATAAAAATTGAATTAATGTGACGTAAGCACAAGAAGGTGTGGCGTAGCTTGTTTCTGCACAGATAAAATATCCCATTGGAATTCTAAAAGAGTAATTGAAGATATTACGATTAAACTTACAGCTTTCTGTGGTATTTCACATTCCTTCCGACGGATTTGTCGAATTAACCTTCGTTTTGTTGAATTCTCTTCGCCATTTTACTTCTTTACTGCTTGCGACTTACAGTGAAATGCTGTTTAAGATTACGTCCGAATACAGCTTATCGTGCTCGTATACGTCTTGTCTGTGATTTTGCGCAGAGTGGATGGTCAATGGAATCGGCGTGGATCAGAACGCTCGAAGCGCGTAAGGTCTTTTTAGTATTCGTTAGAATGTTGCTCGTTGCTTTCGGAGGTTCTGAAGCTTTGCTCTCAAGCGACTTGCCATAATTTTATCGTTAGGAGGAGGTGACATGCTAACCATTAGCGTTCTGTTGTGGATAATTCGCAACCAGTTTATGCTTCGAGTAGCAAAATGTAGTATAGTTTTGCACACCTTACATCCGCTTCCCAAACGGTACACGGGTACTCTTTCAGTCTTTCCCACTTCCCAAAAACTTTTGCGGTTTGCCGATTTTGGTTGGAATTTGAGCGGTGAAAATGCTAGTGAAGAGCTCTGTTTGAATGATGCGTATATGGTGACGCTGCTTCTCCCGAAGTTATAGTTATTTTTGTTAGTCGTTTGTCTTCTTGTTGCTTCTTGTAATTCATTTCCGAGATATCGCAAAATCTGCGACTATATTTTGTTTCCTTCCTCTTCCCGAATGAAAGCGAGAGGAGGAGGGCGATGCGAAGAGCGTTGCCAACATGTGCCTCGAATCCGAATATGGTTGATGTTTCATTGGCATTTGTTTACACAACAAAAGGTTCAGTGACAGATCTCAAGCAAGAATACTGCTGTGGCAACCTGTCCATTGATGTAATGCTCCTGCTAGTACATGCTGCTGGCCAATAGAATCTAAGTGGAATCTGGAAGCATATGGTTTCAGCTCCCTCATCACCGCCTCATTCTGTTCAAGCATCACCGTTTGAATCCTCTGCACTCCTGCTTCAATGGGCTTCGCCTAATCGCAGCGAATGGAATTCAGATACTGTTGGCTATCGTATCCTCTATCGTCCATATCCATCAAATGAAACGCCCAGCACCGAAGAGCTGACATCGACAAAGAACGATTTGCCGAAGATGCAACATATCGTTCGCAAGTTACTCAGGTGAATTCCACACCTGCGTTTGATCGCATATTAATGTTAGCGAGTTTGTTGCGAAAGAGGCGAGTTGAGGTGTTATCAGCGGTGACGTTGTTTGCTGGATCGTGTTTATTCTTCTGTGCATTTCCAGACGAGATAAAGCTTATAAGCGTGTTACTGATTACCTGATGGATGCAGAAGATGGAAGTGACATTGTTGAGTAATCCATTTGCTCTGCAACAGAGGCGGTCCATTTGTCCTTCAAGATTTTTTAAAACAAAAATTGCGTATTTTTAATGTTCTCGTTAAAGGCCGTTCGAAAACTAGAGAAGAAATTGTCAGTGGGATTTTTATATCCAGAGTAAACTGCCCCGTTTACTTTTGAAGGCATTTGATTTTCGCATTCGAAATGGTTGCACCAGTTCTGCTATCCATCTTCCTTGTTAATTTTTCTTGGGAAGTACTTAAGGACCACATGCTCCTTTCTCGTATAGGTAGTATCTTCTTGCCTTGCTGCACGCTTCGAGACTTTCTTACTTTCGTCGTTTTGTTTCAAAGTGCTTAGGTGCAAAGAAGTGGCTCACTGCATTTATTTTCAGCTTTCGACACTACATAGTGCAAATGCAGACATTCAACGAACAAGGCAGTAGTGAACCATCTGCACCAGTATTCGTCTATGTTGGCTACTCGATCCCCAAGCGAAAAGTCAACAGTCTTGTTGCTGAACCATTGTCTTCAACATCCATTGCGGTCCGTTGGGATCCATGGGTTGAATTGCCCGATGACGTCATTTCTGGTTTTAAAATACGATATACACCCGTACTGCCTGTGCTGGCAAGCGAGGAGAGCCTTGAAGAAACGATTGTGGGCGAGAACAATTCCGTGAATATAGTCGAATTGAGGAAGTACACCGAATATCAGGTTAGTGGCATCGCTGATCATTTTATTTCACTCGTTTTCTGCTACCAACTGGAATACTTCGTTGATATACCATCGCAAGTGATTTAGAAGTGTAGAATATGTGCGCTGTGCATGCAGCAGTGGCATGCACCCCGTTGCATGCTTGTAAAATAGGTATGGTATGGGATCACCACGTACGCCTCCGCTCTCAGGATTTTTTAAAGCTGTGTTCGTGATACGAATAGATAGATGGTCGTATGTTATCAGCTTGAAGGGGATCGACAGCTGCCTTCTGATCGATGAGCACAATTTAATCTTTACCGAGTATGTTGAGACTACTGTTTATTAAAAAAAATAATTTGAGAGAGAGAGAGTTTAGAGTCAACCACGAGAAGCTTGAACCCCCTAGAAACACGACGCTATCTGTATAATGTGGATTTAATCTTAACAGTTTCTCAAGGGTATTTATTAAACTCTGAAATAAAGCAGTTTTGTAAAACTACTTGAACTTGGTTTTCCGCAGGTGTCAGTATCGGCGTATAATCGGGCAGGTGAAGGAGAGGCATCGGCGGTGAGAGTGAAAACTATGGAGGATCGGCCGGGCACTGTGGGACGTCTCACATTTTCCGATATCCTTCTTGATTCTGTAAACGTTAGTTGGACGCCGCCAGATGAACCAAATGGGATAATTCAAGCCTATATCGTCAACTATAAAACCTACAATCTAAGGGTAAGGATCTATCATTAGTATGTGTCTCACAGTATGTTCCATTAGCGATTCTGTGCCAAATTCCCATTAAGTAATAAAAGCTGAGTTAAGTGGGAAATACATCCCCTGTTAAAGATATTTTTAAAAGCACGGTGGTGTAGTACTTTTCTGTCATCGAATATATCTTTTGTTTGTGTACAGGAAGTCATGCAATATGCATAGACAGTCCCTCCCTCAGTCTGAAGAGGGAGTAGTAGTGCCGATATAGTTGTTACTACATAGGCATAGAGTATATTTCGGGTCTAAACTTCTGCTTATTGGAGGCTTGTATATTCTCATTGACAAGTTGTTTCGTAAACAAATTAATGCATAAGCAACACTCATCATGCAAATAACGAACAAGATCACGCAACTAAAACGCTGGTTTTTTCGTTTTTTTTGTTTTGACGGAGTGCCTTCGTTCATCTATCAAATGTCGTTAATTTGTATTCTTTTTTAAATAATTTTGGAGAATATTTGATTTTTCTTATATAACGGGGTGATTGATCTTATTTGCCAGCATTGCGTTCTTTTTTGTGCTCGGATTCTCGTTTCCCAATGAAGTTATGGTTTCGTTGATATGACGACACCTAGCAACGTTTTTAAGATATTGTGTAGAAATATTGTCGAAGTGTTTGGTGCAAAAGCATTCCTTTGTTGTGCTGACTGATTATATCTCTTCTTATGAGCGGATGTTCGAAGTGTTTATGAGAAGTGACTTGCAGGAGGAATTCAAAAAGGAAATCCAAGAGAAAACAACTTCGACGTATTTGGTGGTTAATAACCTCGATGAGAATGTCACATACTTTTTCTCTGTTCGAGCAGAGACATTAGCTGGCTATGGTGATGAGGTTATCGGCAATGTTACAGTTGGACCGAATCCAGGTGAATATTCTCCATATTCTGGCGACTGTTCTTTGAGTTGAGCGAAACCAACCCCTTACACCCCTCCAATCAGCACGCACTGACCCACAGCATTTCATAGTGAGAGTTGGCATGTTATAGTTTATAACCTGCTTCACGCAAAAAAAAGAAAATAAGGGGATTTTCATGTCAGATATGGACGACTTGTCTGCAGCTGAAAGAGACGAGTTCCTTAGAGACCATTAAAAGTATCTAGAGTGAAACGAACTCGTAATAACTTCAGGAAGGCGCGTTGTTTGACAACTTTTTATTTGCTCGCGTTCAGATATCCCGCTGAGGTATCCCAAAGTGCACGATGGACCTCATTATCTCCGAATATGTTAACTACTATGATTCAAAGTGTGGAAATTTATAGAGAGGAAAAAGAATTTGATGAAAGCAGCTAAATGCAGTTATTGTACATACCTCTTCAGTGAACAAAAGGAAAGCTCTTTTCTTAAAAAGTGATGGAAGTTTTTCGTTTCTTTAATTTTTGACTTCCTTTAGAGCTTTTATATGATTAATTACCGCAGGTTGTCCCGAAGCGCCATCTAAGCCTTATCTTATTCCTGGACAAATGTCGGTGACTTTGGAATGGGAGGATGGACAGGCAGGTGCATCATCTATCAACGGCCATATCATACAGGCTAAGCGGATCGCTCGTGCTAAAGTTTCTTTTGTTTTTCTGTTATTTCGGCTTACGTATACATCGTTTTTGCATTAAAAAACAGATGGCGTGTACGCTTCCTCGTTACATCCTTGTGGGGTCCACAACAATCCATAAAAGAATCCGAAGTAATATCACGGTGACGAAGCAATAAGGACGACATGCTACTTAGGGCTTTTGAAGGGATTTTCACACGATCTGTGAAGAGACGGAATGAAGAAAATCATTTTCCCCGTCGAGTAATTGGAAATTGTTTTTGAATGCCGAGTATCGGTGACGCTAATGCAGAACATTGATGCGCATCATTAGTATCAGTTTACATGTATCCTCACGTCAATATGTGTTGCTAAGAGGTAAATGGGAGGATGCTCAAGAGGAAACAGCTCTGGTGAAGGGGTGTAAAGTTGCTGAGAACACGAGAGGAAGTGGAGCCAAAGGAGCACATTCGGAACGCCACTTACTTGATCAGCTTTAATTAGGGAAACGTTGCGCCGTTGATCACTTCAGGAGCAGCGAATATCGAGATGACGTCGATGTTGTCTGCTCGATTAATGTTGCCGTTCAAAATTGAACTTCCTTTTATGTCGATCAAGGTTTATATGAGCGCTGCATAAGCTTTGTGCAGATTTCATTGAAACATTTCAACTGTGTATTGCTTGTTACCTTGATCTGTGAATCCTTAAGACTGTGGATATCATTCCCGTTTTTAGGATTTACCTCATACTAACGACATAGTGTCCAAGAGAAGTCGGCGTGGTATGGGCTCGCAAGAGCGCGTGAATCATGTTTTGGGGGATTGGGTGACAGTTGCGAGGGCACATGAGAAGAAACCAAACCATGAAGTCGCATATCGAGAGTTGGAACCGTCGTCATTGTATGTGTTTCGAGTGTTCGCAACAAATTCGATCGGTGTGGGTTTCGCTAGTGCCGAGTCCGAACAACTCCATGTTCCTGGTAGGTGTTTCCTTTTCTATTACATTAAAATCCCCTTGTTTTATATGAGATTCAGCTTATCTGAAATATAATCTGGATGGTTCGTTTAGAAGTGAAATTTTGAAACCAGTCTTGGGGACAGTTCCCATCCCACATACACCCAGTGAAGTCAGTTTGTTACGAAATTTGCTCTTGTGTATTAAATTTAATCCCAGCAATCTACCATGAAATTAAGCCAAAAGTAATGTACCACTTCCTTGCCTACAAGTTTTAGAGGTTTCAACACGTAATTTCTTTGACCTTTTAGGGATAAATTTATCGTTTCTTCATTGATATTGTTCATTTTCATATTACAATTGTGTTAAGAACGACCTAATCAACTGTTTTTCACTATGCATATGAGCAGTTTTCACCTTATTAGAATGTAATGTCTCACTGGCTACACAGTTGCACCGTAGAGCGGAAAATATCGACAGCAGTAATCATTGTCATTTTTTCTACTATAGGGGGATGAGCTTCATTCGTTGTTTGTTGTCTACGTTGAGCGATGTCTGTTATTTCAGTAGTGACCCTTTGAGAATGTACTGTTTTATGCTATACGTTTTGTTCCTGAAATTAAGTTGTCATGAACTTCACAGTTTTGATGCGCAAAATTCTAAAATTAAAGTCCGCTTAAATTCCATGGCCTTCTTCTGTTTTTAATGATCGCTCAACCAGACTACACCGTCTTCTGCATTATTCTATTGTCCCTACAAGCTGCACTCGTAAGGATTTCGGGCTACTTTTTCTTTGCCCTCTGCAATTAATTTGACCTTGAACGGTCAACAAATCCCTTATCTTTCGATGCTCGTCCAGGTGTTGTGTAACCTGGTAACAAGACGACAGGTTAAGGTACCTACCGATCGGGTCCTCGCTAAGATGACACCTCACATAGACAGCTAGAAGCACACTGATTGCTTGTAAGAAACACCATCATTTATACTCACCGACCTTTTCCTTAAGCCATTTGTAGAGAGTTTGCTGTGTCTTATGGTCAGTACTTTTGTCACTGCTTTTCTGCTCTGCACGAAAGCCGCTGACCTAAAAGTTACTGACCATCCCTTACTAGTCTATGTTATTCTGTTCTTTACCTTGCAAATGTGTTCACTCCAAAGTTAGTCGTTGCTATTTGAATTATTCTGTTGGTCAGTTGCGAAAATGTAAAGCATACAGTAATCACAGAAGCGTTCGAATAACTGTAGCCTTGGGAGAATGTTGGTACACTTTGGAGGTAGGCTGCGGGATGGGTGTTTATTAATTCCTCGCCATCAGGTAGTTAAGCATCAGTGCCTCGTCACAGGTATCGCTCGCATATCGTTCGTTTTCGGTTGTGCCAAAACCGTTTGGCTTTAACTGTTCTTTCTATTGTCTCCTTTGAGAGGCGCTGATAGAGGTAGATATGAAGGTTGTTAGATCAGCATAACTGGCACGATGAAGCTTCGCACTTGATGCATTTAAATGAGGATAGAGTAGATACGGACACTTTGAAGTAACATTGAAATTGATAAGGAATAAATGAAGCGCCTGAACATATAACAAGGATATAACACTCTCAAGAACGAGTGCCCTTTCTTGAATATAGCCTCTCAAGAACAAGTGCCCTTTCTTGAATATAACTCCCCCCCCCCCCCCTCCCCCCAACAACGAAAATGCTTAGACGCTTCGGGGATGCGATCTTCTACGAGGGTAGCAACATTTGCGGACCCATTTTTGCAATTTTGGGATTTGCTAAAACTATAAACTTGGAATTTGCTATTGTGGTTCCTGTAATTTTCCTTCTCATAATTTTGTCTGCTCAATACGACTTGGTCCTTAGTAAGTTCCTGTCGGGAGTGTAACCGCAACACTGTCATAGTGAAGAATGAGTGGAGTTGTAAGAGGTAAATAAACTGTGACTGCGTGAGGAATTAAAGAATTAACAAGCATCAATTTGGGTGTATTAAATAGCCGTGATGTTATTCGATTGCTCTAGTTTGAAAGAATTCTTGATGATTTGCTTCCTTCGTTGCACATCGTATCGCTAAAAAATTCGTAGTTTATCACCGAGGAGTTCGAAATTTAAGTTTGGAGGGTGTGAGGTGTTGTTTATGCTATCCTTTCAGGTAATAAATAATGGAATGGCTGAAAGTAATGAAACGGTTCGAGATAATTGATCCTTTTCAGTCATTACTTAAAATAATATCTCCGCCACACAAAATGTTCTATGGTGCGAATGAAGTTTTCTGTGTTTTATCGTTTTCTGTGTTCAGAACCTAAAGTTTTATATATACTTTATTTAATGTTTGATATCGAATAGAATGGAATAGCGTAAATGCTGCTTACGAGATGCAAAAAACATAAGTGATTTGTAGCGGTGCTTCCGGAGGAGCCATTCTTTACGAAATGGTGGTTCATTGTAATGGTGGCAATGTTGACGTTTGTTGTGATTGTGGTGGTGGTTGCGCTATTATGTGTGACCGGAAGTCGATACAAGTACGAGAAACGTAATTCCGTCGATTCACTACAGCTTGCGGATGGTGGCATTGTTAGTTACGAATTGAGAGCATCGAAACGACGGAATCTTCATCATTCAAGGTGAACGAAAGAAAACCTGTTGGCCAACTCCCTTTTTTCATTTTTTAAATTTTCTGCTGACATGGAAAGGAAGAAAATGAGCTATTCTCTCTTTGAGGCCTTAGTTGCAATAGATTTTTGAGTTCTAGTTCCAGCCTTTTAGGGTTTTTTATTTCTGTCCATATAAATCGAGTAGGCCTCGAGCTACAAAGTCCCAGTCATTAGTCTCACTATGTGAGTCGGATTTAACTGTTTTAGCCAAATCAGAAAGTCTCATCATGAGCTGCCGTTATTTGTTACTTAGTGATCTCGGTGTTTTTCGCATAGCTTCTTTTTTATAATCTGTCAGTGAACACGTGTGAGCGTATAGTTGCTGCAACAGTGGAATTTTTCTAATCACTTTCACGGCGCTTTGCTGGTAATTAGCATTAAATATTCTTAGACACGATCTCCCGATGCGTCCCAACACGAACACATCGTGGATATCAGATGCTCGTGAACCACCTGCATATGGTAGCATAGTCGATGTGAACACGGCGGATAGAGCCGCGACTAATATTTATGGAACGTTGGCGACGGATGTGATTCCACAAAATGGAGCACGGGGTTCGTCGAATTTGTTGGGGATGGGCATCGGAAGGCAGATATCTTCGAGCAGCTTCCTCAACCAAGATTCAGCATTTGATGACTTTTCCGCTGATGGCGAATCTGCGGACGATGAAAGCGATCGAGCAGAGAGGGAAACTAGCATTGGTGGGATAAGTTTGGCCTTTCGCCGTTTATTTTTTTAACGTTGAATTTCATATGTTGTAACTGAGTTATTGTTGAAATTGCATTGTTTGGTCGGTGACGTTAATGCTGTGATACAACGAAAAAGCAAAGCTATTGTGGTGCTAGTGAAGGTCAAGTGACACTGGAGGAAAGGGTTTGAAAAACTTGGCAATAAGTTCTTTTAATGATACTATGTTTTCCCTTGGTTCGATGTCTGGATGAGCAATGGTGCAACAGTACGGCACGGCGATTCGGCGTTCCATTCAAAATGGCTGAGGGGATTGTTGAATGTTGCGGTTCAAGTTTCATGGCACGGATTGCTGAAAAAAGTGCTGATTTGTCCAAGTTTGCTGTATTCTTTGCTGCAGCAAAGTATGAAGAAGTGGGCTATTTATAGACGGATTAGAATTTACAGTAGCTGGGAAGAGATATTAGAAAACGCCGAATCTCATTCACAGCCTTACTATGACTGCTGGAAGCTCAACTTTCTTTGAGGTAACGAATGATGTTTTCAGCGCAACATTACGAACATGAAGATGCCTATCGCAGTACGTGGCGTCGAGCAAGGGCTGAGGCAATGGCAGAAGCGGCCCCCCAGTCGTCTGTCCCTCCAAACAATAACGGCTCAAGACCTGCGTCGAGTGACAGCAATCGTTCCGAATTGGCAATGATAACCACTGCCCGCTCAACGAACCCTTCTGTTATGGGCGGATTCTCTTCGTTCGTGTAAATATGAGTTAACATATTGTTATGAAAGCACAGGGTAGGTCGAATTCATAAGGGAGATTGTTGTTGTGGTGAATATTAAATAAGAGATAAAACTCAGGTTGATTGGAGACGTTATGTGTTCCGTTGCGCATTAAGCGGAGCACGCAAATATCAATGTGAGAAGCTCAGCCTGAGGTGCGTCATAGATGGCTACTCACTTCGCATGTCGCATCATCAGATTGTCTCCATTTACTTACATTCTCCGTATTGCTTTTTAAAGAAACCATCGTTCTAAACACAATGACGGGGAGGGGGGGGGGGGGGAGTGGATCAAGCATTGGTGCATTTTACTACTCCGCCTTCAAATTACAAATTCATCTAGAACTGGTTTTTCTTTTACTACACCTTAAATTGGATCGTATAGGAGTCGCTATGTTTTCTTTTCCATGCCGAAATTAAGTGCTTATTTATTGTTATTGTCTTTCTTTTTAAGGAACAACTATGTCGATGTTTTATTTGCGGATTTAGTTTGAATGCCCGGTTTAGCATTATTGTACATACAGTTTGTACCTGCATAGCGCATACTTTAGGTTTTCTAATGTTGACTGTATTGTTTGTTTTATATTTTAGTGGAGCATTTTGCCGCATTTCTTGCCTCTTTTTATTATTTGTATTATTATTGTTCAAAGTGCCTTTAAAAATATCCATGTGGACGTTTTTCCAGTTGTTGTTCTTTGGAATTTTTCGTGGGAATTCAGAGAATCAATATGAATTGTTCTAGTATCCTATTCAACAATCACATTTAAGTGAGAGGAACAAATTTTATTATTGTTCTTTGAAATGTTTTTCCACTAAGACGATTACGTCGAATGTGATTGTATCACATAGGGGAATATAAGGTACTTTTTATACGTAAAGGCTGCATCTTATACCCCTCTGCACCACATAATCGCATTCGCGGGGAGGTGCATCCACTGTGTTGTATACATTACAACGATTAATTTTGCATTTTCATCTGCGTATTTAAGCAACACTTCATCGTACATGTCTTTGAACAAAATGTTCCTTTTTTGATGGGGGGGGGGGGGGGGGGGGGGGAGGGGAGGGAGGGGGAAGATAAATCATATATACCTTTAAAGAAACTAGTGTACCAGCTTTTTAGTGTTTCCTAAACTATACGGTATTATACAACCATCAAGTAGTTATACCGTGAGCTGTACTATACTTTTTCTAGTATCAAAACGCGGTTGAAGTCAATCTGCAATAAAGTTATGGTGATAGATAAACAACAATGTTGTGAGCAGTGGACGTCATCGCGAATTATGGTGCTGTTATAGAATGCCTTCTCGTTTCAACTATGCAGCTCTCTAGCGGACCAATTAAATTGCCGCGATGTTTTGTGGTGGCGTATGTTGCTTAATGTTCGATCTCGTCGTTTCAGCCTTTATTAGTGCTATTGTAACGATCATCTGGCTTATAAGCAATGTCGAGGTTTTCAGTTTCGTTGTTGCAGATTATGTGTTGTGCGTAAAATTGTGAATTCTACTGATGCTGAGTTTTATTGACAGCCGTTGAGTGGTGTTGATAAGTGATGGTGTTTTGATTGTTGTTGATTCCATAGATGAACTAAATAAAAGGGAGAGCGTGTGTCTGGGATGTTACATGGCCGATACGCGAACGTTCATTCGTAGGCCTACTCGAGGCACTTCCGCTTGATTTGAGTATCTATTGACTAATGGACATTCGTGCATCATTGCAGGTTAGGGAGATATTCTTGTGGGTTGCACATTGAAACGCACTCGACTCGTTGAATATTTCGACGGTGTTTCTCTTTCCTTTTTTCAAGCGCGAATTAGGTCGGCACTTAATGCCAGTATGGTTTTGTTTAATGGCCCTACCAGTCCCTCCAGTCCTCCCCTCGTTTTTATCAGGTGCCATCCATTCAGCGACTGACAGAGTATAGTGAGCATTCGAATTGATGTTGAATGTTTGAGTGAATGGGACATGGTCTTGATCCGTTATTCACTCGTCGTCTGGTGTTCACTTGTATGGAGTGCGTAACATATACCAATCCTTAGCAATGAAGTACATCTGCATAAACAAGAACGCTCTTAATATATACTTAGTGAGGCGCAACTCTTTGAATGCTCCGACTATGAGCAGTCGATAATACGTACGGCAAAATTCGTGCATTGAGTTTGCATTGTGAATGGTGTTATCATGTCGACTCTGTTGTATATATTTACATGTTCAGACTGGTTGCATCGAGTGCCTCGAAAGGCTTTTATCTAACGAACGCTCCAGGTTTTATCCTGCGCTCTAAACACACTGTGCCTAAGGTCTTGAAGTTCGTACTTCATCTTCTAGGTAAGAGTGGTTACACTGCGGCCGATACCGAACCTTGTGACACAGCGAATTGTTTTAGGTGAGGGAAGGTTTATCTGAATAGAGCAGCTAAGAGAAGCTTCAAGAAGTTGCTAATACCGGCGGTTAGCCGTAAACCGACTTTCCAGATGTTGCGTCACGAGACACGCTTGTTGGCGCCATATAAATCTCTGGGAGAAGTGTGTTCATCTGTACCACCAGCGTTCCGTGTTCTGCCAACACAGCGACGAATAACATCGGTATTGTGTGCGATTGAGAACGTCGTAGTGCAATACTCGGCCGAACATTTGCGACTAGTGTCTGTAAGTGACGTATTGCCCGAGGCAATCAACGCCGTTGCTGCAGATAAGCGTTATGTGTATGCGGCTGCCGGACATCGCATCGCTTTATTGCACCTATCCAGGTATCTTAGTGTTCTTGTTTGGAGTGGTGATGGTAAGGTGTAAACATGAAATGGGTTGTGAGGAGACAGTGATGATGACGGGATCGGGCAAGATTTCTGTGGGGATAGGAGTTGCGACATACACGGCCGTCCCCTGCAGAGGGTCTCTGGCAACGGTAAGCTAAGATTGGAGGGTGAAGACAAACCCTCGGAGAGGTAGCCCGATAAGTATCAGGCACACACTCTGAGTTGTTTGTGAAGATTTAACGAGTTGACATCTTTCATTGACATTAAAGTGCGACAACCAAGCAACAAACACTGCCAACTTACAGTATGTCATCCATAAATAATTTTCAACGTCTCACTGCCGTTGAATAATGAACACAGTAATACGGTATTCAGTCTGATGTCTACGTCGAAATTCACATCGGGCTTAGGCTTGGTCCCGACACCAAATTTCTGCTTAGTGCAGCAATGGAGGAATATGAAAACGATCAGTTTAGTTTTATTGAATTTATTTACTTTACAGCGGCCTCCTAATGAACTGATATGACTATGAAAAATAACGATAAAGTATCGGTGCTTTCAGGCAAGTTTTACGATGGTTAGAGGTGAGTGAGAAGGTGTTACTAATGGTTCCATTCGGAGAGGTGATTGTGGTTGTCGATGCAAACAGCTCCTTGCATGTGCTCGATATCGAAGATGGCTCTAGGGTGTTGCAGATCGACTCTGCAGGTGAATTCACCATAAGCGCAATCATCCATCCAGCCACATACCTGAACAAGGTTGTTGTTGGCTCAACAAGAGGTAACTGCTTTTCTTCAGTCGGCGGTCCGTTTAGTACTTCTTTGCTTTTATGTTGAGTAAATGAGTAATACGGCCAACTGACTAACTATGTTTCCTTACAATTTTATCATAATTCGCCTTTTATAGGCTCTGTTTTATACTGTTCATAGTATTTTCATCACAGACAATTATTTAGAGGAGCCTCCTGGATTTGTACTTCTCGCAAAAGATGTAATGACTTTGTGAGGGGATTTACACTTCTAAGTGACTTAATTTTTATCGGAGCTAAATTTGCAATTGGGTTTTGAAATTGATTGTATTTTGTTTTTGAAACTGAAGTTTTCTGTGCGTGTGTACCCAGTTGGGAGATGGCGGGGGGGGGGGGGGGGGGGGGAAGAAGAGTGGGGAGAGCGGATTTGCAAACGCGGAATGTGGTTGGCATGTACTTGCTTATTGGGGGATGGTCACTTCATTATGTAAAGAACACATTTTTAGAAGTTATTTCTGTAACTTTTATTGAACAAATATTGTTTAGTGAGGCATTTCATGTTGAGCCATTTCTTTGACACCCCTCCATCGTGTCCCCTATCCCCATTCTTTCGTTTTGCGGGACATTGGCGAACACATTATATACATCCCATACTCACACACGTATATAAGCAATTTTAGTCCGGCTCAGATTTCTGTGCTGCAGTTTGTTTTTTGATTAAGATTAAAAGAGGGGAGCTGCAAGGAAGGTTATTAGTGATGATTTCCTCAGGCACGTATAACCTGTTCCATGAAAATTTCTTCCGTAGACAGGTTTTGCACTGAAATCCCCCGTTTCCGTACAGCTGCCCGAATGGTGCCCACGATAAAAAGTTCCTCCGATCTGCAGCTAGTGTACGAATAAATAGAGTTGATGCATAGAGCACATAACACACTTTAAATAGCCTAAACTTTTACTGGTGGGCCGTGTTTTCGCTGGCAATCATTTCGCTATAAGTACAGCGAGGCTGACGACACTCACACGCAAAAACTTTGGTCCAGTCGGCCTCAGCGTTGGACCAGAAATATAAGCTCAAGGGTCCGGCTACCTTGCCTGAAGCCTGAAGTTTTTCTATTCTACGACTCTGGAGAATTGTACTTTTTGAACGGTGCACTTTGGAGGAAAGCTGCGCTTGCTGAACGTCAAGACGGGGAAATTAATTCACGAGTTCGCAACGCAGTTTGGCGGTAAGGTGAGCGCTCTGGAGCAGTCGCCAGCAGTTGATATACTGGGTGTTGGATTGCGCACTGGACATATCCATCTTCATAATGTTAGAACCGACGAAACCATAGCCACCTTTACGCAGGATACTCCCATCACTGCAATTGCTTTCCGGTGGGTTACGTTTTGCTATTGAATTTAGCTGCGATTTTCACATAGTATTGTTGTGAACTGCTGAAGTGATATTGTCGAGCAGAGCACAAACGAATAAAAGCATATGTCAGTGAGGTCTGCAACCTGAATAGGTCATCATGTTTTTGTTTTAGTGAGTATTCCAGGGCTGCAGTTGTGTCAGAATAGTGCTTGAATGGATTTAACCATAAAGTGTGCGCATGTTCATGCCGAAATCAATGCCATGAAAAATTTCCCTTTGATTTGGGTAAATGTGGAAGGATCTAAAGCGTTATTATTCATCACGAAACCTAAGGAGCTGTTGTGCTCACTGACGAGTGCTGACATTCGAGAGGACTTGGCGAATTTTATTATTTGTACACATCAGATGTTCATTTGCCTGATAACTTCCATTCGCTTGATGGTGTTTTTGAAATCTGTTTCGTAAAACGGCTTTAAGCATCCGTCGACTTATTTCCTCTTCTCGCACGGTTTTCGGATGCCTTGCATTTTAGTGTTTATGGGGATTGAGAAGGAGAGGGGGGAAAGAGATTCAAAACTTTCTTTGTTCATCTATTTATTTATTTTAACATTTCGAGGTGGGAAAACACAAATGTATGTAAGCATGAACTGTAAAAAAACGTACACAAGCCAGAGTTTAGGCGAACCGACGTTAATGCACGAGCGCAGTAATAGTACGTAGGTCGGACGACTCAGCCGCGGCTTCAAAACTGAAGGGTGGGTGGCAGCAATGATATCGGTGGGAAACAGATAGATTCGCGAAGCTGGAAACTATGCAAAACGTTGTTTGTACTGCACTGTATTTTGGCAGGGTAGAACTGATATGCACGTTGACCACGGAGAGGGCAAGCTGAAATATTTCTGGTAGCGGGATGTCGAAAAAGTCGAACACAATTTTGTAACCAAAGTCAAGTCAAACTTTAGTCTGCGATATTCCAGTGATTCCAAGTGAAGAATTTTTGGCCTGGCAGTCTGATTAAGCTGATATGGACCGCCATAAGTTTTGCGTTGCAAGATGCTCCAATTTCTTGGACTCGCTGGCTCAACCTGAACGAAAGATTTCAAAATTCCTAGAAAAAGGGAGCAAGAAAGAAGCAAGGAAGAAGTCTTACTCAGGGGAATGAAGTCTTTGTTCAAGTGGACCTCCACTGCCGAGGAATGTGGATTTCCTGTGCATAAGAAAAGCATCTAAACATTTTTGTGGCTTCATCAATCCGCCCCTATGTTGTCTGCTGTCTCATTCAGTTGATGTTGCACAAGCGGGCTCAAACCAGTCATGTTCCTGAGGCAAATCATGTTTTAGGCTTGGTCTGGACGAAACTGTCCAACTTCACTTCTATTCACGTTCTTATTGGTTTTGCGATTATAAGTTTGCGATGTGCGTCTTGAACAGAGTCTCTGTGAATAGGTCTGATCAATGCTCTGTTTCAAATGTAGCTGTTTATAGATGTGACGGAGAGGATTCGATGATTTCGGCAGGTGACACAGGTATGATGGCTGTATGGGACTTGAACGAGCGTAGGCTGATCGGGCAGTTGCCGAGTGCGCATCACGGATCCATCACTGCGCTATACTTTCTAGCTGGAGAGCCTTTAATGGTATCATCGGGTGCCGATAACACACTTAAAACATGGATCTTCGATATGGGTGATGGCATGCCAAGACAGCTAGTTATTCTCGAAGGGCACTCGTTGCCACTCACCGACGTTAAATTCAACGGCCGTGACTGGTAAGCTGCTTCATAAATGTTGCTTCGGGGCCACATGGTTGCATTAATCTTTGTAAAGGGGTAAAAGATAACGCCTTTTAGGGATGATTTGGCTATAACTTAATTTCTTCGTAATCCGTTTACTTTCTGTCATTGAGGAGGAAGCATTCGTCTTTATCGTCATCATTTCACTGCCTGAAAATATCCTTTTGAATAAAAGGAAACACACACTTCATTTTTTGCAGTCCTTTCTGTTGAAAGCCTTGTCTAGCCAGAGTTTTCAGTCGTTTTTCCCCAGCGTCTTTAATATTTCATTTTTTGTTTGTTTTAGTGTACTTTCGGCTAGTTTGGATGGTTCTCTGCGTTCATTTTCGATAACTCGTGATACACAACGTCAGAAGCTTGGCAATGCTGGCACAATGTCAAGGTGTTCTTCTTTATGAATTTTTATTTAGGCTCGTGACTCAACTCACGGTTATTGTGACTTTGTTTGTTGTTATGCTTCCATAGTCGCAATTTGTTTAATGGTGCCGATGATGATGAAATCTTGACCTTGCAAGCAAATAAAAATAGAAAGGTTTCACCAGCACACAAGTATGTGATGCATAAGTAGAATATGCAGCGAATACAGCACAGTCCTTAGAGGCGTTCACATGCTCAGTATTGCCTATATATACCAAGCGACCAACGTTTTATAAAGGTTATTAGTGAGTGTTAAGCCTGATGGGACATTGGAAGACTTTCGAGTCTTCTCTGAAATGAGTCTATACTTGTGGCAGGTACAACTTTAGATAGAAGGTAATTCCACAAATTACTAATTCCTATAAAGTCTCATTTGTGCACAGTTTATATGAGTGGTTACGTTTATTACATAAAATTGAAAAGTTTTTCGATTGTTTAATGGTTTGTTTGTTGCATTCACCCATCCTCTCGTTTTTTCCATTGTTATTCCTCATCTTATCTCATTCCCGATCATTTCATTGCAGTAAGGATGTCGTGTTTCATGGAACATTGATGCATTTGACATATAATTTAAGAGCGAAAGCGAAGAAGAAGAAATTGGATGTGAAAAGCATAGAGATGAGTGCAGTGTGCGAAATGGCAGTTGGCGGTGCGAGAGAGGCTGCTTGGGACAATGTCGCTTGCCGACATCTCGAAGGTCCAATTGTGACCACCTGGTCAACAAGGAAACAGTCACTTGGCAAACATCGGGTCACTTTTAGTGAACTTTTTACACACTTTCTGAGTGCATTTTACGTTGTCATTTGAAGTAATGTTTTTGTCGTGACGGAAAAGTACGCCTCGATAAAAATGTTTCTCGGAATAATTTCAATTTTCTCTTATTTCCGAGATAACGGGTGCATTTAGCGTTCAAGAAGTTGTGGGGATAATTTGATTACATCAAATATGTAAGGGAATTAAGGCATGCCCTTAGTGATGCAGTCTTCGCGAACGGTTCTGAATTCCGAGAGCCCGTTAGCGTGCATTCACGCACAGAGTTTTTGCTTAATACCATCGCAGTATTAAGATATTGAAGGCTTGCAACCAACCTCTCAGCTTCCATTTTGTTCTTCCATGGTTTTCCCCACATAGTGCATTTACGCGTCGGAAGGTTCAAGAGTGAGATCCGTGGGCCTTCGGCCAGAGTGAGATCCCTCTGTTCTGAGTAGTTGTAACTAAACTTGACAGATGAGAGCGTCAATGTAATCCAAGGATTTTCCAACCACACCTCTTGTTCTTGGCAGCTGAGAAGTCTACGAACCGTGCTATCTGGAAGGGTCGTTAGAAGATGCCGCATATCTCTGTATTTCTTAGAAATCAAAAGAATTCATTTAGAACTTGGATGACGCCACCGCATGTCAAGTTTTTATCACGTTGTCATCGTCATATCAGCTAAAGTGTGCATTGTTACGACATATATTTGATTGCAGTTGTTGCATAAACGTTTCACTGAGGATGCGTTATTGTCATTGGCGAAGGCGAGTGCACTTTCTATGAGTGCCTGTGGTAATTTCGTACTTGTTGGCTATACGACTGGCCATATTGATTGCTTCAACGTCCAAAGTGGAATACACCGTAAGACGTTCATTGGAAACGAGAAAACCCGAACGGCGCATTCGTCACCGGTACGAGGCATCACGCTTGATCCTCTCAATAAGCAAATGGTCAGTTGCTGGTTCGTTTGAATAGACCGCGATGAATAGCCAGCCACTGAGTCGAACACAAATCTAGATAAGTCGACCGTTGATCAGCTTCATGCAAAGTTAGACGTGGTCAGCCGGCAACTCGGTGTTTGAAGGGATGTGCAAAAACCGCAGACATCTTTTTGACACAAACTTGAAGGAACAACTCTGAACTCCGGATTAGGGTAGTGAAGTATTAGCGAAGCTTAAGTCTCTAAAAGGAACGTCTTATAGTTTTACCTGATTCTTGGGATGGGACAGTTGAAATTGTTAGGGAAGTAAGACCCTGTGGGGATCACTGTTGCTGCTATGAGGGGTTTTTCGGATCAGTCTCTAACAGTTTGCATACTACGTCGCTATTCTTTTAAGACGCTTTCAGGGCGCGCTTCGCCGATTCTTTCTACTCACTGTTTCTGTAACTCGTTCAGTGATACTGACAGGTGGCCTTGCAAAACTCAAATCAAATATTTCATTCTTGAGTGGATGTAGTCGCCGTAGTAAGTGCTGCTAGAAATCTTTCACAATTTTCGACCTTTTTTTAAAACCGTTTGCTTTGTCGCTAAGTCCGCCCTAAATAGATACTATAATCTTTGGCGCTCACGGTAAAAACCGACAACTTTATTTCTGTGAAAAACTCATCTCACTTATAAAATCTGACGGCAAAGTAGCTGCTATCTTATTTATATTCTGCGTCGTCTATTCTTCCATCACTTTTTTTGTTTGCAACGTTTCGTTTTTTGCAGATATCCTGTGAAGAAACTGGTATAATTCGGTTTTGGAACTTCAGTACTTGTAAGCGTGTGGCCGAAATACGAGTGCCATCTTCAATTGTGCGATTTCGAATGAGTTCCAGTAACTCGCTGTTGGCCGTGGCTGTACAGAATGGTTCGATTGGTATAGTTGATGTACTCTGCAGGCGAACCGCCAGAATTATGAGCGATGCTCACAAAGCATCAATAACGGCACTCGAGTTTTCACCCGATGGCAGGTGGTTGTTGAGTGCTGATGAGGACGGATTGATCAAGGTGACATTTGCGACATCTTTAAGGTTAGGGTGGTTTAGGAGGGGAAGTGAGGGATCTGGTATTTTGTCGGTTGAGAGGGCCATCTGCGTCGAGAAGGGCCCCAACTATCGCAGATATTTGTTCCTCTATAATTGAGTGGAAGAATTAGTATAAATGAAATGCGCGTTCCTATTTCGTTTTGCGATTGCCTGTGCGATGAGCGGGCCGCTCATCCAATCGTTGTTGAGATTGCAGTTAGGTACTGTCTTTGTTCTGTGGAGCTGCTTTGTTTTGTGCACAAGGAAAGGATTCTTGTTTGAAAGCTAGCATGTGGATTTAGTATTGTCCCTCTCATTTCATCTGGTGTTTGTTTCAAAGACCGGGAACATGTTACAAAGAAGTTTATCTCGCTTAGAAATACCTTCATGCAACACTACTCAGCTTGGTGGTGCTTATTGATCGGTACGTTTTTTGATGCTGAAAAAGGTAGATTATCTGCTAATTACCTGCAAAGAGATGGTACTGTTAGCTTGCTAGTGCCCGAAGTACTGCCCTTGTACTACCACTTGAACTTTTCGAAAAGTTCCTCATAAAGGTGTATTTGTTCTGCAGACATTTTCAAACCTACTATTGCGAGATTTAGAATGAGCGAATTAGGAACTTTCCCTTCAAAGAGGATCATAAATGCTTGGAATGCCGTAAATTGACAAACTACAAAGGCACCTTCACTAGCGATCTAAAAATAAATAAATTATGCTAGCCCAGCTTCAAAAACAGTCACGTTAGCTCGAGATTCTTCTCCTTACGCACTATAGCGCTGGTAGCTGACACCTCCGCGCATCATGTTTTTCCTGTCTCTTCTCAGGTCATATACATAAAGAGAGGAACCTTGCACTTTTGTTTGTTAATGCCTCCTAATTTCGACTGTAAAATGCACTTTTCTGTCAAACTGGCGACTATGAGATAGAAATCTATCTTTAATAAAAGTTCGTGCTATTCAGCAATTTTTACCGTGGAGATTGAACGTCATTTGGTTTTGCAGATTAACGAATCAATATATTCCATTTGTTACCGCGGTAAAGTGCGGCCAAAATCATGTAAAACACTACCAGCTAGGTAAAAACAGCGAAGTGATTTTGTCAGTCTTTCGCTGCGGTTTCCTAGAGTGCTACCTTCACTCCATGTTGCTTATGGTTCAAGATTTCGATGCCGGAACATGAAAAAGGTCCCGAAATTTGCGAATTCCAAAAGCAGAGTTCAGATGCAGCATTAATAACCAAGCATTACCTGTTGCGCACTTACGCTCATCGTTGGCAAACTTCATATTCCGCTTTTATCTGTTGCCTTCCACTCATCCATCTCTAATGAATCTGATGTTTGCGCTTTATGTTTAATTTCGGTGTTTTTTCTTATTCCAGATTGAAATTGATATTTGAAGCGTTATGGCAATTTAAGTATTGTGTATCTCTGAAAATCTGTTTCGCATGCAGCTCTTTGCAGTTCTTCGCTTCGAGTATCATATCAGCAAAAATGCGCTGTCGATATTTGCTTTGCAGCTGTAGAAAAGATTTTATTTCCATGGTCGTTGCTTTGTGCGCTATGATAAGCCGTATCCTTTCACATGTGGTCTTCTAGGCATTGAGGGCTTATAGGGACCCATAAGTTCGAGGTAAAGAACATGCGTTTATGACGGTGTGGGCCTCATAGTTCAATAAATGTAGGTCATCGAGTGTCATATGTGAATTTTAGGTATGGGATTTGATAAGCAGCAGCCTTATCGACGTTATGAAATGCAGTAAATATTGTATTGCGATGAGTTTCTCACCGGCTGGCGAGTACTTAGCAACGTGCCATGATGGACAGAAAGGTGTTTTCTTGTGGGCCAATAAGGCGCTTTTCACGGCTGGAATTCATATTAAGGCGCTTCCGATCGATTATATTCCATCGGATTCCGCAGCATTTCCGTTAACGAGGTGAGCTGTACGTTTGCAATTTTTGGTTGGTAGTTCGGAAATGGAAAAGAACTCATTAACTTCGATGGCTGATAAAGGGCAACGGAAAAACTTGGTCGCTGTAAGGAAGCCGAAATATGATAATTTCAGTGAATATGGGTTTTTTCTTAAAAGGGTAAAGTTTTTCACGTTCCCTCAACTTAAAAGACGAACTTTGCTGGTAGCCAAGCTTGAGAACTTATGAACTCAAAGACATCACGACACCTAAGCACAACAGTAGTGCCATTTGATCTTTAACCTCGGGAACTTCAGTAGAAGTTTAATCGAACTCTACAAAGGAAACGTTGTTTAACGGTGATGGGTTAGCAAGGAATATCGCAGTCACCGAGTTGAGCATTGACTTTTCTAACGCTTACCGATGTAATCGTGGAATAGGCAGCGAAGAAGTGGGGGAGCCTACAATGCGGGGTTATGCGGTGACGAATAATGTCCCAAATATTTCAGCTCGCCTTCATTGGAATTAGTGGCTTTGGACTTTGTTCTAACCTTGGCTTTGCCAGTCTGAGTAGCCTTCTACGTGAACTAAGGAGAAAGATTTGAAAAAGATAAATTGACAGGCAAAGGACGAGGGAGAGTGAGGAAGGGATGGTCATTTTTAAGGGTCTGTTTTGCAAGGACGATATTATTCCTCAGTGTGCAAGAATGGTGTTCTAGCTTGTAAATGATAAGCCGTGGACAAGCATCGGGGCTATCCATCCTACCAAAATTTTTTCGAGTATAATAGCGTTTTTGGAGGTTTAAAGCACATTATCGTGCGCACGCACAACGCATAGTGCCTTCAAAGGTCCACTCCAAAGAATTCATTCTTCCTGCCCTTTCGTTCCTCACAACGCACTCTGTTTCCCGCCTCCCTTCTATTTGCCATGTTCATGCTAATCTTTTGTTTTCGCACAATTCCTCCACATATATAATTATTGAAGGAAAGACCCCTCGGGGGATGATATTGTCATTGACGAAGGTGATGAAGACCTGGTTGCGGAAGAGCAACAAAGAGAAGTTTGCGTTGAGCAGGTTCGTTATTTTAGTTATTTTATCATTCTTTTTTAGTCCTTGACAGTTTTGTTAAGAATCAGTTGTTTTCAAAACGTTTCTGCTCAATATCATAATGACGTACTTGTGGATCTACTATTACTATTAGTTAAAGCTCGGTTATTTATTTGCAACTCACTATCGTATAAATTATATAGTTGTTTGCTTATTTGTTTAATGTCGTCTTGATACACTTCGGAGTGCATCAATATCGCGTATATCAACAATTAATGATTGAGCTCCATCATCTGCCTTTCCAGCTTTGTTAATTGAGTGACTGCGAATGTGAGCGGATAGTTTAAATCAAACAACGATTTGGTTCGGTTCAAATAAATTCGGCACAGATCAATGCCAATATCTGCTTGCAGTGTTTTCTAGCAGGTTGACTTAGTTGAAAGGTCTGGTTTAAGTCGACCTCACTAGCGGCAGTTATCGCATTCGGGTTTATTACTAACCCTATTTTAAGGCAATAATTGGTTTTGTCGGAATCCTTTGAATTGAAATTTTGTGTGTCTTTCACATTCTTTCCCATCGTTATTGTTTCTCGCTATTCTTTTATTGTTCCATCCAGCTCGTTTTACATCCCGTACTTCCTGCTATACCATGAGACTCGTAAGCACTCATAGGTACGCAGTTATTCGCTTGTGATTGCTGCTTTATGGTTACAGCGAAAGGCCACCCATTGTGGGTTGAAGTCTATTGCTATATGAGAATTTAGCAAGTGAAAAACATCAAGGGAAGGCGTATCATACGATATCACTTTTGCTGCCATGCATATCAGACTGAGGTCATCCAGAGGGTGGAGATCCCCTGCCCATCTCGTTTCTTTGGAGATTATCATCGAGCCACCCAACCGTCTCATTTTTTGCCCTCCGAAACTTCGTTCTCCGGCTTTTTACGAGAAAGTTGTGCATAATTTTCAAGGAGTTCAGAGAATTCTTGGTCAGTTTCTCGCCCCTTCCCTATTTTATGATGTTTCCCTATGCTTGCAGTCTATCTGTCCTCCTGCTCCTTGCTTCGCCTTCTCCAATGAAAATCTCGTCCCGAAAAAAACTTGTGTCCCTCACAGCATTGCATCAGACTAACCACTTTCACGATTTGCGAGCAAATTGTTTTTAAAGTGAGCGGTGATAGATCTTGTGCAAGTTTGCTCGATTAGTGTGCAAATTTGTGAAACGTCCTTCTTTCTGAGTTAACTATTTATCTTATTCAACCCACCAATTTGCGTGCGTTCATCAGAATATCTCAGTGTTCGAGCTGTCTATAACTTCTTTTGGTTCATTAAGTCGTGTTGAAAACTGGTGTTTGCTGCTATCTGCGATATACATCGTTCTCAGCAGTTTTTGTTTCGTGACTTTAGCTTTAGTGGCGCCGAGTTAAAACTACTAGACAGTCACTGACAAGCTTATAAACAATAATGAGGTTTGCAAATGCTGTTCGCAGAAGCGTGTTAGAAGTGCTTAATAGTGCATTTGCTTTAATATTAATTCAATGAGCTCTTTAAAATTTGCAGTTAAAAATTCATTTTCCCACCCGCGCCCATCTTTGTACAGAGAGTTGTTTATTCTTCATAGACCATCCTGTTTAGTGTTCTTCAAGTAGTCGATAAGATTTTTCACCACTCATTCAGACATCGGTGCACACTTCCGAGTATGCTAGTGAAAATGGCACGATATGCGCTTTATCAGCTTTGTTTACCATGTCATTCATTTATAGCTCTATCCTCAATAGAAACTGGCGTACGGGTGAAAAGGAATCGATGCGGCGTTCCAATGTTGCACTTTGCAGTTGCAAATTTGAAGGAGCATATAGAAATATGAGAGATTATACTAATGTGTTACTTATATGCTCTAAATTTCATTCCGCGGGATCCGCAGGTATGCGTATGCGAGAACGTATCCATACATACGATGGGGTTTAGAGTGCACTGATTGGAGTTGAATTGCTTTTTTTTTCTCCTTTGTTGTACATTTTCAACATCACCCATTACAGGAGAGCTTGCGGCGTACCTGGCCTAAGTGAGTGCAAGGCGAGCCAGCTCGTCCAAGCATTCATTAGCTAAACATCCTTTTCTTGGTTTGGTTTGGGGACGAATATTCGGGTTTGGTTTGTGTTGGTAACAGAAGTTATCTGTTTTTTTTCGTGAAGAGCGCTGCTCATGGTTTAAGAGAATGTAGTCTGCGCTGGGATAGGGAGACTGGGAACGAAAGACTCGGTCTAAAAAAACAAGATCAAATAACAGTAGCCGAGCATTATACACTTGTTTTGAAAAGAAGCAGCAGGTGGAGGTTCGGTCCTCCTTGCGTGTTTTGCTTTCGGTTTAGTTAACCACGTGGAAAATTACAAAGTTACAAAAGTTTGTCGAAGGCAGATATATCCATAGGCTGCTTTTGAGATCGGTCAGTAATGGTTACTTTAATTGTGGTTCCATGCTATATGAGGCTGGGCATGTGATGACTTTAACGACAAATTCGCGTTCACTTGTAGACTCGAATTCGATAAAATAAGAAGCTTATTCCCGCTTTCTGTAACAAAGTGAAGTTTTACAGGTTGATGGATTAATCAGACTTTCTGGATTAGCGGCTCCTCGCTGGGCGAATCTTCCAAATTTGGACATAATTCGTGGTCGAAACAAGCCAATAGAACCTCCAAAGAAACCAAAATCAGCGCCTTTCTTCCTTCCGTCCACGTCGACTCTCGAGGGATTCGAGTTTGAGAAGATGGAAACCGACGATGGGCAGCAGCGGGAAAAAGCGATTATGGCCAAGAGGAGCCTTCTGGAAACGGAATCCTCTTTCGCCATTGGTTTAATGAAGTTCTGTTTCAAACACCTTTTCTACTTGATTTTGCACTTTATTTTTTTTCAACTACAGATTCGTCTTTCACAGCTTTTATGCAAGTTTTGGTTAAGGTTTAGAAACAGTTTGTTCTGTGATGTTTGAGAATTCGTTTCAGTTCGCAGTATACTTTGCAAAGATGGTAATATTTCTCATTTTTACGTTGAACTTTGCTTCCTACATTTCAGTTTTCATTTTTTCATTCCTCAAAATTCTCGATTGTAATTATGGAAACCACAAAATATTGAAAGTTTTATGGAATAACGTGCACACGAAGTGTTGGACGTCAGATTGTCCACAGTATGAATGTCTTCCTGGATTCTGTTGAATGGTGGCAGCTGCTTGCTTCATTCTCCTTTCTTTTTCGCCTTTGCTTCTTCCTGGATTTTTATACACTTGAGAACAATAAGTGGCGCTTACGTTTCATTCTCCTTCCGAATTTCCTGTTGTTGTGAAATATTAGGCTTTACAAATCAACTATAATATGCAATTACATGCTTACTAATGGCATTCATGTGTTTGTTCCAATAAACGAGAAAGATTACACGAACGGTTGAAAGTCTTATTGGCGGATGGATAGCATAGATGATTTGTGGGTAACTAACCACCAAAACACGTCTGGAATGTGAGGTAGTATAAGGCAGAATAACTTTACAGGGACACTTGTAGTATCTTCAAGTAAGATGGCTGTTGTTTAGTTATAAATTTTCACCTAATTAAGCGATGATTTAAAGGGCATCTACTGAGGAGGAATTGAAGTCGACATTTGAATCACTCAAGTGGATGAATATTTCTTCAATCGATTTCCAGATTCGCGCTCTTCCACGAAAGGTTGACTCTAGTTAATATATTCTTGCAGTTGTTGGGTTCCATGCTTTTTCAGGAGTTACTTTGCATGTTTACAGGCCTCTTCATTTTGTATTAGTTGCACAGGAACCTTTCAAGTTTATGCTTCTTTATTGAAATATTTATCCGTTTCGGACAGTCAAATCGTTAAATGAACAATTTAAACAGTTTGTAGTTTTGCACAAGGCACACTAAACAGTTTCAGTACGCAGTTATGTTAATCGGGACAGTTTTAACGCGAACCTACGTTATATTGAAGCAGTTTTAACGCCTCCTTTTTATTTGCTATGGTCTTTTCGTGACTTTGTTTACTTTTATTTTCTCCTCCAAAACTGGACAACTTTACAATCCTGTAGAACTGTTTAAAATTTTCGTGCATTCTAAAATTATCTTCTTGTATAAACCTTTATTATTTGATGTAGTGGACGAGCTCTGCCTAAAGGTGCCGCCCGCTTTTTCGATTCTGTCGAAATATTGCTCATTTTTCGTGGCCGACGAGAATGTGTTTTGTTATTGGGGACGAAATGTCACTGCATTGCAGGCCTTTCCATTCTTCTTGCGTATGCTGTTGGCAGTAATGCGAACTGGACGTGATTTTGAATTGGTGCAGTCGTATTTGGCAACTTTCCTAAAGATCCATCGTGCTATCCTTTGGTTAAGCGAAGATGGCGATACGGAGCTGACAAACTTGTTGGAGGAGCTACTAGAGGAGGAAAAGCACTTATGGATGCCGCTTGACGCTTTAATTGCTGACAATGTGGCAATAATTCAATGGACTAAATCTGCACTAATTTGAAACTTCAGAATTCTGTTTGCGCTCTGATAGTTACTGCTTACTGATCTCAAATTTATTTAGAGGCTGAGGGGAGAGAAGGAACGTAAAAAGTTGGGTGTATAATTGTTACGAAATTCCTGTAATTGTGTCGAGTTTAAAGAGACGTATAAAAACACGTTGAGTTAAGAATTAAGAACTGCTGTAAGAAACTTCTCCGGTTCACTTTGGGAAATATGCACGAACACGATGTGTTGTAATTTATGTGTTCTGAACACAGGTTGTAATTTTTATATGTGGATTTATATGTTTTTAACCTGTTGTGAATTTTATACACAAGCGATTTAAACCTGCCTAGGGTTTTTCATTCTGCTCGCTTTTTTATTCAGAGGAAGACTCTATTGATTAAAAGCGAATCGTTTTCTGAAGCGAATAATTAGCAAGCAGAGTGGTTATAGCTCTCAGGCTTCCTTTATGCAATGGCATGTCATTAGATTGTTGTTGAAGCATAACTCATAATCACGCACTCTTTATTGTTTTCCTGATTCTTTGAATTGTTTCATCTAGTGCCTTTGGTGGCTCGTACACACAGTTCCGATCTGGGTGTTGTTATCGTGTTGGCACAACGTGCAAAGTTTTTATTTAGCACGTCTTTATCACTTTGTTACTTTAGCTCGTTTTTCATCCCGTTGAATAACGTGCGATCACAGCACTGTTACATGGCAATGGTGGATGTGCTGCACGAATTATGTAGGGAGCAGGAGCGACATTCAGATTTTACTGCAGTTCGAAGTAGAGAAAATTTGAATGTTTTGTTATTATTGCATGCTGGCGTGGAGTCATGAAAACGCTGTTCGAAGTGCAGTTTATGCAGCCTTGTTTTGTTGCTGAGGTAGCTTAAGCGCATTTTGGAGCAGCTATGTAATTTAGTTGAATAAATCTGTTCGACCAGTTTGTTTGGTCACCGCACAGGCTACTGATGATTGCAGATCGTAAAACAGATACTGATCGAAACAACTGGTGGAAGAAAAAATAAGCCAGTCGAACTAGCTCAGCGGCTAAAATTTTTCTGGAATTCCCAGTAAGGAGTAGGATTGCTGAGTAGGAATAGTGTGTTGCGAGGTTGTCGTCCTGCTCCCAGGTTGTTCATTTGGCAACACATGTCGATGCGATTTTTGAAGCGTTCAAGTGCTCCTCCTTTTTGCAACGACTTTTTGTTTGCCTGTTCTAAGAGAGGTCTAGTTCCATAGGGCAATGTTTGATTGTATTACAGTATGTCGCAGGAAATAAGTGGCGATGATAATTGATCGTAGATGTGGAGTGATGAATCTACGCGTCGAAACCCGTATAGCTGTTATAAGCGACTAGTGATGTCAGTTGATAAAAGTACAAGAATTAGCGAAATATTTTCAGTGGACGTGCAGCACGATTTTTCCTATTTACGCAGCCTTGCTTCAGTTTGCAAAATTTTCTCACACATGCGTGATGACAACATTATGTTTGTGTATGTATATGTCTGTGTCCTCTCATCTGTTTGTCTACTATTCGTTAGTTTTGATAGTACCACCTTCGGTTTATTAAAGCTACTTTGTAAGTTTTTAAGTGGGGACGCCGAAGTAGTTTAATGTCGCCCAGAGGGATTAGTCGATCGACTTGCTCCGCTATCTTTTTGATTCAGAGAGTTTTTATGGAATGATTAGGACGTACGCAGCGGAAAAACATGTAGGGTTGAGGTTTGTTTGGTATTATCATTTATCATTACTATGGGATGCCTGCTGTTATAGATTTCCACACGATTTATGCGAATCGTTGTCATCCAAAAATACCATACAGCTTGCAGTTCATCTTCATTCTGCCATTAGCGGAACAGTGCGTCAAGACTGGGTTCTTGTTTGCTAATTTTTTGATCGGTTACATTCGAAATGCACTTTAAGGACGTTTATTACTGTTTTCTGAATTCGGGAAACGAGTTGCTCTGTGCAAAAGAGGCGAAATGCAAAATGCTTTCTGCCAGTCTCCATTGCTCATGTCGAGTTTTTGTTGATTCTGCCGACATGTTAATTTTGTTTTGTTGTGACGTTGCAGATTGTTGCTGATGTTGTTAACGGTTGATCAGCAGAAACCGATAATGAAATACTTTGAAACGCGTTGTGTCTGTGTCGCATTTCAAAGGTGGCCCAGTTGCTAAAGAGGAAAAAGCACAGTTGCTGCGATATGTGCAAATCTCTTCAGAATTAATTAACTTTCTTAAGTTATGGTTTAGGTGTACATCCATTTGCTGTATCCAGAATACTCCGCTGAATCAAAAAAAAACTTGTACCGAAAGATTCTCAGTCTTCGGAAGTTGAGAAAGTGCCATTTTGCAAAGAAGTCGAGAAACGTGATGTTTCGCAGTCCCTTCTTCGTTCGCTCAGACGTCATATGCTTTCGCAACTTTAATGGCCACTTCACACGCATTGAGTAGGACGGAGAAGACAAGTATCTGTCCGATCCAATTGTCCAATTGTCAACATCCGCCCATCCAATCGTGCCACTCTTGCACTATTTCTATTCATCTGATTGCAGATTGATGCGATCTTTGAAATTTTTTTGTGCACGTGTAGCTATTTACGCATTCGAACCAGAGAAATGCTTCCTGTTTGGTGACCTGTTCCCAGGTAGCAAATATCGCTGATAAAAGTTCATTCTTTCCAACGATGGAATGTCTGTCACGTTGCCAAGTGCATTAGTGACCAAATCTTCAAAATCTCAGACACCGTTTATGAGCTTATCAACGGCAATATGAATCTTCACTTTACATGTTTAGCTTAGAATTCACACAAAGTAGAGTGCCCTATTCACTGGACACCGATTCCGATGCACTAACGATAAGGCAGACTGTTTCAAAATGAAACTAGAAAAGCTTCATCACTAGCGCTAGCAATGTACGAACATGTGGGAAATCGCGCCACGAAAGCTGCAGTGATACTTGCTCTTCGTAGTTTGTTTCATTGCATGAACACCTTTTTGCAAATGCTCAGTAAAGAACAACGTCTTATGTCCATATTCTTGGGCAACTAATCACTCATGCAAATTTCTCAGCCGGGCTCTTTCCAATCTTTGCTGGACTACATGCAGAGTAAGTTTGCAGATGCAATTTCATACATGCCCCTAACTCGTAAGAATTAACTATTTTGGAAGGAATGAGATTCGGGAGGCAGCCCGGCCATGTGGGATTATATTCATAACTCATTTGTGTAGAAACGAGATTTAACAGACTAGACGACAAAGTTTATAGCAAAGAGGTTTTGCGGAAATATCTCTTACGTCGCTCACTACACTATTATTTGACTTTATTCACTGACAGATTTGTTAAAATGTAGTCACATCTGTGCCGAAAAATATTCTCTCGATAATTGTTTAATGAAAATGGATAAAAATTGTCTTCTAAATGTAGAGAAATAGGTGCAAGCAGACGGGATCTGTTATTTTTCGCCTGTTGTTATTCAGTCAATTCTAGAGGCGATCCTTTTGGTGCTTATTTGACTACATCGCGATAAATTAGTCGGAGGAATTTTGCAGCAAGATTGCAAAGCAAAGGAATTCCTCTTAAAGTTCAGTACTATTCGATTTTGAGAGCTCTCGAATGACTCGATGAAAAAGTAATCAAATGCATCGAAATCTTGTCTATAACAGACAAAAATCAGGAAGACAGAAAATCAGTTTCGCCTCATGTTCGAGTTTCAAGAAAACTTACACACTAACTCTCACGACAAAGGAACAAGAAAATTAGTCTTGTTATGCGTGTGAAATGAGTGGAAAATGCAGTGCATAAATTTGATTACGAGGTTGCTCTTTCTACGTCATCAAGCTGGAAATAAATTCGCGATAATGGGCCGACTTTCGTGATGTCTTAATAGGCAGATTCCGTTTGTGTAGGGATCAAAAACAGCTTCAAAACAGCTATGTTACCGTTGGAATGAAAGAAGGATAGTGCCAAGAACTGCAGTTAAAAACTGCAAATTATCAATCTTTACGAATTTGTTATCGACTAAGCAAAATGAGCAGCGCGTAATCGATTTTTAATATTACCAGCAGGTCGTTTCTTCTACAAATAACGTAGTCAGTTGCTCAATACATCGACTTCTATGCAACCATGAATATGAGCAGAGAACTAGCCTTAGTCGTGAAAACTGAGTAAAACAGAAAATTAAGAAGGGAACGTGGAACATTGCACCATGCCTGCTACGTTTTAATTCGTTCTTCATACGGAGGAACAAGGCGCCTCCCGCAGCGTTGTGTGCGGTTTTTGCATATTGCAGAGCTCGTCTATAAAACCGATTATATGCAGGTGGCTTTTTCTGAGTAGGAGGGGGAAGCAACTTGAGTTAGGGCACATTCCATTCATTCCACTCGGTGATGTCGCGACAAAGAAAAGAAATTGCAGCGGGAAGCAATATACGCTTGTAGGAAGCACAATCGAATGCATGATGACTCGCCAGAAATTTTCACTATGAAAGTGAAAGTTCTATCGCGTAATTTTGGGTTAAGTTTTCAATGAAAAATAGAGGTTAAACAATTTTTTTTGGAGAGGGGATCCGCATTCGTATTCGATTTGTTTCAGTGACATAGAGGTCTCCATTTGTGGCAGTTGCAATCAACTCTGAGCTATGCGCAGGCCAGTTAAACAAGAGAATATCTGAACGTTAACTCGACAAAATGGAAGGTAAGCAGAAGGCATCAGCATGATCAGGGCAAGCTTCTTTTAAAAAGCTGGTTCCATCTCGTTTCATTGAAGCATGAATGTGGACTGTGCCGCACGATTCCAGAAAACTTCAACTACTTAAATAGCGAGTGAAAGAGGAGTGCCACCAAAAGAAGCGAGTGAGCAAAACATTAATGCCAATGTCCTCCGCAATTAATTGCTCCATGATTTTACCAATTTTCTGTTCAACTAGAAATTTATCAAAGAGTCATGTTATTTTCAAGTTACTAATACGATAAACGTGAATGTATAATGCAATATTGGCAGAAACAGTCTTCGTTTTATCGGTTCAGCACATATTCGTACAAACGAATCACATGCATTGATAATATGTACTGCCATATGTTTGCATTAGCGCTTTATTTTCAGAGAGTATATGCGCAAATTAATTCTTAAGATAAGAGAGTACGCTGTAAGTGTGCTTAATAGGCGTCGTATTTGTTGAAGGGTATTTTGAGTGATGGACGTTAACAGAGTTTGGCTTATCACATGCACCTCTTGGGTAATAACACATAGCATCCGAGAATAGTTCATTTGTGGTGCCGGTGGGCTTGTAGAACGGTTCATCGTTAGCCAACTAACTGACTACCTATGGCTAACGCATCGCATGTTACACAACTCGTTCTGCTAGTACTGATCTGTATTGGTGTCCTCGCGACTATAGGCATCTCGATTGCAACCGTTATTAAGGTCTACAAGAACAAGGGTTCAACGTCATCCAGAGGTGAAGTGTCTCTCAGTTACAGCACAAGAGAGGCGTTACGAAAATCAAACACGTTATTCCCCTACCAGCCCATCAGATTTTTTTGGAAGATCAAAGATGACGATTTTTACCATATCTCCACTGGTTATTTCCAAGACATCAACTTGATCAGAGTGCTTTTTATGAGTTACAAAGCTTCATAAATTTCATTCAGCAAATACCTCTTATTGGCTGTTTTCCACTCAATGGTAGCTTTTCACTTGCTCCGCACTGAGGCTCTAGAAGGCTTTTTTAAAAATATTATCAACCTCTCCACGCCCTCATGAAACTAAAAAAGATGGGATGTATATATGCACTAAGAACGGAGCTTCATATGCTCAGAGTTAAAATGACATCAATGCCGACTGAGGCTGCCGTCAGAATTATCTCGGTGATTAGTAACCAGCTGCAGTACATGGTAAGGAAAGGTATTTTTACGAATCTTCTTGTATGGAAAAAATTTCTTGTTGGAAATCGAGCTAAGCCGAACCACCTCTTACCTTTCGTCGAACAAAAGCATTCCTATTCTTCTTTGAATGAAAATCAAAAATTGAGCAAAAAGTGTTGGGATTTTTCCTGCTTCGCGACAGCAATCCCAAAACGTAAAACAGTTTGAGCCGTATTTTTTGAATTTTACGCTTCTTCTTCATCATTTGACCGAAAAATAAAGTATTAAGAAGTCGTCTGTAATCTCAATGATGGCAGCTTGCTTTCATACCATAATTGAGGTATATTGCGCAATTGTATCAGTTTGTAGCCGATAGAAATCAAAGAGCTCATTAAATCTTATCTTATACTGTGAATAAACTAATGTCACGCATTTAAAGTTGCACCAGTTTAGTCGAGTTACCGACTACTCCTCCACCGGTTTTCCGCTATACGAATGAACGAGTCCCCACAAATGGTCCACTAGCGGTTCCGTATGCGCAAGTGACAGACCTCTTCCAGTCGATGATCAACATCAGTGCAGATCCGTGTAACGACTTCTACACCTTCATGTGTGGTAACTACAACAATCCAGCTGGAATGAGTTTCGAAGAGCTCGATGAGCGCAATATGCGTCTTATTGCTGATAAAATAAACGACCCCGTCTATAGAAATTCAGCGGTAATTTTTATCGGCTTTTGCAACAAGTTCCTTTCACTGCAGATTAAGTTCTAAACTATGAGAGAACCGGTGAAATGATTGAATCGAGATTTGATGCAATTTTCCAAGCACATTCACTCAATTTTTGTCCTGCTAAACTTGTTCCCCATTTTCTAAAGCAAGTGCCCATCTCGACAAGTATTTTTATTATGCTCAGCATTACAATTCGCCAGCAATAGTTGCTAATTGCCTAATTAGGATTTTGGAAGCGATATATCATTTCATCTGATAATGGCAAAGGAGGCTGTTTAGCAAGAAAAATTTAACATTGTGAAGGGGACAAAACCATTTTCAACAACATAAGTCAAGATAAACCAAGGGAGTGTATTTTCCTGTTGGAGCGCCGCCAAAGTTTAATCCCATAAGGGGATCAGAAACATGCGATCTTGTCGTGGAGAAGACATAGCTATTATCCGATAAACTTCCCTTTGCATTCCGCTGTTAGGAAATCAAAGTGCGATGTATTAGTCCGTTGAAAACTATGTAAATTTGCTTCGATTAGAAGATATTTCCACCATAGAATTAAAAGTTATAATTGCAGTCGTCAAAACCAATGCAGCAACTCTTCTATTACTTCGATACTTGTAAAACAGCATTCAGCGATTGGTCTGCGATAACACGAGACGCTTCATATGTTAAATCGAAGCTAAGAATTTTCCAATCGGTAACGAGCCTTCCATTTCCCCTTTTGCAACAAGACGCCACCAATCTAGCAATGCCCAACAGTACGATCCTCGCGACCGCTATTGGTTATTTGGAAGGCGTCCTTCAGACGTCAACATTTTTAACGTCAGGTATTGATACGAATTGGCGGCATCCACAAAGCACTCAAGGTTACATGCTGATGGTTGATCAAGCATCACTCACCTATCCTGCATCATACTATCTGAAGGCATGGAATCTTATAAAGGCCGGGTATCGCGAACGTGTAATGACGTGGATGAACCAGTTAAAATCGTCATTAAATCAAACACAACTTAGCCGAGATGTCGAGGAAATGATGAATTTGGAGTTGCGATTCGTGACAGAATTAATGACCGATGCGACCACTCGACGCAACTTTGCACGATCGTATAATCGCTATACGATAGCGCAAGCAAGTGCACAATATCCTTTCCTCGATTGGAGAATATATTTACAACAAATTTCCACCCATGCTGATCGAAGTATTCAAGCCATAATACTTCATGATGAGTTCGAATTCATTATCATGGAACCAGCCAAGCTCGCCAAGTTGGGCAGCTACTTAAGCAGTGGACAGTTCACTGCACGTGCTATTGTTAACTACCTTTACTATCGCATTATTGATACATTCGGTTCATATATGCCAGCGATCAAAGGTAAGATCTATGAGAAACCCGAAGTGAGAAGGCCACGAGTTGGCCATCCGAGGGGAATTCGTAGACGTTCAACATCGAAATTCAAACTTACCGCTTTGGACGCGGCTTGTGCTGCACTCACAATGGAAAACATGCAATATGCAAACGCTCGAGTATTCATTGATGCACTGTACCCGACTCCAAGCGATCGTGTAAGACTTTGTAGTTTCATCATTGTACAGAGTTTCTACAGGGAAGCTTGTTATTCACATAGATTTTGCTGGGGCTCAAGAAAACCTTGTAGGAGGAATAAAATGCTCGGGTAATATCGTATGCAGATTCTTGGAAAATTCCTATGATATACAACGACCAACTAGCTCTTATGAATGTACTGAAGCAGAAAGTGAGTTCAGGAATAGGTCCAATGCTAGACTGTCTAGTTCTGGCTAAATATTGTTGAAGATCACTCCCCGATTTATTTTTAATGCAAAGAACTAAAATGCCCATTTTCTCAGGAGATGACGCTGCCATTTGAGAAGGCGATCTTCACTTGTCAACTTTCAAGTGAACTTCATTGTTAACAGTCCGACGCTTACAACTAATATTTTGTGGTTGTCAGAAATAAGCTCCACAGGAATGGGAAATTTGCATTTATGGTCAAAAGTTCATTGTGAGAAATGCAAATTTTGCAGTAACATAATGACGACGACGATCACAGTAGGTTCGAAAGAATTGTCTGGGGGAAGCGCGACGAAGCATGAGGACGAGGAGAAACAGAACATCTAAAGAGAGAAAGTAATAAAAACTCCTTGTTGGAACTTCGTTACCAGCAGATATAAAGGTTTCAATTTTCCAGCTGGCAATACGAAAAAACTTCGGCCGCCTAGTGGAAAGTGTGATCGCTGGGTTTCGTAGCATGATCGATCAGCTGAACTGGATGAGAATATCATCGAAGAAAGGAGCATATAATAAGATTGATCAACTCGTCAAAAATATCGCGTATCCAGATTTCATTATGGATGATGCCCTCCTTACCAATTATTATGCTGCACTCGATATCACGTATGGTGATTCATACACAACAATGACTGAGAAGATCTACATTTTCGACATACGCACCTCATACAAAACACTGACATTCAATCAGACTCGCAGGGATAATTTTAACGGTCCCCCAGCTGCGGTAAACGCTTGGTATCAGGTAATTTACATTTAATATCCAGAAAGAACAGAGAGCAGAGGTGTATTTAAGTCAACACGTACCTTGCTAACCCAGTCAGTCCAAATTAGTTGTGTAAAACAGAGCAGCAATGTTGGCAAATGCGTACATTATTTTCTTCATTCACAGCGTCATTAATACTTTTGACTCGACGAACTGTCCGCTAAAGCAAAACACAAATAAAGTTCCAAAACATGGAGATACCTTCAGGTGGAAAAGAACTCATTGGAAGTGACCAAATATACTAAAATGACGGTAGAATTTTTAAACTTCATCCGACTGCAATTTCTCCCCATGTGGTGTTAAGGATCGCTTTATATATATATATATATATATATATATATATATATATATATATATATATATATATATATATATATATATATATATATATATATATATATATATATATATATATATATATATATATATATATATATATATATATATATATATATATATATATATATATATATATATATATATATATATTATATATATATATATATATATATATATATATATATATTGGTTGTTCATGCTGACGAAACGAGTGGGGTGTTTTTATTGTTTTAATGAAGTCCATCTTCGTCTTTTTTCCTTAGTCCGAGCCTTCCCGATGTTCTCTGGTTGTGCCTCGAATTTCATGGCTCAAGTAGTTAGTGATGTAAATGGGCTCTAAATGAAACTGAGCCGGATTCTGGAAATAGCCCAACTGTAAGGTGATTCATTATGTCATTTCAGCCTGAGGTCAACTCGATCACCTTTCCAGCAGCTATTCTGCAACAACCTTTCTACGATCCGAAATGGCCCGCATCAGTGAATTATGGGGGCATTGGAGTTGTTGCTGGACACGAACTGACACACGGTTTCGATGATGAAGGCGTTCAGTGGGATGGGACTGGTGTGCTCTATCAGTGGATGGATAACAGCTCCTATGCAGCATTTCAAGTACGGCGGTGACAACTTATGTTCCTACCTCCATTTTTAAACTTCTTTTCACATCCACCCTAAATTTCATTTTATCGTCGTTCATTCTTACCTTCCCTTTTTCAAATTTCATGGCGACTAATTCCTCTAGGGTGTTTCTTTTTAAAAAAAGACGTTTATGTTTAATTTGCATTTGCCTTTTCTTACTTAATTCCTTGAAGCACAAACCATCAATCGCACAAGTGAATGTTTTCTCAACAAATTTCCATGTGGCATTTGGAATACTTTATAAAATGGAAATTGTTTACATAGGGGACACAGTAGAAGGATATATTAATATAATCGCCAACTGACATTCAAATTAGCGGTCAGCTGTCAACCTTCACGTGAGAGTAGTTCACGATGTTAATTCAGTATGCTCAGCGTAACAGTAGCTGCTAGGAAAGCATTCAGCTGGACCATAGATTCGGGTCAGTAAACGAGAAACCCGTGAAATATTAATCCTCAAAGTAATATTTAGCATTTGAAAGGGCATGGCAAATTCATATTAGATTGAGCCGTGTGTCCATATCAGTTGAGTATATCTATTAAACAACACAACAACACTGACACAACACTGCATTTGCAACATTCGCCTCTCTGTAGTAGAACTGGCTAGAATACAATCGACTAGGGCAAAAGTAACAAGTGAAATGGTTAATTTTTTCAACGTTTTCACTCATCCCCTAGGTAGAGCAATTTACGTCACATTTGATATCATCAACAAAGTCGCTGGCCACCACCCGAGATTGTCAGCTGTTTGAACAAGGTCATGCAAATAACCAAATATCTGTCATGGTCCTTTCTCTGTAGAAAAGCGCTTGCAACTGTGGTTGGCGACTTTGTTGTTCTCGAACAGCAGTGTTTCTCGACTTACGAGCAGTCAAGCTTTATTGAAGCAATCTGACGAATCTCACTGATCCATTGTTGATTTCTGCGCGGGTTCGAACTCTAGCTGTTCACGGAAAACCGCAAGAACACAGAAAGAAAAAAAGTTTTTCAGTGAAAGAAAATTTATTTCTCTTTCAATTCAAAAAAGTTCGACTCCTCTTTCCCTTCGGCTGATGAGTTTGTTCGCTTCTCTCACTTCGCCTGAAAAACTTTCAGCTTACTTTGTTCGATTTGGTTTAAAAACTACGTGGTCGTCACAGCAGTTGTTCCATGAGGCGGACACAAAATCCATGGAGTTCCAAATCTCTCTTCGACTAAACCTTTAGGAAAAATTTCGCTCCTCTCGTTTACAGAAGAAGTCATGTCGAAAACGCTGTTGGTGATTCACTCCGTTGACCCCTCCCAACAACGGCAAAAACCACTTGATCCCTTGCTTTGTGGTATACACACTGCAGATTGGGTGCGACCCGTATCAAAAGTTGCTCACAACAATCACTTCACTGTTTGCAGCTGAAAAAACAAAGTTCCAATAACGTCGACCTTCCACCATATATAACACTATCACTACAGTTTGCCACGTCTTAGATCCCACGCGCTAGACTTTCGGTGGCTTATCGATCGTTAAATTTTGCGCCTTTCGTGTCTTGGCAGCTTGCCAATTTTCGGGTCGTACGCTTGTAATGCATTGTCAACGTTTCACTGCTGCATTGCAATTCACCAACGCCACTTCACCCACTTGCTTTTCCGCAAGAAGTTGTTAATGATGAGCGTATATGCGTGCTCCTTTAATGCTACAAACGCTTTAAGGGACAGCAAAGTGAATAAGTTATCGCACAGAATGACATAGCGAAAAAAGCTACGAGGATGTATCCTTGAAGCTCTAATCTCTTTTGTTCGATTATAATGGAAAGTCGTACTAGGATGATTTAAGAACATGGCGGAATGCGTTGTCAAAGAGTATGGCGGTTTCTGCCCTTTGCCGAGCACTTATGAGCCTTCGAACTGCATTGACGGCTCGCAGACACAAGGAGAGAACATTGCCGACAACGGTGGTGCGTTAATTTTTTCACACGAACTAGTTCAAATCTCGCGACGTCTGTTAAAAATATCCAATAAAATAGATGAGCTGACCCGGAAGAGTGGGTCTTAAGGTCAGGAAGTGAACAAATAGATTAGCGCTTGAGAGCAATAGTGGTCACTAAAAACCTGTAACTTTTGTGCTGAAAAGTACTGCGGCAAATTTCATAGTGAAATCAGGCCTGTTCAGACTTTATCCATTCAACTCCATGATTTCGCATTGCCTTCTTTCAACATTTCAATTTGATTTGAAGTCTGCCAATCAGTTCTCTTCAGTGCAAGATCACACGCACTTGGATTTACTTTTAAGGGATACACGCCGCATATCGAGCGTACAGGAATCATATTAATTTGAATGGGCCAGAGCCACTTCTAAACGGTCCGATAATGAGCCGGTTCACTCACGATCAGCTGTTCTTTATGGGTTTCGCTCAACTATGGTGCCAGCAGCCACCAAGCGACTCGTCCGAGCATGCACAGATTCTCATTGATGCGCACAGTCCTTCGAAATATCGGGTATTGGGCACGATACAGAACTACCCGGCGTTCCGCTCAGCATTCCATTGCCCTCTCAATACGAACTATGCCCCTGAAAACCATTGCAACGTTTGGGTGTCTACGGCTGAAGCATGTAAGCTTTCTTCAGATGCTTTCACAGATTGGTGCCTCCAACATTATAGCTACGATGATTGCCAGTAACTAAAAGCTAAGAGGCTTTCACCTTCATAAAATACATTGGTGCTGTTTCAGCTTTCCCTGAACACTGTTGCTATCAAAGATATGAGATTGATTCTACAAAACTTTTTTGCTCCATGCTGATGTCTTTCATTAAATGCATTTTCACTTAGCTTTGCCAATTGGTGTGTAAATCCACACGAAAGAGGAAGTTAAGCATTAAATATATGGAAATTTTGCTTCCACCCTAGTTGGAGGGAAGGGCAGCTGTTGTGGTGTCTCCTTGCTGCGCAGTCCCATTGAGACGTTATAAAGAATTAGTGCAGTTGAAGTTGAAGCATTATAATTGCAGCCTATGGAACTCCAAAGGAGCAAGAAAATAGCGAACTGAATGTGCCTCCAGCCCAACAAATGCAACCGAACCAGCCGGCAAAATATAATGCTTATCTGAATGCCGTGCAGCTGTTCAAGGACTCAGTGAACATGAAAGCCAATCCATGCACTGATTTCTATGACTACCTCTGTGGAAATTTCAACAAAATGGGCTCTAGTTTTTCGATCACCAATATAAAGAATTACCGTGAAATGGCTGCGCAAATGGAATTATCCAAATATAACAGTCCACAGGTAAGGTTAGCGTCCACTTATTGAACGTATATTAGCATTGTGCTACCACTGCTGAGAGAAGTTTCTTCACAGATTATTCTCCTGAAGAGTTCTCCCCTTAACTCTGCAAATCACGTTTTTCAGACAATATCCGCTCTAACGAAGACGATCAAATTCTACAAAGCTTGTAAGGCGGTTCATGCCGACTTTGCGAGCAATATCAGAGATGGTGCAGTGGTATTGAATGCACTCAACGAGTTCCAAAAAATAACCGGTCTGCAGTTTTCGATGGTCTACAAGCAAGGTGTCAACTACACTCCCAACCTTGACAAAATCACGCTCGCAAAAGCTATAGGTCATTTAAATAGAAAAGGTATCGACACACTACTCACAGCAGTCGTTGACACCAACTGGGAGGCACCTGAACATTACAAATTCTTCTTCGACCAAAATACGCTATATTATTCGAAGACGTACTATACTCAGACTGCTTGGAATACAATATATAGGCCGTATAAGACGAACACCATCAACCTATTCAACCAGTTCGCTGCGCTGATCGAGGTAACTGAACTTCAAGATTTTAACTCTTTATTTTGAATAACACCGCCTAACATCGGCTGCTACGTGATTTTATAAGGAGCGTCCATTCTGCCGAAACCGCCATCTCTCAGAAGTCAGCGAAAATTCCTTTCGGTTGCCGGTTTCCACATGTTACTTGGCATTATGCAAATGGGCACAACAGTGAGATCTACTTGCTTCCACAGCCACTTTAACTTATAGTTTGTCGTTGAGCATTTTGCTGGAATTGTCTCACGTCCGTTTCAGGTGACATTGGATCAAATTACGCTCAGCAATGACGTGGATGCATTACTGAATTTTGAGAAGATGCTCGCCAATTCCTACAGTACTAGCGATACAGTTCGACGACAATTTAAACGTTCTTATAATCCGTACAATATTTCAAAGGCGGAGGCACAGTTCGCATTTATCGATTTCCCAACGTATTTTGCGAACTTGGCCGGCAATTTCGAAGAACTTGCCAAATATTTTGCCAGCCAAGAGGTCACTTTTTTGGTGATGGAACCGGAGGTGATTGAGAAATTGAGTGCAGGTTTTGTTGGTAAAAGGTTTGATGCCTCAGTGGTGGCCAACTATTTCTTCTACCGAATTTTGGCGGAAAACAGTGCATTCTTGCCGAAACCTGCCAACTACCGACCGTTGGAGATTCTCTCCGATGAGATCTTCATAGGAAGGCCACGTCAAAAATCGCGTCGTCCTGTGCCATTCGAGGGACCGGTCGATGAGGAACAGTTGCAAATACGATGTGCAAGCGAGACGGTCTCCGAGATGCAATACGCAAATGCGAGATTCTTTATTGACCACAACTATCCTGATCAGGCGTCTAGAGATCGAATCCAAGAGTACGTTGTTGGCGGTTTCATAAATGAGTGAGCAAATGGAGAACTCCGTATCATGGAGTTTTTAATCCCGTCAGGCAATTACTTGTGCTCCAAAGACTAGTTGCACATACATTTGAAAGGCCTGTTATGATCATGAACAAGTATTGTTTCTGTGTGGTTCATCTCTGGCCTTGAGCACGTCAAAGAAGGAATAAAAATACGGTCACTGAAATTGAAGCATCAACTTCAGGGCATCCTCTAAAATTCGGACTGGACCTCGCCGATGCGAACTTTTCTGAATGCCAACTTCAAGCAATTTTTTCCTACTAAAACATCACAAATTTTGACAGTTATATAAGTTGCAATAGCAATATTGATTTCCTCAACTTGCGTCTCAATTAAACAATGTTAATCGAAGTTAATAGTCCCATTTTCTCTCAACTTAGAGAAAGAATTTTGTGAAGTTCTCTGACACTTATGCATATTTCATTCTCAACATCAATGTAACGGTTGTCGCTAAGTGACTCCCGACTGAGTGTGAACGCTTTCGAACACTATCTTCATCGATTGCCTTAAAACAGTAACGAATAACGACGCGGTACCTGCTGCGGAAAATTGGCTTTGCATCAACCTTAGTGAACAGTCTCGTTGGGTACAGAAAGTTGGGATCATCCATCAAAGGCATCAGTAGAGAGCTGCAGTCAGCATTCCAGTGATTTTTAAGACAACTGCTTTCAGGTCGATAGGCAAGGTGATCGCCAATATTATACTATCATTTCGCGGAATGCTGAACAGCCTTCAGTGGATGGACGACTCTTCCAAAAAGGGTGCATATATGAAACTCGATAATCTTGAGAAAAATATCGCCTATCCGCCATTTATCGTTAACGATACATTGCTGGATGAATATTATGCGGATTTGCTCTTTGCAAGCACAGACACTTATTTCGACATGTTAAGCAAACTCCAAGCCTTCAACTTTCGAATCTCGTATAAATCGTTGCTATATAACACCAAAGTGGATCGTAAAGATTTTCTTGGAGCTCCTGGAATCGTTAATGCATGGTATCAGGTATCTCTCTTTGAACTGTAATATCTCAACTAGCTCGTGAGCAGACAAGTAGTAGTCAAAGGACCATTCAAATAATTTGCACTTATAGTAAAAAAATTCAGGCATTCGGGGAAAGAGTTCGTTTGAGGGAATAAAATTTTGCAGTTAACATGCAGCAGACCTAGCAGGTGTACCAGGTATTTCTCGATTTTGTTCTCAAAATACGCTTCAAATTCTAACGTTGTGGAATTGTGGAACGTATATGATTTAGGAGTGGTGCTCTATGTTAATATATGCAAAAATGGCAATTTCTTTCCAGCCAGAATTGAATTCGATAACGTTCCCAGCCGGAATATTGCAACGACCGTTCTACGATGAAAACTGGCCGGCATCACTCAACTATGGTGGTTTGGGAGTGGTGGCAGGTCATGAGTTGACGCACGCGTTCGATGATGAGGGAGTACAATGGAATGATGCGGGTGCTCTGCAGAAATGGATGACGAATGCTTCGGATAGTGGTTTTAAAGGGATGGCACGCTGCGTTGTTAATGAATACAATGGGTTCTGCCCACTGGCCGGAACCGGAAAGCAACCGTCCTGCATTAATGGCGAGCAGACACAAGGCGAAAATATTGCCGATAATGGAGGTTGCAGTTATTCTTCTTCGTCGTCCGCGTTCCCGGAGAATTTTGCAAAAAATTGGGCAAAAGTCGAGACATACGGACATTTGCGAAATCTTACAGTGATTATGAAAGTTGTGCTCAAAAAGCTCCCCTTTCACTCGCTTCGCAGCAAGCTGTACTTCACTCTGCGAATATTCATTTACGTAGAACAAATAACTGAAAAGTTTGTACGAATTTGAATATGAATGTGATATTTTTATATTTGATAATTATGATAGAGTAGGTGTGTTGGACTCGATAGATTGATGAAAATATCAGAGAAATATCATTTGACGGATGAAAATAACTATCCGGAAAATTAGATTCTAAGAAAGATGGAAGAATAAAACAACAAATCCCCACAAAAAACATTATAGCAAACCGAAATAAAATATGATCACTCTCAATTTGAAAACAAAGTTTATATTTGTGCATAAATTACATAGAGCTCCAAAAAACTTGCCGTAGCAGCGTTAATTGAGGTTAATGCTTGGTAGTCTCGTTGAGATCGCTGTCCCACTTTCCTCATTCGCACGTTGAAATTTTAAAATCGAATTTTGCTCGGAGAAGCTGGGACAGTGAATTTGTGTTTTCTTCACACTGGTTGAGTTGGATCATTATAGCATTACTTCTATCGTCTATGATCATTCAACCTGAGGGTACTTTATCTCGACATAGGAAGCAGTTAGTACTATTTTCAAGTAGATATCAGCTATAAGATTCTTCACGTCTAATTAACTGGAAAATGATGTCAGTGAAGAAACAAAATGTTGGAATTTATGTTGCGTCACCACTCTCAATCTACTTTTATAGGTATACACGCTGCTTGGAACGGCTATCAGACTCACGTCGCTCTTGGTGGGCCAGATCCACAGTTACCGGATCCTCTTTTTGGTCAATTCACGCACGACCAGCTCTTCTTCATGAATTTCGGTCAAGTTTGGTGCAGGTTGAAACCTAGTAACGATGCGCTTTACCAACAAATTATGACTGACCCACACAGCCCATCAAAATACCGCGTCTTCGGCACCATTCAAAACTTCCCTGCCTTCCGCAGTGCATTCAGTTGTCCACCCGACTTGCCCTATGGTCCAAAGCAGCATTGTTCAGTATGGGTGCCTAAAGAAGTGCCTTGAGCTATGAGCTTTGTTCTGTCTTATCAAGATAAAATTTAATTCTCTCAAACTGCAGCGAGGGCATCGCATTTTTGTGCCTAAATCCATCTTTCCATGAGCTGTCCCGGAACGAAATCTACCAAATAGTTTTGCGGCACCATTTCAAAGACAACATAATCCGGTATGTCCCTTTTTTCATTAAAAACTGCGTACTTTTGGAGGTCTTATATTTTAGTTCAACGTGGAAAACAACGATGAATTAGTGGTAGAAAACCAGATACGAAAATTTTGATGAAAATAATGCAGTGAATATGCAAAAAGTGCGAATACGATGGTGCTGACTGCCTCAGGCCTAAGGTCAACTCTATGAATATCCTGATCATATTCTCAATATAACTCCTTGTTGATTATCAGTAGCTTTTGAATAAATCCACATCTTTTAAATGTCGTTTGACTATCTGCCTATATTGTTTTCTTCATTGCTAATTATATATTCTAATTGCATAAAATCATTCGACGGATAATAAATAACGCGAAGACCCACTCATTTTTCAATATGCTGTGAAAAATGAGATGAGAGGGAAAAATGAGATAACGCGAAGACTCAAATTTCTCCGTCCTGCTAGCAAAATAGTTGCATGATTTTTACCACATCGGTGTTCACAATGTCTGGCTTCAGAGAAAGATCTTCAAGAAGAAGCAAATGTTTGCTGCGCAATGAGGCATTCCTTCCATCCTCATTCATTCGGTCGCATTCTTTGTTCTCAAGTTTTTAGCCCCCATTCCATCGATTTCAAATGCGGTAAAAATAAAGAGCCAGAGTTTTCTCTCAAGAGAATGGATCTTCTAAAATCACATTTTTTCGCCATGAACTAAATATCTCACCTTTGATACTTGACCGAATTGACCATCGGAAGCGATTCATGTTGTGTCGACAATTTAGTGAGCCGAAACGCACGCCTTGACGTCGGAACTGTTTCGTAAAACGTAAAACGCATTGCCGAAAATTTTTAGCATTACCATTTTGTTTTATCGAGATCTATGACAGCTGTTAAGAAGGACTTGATCAGCGACCAACGGAAAAATATTTATCAAATCACTTATCTTGTCAAAGACTATTCTGTGATTCTTCTGCAGAAAATAGGAAGCACCAAGGAAACCGAACCCTCCTTGAGGAAACAAAAACGCTCGAAAATCTAGACGTTTACTGCAGAATTTAAATACTGTGTGATAAAAACGTCATTATACAAACAAAGTACATAACTGCACCTCGAATTCCATTGCAAGATGAACTTGATACATAGATGAGAGACCAGTAAAAACAAGAAAAATTCCGCTTCATATAATTGCATGCTTCAGTGCACACTTTAGTTGTACTTGAAAAAAAATCACTCGACTATGGATGCATTCGATATACTAATTTTGCCACTTGTCTGTTGTATAAATAACTATTCTTTTCTATATTTTATGGTTTGAAGTAATTGCTTTCGAATGATTCGATAAGCAAATTTCCTTCGCATTCTGACTCATTAAACTTTGGGTTCTCTCTTGCGGAATTTCTGCTGGAAATTACTACCAGTGCAATTCAAAGTGAATGTCATTTATTTAATTTACAAGCAACATTGGCATTTTTTTTGCATTTGACTGCTTTTTTTGATGCATCCGTTTGTTAATTTTCTTCGTACTTATAAAGAATGATACAATAATAGTCTCAGAAACCGATTAAAATTTGCATGCATAACAAACAATTCATTGAAGACGTTCTTGTTAATTATTTGACCACCGCCATCAGTATAGCCGATAAAATCGTTGAGAACGAGAGAAAAACAACCCGCTGACAAATCGTTTTCGAGCATAGATCTTGTGAAGAAATAATTCACTTTTGCTATCGAAAATGACAGCGATGCTACTAACGATCAGAATTCGGTTTTTTTTTTTCCGCGGAGGGCAATTGAATTTTACATCCTTTCTGAGAGGAAAAAATATGGAACATGTTTTTGAGTTTTCTGATGGCATCACTGCCGTTTGGCTCGCTAGTTACTTATCAGTTGCTTTCGAAAGAGGAATTTCCTTAAGGAGACGATTAAAGGACTACCCAGTCTACTAGAAATATTTGAACTAACGCAGCGTTTGTAAATTAGAAAATTTTTTATACGAAAAGACACTTCCGACAGTAGTTTGAAAAACGCTTTCCATGAAAATCCGACACTCAAATAAACGAGATATCGGACATTTTTGCTATATTATAAACCCAGTAAAAATAGAAGGAAATGTTGGAAAACATATGTACCAATGATTTTGAATACCTCTCACCGTTAGGGGCAAACCTTGCATAAGCGATCGTTGAAAGTCCAAACCATGATGCAAATTACTACTTTTGCTAGATTCCAGAATCACCACTTTTCGCGATAGTCTGTGGTGCATAACAAATACTCGACGGCGTACATTCTGAGAATCCATCAACACATAAAAGAAAAATGACCCGAAAGTGATAAGAAACGACCGATTATACGCATAAACAGCACAATCGTTTGAAAGTGAGTTGCCTCTATTTGCAAAACAATCGAACATCCGACATATTTAACCATATACATATAGATAAGATCCTTTCTGAAATGATGCACTTCTAGGACATATGATTTTTCAAAGGAGGTATCCATCATGAACAAGAATTCAAAAAATCCTTAGTGAACAACAAACTGGTATCACTGAGCGCAGCAAGAAATGATGCAGCAATATGAGCAAATCTTATTTGCACATCTGGATTGCCTGCCGCCCAAGGCGTGTACGATTCGTTTCCTTGTAAGGGCTTCAATATCACCTCGACAAGCGAAACTAATCTGGGCTGGCGATAGTGACAGGCGTCTCGCAAAGGGTCCGATTAGTGTAGACAGGTGTAGTAGATGATAAGATGGAATAGAATGCGGCCTTGTGTTTGTCTTCATAGTAAGCCATGCAACTATAATAGACAATGATGTATATATATATATATATATATATATATATATATATATATATATATATATATATATATATATATATATATATATATATATATATATATATATATATATATATATATATATATATATATATATGCGTCCTCACGCACATACTACACAACTCAAAGAATATGCAGGCAATTCAGGCAAAAAGGTAAAATTGTAACAAAATTCATGTGCTGCTGTTTCTAGCGTGCAGGATGAATACGGTTAACCTTGTTTTACCTTTATTTAACTGCGAGCACGTCTCCCTGAAACTGCAGCATAAGAGAAAAGTACTGTGATAAGCTGTGTACGTTTATGACAGAAAACTTCAGCGCATTAAAGCATCAGCGAAACAAGCGATCGTTATATGTAAGCTTGTTTAGCCGGATTTCAGGTACGAAACTTGGCGTAAATTTAGGCAAACTGCAGGTGTTTAAATAAGGAAGGATACTGCAAAGGCAACTGGACTACTCAGCGCAACATAGCTCTTCCTGAAGGTACCACTGCTTCAAGCATAACTGTACTACTCGGTGCAATCTGGTTTGCGACTTATGAACCCATCTCTTCCCGTCTATGTCTTTTTTGCTGCACTGGATTGCGGCGATTCTATTTTCCGTATTTACCCACCACAAACCTGAAGACTCAGTTGGTCCACTTGAAGTTCCTATGAATGAAGTTTCATTAGGTCATTAAGTAGAGGATCCATAGATACGAAGATAGAAATTCATAAACCTCAAACAAGATTGCGCCGCATAGTTTAATCACGTTTGAAGCAGCAATATCATCGGAAAAAAAGGTATAGCTCGCTAACTGGGCCACAACATTTGCAACACGCATCAGATTGTGAGATGTTTCGTCTGAGATTCGAATAACCTCAAAAGTATTGAGATGTGGATAATCAGTAGCAGTGTTTGCAATACCTGCTTTTAGCAATCTTCTCATAACCTAACTTCATTTCTTTACACTACTTTAGCCTCAAAAAATGATATACTGAGTATTACTGTGTGCTAGAGGACTACTGCAGCATTCAATGTTTTTGCTCTTCGAAGAGATCTAAACTAAGTGACATAGCCGCTCCGAATGAAAGAGCATGGTCTAATGAAGGCATGATACACTGGTCATCTAACTTGTCGTTCTTCGCAGATAGGAAATCCAAACCAGAGTTGTAACAGCTGTCCTGATCAAAGTTTCTCAGCGGCCAGCTTTTTGGATCAGGTTAAAAATAGGCGATTTATCATAGAAAAACTGGAACTCGAAATTTTTTGAATTCAAACCCCGCTATCCGGAGCGCAAAAATTTGAGGAACGGTTAAGATCCCTCGAAAGCTTCAATTCTTGCTTTCGTTTGATAAAGTGCAAAGTCGAAAAATTGGAAATCATCTCAAACTTTGATTTCCTTAGCATACCCTCGTTATTTTTAGACTGACTTTGATGGTTTACGCATCATTCGGCTTCGAATACAAGCTATTCTCCTATAGTGCTGGTCCTGTTATGGAATTTTTTCGAAGTCCAGAAATCCTAGGGAGAAATCCAAAGTTCACATCTTCGAAGCGTCAAGGCGCCTACAACAGGCTCCATACTGGCCGTAATCGTTTCATCTAGTTATCTGAACAACCAGGAGACCAAATCGCGTTGAAATTTGTGAGGAGCTGTTGCAGCTTGTGTTACGAGATTTCTAAGGCTTATTGACCACCTTGCATTCGTAGAAGTCTTTACTTCTTTTCAAACTGCCAGTTTTACCAGAATCGCCTGTGAAATCGAATATATGATAGGCGGATAGGCGTACATCACACGCTGTCCCCGTACGTATCCCTAACCATAAAGTCGCCACAAAGCATATTTTCAAAAATCTGTATATGCCCTCAAAATTCCCAAAACAAACATCAGCCAAATCCCTAAGCAAACATAACAACGCGCGCAGTACTTTCCATATCGCATCGATTTGCCAACATCTTCAACGCTGGATGGAAAACCGCAAAATATTGCTAGTATACAAAATGTTGAATATAACTTCACCTCAAAAATTAAAAACGCCCACCTGTAAATAACAGTCATCTGCCAAACGTGAACAACAGCCAATAAAAGGAAACCCAACACAGAAGCAGAAACGAGCACAACAATGAACGTATCCGTTGCTGGTTGTTCAGCGGAATGTCCTGGAAGGATATGTCGGCGTGTCTTGGAGTTCCAGAAGGCGGAAGTAACGTGGAGTCAAAGGTGAACAAACAGAATATGGATATGTGTGCTTTTTTTCGCGCAAAAACATAGAAGCAATTGGCGAACCCAGCAACCATCAAATTTCTGTTATAAAACCGTGCGCAGTTGCAAAATCAGCTCGGATTAATCAGAAGAAATGTGCAGAAACGATTGACTTCAGGTCAGATCAGTTTTCTAACGCTGTGTCATTTCAGGTTTCAGATTTGCAAAAGCTTCTATACCGCTGCAGGTTTCGTGTAATCCCCAATTTCCTATCCTTAAGCAAGTCCGGGTAATAGTGTTTGGAAAGTAATGCCGACGGCAGACCTTCAAAACTTCCCCGTCGCCACAAAATTTCCGGTGATGCGGTCAGAGGAATTGATTTTTTAGCCCAAAATTCGGACATCCGTATAAATTATTCTTGAATGGTTATTAATTTGTGAGTTTAAGGCAGCATAGCTAAAACCTGAGTTTACCTGAGCCTAAAAAACTGAGTTTAGCTCAATAGCCTCGATATTTTCTTGAGAAATTCAGATCGGGCAAGATCCGACCGTGAGCATTTACATACATTTTCATCCGTTCTTCACAACGAATAATCCATACGAGAATAGTTTCGAATGGAACTCACCGATAAACTGCCTCAACGTTGGATAATTCATAGCAGTAAATGCAATAATGATTAAGGCCATCAAAATGCAAACAACAATATGAACACCCTAAATGAAATATTTATTAAATCGGCGAACTCAGAATGAAAAGAGCGAAAGCAATTGCCTCTTCCACTAGCCCATGGAGAATTCAGAGTGCTAATATATCAATGAGCCTTCCTTCAACTACTAATACTTGTGCAAAATTGATAGTCACACATCACATTGCATTAATTTAAGTTACAGAAACGAGACTGAATATGCAATAGGGAACTTGAGTTTGAGAAGAACATTTTGTCGTAAAACCTGTCGAATCGTCACTGATCATGAAAATAAGTCAAAAATTTCCGGAATAGTACAGCTGTACAAAGGCATTCAAATCAACTCGAGGCAAAAATATTTAAGCGTGACTTGAGGTACCGATATGCTTGAACGTGCGTGACATCGTTTATGCCCTCAATGCTGCTGCTCGTACGAACATCAGTCTCAATGGACCCTTCTTTTTGCCACGGTGAACGAGGAAGATGCTTCTAACTAGTAAATGTGCTACCTATCTGCTAACTGGTAAATCTAAAAGAAATGTTAGCAAATCTCAAGTTTCTAACAAAACTAAGAGGAACACTACGAATATCACTGATGCTTTATAAAAACTTTGTGATGAAACTGATACTACGTGAGAAATTTGTGTGAAGCCGTCTCTAAGAAAACAGTGCAGTGGATCAGGAGCTTTAAGAAAAAGGGTAGAACCTCAGATACGACCCATGAGTGAACCATCCGCGCCGATCAATGCCGAAACGGTTGTCTTAACTGACAGTCTGTTTGGAAAGAATCAAAGAATTCCAAAGTAAAACGGAGAGTGAAGAAGCTGAGATTTCATTCAACTCATAAAGTCACTTTCTGATATTTCTAATTTCATCAAGTTGTTTTGCATGTTGGATGCTAAAAGCGTTGTGCTGAGACTGACGGAATCAAAAAGCAGATTTTTGGCGGTATTCGGTGGGTGCAACCTTTTCACGAAAGAAAAAGGGAGACTGCAGCATATTATAATGAGGAAAGTCTACAAAAACTGAAGAAGAGCTTGCTTCAAAAAATCGAGGAAATCCTCAATAAGCAGTCGTTTCTGCTATGACTGTGCATCTGTATCCTCTATGAGGGTTGCAGAAGCCGTTTTCTTTGATTTCCATTGCGAAGACTTGTCCCACATTTTTAAGAGCTCTGATTTGCGTATTATCATTTATTTTTGCTTTCGTAATTGAAGAGAAAACATTTGAAAGTGTGACCGTTCGAATGAATAGACGACGCCAAACACGTCACTTTAGTATCGCTTGTTTCAAGATGGCAACAGTTATTAAATGGGCTAGTAGTGTGGAAGCACAATGCGCGGAGGTGTGAGAATCCGAATGAATATTATATTGTTCAATGACTGCCACATCTCTAGTTATCCTCCTTTGGTGAGATTTGAAGAACTTTCATCGCAGCAAGCTTTTGATTTATCCTCGTAAAGCATAGCAAGCTGTTCTGGGGGTGTTTAGATACAGCCTTACACATAAAAGGCTAACAGTGCCATTAACAAATGCTATCAAAACATACCGAAATAATGAGGAACGGATAAAGATATTTGTGCTTCTCTTTGGCCAATGCATATATGCTCATTGAAATGATAATAATTGGTATACCCGTCCATACGAAAGCAGACGCCATTCCCAACATCAATCCTGCGACCATGAGTATCGTATAGAAAACGAGAAACAATTTTGTTCCACCCTTCAATAAAATGTCACTTGAAAAGCCAAAATGCTTCTTAACGTTTCTCGGAATATTTCGGGCGGTAATTTAATAAATCGATACCTGAAGCAATATCGGCTTGAAAAGAATTGGCCTATCAACTCCTTCGGGGATGAAAGTCTATTGATTCCGCTTTACCTAAGGGCGTAATTATTTCTCAAATTTTTGAAGAGGCCAATTTTCATTGGAAGACAACACATAACGATCACTGTTTTGTTCGAAAATCTTGATTAATTTAGTGAATTTCATTATTATGAGCGAGGATTTGCGTTGTTCGGAGATTTTTCGACAGCCGTTTCAACGTGGATTAAAATCGCAGAAGGCCATAAAAAACAGCGTCCGATAAAGCTTCTCGCACTATGAGCTCCCCTGTTTTTCATTTGCAAATTCCGTGATTGTGATTTTTTGATTTCCTTGGGTGATTAAAACCCTTCAGTCCTATATCAGCTGAGTATTTCTGTAAAAGGGATGGATCTCAATGAGTTAGGATATAAGTGCGTTGGCCGTTATTTGCTAACGCGTGCAAAAATTACTGAGCCGGGTATTAAACTTCAATTCAACCATTCGATTTTATGTCCGAATGCACCGGTGGATGTGGTAAACGGCACGATACCGTATTCACAGAAAAAAGTTAGGGCCCTTTGGAAGAAATCGATGAAACTTTGATACTCAAAGGCAACTCACATTCGGCGATTCTACATGTAAACGAGTCCCAAACGTCGAGCATGTCGAACTAAGCTTACTGTAGCAAAATTTATGCTTAATTATCCACCAATTTTGCTTAGCATAGACCAAAGAACGTCGAGAGTCATTTTGGCTTTCGAGCACGAGTACTCCCGAAAAATTCCAACAAACCTTTGTGGGCCATCTGACTAGATTTATGGATTCAGCTCCGATGCCTACTTTAGCACTACAAGTTATTTTCGATATTATATTCTATCATCCTCTACGATTCATTGAAACAAAATAAATGTTCATAAGCACGTAGCGGAAAATTGCTTAAAAGAGTGAAATTAATTAGCAAAAACAATAGGTGCACGCACACTACCTCGATATTTTATGCAGTCGTTCCGAACTGAACAAACATAAATGAGCGTTCAAGGGAGGACAAAGCGTTTCTTAAAGAGAAGTGCAATTATGTTAACTCTGCAAGCAGACATATGACGCGCAATCGAAGTTATTGGTTGACGGTGTTGCGTCCACTGTCACGCAAGAAGACCATTCATTCCAATGAAAAAATAATTGCCATAGCGTTGCTTCAAGTATCAAGCTCACTAACCACAGCATGTATCAATCCACAGCAACAACGATGCCTTCGAGCATTGTGCTGATATTCTTCGCGTTTTTCGAAATCGTCCGCACATTCCACCGAAACATTCATCGGTAAATGGTTGGTACGACTGTAACTGCTCTGATTTGCTGAAAAGGAGCGATTCTTTTAGTGTGGACATAAATTCATGAGGAAAATCACACATATCTAATAGTTTGCGAATACTGTTGTTATAAGGGGTGTTGTTTTACTGAAGAATAAGATGCCAGAAGAAGATGGCTCATCCAGAAAATTACTAACGCGATCGGCAGAAAATGAGTGACATTGGTTGGGGGAACTTGGCAGATGAAAGCGTGTTAAATAAGGCGGGTAAAAAATTAACAGTTCTGAGCAAATTTAATGATCAATATAGGATTGGATATATTAGCGATGAATGAAATTGAAAGCAGCCATTACTTCGGAGTGAGGAAGAGTTGCTTCGACTATTTCCTACACAACATCTGATCACTGACTGAATGCCCAGGCGTAGTTGCTTGTCTTCGTTTAGGTTACTTTTTTATTCAACGTATATTTCAAATCATTTAGCTAGCGGAGGCGGTGAACTTTACCGTAACCACTTCCGATGTACTGTTGCATCACTCGCTCGATTTGCTTTTGGGATTGGCTATTTTCTACAATAATAGTAAATGCGATCGCATATGCACTCAAGAAATCCGCATAAGGGAAAGAAAGCAGTACCCACCGTCGAATTCATAAAATGCGCTGCGAATTTTGTTGAAAATCTGTGCGGAATACAGCGAAATTTCAAAGCATATGCTGCCACCGTTTTGCAAACGTCGCGTTAGACAGGCCGAACAGTTGCATAGTAAAATATGCACATTGCATATTGATGCAACCCTTTGCAGATAACCTTCAAAATTTCTCTTTCTTGAACTCATTCAGGAAAAAAGTTTGTCTGCGGATCACATTTGACCGACGATTACCAACATACTACTCGTTCATACAGATCATCATCTATAAAGCGCTTACCACCTCAGGCAAAATTTTAAGCACTTCGGGAGAAAGAATGCTTGGAGGATCCCAGTGACTTCCTCAGTTAAAATATCTCAAGAATGGAAAGTCTGCTATTACCTCTCTCTATATCGGTTGTTTCTGTGGGTGATAACCGTTGATCGATAGATGTACTAAACAGTTAGGAAAGTGTTTCAGTGTGGAAAGCTCTTAACTAGAAAAGATAAAAATACGGAGTCGAAGAAACCACTAATCCTCAGTGGGCAGCAAGCACTGCTGTAGTTGTAAATAAACAAGAAATTCCTTCATAGCAATCGTTATCCTCGCAAACTCTACTTCACCGTTAGTGAAATTGTTCCGTCGGAATCACGAATGATTTCAGTAAACTTATTGGTAGTCAATTTGGGTTGAAGAAGACATGTCTGAAGCCATTTTGTTTCGCGAGCATTTGCATACATCATGCATATCAAGATCATAGTATTTCAACAGGTTCTCGTTGAATGCACTGGCCATTAGAGAAAACTTTACTGCCGAAAAAGTATTGAGTAAATAAGCTACAAGATGGCAACATCAGCAATATGGCAAATACTGTTCTTGCCATTCTTATTGGCTGCTATTATAGCTTGTGAGTGAAATACCTTACACGGTTTATCGATAACTCATTCTACAAAAATACCACAAATATCGCAAACTTGCGCTGGATCACTGAAGCATCTTTCAGCAACGTTTTCCTTCAAGAAGCGATTTTATAGAAACTTTGTTTTTTGATGCTCACATTATGCACATATATAACTGACTATTTTACGGCATCCTTCTGTCAACAACGCCATCATTTTGCAGGATCATTATTGCAAAGGTCAAAAAATGATATTCCCATGCGAATATGAAGCGAGAGGAGAAATTGATGAAACTCAAAGGGATGCATTCAAATATTCGTTTGTCTTATAGAATCAGAGAGTCCTAACTTACAAGTTTTCTTTACGAAGAAACCGGAAAACTCAATTACGTGGAAAAGAGTTTGCTCGACTGACACAGAATATTACAGCTGCAAGCAGCCCAATTCTATCCAAGCAGATCGCCACGAAGTGAATTTCTTACAGTTTCGCTTATTAAAATAACCACCTGGATAAATTATTGGTAAATAGTGCAGCTACGATGCATCGATCGCATTTTGTTACGACAGTGAAGCGGCTGTACGATTTCTTGCCAAGAATCAGTTTTTGGTTACCAACCGAATGGTTGCAGGGCAAAATCGGTTTGCACATCTCTGTCAATTTCCATTTCAAAAACTCATCGACTGATGGTAATCAGGAGGGTCGTTAGGCGACAAGTTTTCTTATAGGAAAGAAAGAGGGAGGGAGAGAGAGAGGGATGAAAAAACAAGAAATAGAGACAGCAGAGAGGGGAATTTTGTGAAAAGATTTATGCAAGTTCCCGCGGTCGGTTGCAATTTCTAGACGAGCAATGTTTCCACGCATAACAAAGTTTGTTAGTAATAATTCAAAGCACATTTCCTAGTGTGTCCACGACGCTCCATTCACCTTTCGCGTAACAAATTGAAACATCGTCGTTGAGCATCATAACTGTGAGCAGTATACAATTGCACCGCAAATTTTTAAAGTCGGAAGTGACACGCTTTTTTTGCACTCGCTCTTAAAAATATCACTGCTATCCTGTTATTTCCGAGAATAATGCGACCTATTTGATCAACAATTATAACGATTGAAAGCTGTATATAGTCGTATACTGTGAAAGCCTATAGTGAACACTTAGAATAAGAGGAAAGACGTGTTACTGAGTTCGGCGCTTTCGCATTCCACCCACGAATCGAACCAGCTTCATAAATTAACGACAAACACGTGTGATAACTATTCATACGCAACTCATCTAACTCTCATGCAAATCTACGAAAAGTCTTTCTTTGCGATCTGGTCGTCTATTCAATGGATGGAAGTTCTTTGGCAATTTACCTGCAAAGAGATCAAGTTGCGCTATAAAATATATCTAAGAAATTATATGGGTCTGGCTCTAGTGGTTTTCAAATTGAAACTGTCGGACAAAGGGAGCGACGTACGCACAAAGTCAGATGCATTGAGCAACGCCACCATGTGTTCCGCACATAGAAATTTGCAAAACTGTATGAAAAACAACAAAAAGTTGCATACGGTGTGCTGAAACCCTATCGGAGCAATTTCATTTAAAATCCTTCATGAATGACATGCATTAGCACTGATCATTGAAATAACTAAAAATAATTTGCGTTAAACTTTAACAGCCGAAATCAGATTTTGATGTGGACCATGCAAATACCTTGACATGTGCAGATTTCTGAACGTAACAATTGAGAGCTTTTATAATATAGTGTTTCGGACAGAAAATGAACTGACATCTTGTGCAGTCTACTAAGGTTAGGACAAGATAAGTTAGTTGCGAAGATGCTGTATGACTTTGAAAAAAATTTCGACAGTTGTTGTCATTGAAAGATGCAGACTTAATTTTCATTGAATATTATTTTAAATTCAATGCAAAAGAAGGTATAATGTGAATAAAATTAATCCTGAAGCTCAGCTTCCTACTAATCAATAATGACATGAATGAAGAGGATATAGCGTGATTCTCTGCCGTTGATTCAGTTCGAAATGCGCTGTTACAAGCTTTACTAAATTTGCGTTCGCAAACCTCTTTATAGCGATAAACAACTATATGTGTTACTTTCGTGTATGTATATATGCGTGCGCTTTGATGTCTACTAATTAGTGCCGAAGTACCACTGGAGCTAGAATGACAACCTCGGGCGAGTGGAATTTACGCCATGTTTTGACCTCGAATATCAACTTCCAAGGCGATCATTCAATTTCGAAAGAATTTATAGACCCTAACCATATGTGCCTTAAAGTTTTTTGCATTTCACAAACGTGCCATATTCCACAAATCTTCAAGTTGAGGAAAAGAATCTATCATAGAATATTACATACCTACGGAAGAGGTCGACGAATAAGAGTATTAATGCATTATTGCACTTATTTTAGCTAATAATTTCGATAATTTTTCATTTAAAATTACTCTCTTTTTACCGCTCTCTAGGTTTCTTATATCATCGCATTCATTAACGGCATCAGGTCAACTCAACTTCTCTAAATACCTACCTTCTTTACTGCATTATCCACACTGATGTGATTTCTCCCATTAGGCCTTTTCCTTCCTAGTAAAAAGGTCTAACCATTAACATGAGTATTTATTTATGGATTTTCTATCGGTATTCTTTCTGAAACTTCCTCGGTATATTTGCCCTTACAAGCATTTCCCATAATCTTTCGCCACAGTTGAATTAATCGTTTTTATCTACCGAATTAATTCTTTATTGCTTGCATTTTCTGTGCTTATAATTACTCCAGACGCTAATAAGCAGCCGATCTGGTAGGTTTAATCCAAATGCATATATCCCGACAGCGTTCTGTCGCACTTTCTCACTTGTTTGGTTCGTCGAAACTGTTCAAGCCAAAATATTTAGATGTTAGCAGTTGATGGTACTTGCACAATAGCGAAACGAGGGATGAAAACATATTTCGGCAATATTTCGAGATGGAATCGCGCAATTGAGTGACTTAAATTTGAATACGATGTTGGCGCTGGTTTTCTTGCACACTAATCCACGGAAATATATTTGTTGCATTTCCATGAAAATGCAATCCATGAAAATGGACCCATGAAAGCGGATAACTAAAATCCGTCACGGTGCTTTAGTTATTCGTACGACGCAAACTATGAATCACCACCAAAACCACCTGACAGGCAACCTTCTTCAATATTTTTTATCATCCTATTTGCTTATCGGCTCCCCTCCTTCCCCACTGTTCTCCCCACCTGTTCTCCTCAAGTTGAATTGAGTGAAAAGGTTTGAGGAAGCAAACCGTGGCCCTATTCGTTCCGTCCTCTCCCCACTACTTGGTCTAAGATGGGCAAAACTAAAAGAGAATGAAGTAAGCCACTCACAAAAATTCTGGCTCGCCTGGGATGCAGCAAGCATGGCTGCTGAGCCACACATCATCAGAAACAAGGGACGAACAAAGAATGCTGTGAATTAGCTGATTTGGACTGGTTGTGAATAGAGCAAGACGAGAGGAACGTTAAAAAGCCCCACAAGAGCGCTAAAAAATTAACGACCTCCGACTGACGCGATCAGTATGTAGCCGGCTGTCTCGCTAGAATTCAAGCGCCTCCCTAATTCGCAGCCTTCACTGCAGTTGATTTCTTCACAAAACTTCTCAAACATCATCGCAGTGAAATATGTCTTCGTTGTGCACTTTTCGGCTGCAAGATTTTTCGCCTCTAATATTCTCTCTAAAAGAATATCTTCTGTAAATACTGGAATAGAAGGGGTAAATTATAATAAGATTAGTGACAGATAGATTTTTGAAGAAAAAACCAATTGTATGATTAAACGCAAGAATGAAATGAAAATAAAGCTGAACGATTCCAGTTATGTTGAGGCATCTAGAAAAAACTCACGATGAAGGAAAAGTCTGAAGAAATGTAAATGGGTGCTCACATGATTGATTACCTTCTTTATTGGCCAATTCTCAAAATGAATAAGCACTACTTATATAAAAAATGATAACTAGGTAACCCCTTCTATTATCTTAGTGGAAATGGGTTGTAAAGAAAATGTTCGTTTTATTTCTTGAAGCGCTCTTAAATTAATATCCTCTCTGCAGCTCGTTTATCATCACACCCAAATGGAATTCGTGGATCACCAAGAAATGGGCTCCAGAACAACTTTCCGAAGCTACAAATTATAGAGGATAGGTAGATGCAGCAAATTTATGGACGCAGTGTGCTGCGATGTTCACTGCAAGCTGCAGTGCAAATCACAGCTGCGAAATTCTCGCTCGGGAAATTTCCGACAATTTTATCAATGTCCCACCACTGTGCATTTTAGAGTTGTTAATCTTTATTTGAAATCGGATAGACCGCATTGCTTGCCACGTATTGCCAAGGGAACACTGTTTGTAGTTCTAACCCGCGCCTTTGACCATACTAAATACTCGAATGGCATTCGCCATCTTTTTCTCTTCGCCAGCCCCCTCCCTCTTCCCATACATCGGGGCCTCCCAAATCTTCGATCTTCTAACAAAGAAAGTTTCAGAGGGAGGGGACAAATACTACTCCCCATCGCACACCGAATTCTCACCTAGGATCTGTTCAAATGCAGTACATATCGATGAACCAACTTGCCATTTAACAGTTAATGTCGCGAAAATGCTGTTTTAAAAAGGCGAACGCCACTGATAGCATTAAGACTTTTCCGGAATGTCATAATACTTTGCCGCACGGCAGTTTTGGAGTGAATCATTTGAATACACATCTTCTTAGGTGGCTTTTGAGGGTATCTGCATCTGAAGTTTTCTTTGCAGAAACTAGCATCCACGTACGCAATTGAAATGATCGATGCCAGTAATGTCGAGATCGAGAACAATGACATCAACTTGCATAACGCGCTACAAAGATACACCTCTTTGCACATACTGAGCACGGAACATACAGAACAACAATGTCCATATAAATAACACCCCTCGAGAGTGTGTAACTTCTACAATCTGCTGGATACTAGTTGCAAAAAATGCAGCCACTAATAAGCAACTCTTTTCTGATGATATGAGTGAGATAAACATTTATGTCGAACGTAGAATTGTTTCTGGGAAGCCAGCACAATATGTGCTTTCACATCCTACTCAGTTTATGAACATTTCATGAATTCTTTACAAGCAATAAAACGTGGGTAATAACGGCACCACATTTTTATCGCACATTTCTGCAAAACCGTTCATCCACCCCTCCTGTAAAAGATTCGTTGTTTTTTTGCAACCTGATTGGCGTAAAATGAAAAGCCATCAAAAATCGAATTGCAGAAGCTATGCACGCAGAAAAATTTTAGGCGCCTTCAGATTATCATAACTCTGTTTGATGTCGAGACAGATCAACTTGAACACTGATGAGGGAGGTATGCTTGCAGTATAAGTAATAGTGACTTCAATTTTTATGTTGAATGATTCACAGGTTGAAACCATTGGACAGATAAGTATACACGTACACATTTTCAAAGTGAATAAAGTGATATGGTATGAGGGTGTTATTAAAGAAGGGCTTCTGAGTACCGGCTATTGGAAAGTTTTGAAAGTGGCGCAAATGTCAGCACTACTGATGAAAAAAGAATACTACTGAAATTTTCCGGCTGAAACTTGTACCAATTTTAGCAACTTATCTGCGCCGACCCAAACTCAGGCGACAACGGTAGCTACTGATATACTATAACAACATTGTTCACTCAGTACTTCAGAACTTGCTAGGTTGCGAAACGTCGTGGGTTCGCGCCCTTTTTAATGACCATCGAAAAGTGTTTTCATTTGTTGCTGCAAATCTGCATTCTCAAAAATGGACCAAGAAGATGTCATGTCTGCGTATATAATTGCATGCGCCTTTATCTATCCGTCCAGCAGTTTAAATCCCGAAAGGAGCTGTGGAATGCTGCGGCAAATCCAAGTGTTTATAGTTATTTCTCGAAAGAAACTGACCAATCCGTTGGCAAAGATGCTAAAGATAAAACTGGTAAAATCGGTCGTTCGAATAATACGCACTCAACTTCATAAATGCTCAAACGGGGATGCTCTGCATAGAACACACACATGCATAACAGTGTACGACACTGCCACAATAAGCTTGACACATGCGAATTCACAAAAGCACAAAAGTGACCTCTTATTTAAAAGAATTTCGACGAGTGGTCGGTTGGATTTAAGCAAGAATAAATTGCTGCGCATTTTTATTAGATCTTATAAATTCGAAGACTGGCTGAAGAAACCAACGAAATTGTAGAAGCTTATATCGTAACAGCTTTGCTCGTTTCAATATTACTAAGTACTGCAGATTTGAGAGGCTCTTAGAGTGAAGTGGAGACTTATGATAGAGTAGGCGGGGAAAAGCATTTAAAATAATTTAGTGCTGTAAAGGCGCCGATCATTTGCTCAAAACTGATGCAAGGCTATCTTCAGCATCTCTCCATATAAATAAAGGAAATTGTTTCAAGTATCTCCGCTTTTCACTAAGACCTTTTCTCAGCTGTTCGTTCCACCCTTGTAAAAATGCAGCGCATTCAATAATTCCTCTGCAATGTTGGATGAGAACAAGCAAAGTTATCAAACAAGAACAAAATTCAGCAAACGCGAGAACTGTGTTTTCAAAGAAGTAAAAATTTCACGAACCCCTCGTAAAAAACTTCAGAATTATGCATCAATAAAACTTGGGCAAATTTAAAAGTCCTCCACCTATTACTACTCTTTCCTCCTCTCTTCCCTCTCGCCCTCCCTCCATCCTCTCTGCTTGCGTTTTTTATCAGTGTGATGACTATACAATAGAGTGGACAACGTCGCCAATGCTACACATTGTTCGCTGTCTAATATGATGTCGGAGAAAGTGCTTTCAAATTCACAAGAAAGATGCTTTTATGGCAAATGCGGTGTGACCGGGAAAGAAAATGTTAGTCGAAAGAGTTGACTAACCATCAAAAGTGACTCTGGTTTGTTTCATTAGAACCGGACGTTGAGAAGACAGCCCCTTCCTATGGACCGAATTAGCGGATCGCTTTCGACCAGTCTGCCGTGTTGTCATCTGAAAACACCAAAGAGAAAAGTTTCACTTTCTGTGGAGCATCTTCTTGGGGACGATCCATCATGCTCGACAAGAAGGCATTAATGCATTCAAGTTGTAGGCGTAATTCATCACTCATATATTTCATCACCACTCAATAACTCTCTTCACTCACATGAAAGTTGTATAAGAAGAGCGTGCGACATGTGCATTTGCAATTCTTTTCAACACATCACATTATTGCACAGACGGAATTTTTTACGAAAGGTTGTGGACTCGTTGCACTTTATAAAAGATTCGTTTCGAAGAAACTGGCTGTGGAATGTTAACAGTGGATAAGATAGGAGATCTGAGTTCGATAAACGGCATCTGAAGTCAAAGAGGTGAATTTGAAGTCATTGCAGCGGACCATCTCATAATGTGAACTGTATTCACCAAATCTCGCAGTCAAGGCACGTAAAGGTTGCTTTTCAACCTTTCTCACCTTTTGAACCTGTGAAATTTGCTGTATATATGCATATGCCATAGACTCATAAAAGGCTGCATGGCGTACATGTGGAGTGTTGATACATTGCACAGGTGCTAATTTTTATGCGCGACTAGGGGCAGGTGGCCTCCGAAGAGCGAGAGGCCAAAGATCACTTACAAAAAACATCGACAGTATTCAATAACGTTTCACGAAGTGCACGGGATTTTCTCAAGTAAACTGAACATCGCTGAAAAAAAAATGAGAATGTTGGCAATATTTCAGATTTTTCATTGATACAATTCAAGAACGGATCATTTCACTATAGATGACGCATGTTGAAAATGCGCTTTCACGAATTTGTGTAGTATCAGCATTGCGATATTTAATACATATTTATTTATATATTTACTACTCTCGGGAGAAGACTGAATAAATAAACAAATGGGAAATTTGTGTTAGCAAAAGTGTTAGCAATTCTATTAAATTTCGTGAGTTTGTAGATTTAGTGGCTTTTGAAACTATCATAGAGACAAACTGACGAACTTATGTGCACAGATGCCATCAACACTTCGCCATTCCGAGCTTTTCGAAAAACTGCATTGAACTTTCTTTGTTTGAAGAATGCACTGCCAAAAACAAAAAGGAGAGAGAAGAAAGGGAACCCCGTAGTGAGTGCTTTTGGGCTAGAGTATGAAGATCAACAAAAAGCAGGAATCGTAGAAGAACTATACATACAACGTCAGTGGGATAATTCTTTGTGAGCGATAGAACGGAGCGGAAACGCCATAAGAAAAGTCGGAGAAAAAGTCAGGCGGTAGACAAACGTCCATCATGAAAAAGTGGCAGTCAACCGTCTTGCAGGTGGATCAAAACTTTGTCAATTTTGGAAGTAGACTTGCGTTTAAAAAATCCCTTTCGTTATATGAAAGAAACAGATTTCCAAGAGCCAAAAGCAGTATTTCATCTCACCCTTGAATATCCATTACTAGTAACATTCATTATAGTCTACGGCCAGCTAAACATTTGTCGCAATTTAGAAGCTTTGCGAGTTTTTAGCAGTTATAGTGAATTAAGACATACTCTATACTAGAAAAATTTATAGGTTTTACCAAGTACATTCAAAAAGTATGGACTGCACATCATTTATATCCATAATAAAAGACACTCTCTCCATAAATAAAAAGATCTGAGAATGAAGTGGAAGTACGATGTTCCTAGAACAAATGAAAGTACATTTGCTAAAAGAAACTTGGGCGAAATGTGTTCAGATTCTGAAGAAAATAGCCATTTTGAGTGCAATCAATAAATGAGGATTATTTATCATCTTCTTGCTCTGCAATGAATGAGCGAATTGCGCCAACCATGAGCCATTCCTACCATCATTAGTCAGGAGAGTCAGTGAACATACCACAACCTCTTTCTCGTAACGATTTTGGAAGATCTCAAAGGAATTGCTTTAAATGTCTCTCGCTTAGGGCTATCAGGCATAGTAGAGGAATAAGGAATGGTGCTGTTCCCGTGGTACTAGCACATGGGCTAGTGGCTGGTGAAATTTCCCCATGTAGCCTTTTTGCAAATCACAAAAAGGATGTCGATGAATGACTGCAACTACGGAATTCGGTGAACTTTGCCTTTTCTATACGACTTTCATTGCTTCACATTCATTTCGGATGCTTAAAAGTGCCTAACGTCGGTTCAGTTAACAAACAAATGCATTAGTTAGACATGTTCACTGCTTATGAAATTAGTTATGCTGACAAGAGGGTTTATAAAAATGCGTATGGCGCCATCTCCTCCCATGCGCTTTTCTGCTTGTTATATTTGAACAAAAGAAAAAGCACGCCTATGAAGCGGGCCCGACACACGTTTTTCCCAAACGGTACTACGAATCGCGTTTCAGCTGACTGTCAAAAAGTCTGATATGTGGAATATATAAGAAAGAACATGTGGAACAATATCTTTATACTTCATTGATCTAATCACCTGAACAAATCCTCCACAAAATGTTTACTTTCCATGACCTTCCGATGTAAAATGAAAATTAGATCAGTACAAAATGCATACAAATTCTTAGTAAGGGGTAATCAATAAATCCCAGATCAATTGGTTTTGGGCAGAGCAGACAGCTTATGGACATAGGATAGAGCAAACTCTCTACAAACGCCCTGAGGCAGGGATCGGTGCCTATAAAAGGACAGCGTGTTTGATTACAGGACATCAGTGTGCTTCTGGATTTTCACGCGGCATGTCGTACTTGCGAGTGTTGATTCGGATCGTAGTGGTGTGCAGTCCAGCCGCGAAGCATGTCGGGCATCGGGAGTTTCCAATGTGTTGGCGCGGAAATGGCACAATTCGTCGTAAGAAGCTGTCGGAGCGACGTTCCAGTCGCCGTCGTATCATCACCTCCGCTTACTATTGCTGATTTTTTTTGAGACTTCATAAAAACGTTAACCTCTCATCTTGTTCCCAGATTACAAAGCATTTGATTGAGCCTGGGAAGAGAAGTAGTGTGGAATCCTTCAGGAACGAATCATGGGTAGAGGTGTAGAACAGTCTAACACCCTTACATCTTTAGCGTCCTGAATTTTCTGTAGCTAGACATGAAAACTTTGGAATGTGATACGAGAGACCACCTTCGATGTACGTTACATGTGCTAAATTTCGCGTTTCCAGCTATAGTGACTTCCACACTGAAACCATCGAACCGATAGACAAACACATTTTCAAAAACCATTACATGTGAAGAAACGCATCGGAGAAACTGAAGCAACATGCACTTTTGCAATTCTACACATCAGACCGACCTACTTCATGCATGACCAACGAACAGAACATTCACAAAGCACTTATACTCTGACTGGTCCAGCCACCAACATAGTCTTCCACAAAACACCAACTTTTGTGCGGAACTGCGGCCCTGCGACAAAACAGTTACAACGTGCATGCAAATTTCTACCCTTGTCTACCATCCATCCTTCGCAGCCTTCGAAGTGAAAGATCAACTTGAATTTTGGTGTAGGAGGTGGTCAAATGATGAGCATTACGCCCACCAAAATTCACGGCTCCAAATGAGTCGCCTCGGCGTTGAAATCATTAGACAGACTGAGCAAGGATATATTCATACTCGCAGATTTGACGCTGATATTTAAGTAGGATGCAAAGCGATTAAGGCGTATAATATCAGCTTATTCTCAGTGACAGCTATGAAATCGAATAAAGTCTATCAAAACGACTGAGGTACATCTGAGGTGTATCCAGAAATTTCTTCATCCCTAATTGTCCTTTTACGCTTCAAGTACGGAGATACAAACAATAAATGCCGGCGTATTCAAAGAATAATATGCGAGTCAATGGGGTTGTGTTCTTTGCAAGAATGAAAAAGAATAATTCGCTCTAGGATTTTCGCAGAAACAAAGTAATAATCTTTTGGTGTACATCCTGGCGATTTGCTGCACTGGTCCCTCGATATGCATGGCCACTGCGCAAGTCATTTGCCAATCGTGTCACTACTTCATTTCCAATGTCTTATCATAATGCAATGAAAAATCGCAAAACTAATGAAAAAAGTTGCTATATTTGTTGGGAGGACATGCTCCAAATACAATTAATAAAACAAATGAAGTAAAGGAGCCATATTGGGTTGTAGCATATAAAAACGAGGAACTCAAGTGCAATAGGGAATGAAAAATGTATTTCCTGTCGAAAAATCTGAAGAAAAACAATCACTATCTCTCGTTACTCATCCGAAAAAAAAACAATGAAATCACTCAGACATCGAATTTAGCATTTCCGACAACATTCTGCTGCCTGCTCTCCTTCTACAGATGACAACTTTCACTCTCTCATAATTGATATATTTTATGAGAAAGGCGACTTTTCACCTATTCATCTAATCGAGAAACTTCATAACACTTGGTGCTTAAATATTTCGTAATTTCAACAGTTTATTTTCAGGTGAAACGAAGCTCTTAAAAGTTCATTAATATGCGAGCATTTGGCCAATAATAGCGCGTCGATAAGAACGGAGACTAAGACTGCCCTAAAAAGACAGCTTCCATCTGGCAATAAAAATGGATCGAAACAACGTCTATCATCCAGAAGTGGGAACTTGCACTGATGCTATTGATGCAAAGACTTTAAAAGAAAGATTAACAAAGTTTTAATACAAAAAGCTAAAAATTTTTGTTAACGGTAGGAAGAATAACTGTTTTTATTCGCGACAAGTCATGAAGTGTGAGAACAGCAAAAAAAAACCCAATTCTTCACATAATCTAAAAATGTTGCAGCTTAAATTCGTTCTGATTGTTCTAGCAAAGAGTTCAAATTTATGCATAGATGTATTCTTAGTCCAAAACCTCAATTTCAACGATTTCTTCAGCGAAGTACTGCAAATAGCAAATAAAAATGCGCACGTCGACTCCTTATATACTGCGTACTAATGATGAAGTTGATGAAATGCTGTTTTTTTCAGTTCTCCAAATGAAATCATCGAAGAATACACCTACGCCGTCATGAATCAAGCGATCAACAAAGGACACAGGTGGTGTAAACTGGGCGGAAGTAAGAAAGAGGAGGAAATAGGTTGAAATTAATACGCAATTCGAAAAGGTGATTTCAATTTAAGATCTCATGTGATGAAAGAAAAACGAAATTTAATGTTCACAGTTGAAATTCTGTTCAAATATATATGTAGATGCAGAAGTACATTATATATATAATGTAATTTTTTGTATCTTCATAGCACCCAACGGATTACCCCGAAAGCATATATATATATATATATATATATATATATATATATATATATATATATATATATATATATATATATATATATATATATATATATATATATATATATAGTCTGAGCTACATATATATATATGCGTATATATATATATATATATATATATATATATATATATATATATATATATATATATATATATATATATATATATATATATATATATATATATATATATATATATATATATATATATAAACCCGCCAGACCAGCTCTTTCCATCTGAGGTATAATGCAACGCAAGCGGTTGCAAATGACATGCTAACTTGTTGGCACTTTTAATTTTTGTATCTTCATAGCATTCAACGGATTACCCCAAAAGCAGATATGGAAGGCCGATGGTCTGCAATCTATTGATCGGTATTCATAGCTCTAATTTCCATCGTCTTGAGTTAAAACGATGAGGTAAAGTGATAAACGCTCATGACGTCCATCATAATGCTCCGTGACTGTAGACCATGTGAGCTGCGAAATGAAACTTTCGGACATATATGCAGACAGATAGATACGTGCGTTCCGACAATATTTCTGTGATGTGTTCAAGAGACCGATATAAAAGATCGTGAATGCAACGCACATAGAAAACGGAAGAAATATAAGCTTGACAATGCCAGTGGGCGCTGAGGCAGCCTTTTTGCTTTGGAGAAAATTTTAAACAAAATGGTGTTAAAATGCAGTACAACGCATTTTTATATTGATTTTCTGGAACTGAGTTGTTAATAGTCTGTTTGAGTATGAAACGCCGTCAGTCCTACACGTGGCCAAACCACAGGAAACCACTTGGAGCGTTCAAGCTTTCATCAAAAACATTTGTCGAAATACGGTCATTGGTGGGTTAGAACACGCTAACCATTGCAACTTGATGTCTAGCAAAATCTCCGACATTCCTCCAAGTTTTCCCACACAACTTTCCTCTCTTTATAGGAATAATGTAGGAGTAATTTTCCGTAGAAGAATCCCAAGGATTTTTCCACGAAAATTCAACAGGAGCTAAAAGTTTTGTTGCCAGCAATGTTGACGATAAAATAGACTCAGAAAATAGCATACTCAAGGGAGAATACACTCGAAATAGCACATTCGTACATTAAAAATCGCATGATATTTTGTAATGTCGGCAAATATACCTGCGGATGTGCTCATGGCCCATGGCTAATAGCTAAACTCGATTAAGATCATTAAGATCATTCGTTAAATGATGAATCGCATGAGCTGAGACTGTTGTTGATTTTACAGAGTCAATTTAATTAAGAAAGCTTCCTACAAATTTGAAAAAACATTACGCACCTCTACATAAATGAATTATGTTTCCCTGGGTTTGTCGTTCAGTCTTTAAGCATTCTCAATAAACTCCTCAGTTTTAGTACTTCTCACTCACAAAAACTCTCTCCTTTACTATTGGTAAATCTCATCGAATGCAGAATGCAATCACAGAAACTTACAGCTACTTTATTCAAAAAGCAACAACAACTTTAGCAAGCCGCTGCTGCTGCATTAGAAGCGAAAACTTGAAAGCGCACAAAACTTGATTCCAATAGCAGAGCATTGCTTCATGCATTATCCCCCGGGGAACATTACGTCACACGTTCCATAAGATGCAATGAAATATCGTGAACATAATGCAATAAGAATCAATTCCTATCAATTTCTTAGCATATAGCAATATAAAAGCACCAAATATTAACACATAAATAACGCAAATAAGAATGATGCCAATATTCTCAGTAGAGCTCGTTAACGGAACATTAATTCATGTTATTTGAAAACAGCATAGATGAATTCCTCCTATCACGTATGAATCTCCTTTGTGTTTCACACGTTTTCATTTATTCCTTAACACTTCTCATATTTCGCTGCTTATTCAATAAAGCAACATTCTTATTCTCTCGAGAATAATAAATAAATCGGTGCATATTGTAAATAGCATTTCTCAACAAAGTCGGTTTCTGCCTTGGATACGCCTATAAAAAGCAACTATCTGGCTGAGATCACTCAAGTCATACACGTTTCCATTGAGCATTCAATGCTATTTCAAATGACATCTCTTGTAGTCCAAAAAAGTCTGCGGGTTTTCTTGCGTCTGATAACGTGAAATTAATTGCGCGTGACCTGTAGAGTTCACGCAACATTTTTGCAGGTGAAGAAAAGCGAATAAAATTCCAAGTGAAGTATTAGGATCGAGTGGATGATGCTTTCCCAAGGCCATCCGCTGTCCACTAGAAGTTGTTCACTTCATTGACTAACATTTCATTATGCAACTCAAATGTTATCTTTAAAACTACACTGTATTGTTGACGAACAAAGAAATGAGTGTTGTGGTCGACTCACTCAGTTTTCGTTGATTCTTCCACAATATATGAACGCCTAACTTTTGACAAATTCGCTTAAAATTACTACTTGGGCAATAGTCGATATCTCATATTGGAGTAACTGGATCATCAGAATTTCTTATCAAAAGATTAGTAAAATAGACTCATCGGATTTGTTCAATTTACGGGGCGTTGAAAAGAAAGATGAGGCCGCAATAGTGAAATCATCAGCGTGAAAGCTTATCGCCAGCAATATATTTTATGAATTCTGTATGCAAATATGAGCGTGAAAGATTGACTGAATTTGTTTGGAATAAAAAATATCGCAGTGGGATTAAGTGGACATATATAAGCAATTAAAGTGGCAATTTCCACAAAGAAATGAATAAAACGCGTTTGTCTTCAGAAGCACATTAAAAGCGGATTCTCAAATTAGTTCAGCATATATAGCTTCCAGGGACAAAGGTCAGTCGTCTAAGAATTCTTTTTTTTTCAGGAAAAAACAAGTGTACGGAAGTTAAGACAATGCAGGAAATCGTTTAGAAGCTGAATGAAGGTGAATGAAAAAGAACTGGCGAGAAAAAAAGAAAACATCGCAGTAGCAGATTCTTGCATATGAATACTTATCATCGAAATACTGTCATTGGTCACCATACAATGATGAACAAGAAGAAAACTTTCAACATCAACATACTCCATAGTATTGTGCAATATAAGCTCAAAGACATATCATACATCTTTCACATTCATTAATTTTATTTATTTTTATCAAAGGCATACCACACACATTAATTTCATCTTGGTCATTCTCTTGATAGTCAGTGGATTCGATAAATATTTTAGCAAATTCGGCACACAGGCGAACTGTCGCGAAATGATGAAGGAAATGGGATGATGTAGGACTTTATTGTTTCATATCTGTTTATTATGCGATCGGTAATGAGTAAGCTCCAGTTAGACTTCTTGGACTTGTCCCAGCAAACCACTCCACCAGCACCCTCATCGGATGAGGGCGGTGGAGGAAGTCCCGACTCTCCTCCTATGCGGAACAACGAATGGACTCGTCAGCATCTGATGGACAAGAGAAGAACCTACGCTCTAACCTTTACGCAACTGTGCAGTTACTCCTCTCCAACGGAAGCTGAAACTATGCGAATAAACACTTATTTGTAATGAATTGCTTTGTGATTTGAGTAAAATAAAGTATGGTAAAGCAAGAGATATGGTCATTCAATTTGCGTTCATCGCACGTGTGAAGTAGTGGAACAGCGAATTTACTAGTCGCATAAAGTTAGACTGAACATAATCACTCGAAACGACTCTCGAAATTGCGTGATATCGAGTGCACGACTGCGCCAACGTGAGGGGAACACGAATCGACAACATATTTGATTGGCATCCTGTATGCACCCAGAAGAGACACAAGAAAAACGACAAGTGGTTTCTACATTTAGCGGGACGTCGACAATAGAGCGCTGGCGTGATTCAAGAGCGACGACTAGAAATCACCGATTACGGAAGGACTCCAGGAACTAGAAAGAAGCAACGATAACAAATAAAAAAGTTATATGAGTGAATTGGGATACAGCCTCTAAGCTATTGATCGATTCGTTTTATACACCCTCTGAGGCGGCAAAGTGGAAGAGCGGCAACAGATAAAATAGGAAATAGTTGCACGCACTTCTTTAAACAGACTTGGCAAGTGATTAAGTTAGTGGAATTCTCCTGCTCCCTATTTCTGGTCCTAAGCGACAATAGCCAACATCTCTAGCGTGTAAATGAATCAGTTTTTGAGCCTTAAACGCAGAGGTGGAGGTATAACCTCTCGTGAATTTGCGCCTTCTTCTGTGTAATAATTCAGAGAAAGGAAGAAAGGGAAACTGCGAAGGTGGTTCCATCCTGGTTAGCAACTAATTGCGATCACCTGTATCTATGCTATAATAGCTTAAGTTTGGAAAGCGGTCCATAACCGGCATCAGAGACTGATCAAAGACAATGTTCGCCTTCTATGTATTCCTAATTCACATCTGCGTATGAAATAAGGCAGAAACCGGTGGAAAACTCCATCAGCTTTACCCTATCAAAATATATAATACTTACCAATGAATACCATTTGAACTTACCTATAAAAATTTTAAATATAGATATCCTCATAGCGTTATCAATGTATTCAGCAGTCGTCAGCATTCACCTAACATCATATAAGCCATACAAGACTAAAAACCGATGAACTAGCCTCATAGCCAGCCGTCGACCCTATCACAGCTGCATTAAGAAACTACAACACGAAAGCTGTTTAGAAGGGAAAAAAACGCGTTGGTCTTGGCGCTCTCAAGTGAAACGCGAGGTGAAAGAGGCAACTAAACACTCAGCTTATTACTTATTAAAACGACGCACAGAAAATGCCCACACACTCACTAACTTACTCAACTGAACATTCCACTCGTTCTCTGATGTCAATTGGTTTATGAAGCGGAATCTTCCACAAGAAAATGTTGGTGAGAAAAGCGGTGTAGCGAACAAAATGTGCAACATAACGCTTCAGCAGCGCACCCGAGTCCACGAAAACACTGTTATCGCCTTTTACGAATTGTTGTACAAAACCTTCCAGACAAACCGGCAGACAACCCAGTAAATATAACCTTTACATACAGACATGTGAAATTCTTCTATTGACTATTCTGCTAAGTAAAACTTTAATATATGTATACACAATCATGATCACGATTCAAAGACGAAAATCCCTTCAAATCCATTTATTCCCCAAATAACCAATGATAAAAATAATCCAAAAGCCATAACAAATAAAATAAACATAAAAAAATAATAAAACATGGCTATAAGAAATGATATCAGGCGGTAAAAAATCCCTAAGGGAAGACAAAACGAAGAAAACCAATCAGGTTAAGATATTCCATGTAATCTTTGCATAACACAACGCTGAATTAAACACACTAGACAACCGTACTCGCATTTATGCAACCAGAAGAAAAAACAAAAGATTGCGAACATGTGATTATGCATGTACTAATACAATCTAGAGTTTCTTCTGCTCTATTGTAAGTGATTTTCAGAGTTTAATTAAGGAAGCAAAAAACGATAGCAGTCGAGCACCTTTTCCTAATATATCAATTTCTTGTGGTTAGTCCCTATCCTATGCCATCATTCTCCATTTTATCACACTAAACCATCAATGCTCGAAAAAGACTGTCTAGAGAACATCCATGAAAAAACAGTAAAGCCACAGCATCGAAATGAATGAATTAATGACAACACGCAAAAGGCCGATGAAAGGGAAAACTATTTCGAAATCAACCGAATGACGATATACAGGCAATGATTTCACTTCAAATATCTCATAAACGTGCATCAAATTTTGAAAACAAATCGCAAGAAAAACACATCTTATAACGGATAGTTGTACAGAAAAGCAAACAAATCCACACAACCCAACTACCTAACTCATCCGTCAGTGTAATGTCGAAATAACTTTTGAAACGAATACTTAAAGACGGAAAATGAAGAAGCATTTAAAACAACCGATTATTAAATGAAAGATAAACAAACAGCTCGCAAATGAGAAAAATCATTCAGATAGGTTACGGGCGAAATATGCTTGCGGGAAATAACACAGAAAAGAAAAAAATGAACAACGATATCTTCAAGGCTGAATTCAACGATTTCAAACTCTCCACCACGACGCTCATATATGTTTGAGCAATATTTTTGTGCTCAACCGCTTCGAGGATACCGAATCAAAAATGAGGCGCTCATCGTGGAATAACTGCAAAGAAAACCAAAAACTTCATCAGCGCAAAATTCTGCTTCCTTTTAGAATGCAGTCAAAAGATGTTTAAAAAAGTTATACAGAAAGAAAATTTCAGAATAATTCATAAAGGAGACATAACTGATTTTAGTTCGTTGTGACGATTCTCATATCACATTAGCAGGAGGCTGTGGCAATAACAGATTGTAGAAATGTTCCTGCTTCCAGAAGCTAGGTGCTTTCCAACCGCACCAACCTTTTGATACAACAATCGACATATTTTCCTCACCCGTGTAGTGCGGGTCAAGCACCAAGAAGGCACATTCTCCTGTTGAATCATTGAAATCTACACCAATTATTGTATGTGCAAGCATACCACCACCTGTAAAATAATTCAAATCAGGTTTTAAAGGTAACAATACACTTGGAAAAAACACTTAGGAGAATAGAAGACAACTGGTTTAAAAAAATTCTTTTGGTTATTTGGCAATAAATTATCAACAAAGTCGAAAAAACCACTTTTTGGAAATCTGCCTCTTTCGTTACGAAGTTTCTTCTAAACTGTTAAAACATATGTAATATTAACTCCAGGGGATGCTGCAAATGAAATATGAAAGTAAGCGGTGCATTCACAAATGACGAAAAACTGACCACATTACAAAAAGGATGGTAGCCAAGAACTGTGGAAAAGTAGATCGTGCACAATTACTGAGCAAATGTGGACACAAAGGAAACAAACAGATATAGACTGTACTCCCTTCTTTTGTGGTATTCACGACTCCTACAACCTCATAAACGCTTTAATGAAGTATGGAAGCCACCTCACAATCAGCACTCTTTTGCGGAACTTAGCTAAATGAATGCAGACACCTGTCGCTGTAAAACGGCTCGCTCACTGCAATAGGTATTTCAGCACGCAATCTTTACTTCCTGTTGAATCATATTACGCTCATTTCGGCATTTAGTCAACGTGATGTTCAAATACATAACGATGTTGTACTAAAACCATGACGGGATCATTTTAACCCACTGGCGCCAAGGAGTTTGGAACAAAACTAGTTCAAACGGTTAAAGAAAGAGGAAGAAGGACGTGGAATGGGGCCAAAATTAAAAATATCGAAGAAATCGATGAATTCATCACATAGAGAACCATTTTCCTAGCCTATCCCAAACGGGTGCTATCTTTTTCAACGCAACGCCGCAAACACATCGTACGGGTCCATCCATGATCTATCTACTTCGCCGCATAGCTACTTACCAATCATGACAGGTGTTCCAGAGTTGTCAAAGTGCAAAGCGAGCTGCCGCACATTATCAGCGACTTCAGCGCCTGAGTTTGTGTTGATGATACGTGACTGAATCCCGAGCATATTGTCGAGGCAATAGCCCAACTCCATAGACCCAATCCATTGGCGACTTCCGACGAACTTAGCGTCCTTGTCACCGCACTCGTACAAGCTCTGCAACAATAAACCGGAAAATGGCAACAGAGATACTGCGTCATTATGATGCTTCAATCCGCATTCACAAATACGGATAAGCAGCAGTCTTTTGGAAGTTCTGCTTAAAAGACAATGCAGAGGCGTGCCGAAGGAGTTGGCACGATGTGTTTCAATCATCTGACCAACAACTTTCGCAAATTGTAAAATACGCAGAACAATGTCTTTATATTTTAAACAATCCAAATAAATCCGCTGAAGAAGAATCCTTTCTGTGTGACTCGACCGATGCAGAATAAAGATTGCAACGCTGGCAAATGCATTCGACCTTTTCAAACCCCTTTAAAGCTATAATCTACCTACAATTTACTTCAAAGACGGTTAAATAAAGCGAAATTCGACAAAGAATGTTACCCTTAGTGTGGAGCTGTAAAACAGGGCAAACAGACGGATAGACACATATATAAAACATAAACACACAGCCATTGTGCTATTGTTTATTCTGCTGTCTTGCAAATTTACAAAAGCGCATAATAAACGAAATTTTCAAACGAATCCCAATTGTACATAAACTTTGCAAAAGCTTTCGGAGAGCAGACATTTCGGTCAATTCATTCAAAATAAGCGAAGTATGAGTTTGTTGACGACTAGTAAATGAAAAAAGTATTGCGCAGTAGAGTGAATGAATGAAAAAAATTCGATGCCGCAGGGCGTTTCAGTTCTCAGAGTCCCCCCCGTGGCGGGGAGTTCGGGAGAGCAGGGGGTCCCGTGGGGGAGGGATGGCGGTGAACCACGAGCACTATTTTTGAATGACGATAATAACTTCAGCAGTTAACAAATAAAATAGTTCCATATAGGATTACGCAACAAAGAATCATTACAAAAGCAAAACGCCACCGGAAATTACCGCTCAAATAGATGCAATTACAGATTGAATGGTACATAAACAAACTGCTATACAAGATGTAAGCTGAGGAATTGTTCACCACATATCACTCGTCAACCCTACCGACCAAACACAACTACAACTACTGGTGGTTGCCGCCTCCAGAAGTGTTCCAGTTTTTGCATGTAAATGCATGGCACGCACCACCTGCCAAAGATCACTGCAGGCGTCACTGAAGCACAACTCTGCAACTAATCCGCGATCGGCTTAGGACAACAAAACGTCCCGACCTCGGCAGGATTCGAACCTGCAATCTTCGGTTCCGTAGACCGACGCGTTATCCGTTGCGCCACGAGGCCACCACTGGTGACTGGCGTAGCCTCTATACCTCATTCAAAAAGCTGGCATGTTACATTAGCACTCAACGAACAGCAATGGACACCTTCACTGTCTGTGAGCAATTACACCAGCATTACGTGAGAACTGAATGCATTTGCCACATAAATTCGTACTGTGAATTGCTCAATTCCACTTATTGCTATCACCTCCCACGCCTCTCTCACTAAACAAAAACTTCATCTTTGAAGATGAGATAAGCGTCAATTTTGCCTTATTTGCAAATAAGCATTAGCAGCTATGCCAGCACAAATCGGGGAATGAAGAGGTGGATCCTTCAACATCCGACGAGTTTCAGAGTTCATTTCAAGTGATGCGCGAGGATAAAATATTTCCCAAGTGATTGCGTCGATAAGCTTGCTTGGTCTTTGTACCATCAAAGTGTAACACTCAAATGAGATTCGGCACAGTAAGAGAAAGAATAAATGAAGAGTTCCCCTACCGATTTCGTCTTCTTTCCTTCTCAAATAGCCCAAACGAATGCAAAAAAGTTTCGAAAACGAAACTAACAAGTCATTCGTCTCACCCGAAAGTAACGAGATATGTACTTACTATGCTCGACCGAACAGAAACCTTTCGGCTTCAACACCACTCGCAATTTGTGAGAAGGGGACTAATACTGCAGAGAATAAATACATTTTCCAGTATACTGCTTTTCCAATTCAGTTTTTATTTATATGCTACATGTGTGAGCACAACTGAGCTCCTGAAGCGTTGATTTCTTTAGCTCCTGTGAGGAAGGATCTTATATTTACGATGAAGCCTCTTCAGACTCACTTTTTAACGGAACCCCACTCAAATTCGATTTTTAGGAGGGGAAATTCTATTTAAGAGGACGCTGATTATATAAGGTAGTCTAAGTAAAATCACAGACATTTATAGCCTACTTAAATAAAGCTCAATATTTGTAAGCAAAAGAAAGATTCTTGGCCTTTTGCCAACAGACGAGCGGCAAAGTTAGAAAATTAACAACGCACAGAAGGATAGCTCGTGGAACTTTGTAAAACAGGGAAGAGGGGTACGTTTACATTTGGCATCGATTAAGGTGTGAATAATCACTTGAAAGTAAAGACAGGAAGCAGCTTGACTGTGACATATGTGGGTCACATACCTCTTGAATTTCACGATGCGATGGCACGGCCTTGTTGGTATATCCTTGCAGGACAAGCCATGACCAAATAGTCTGTAGTGAGCGATAAGCACATCCCCAACCAGTATCATCGATACCGTCCTTTAAGAAGGAGTTTCGCAAAAAGACAATCATACACTATCACATCATTCGAATAAGGCCACACCTTTATAACATGTCACATATTTTAAAAGAGTTTCAGCAAAGCTTGCGCAGTTTCCGACTCTCTGCTCTGCAAGAAAAAGAAACTTGCGCACGTAAGTTCCTTCTGCCAGCCTAAACATACCTAGATGTGTGTGCATGCATGACCACTGCCTAAATTCCCCTATCAAGCGCTAGATCCGTCTCCTTTTTAGTCACACGTTCTTGTTAGTGCAACTGAAATCGCCGGAAAGATCCCAAAACTCTTCTTTTTATTTACATTCCAACTTCTAGTGGAAGCTCAGTCACAACCGACTGAAAACGGAGGAATCTGGTTGGGGGATTTAGACATTCATGCAATTTCAGAATTATAACTTGATCAATTGGAAGGGAATAAATTATTATTGCTAAATAGGGACGAATTCTCGGCGGTCGAGGGAGCCGAACCCCATGGCATGAAATAAAATGCCTAACAGAAATGTGTCAAAGTTTAGGCAACTTTAATTTGACGACCATTTTCTAAATTTCGGTTACAGAGACATCACAGCTGCAAATGAGTATTCTGCAATTTCAGAATTTCATATAGCAGCATAAAATTACATTCCTGGTCCTATGTTCGAAGTCCCAGCTTCGAAAAAAATCGGGATAAATTTTAAAATGTGGAAAGATCGGAAGAGGAGGAAACTTCCACGAGAAAAAAAAGAAAAATCCTTTATCACTAATATTATTATAAAAGTAAAAGCAAGCTAGGAATACCATACACTGAACCGAAATCAAAAAGGAATCCGAATATTGGGGAAGATTCAAACAATAAAAAAAAAGAAAAGGGCAGCAAAACTGAGTTCAACAAATTAATAACTGACCTGCATATAATGGTGGTAATCATAGTGACCTTTCACTAAAGACAGTTTCCCTTTTGGTTTATCTGCAATAATCTATAGATCGATTATGTTCAGAGAACAACGAAACCATGTGGAAATAAGTGACAAAATTGCGAATGCAGTCAACGAGTTCATCGCATTTATATATAAATCTCTAAATTAAAGTGAGTGCAAACTGCAGACAATTTGAATTCACAAGTGAATCTCTCCTTCTATCACAAAGGATCGAATACTTCTCCTGAACGATTATATACTACGCATCGCAAATTCCGCCTCATATCCATATCACAGTAATATACTATAAGTATTGCTCATAGGTAATACCTTTAAAATGTTATACTGACAATAAAAGCTGCTTCTGGTCTCACATTGACCTCCTTCTAAAACGATACGCTCATTCCAAAACTCTCACATAAGCAAGTGTGGAACCATGGACTACATACTTCCAAGTAGATCCTCCTATTAATATCAGAAAGTGATGTTGGTTAGAAACAGCAAAAAACACAGCCATAATGACGAACAATTCAATATATGCAAATGCGGATCTCTGAGAAGAGCAGAATTATTGTTGAATAAAACAGCTTGCGAGGGTCGTAGTAATGGCCTCTCGAAGGATAAATTAAACACTCTATGCAGTTTTGAACGGCAGCCTCCTGAAAATATAACCGAAGGAAAAACTCTGTCGATTATAAAACAATAAACACTAAATATTGCAGCTGTAATTCAAGATTATTCTGTAGTTCAAGTATATTGTAATTCAAGAAGGCGACTCCAATAGCTGACCACACAAACATTTGATAGATTATTATTCTGCTGTCACATAAGACATATTATTGGATGTACTTCTTTAGTTTAGCATTCTTATCATTTAAAGTCGAAGGAAAACTCGAGTCCCACCGATGTATTTATATTGTTGAAGATCTACTTGAGTTGTTCTGCACTAATATGCAGAATTTGACATGACTGCATACCATTTGTGGTAATACGTAAATGTGGCTTATGTCTAAGCATAATAACTGACTTAACACAGATGCCATTCAAATGCTCATTGCCCTTGTCAATTCCCGAATTACAGCACAAACCGTCTGTTAAAATCGCATTTATACATTGCAGTAACAAAGAAAGCAAAATAAAGTAAGAACAAAAAAAAGAAATATTAAGACCTTTACTAACAATGCCCGCACGTTAACTTACTTAATAATGCCTCATTATTGCTGCGCGGGTAATAAACGCAAATAATGCTCTCTCTATAAAAGAAAATAAACGACTCCACTTCAATAAAATCCTGAAAACATGGATTGTTGCGAGAAAAGAATAAAATGAAAGTCTATATGAGAACAAGCTCAATGATTTCAAAGATGATCGGCAATAAATCAACGAATCTGAGCAAGAAAAATTCTATTCAATCATGAAAAGAATCAACTGCAAATTCACCGATCCTTTATCTTTCATAGGTGGAGACTGGTTATACATAACGGCAATCGTTTTATGCCATATTAAAGTGACACAAAATAAAACAATCATTTCATATACTTAATACTTCCTTAAGAACCTCTAGAAATTCATAATTGGGTTCCATTAGGTAATTGTACATTAGTGAGTAATCACGTTTAAAAATGAATGGGCTCAATGTGGAACACAGCTGACAATAAGAAGTTAACGCAGTTAAGAAGAAAACTCCCACATATTTACTTCAGTTAACAGTGATTGAGACTTAGTTAGTAGAGATAAACGATGAAAGCTCGAGAGTGATCAAAATTCGAAAAATTCCATTAATGAGTGGCAATAGTTAAGCAGTAATGCATATTCGCGCCAAAACGTCCACCTTGCAGATTGTACTTTTTTTCACTTTATCACAGACATTAGTTAATACTGTTGAAAATTTCAAAAACGGCTAAAAATTCCAAGGGGGTTAAGAAAATGTCCGCGGGGCAAATACTTGAGGGCTACTATTTTTGGCGACAGCTGTACAACATGGAAGCAATGAAAAGACCAGGTCGTTCGCCTCCCAATGGCGAACCTGTGCAATGAAGTTAGAGAAGGCGGTGCATTTTTCGAAAAGAAAGAGCGCTCTCCTCAGGGCTTCCCTTAGCCGTTCCAATACCGTATCACTTGAATCACTCGCTCGTATTATCGTATATCCAGTTATAGAAGTTTTCATACTGTAGTACGTCACGGGGCCTACAATGAAGCACAACTTTGCTCTCTCTCAAATACGAAACAAGTGAAATGTTAAAGCTGAAAATATTCATTAACGTAAGTCAGTCAAAATCAAATTTCAAGTGGTCTGTAGGATAGACAATGCAACTGATTTAGTAATAATGGGACGGCATAATAAAAAGCAGCGTAACATTCACATTCGGTGGCAAATGCAGTAACTGCAACTGATGGTACCTTCAGGAAAATATAACTATTGGAGATTGCAAAAATTGCAGAAACTGCGATAAAGTTTGATAGGAAGCGATGCTGCAACAAGTCATAATGTCACAAGGAGTCGTTGGCGGCCCGATACTGAAGCCATTTTGGGAGTGCATACGCACTTTTAAAAGGTTCCACAAGTGGAGATTAATAAATATAACAGCTGAAAAAGTGATGGCGTAGAGTTGAAAAAAGAGTGACACAGCTAGTGCATGAAAGATTTTTATATTTCGAGCCCGTGAATCTATACAAATTACTTTCCCATTCGACAATTACTTGCATGACACACAAGGCAAATCAGAATGCGCCTTGAAAGCATTTGCATATGAAGCCTTTTACCCAGAATTTTCTCTTCGATGCTTTCATCAACCGAAAGTTCAAATAAGAATGTTCCTCGTATGATTTTGCAGCTTATCATAATAACAGGAACAGTAAAGGTCAAAACAAAAAGGATAAACTCCCATTACTATAAGAGTAGAGTAATAATGGTGGTGATAGTAGCAGCAATAAAAGCAACTTATAATGATAAAAAGATATGATAACAGAAATGGCAGTAACGATAATGAAAACAAAACTAATAATAATAATAATAGTGATAACAAAAATGATGATAACGATAAACGTAGGCAGCGGTAATAATAAACGATAATAAAAATAATAATTACAGTGATAACGAAACAATAACAATAATAAACAAAAGCAATGAGAGTAAATATTTCGTATTTTAAAAAAATATTGAATTCAGAAATAGAAGTAAGAGTACCGTTCTTGATTTTAACAATTGGTACCAGCCTTGTTCCAACGTCCTCATTCAGTTCACTGCTCACCGCTATTAATGGCACAAATTCCGCATGATTCTATAAAATGAGGAATGTCATAAAAGAGAAACATCAGATTATACAAGAGTTCGCATCGCAAATAAATTCTGAAGAAAGTAAATATATCAGAAAGCAATTCTTTAAATTTTCTACTCTCAAAATGGGGAGCTTTTAGACAATACAGAGATCAACAGCGATAGAATTCAATACAGCGCACTGCGTGAAGAGGATCACTCACAACACGCGCTTTTGAAATTTAACGCTGATTGAGGAATAGGCTGTAATTTAGAGTGTCAATAAAAGTAACAACTAATCCGGACTCGGATTTCTTTTTCGATTTATGCACTAAATGTGACATTTAGTGATTGCAAAGCGGCAATGTGTTTGTTAAAGTAGTATCGCCGACTTGCTGCCACAACGTTTTCACTTTCACATTCCACTGAAGAAGCAGAGAAAAAAGAACTCATTGCTATAAAAAGATCTCTACTTTTAGTCATAGAATGTATTTTGAGGTGACAGACTAAACCTTGGTGACTCAGAACGACCGCCGATGATTGAAGACATGAGCAAATCCGCCTTAGAAAAGACTTTTTCAGCTGAACGTCCGAAGCTTCAGGAAGAATTCCAAGAAAATTAATAATTTCGATAAAAACAAAATTTTGATAGCTTTTTTAAGTTCATTCGAAAGACATGTTTCAAAGATGGTGGTTTATGGGTGCTGAGAACTAATCAAATGAACAGTGCAAAATCACGTTTGCCTTAAAGCCATAAAATATTGCTGCAGAGTCATGAACAACAAATAGCGTCGTCACAAGATGAAAAATAAGTGGAAAAGAACGTCGGCCGGGTCTGCAATATACGCATTTTTGCATATTCCCATTAGATCAACTTGTTCTATCAACAGATGGGTCACCTCGGACAATAACAGAGGGCAGTACATGCGGAATAATGCGTGCGAGTTCTTGCTGATGTGACCACTCGTATGAATTCTCTACAAGTGTGTCATGTTTTTGTGATGCGGTCGACTATGATAAAATGCATAGAGGCTTTTCTGCAGCTCCAAATGTTTATAATTTCTTCGGAAGGTGATGGATCAATGTGAAAGACGGCATGAAAGGCCGAGTTCTACTATCTTGAACTATATTTAGCAAATCCACTAACTTTAGGGTCAGTTGTTTTCAAGAAACAGACACCAAGAAACAAAGACAAATGCACGGACCGGCATTTGCATAACGCATGCGCAAACGCAAATCTACAGAAGTGCGCAAAAACCGGCGTTCGAAACATTTGACTGAAAGCTTCCGACATATTTAGGCATCTTTTTTCGGGGTGGGAAGCAATTCCAATAAGATTGTGAAAAAATTAGAGTAAAAGTGAGATTGTTTTTATGGAAATAGTTTGCACCACCCTGAAAACTTCAAATGAAATCGTCGGAGAACGTTTTCGTATTGTCTTCGTGGGAAAAAAGAGTGGCAAACTTTGGAAAAGTATTTCGTTTCGAATTTGCCAACAATGAACGCAAACGCATTTAGCCGAACTTAAATTTTTGAGTGTTTTTTTAACGACAAGTGAGTTGCGTCCGTCGACTTCAATTGCTGCATTTTATGTTGAACTGCTGCAAAAGTTGCACTGAATAGATAGACATTCACACTGAGCTATTTTTTTTCCACCGCTGCCCAAAGATGCAAAGAAACGAAGCATGAAGAAGACGGAAATACGTCAAATTTTACTGGTTATTCATCAAAAAAACTATTCAAAACGTTGAAAGTTACCTTATCGAACTGAGGTTTCTGAAGACCTTCAAATAAAGATGACGAAATGTCCGATTTACAGCCACTCGAAAGCATCACATTCTTTTCAGCATTTAGAAAACAAAGTGTGTCGACGACTTCCGCCTCGAGAGCGAACGCTTTTGAGAGTTCTTCAGAGATCCTATCCGGATTTTCCACTCGAATATTAAAGTTGATTTTGTGGCACGCTCTCGCCAATATTCCAGCACGTCTAACAGTTGCATTATCTTTATCTTGTCTAAACTTTATTTTCTTTAGCAACTTTGCTGCAATAAGGTGAATTCTGAATCGTCACGGTTTTGAGTTGAGTGGTTTTGCCAATAAAGTTTGTTCTTAATCTTTTCCTCTCTCTTAAGCTTATGCCCGTAAATGCCCGTCCCCATGCTCTTATTATCTCGGCTCTTGGCCTTTTCATTGAAAACAACAGCTCCATGGGAACAAATTTCTCTCTGTCCCTTCCTCTATTCCCTGATACTCTAAGAACTCTGAATAAGAGTGGCACAGAGTACGAACAATATAAGCGCTACTGAGCAGTGATCTTTAAGGGAGCAAAATCGTGCCTAACACATGCGGATTGCAAAGCTATTATTTAAAGAGCCAGAGGCGGATTTCTCGGCTTGAGTTGAGATGCAATAACAACGGCAAGTGAAAAGAATCAGAACGCCCAATGGATCCGAATGTGTTAAAAACGAAGTGTCGCTAATTTCTGAGGCACTTTTAACCTGTATTTCAATTTTTAGTTTTGCATCCATAAAGTTAGTTAAGATCAATAAAAGCGATTTCAGTGATTCAACTCGAAAAATATAAAAATACGACAGCCTCGAAAAAATGGGAATTTTACAAGAAAACTTTCCACCCATTTTAAGCACATAGCGGAGAAAATCATATACGGCTTATCAAATGGGAGTAGCAGCGAACCGAATAGACAATACGTCACTGTTTTCATCGATGAAGCGTTCAAAGTCACGATTCAGTAGGGTTGTCGTGTTTGTGGAGAGATGCACGAAACGTGCTGCATCCAAAGTCGTAGTACCTAACTTACGCACGTCGAATGCATACTCAACATCCATTAACGATAGAATACCGAGTAGATTCACTTCTGAAACTTGCATATTTATGCTATCTTTATTAATGTTAGCTTTGTGAAGCATAGTGAGATGAAAAATGCCTCATTTGACCTGATATAATGTTTTCAATATGGAAAGTCATAAACCTCAGATGTTTACAAGACCTTATGAGTGGCCCGCTATTTGCTTTTGAAGATAATAATAAAAATCGCAACAGCTTCATCAAATCAGGAGAAAGCTCTTGAGAGGAAGTCTGAATATGAGACAAACATTTTAGGCGAATAAAAGTAAAAGAGTATTTTCGTGACGAAAAGAGTAAAACAGTCACTATACACATTGCAAAAGGACACATTGTACGAATAGAAAATAAAATAAAGAAGCATAAAAGAGAGATTGAATGCTCTTAAAACGAAAACCTGCCGAGAAGGAACTCTCGATGAAACGTGCCAAATCGCAAGCGGCATTGAAATCGGTTAGCGAATTGAATAATATGTTGACGATCCTTTTTGTATTCGCATCACCGACAACAAAACCCAATAGTGAGTTGTCTTTACACCATTTACGCACATTTTCATAGTTCTGCAAAACAGCAATCCTATTCAAGAACAAGAAAGTTCCATTCCAAAATTCGGATTTTATTTCTGAGGAAACGAGAAAATAAGATTGCGAATAAAAAAGTTTTAAAAAAGCATGATCCGGCTGTGATTTAAAACACAATCTTGTTTTTAATGTGTATTGCTCGTCTTTTGTCTCCGAACGCATAAAGCAAAACGCAAAACATAAGCACGAACAAGGCGTTTTCTCTCTATGAAAGGGAAAATAGGCGATGCAGATTTTTTCCTTCTTCAACCTAATGCACTAATCAGAGCAAGTTTTGGATTGCAGGAAGACCGTATTCAAGTCGGATACGTCATATGTGATAAGACAGAAGCAAATGATGTCAGCGCTAAATGCAATGATCAACATGGAAACAACTACTTGTTACCACCTGAACTGTGACTTCAACTTTTTAGGTGGGCCTGAGAAGCTAACACTTTATATTGGCCTAAAGTACGCATAATAATAAACATTTTCACACATGCGATAATCTTTATCAGCTATACCCGTTGTGTACACTGCAGCCCCCCGTTGGATCCAAGAACGTAAAAAACCATCTCGATTCCCACTTCTAAAGAACTGAAACAAATGATGCAGAGAAGTAAAAGACCTTTCCTCAAGACTGCCGAACGGAAAGCTTCTATAAACCCTCACCACAATTTTTCCAGCAGATCTGTTGCATTCGCACTAATTTGCATTGACCTAATAGTACGAAATCAATGAAAAAAACGATGGCACGTGCATTGGCTTATGTGAATAGAGTTGGTGAATATTCATTTTTGAAGGATCAAAGTCCTACGAGAAAAAAAAAACAACCACTGTGAGAACTAAACAAGTACCTTCCCATCACACCTACTAATTTACTCTAATATGTCTGATCACACACACTAATCACCTGTTTCATGATCACCTGGTGCAAAAAATGATACCTCAAAAAGGAGCGAAAAGTCGAGCGACCACACCTCATCTGGCATCGCCACTGCACTTACTTGGCTTTGAATTGATTTCCGTTGTGCTGGCGGTTCCTTAATGAGCATAATTTGTAAATGAGGAAGAAAAAAGTCGAGATGCAGATATGCAATTTTTCAACATGGATATAAGTGCAAAAAACAGGGCTAAGATCACTGACTGCAGCTTGAAAACTCCGATTATGGTCAACTGCCTCCCTGATTGAGCGACGCAAAAGGGTATAAGTTGATGAAAATAAGAGATTACCAGAACGAATCTAGTCAGAAGGAATGGAACGTGGGGTGGAGGATGGAACTGAGCGACGAGGGAACGGATGACCGAAGCAGTTGATGCGTTGAAGAAATGAAGAATGCTACCATATATGATCTCGCATCAAAGTGCCGATTAATTCGTTCCGAGTTCACAAACCTTGTGTAAATCGTTTGGATGACCCCCCGAGTGAATTCAGATATTCTTATCAAAATTTCTGATAGAGGCAATCTCACCTACACTAATCCTATACTTGGAGCGATATTTGCATAGCCTTAAAGCAACGCATGCGCCTTCAATCCGCATCCTTCCCATGTAACTCGTTTTGTCTAGTTGGCGGATGTTCTCTCATCACTTCAGCCTTTACTTAATAACGCCCTGCATTCCCCATCTCAGTTTTAAAGACGTCCTCGTTGAGTCAGTCTGCGCAACCTATATGTATATCACAAGTTTGCGAAGTTCTCGTTAAAGACTTGAAACACTTCTACATTCGACATTGCCCAACGAACCCCTCAACGCAGAGGAAATCAAGTTAGAGCAGCTCAAATAAATGACACATTTGTGAAAAGTAATGCTTGACTTTGCATCATTAAAACAACTAGTGATTGCAGAAATACATCGCAATTAATGAATGCGAAAAAGTACTTAAGTTATTACTCTCAGACCCCACTGACTCACCTGTCTTTTTAATCATACTATAAACACTGGGCATCGGACCCCGATCCATGGAGGCTTAGGATTTCGGGGATCCTTGAACGAGATATTTTCAACGGACTCCCAGAATAAAATATTCTCGTGGGAGCCCGAAGGAACTATTTTCGGGGGTCAGCACTAACTATGAAACAATTCATGTTCGAATATGCCGAAATAAGCAATCGGGTAGCGAAATGTAGCGCGAAAACAGTATGTAATATTTCAAGCAGAATAACCAATTTTATGCAAAACGAGCACATCCATTGGTATTTAAACGCTTCGGAACAAGAATTTCAGCAACTACGAGCAATAAATAAAACAACTGCTTATTAAAACTCCACAAATATTTATTCTCTACATAAATCACAGCTGTAAAACCGATTCACAAAAGGAAACATCAAGCATCACACCATTAAAACTTTTACACAATATTCCTAAATTGGAAAGTAAACAACAAAGAGGGTATACTTTTGAGTCACTAATAATCAAAACTGGCGATTCGATCCGTTGCCATTCGAGCAACGACGATTAGAGATAAGCAATACAACTGGTGCTTCGATGATTCCCTTAAGGAATGTCGTGAAACACAAATAAAATGTCACAACATGGCAATATACTATGGGAATTATTCACTTAAAGCACTGTTCTTTGTCGAACTCACCTCTGCGCTCAATCGTGCACTCTAAGCTTATTTCATAAAAAATACCTCAAAAACCTTCGTTACCTTTCCACTGCTAAAGAGAAAAATTGTTTTCATACACCACCAGTTAATTAAATTTGATCTAACGGCAACTAAACAATTGAAGAGGAAAACAACAAAAGTTTTTTACAATCTAATTTGAGAAATTTAATTACAGTTTTATTCTTCATAAAATTGCAATGAAAAGTTTTTTCATTCTTTTAAACACTTTTCTAACAAAGCTGAAAAAAAAAAATTCCCGTTATTGAATTCAAGGTAATAAAGGAACAGCAAATCAAACTGAACATTAAGTATGTTTTTAAAACATCGGTAAAAGTTAGTCAGCCTTGAAATCAATTTCAGCTGTATAGGATGTGCCTTTTATTCTGGGCAATTTAACTCCCAAGTGTGGTCGAAGAGAAGATTGCGATGCCGCATTCCAACTTTCCCATCAATCTTAGCACGAGCTCATAAAACGTTTCTTTGTGCTCCCTTTGGGAATGGTTCACCGTTTGCGTAACGAGTCACCTGCCACCTCGACTATACGAGAACATGTGAAACATCACAAGTTGCAAAATCATGCAATAAAAACATTAAAAATACATAGCAGAGACTATCTATAATAACAATAAATAGCGAATGGCGAAACGACGCACAACGTGACATTAGCGTTTTGTTTCGATGAATTCGATATTCATCTTGAAGAAAACGTACGGATAATAATCGTGCACACCAAGAGATAACAACGCGGGACTATCCTCGAATGTCTGCAAAAGGCTATTGCACAGCAATCGAATAACGACTGAAGGGCATAGTGGCAGCTTCGAGCCGTTATCATTGGATGCATTCACTGTGAGCATCAACGATTGAAAAATATTTTATAGGATCAGCAGTTATTAGTGATTATCTATTTCGGCCAGCTCAATCCAAAAAAACCTTCATCGATGCTACTGAAACGGAAAAAATACAAAGAGACGCCACAGCGAATCAAGAAGCAAACCTAGCGCGTAATTTATTCATATACAGAGATTCTCGAATGATAATTCTTCTTGCAAAATGTGCAGTATTCTTCTTGCAGCCGTATTTAAAGAGAACATCCGGCTGAGCAAAACGAAAAAGTTTTGAATCAAATCGGGTAAACAAATGCAGAAATTTGACGAAGTTCCCTTCAAAGATAAGACAGACAGATAACTTTGATATTTTTTAGAACTCTAGGCGCATTCATCTGGAGGGATTATCTCTAACTGTCTAGATTTCTTTACTTCGTTTATAGCTGTAGCTCCACAGTTCGCGATTATCCACAGCTTCGCATCCATTACATTGGGTGCGAAGCTGCAACGTTCGAACAGGCTGTACACATAAGGGTTAAAGAGAAAGAAAACGCTCACATCAATAGGGCCTGCAGCAGATGCGTCCAAATGAACATACAACTTGTAGAGTTCAGCTCGCAACTTCTTATACGAATTCTTTGTCGGCTCAACGATCGCAGCCTGGAAATTAACTGGCAGACCGTACCTGCAAATTAGCATATTAGTGAGCCTAATATAAAAATACTAACTGGGGCTCATTTCAACAAGCAAAAATTAAAGAACGAACAACAGATAAAAGAGAGTTTATTCATCTTCACTTTGTCACAGAACGACGAGTGAGTGCGGCGAAGCATACGAATGTTATGCACCACCAATAAATAAAGCGCACAAAAGCACGTTACACCTACCACATTGTTTTGCACCACTCTCAATCTCAACTGTTCATCCTTATATATACCCCACTATATTTAATCTCCGCAATACCACAGAGCAGAGATTTGCTAATCTTTATGTAATGATATCTTGAAATCCAAAAACCATATCCCTTATTCCCTACTCACAGGAACTATAAGCTACGATATGACGATAGAGGAAATGGACTGGAACCCTTGGTGATAACTATTGTATGGCGAGACACAAGTTTACTATCTTATCTGTAGGTGGAACAAAACAAACAGAGGAAGAAATATGATCGCATTAAGAAATGGACTATGCAAGCATCCATTCGCGTGCTTCTTTTTACGGGCTAAAAACTACTCACAAATTCCCAATAAGATCGTCGGAATTCTTCGAACGCAATAATGGCAAATGGATGCTAAGTATACTGTAAAGCACAGAGAACGAAGGAGAAAAACACGAGGAGCGTCCATTCGCAAATTGTAATCGATAAATCCTTGAAATGCCTCCAAAGTTGGGCACATGTTTTGATCAAGTTCATTACAATCTGGCAGTTGCTTTTTCGAAAACGAACATTAATTTACGGTGCTGGCATTTTGAGCCAGCCGACTGTTTAATAAACTGTGATGTCACCTGCCGTCACCCCCTCTCCCCCTCGCTATTTCTCAAATTTGTCTCCATTAATCCATCAAATGATGTAATGCACAACAGCTCGCGATGTGAAATTCGGCCAATCAGCTATGCTTTCCATAATTTTGTTTACGTTACCCCTGCAAATCGATCACAAATTCTATACGAAAAAGCAGTCTCTAAAAACACTCAGATGCATTATTTTGAGTTGAGGAAATAAGGGAAGCAAACATAAAAAGCTACTATTTCTATCATATGGAAACGACATGCCAAGGATTAGATACGCTCACCTGAGCACACTTTCGACGAATACTCTCAACGCCTTCACATGCACATATGCAATGAAAATTTCACCGAAGTTGATCTTTAGCCATCTCACTAACGGGGCATACTGCTTTTGCTTCTCCTGCACCAATTTGTCTCTCTCCGTACGTCCTGCTTTAAGAGACTCCTCATCGTAGACAAAATCACGCACCACAAACCTTTAAATGAGCATGGCTTGAATACTGTTCGCGTGGAAATATAATGAAAACATTAAGTGGGTATCACACGCCGGATTACATCGTTTTCTAGCCATCAAATGTAGTGAAAGATTCGGATATTTGCGAAATCGGATGCATTCTCGGGCAGAAAACGGCTTACTAAGCAAGACTATGCTGAACAAAGCAAACATTCCCTACTCCACTGTCTCTGCTCCCACACTGCCCATATGATACCTTTAAAGATGCAAAGCGCTACTTATAACAGCAAATCGACTCCGCCAGATGAAAATGCTACATAACAATCGCACTCACTTTGAAGACCAGTGCTCTTTTTAAATTGCATTAACTGCAACGTAGGCCAGTCGGCTATAGATCAAGTGGGAACAGTGCGCCGTAAAAGATAAGCCAATGAAGGTAAGGAGCATACATGCAGATCAAACGAGTGTCCAGTATGGATCGTGAGGCTAGCCCGAGGGTATAAAGGGACTGATGTACTCATGCATTCATTCCGGCTTCTAAACTGATCATCAATCCGAATGAGCCCAGGGGTTGCCGTTGAAGTGCGAGAGGTGATCAGTGGCAAAGTGGAGGAGTTCGACAGCTGGATCATGCCGGCGATTGAAGCTATCCTAGTATCTCCTTTCTGTCATCTTCCTGTGTAAGTGTAATGAACTGCTCGCCCCTTATACCTGCGTTGTCCCGCAATTTACTCGACCGCAGCCCGATAGAGGGTGCAGATCCTTAAGGAGACCTGGACGACTAGACGAGCTAAAGGCCACTTACGCTTGCTGGCTTCAGCTAATTTTCGGGAATATCACTGGTGATGGGTGTAACGAGGGAAAGTAAAATAAATTTTTGAGGCAGCCACCATTACTGGACAATGGCCTTCAAGAAACCCGAGTTTTCTACTACTGCATTTATTTAATGTCAAAATTAAACTTTTAAATTCGCATAACAATCAAAAGGTTTGTCAAAATCACAACCTTGATGAACTCATTTTAGCCTATTCGGCGAGCGAACTAAAGAAATTCAAAGAAAGGAGCAGCGAAACAAGTTGCGAGCCTCGAAAATACTCAGTGAAAACATCGAACGTTGCGAGAATAAAATCTGCTTTCGGAACTGAGAACTGTCTCGTCCAGAAGCCTCTTTCAGCCGTTTCTGCATTCCCACGTTTCCGTTTAAGACTGCTTTAATTAGCGCACTATGCAATCCCCTCAGTGATTTTATCTTTTCCGCCCTCAGTCCCTCGCCTCCACTGCAGTCATAACATTAGCAATATAAACGAAACGCCCTTTTGATGAGAGTTAGTTACGACTGCAAAGCTGAAGACGAACTTGTGTTCGCGGCAATGTGTCTTATATTCCTCAATGACTTTTTTGAAGAGTGTTACGGAGAATAGCATTTGATCTCCATCCTCGGTGATCAATCGCGAAGATCCAGGTACGACCATATCGGCGAGCGTCTCATATTTTGAGTTCCAATCTTTCACCAACGTTCTACAAAGAGCACAGTGAAAATTATCAATTAAAAACGTTTAACAAAGAGCAATGCATTTCTATGTACCATTCGGGGAACAGAAAACAAATGAAAGATTCAAGATTCTGCGAAAAAAGCAACGAAAAGTAACAACCGATGAAGTGGGAACGTCGCTGCAATTAGATCGATATTTGATTTAATGTGAACATTATAAATATAAATGAAATGGAATATATCAGAAAAACAAATTTTTCAAAGCTGAGATCCTCTCACTTTGGCACAACAACCATAAGCGTCTGAAGATATTCTGAATTTAACACGAAATCTTCCGCTTTCACAATATCGGATAGATCCTTCGTTATCAAACTGCCTCTGAAATGAGGAAAACTTTATTGCAACCTATGCTGATTTATGTGATAGGAAATAAATGCCTATTTAACACTCAAAAGTGATCCGGATGTTCGTTGAGCTCGAAAACTTCTCGAAAAGGGGTTTTCTTCGCCACTCACTGCTGTCTAAATCTGTCTCAATTCTTACAGCAACACTCTAATAAGAAACAAAAAGGTCTGGTAATTAAAAAATATATTCAATGTCGCACTTCTGTATTATCTAAAAAGCACTTCATATCCAAGCGAATTTCTGCTCCGACTCAGATAAAAGGATTGAAATTCTAAGCAGTTCAACAAACGTACAAAGAAATTAAAACCAAATACTCAGTGATTGTTACATTTATGGATGAAAGCAGTAAAGAGCGAGTTCAGCGCTAATGCCGCCTAAAAGAAAGAGAAAAAATACATAGTGACAGCCATTTCACATCAATTTATTGCAACTTCCACAGAAAAACTCCCACTGAAAATTGCGTTCGATCATTTTGCCGAACAAAAGAAAAGTCGGAATTCAGGTAGTACGCAGAAAGAAACACTTACGTTGCTTTGCGATCAATAGACGCGAGACTGTTCTTGAGATTGTTGTACGTCGTCGCCTTTGTTTTCAGATCGTTATCGATTTGTGTTATTTGCTTAAAAATGAAATTACAATAGAGAGCGATCGCTGTTCTAAAATTTCCTTAAATAGAGAAAAAAACTAAGCAATTCAATAGAGAAATAAAAAAAACATCACGAAGGAAAATAAAATATTTATTAAAAGCAGCACCTGGATGTGCAATTTTTCCTTTCATGTCAATTAACGCACAGATACTCAGTCATACTCCTATTTCTCCACTTCGAAGCGTAAAACAACTCACTTTGCCAATGATTTCACTGAGAACCTTCAGCGACTGCTTGAGGGGATATTTCGCACCTTCCCATTGAAATTTTGTTACGTATGTCTTCACATCCTCTACAACAGAGCACAATAAGTGCGCAAAGAAAATAAATATCCACACGGAAACGAAAATCCAAAAAGAGCGCAATAAAAGAGAACTGATAATTTCAATGAAGCCATCGTGCTAAAAACTACTGCACTTTCTGTAAAACGCTTGTCTTTTATTTATTCCAAGCAGAGTGCAGTGTCGTATCAAATCCAGGACTTCAAATACGGTGTAAGTACATGACAGAGAGCGTTGTACTCCTTTGGGGGAGAAGCGCAAGTACAACATCATACCGACTGCACTACTGGTTAATACTACTTGCACTTACTGTATTTGTTGAGCACTCTACTTTCAAGACAGTTCTTGCGCTGTAACTGCAGTTCCCATCCCCCCGCCCCCTCCCATTCCCTTTTCAAACAGCGCAGAGACCTCCGCTGCTTCAAGAAGCACGTTCAATCGAAAACAGACACGCATTTTATTACGAAGAAACGTAAGTGAATAAACATACTGCCACCAACAACGAGGTTTTCGGCGAGCTTATCACGTTCGTCTTCCAAAACTTCGCCAAAGTACTGCACCAATTTCTTGTCACCCTGAAATTATTTTTCCAACTATGCAACTGCAAAGTAACGGCGAACATAAAAGCAAAGCACTATGTTGCAGATGGAATGAGGGCTAGATCCCCTTCCAGATTAGCCACTTTAATCGAAAGTATCATTGCTGTTTTGCAGAAAGCGTGTGCAATTATTACCCTTTGTGAGCGTTGCTACTTGCTAACAGCATTCGAGGAGGCAGTATGCAAGGCAAAGGGATCGAGCGAATGTCTTCAGCAAATATCGAGGGAGCAGTTTCTGCATCAGTGCAAGAATGAGAAGTGGAGAACAAAACCAGCTGTGGTATGGCAAAAAAAGTTATCTCACATGCTAATGCCAGCAGACAACAAGGAACGATACGATGGCTAGTTAGTCCTCTATCGAACTGCTGCAAGATGGTGCTGCCTGCACAGAGAAGTATACGTCCGCAACATTAGGCAGCAGTTTCGATGCTCTCGGAATCCATAAAGAATAGTGGATTCGTGAAGTTCATGCCACCATGTGACATGTCCCATCAATTAACAGGGTCATTTTTGATAAACAAAAAGGTCTTTTTAAAATAATATTTCCTTCAAACGACGAGTAAACAACGAACATTTCCTGTCGAAAGCACTTCACCAAGTAACAAAAATGTTCGTGCAAATGGACTGCAAAACTTTGCTGATGTCTAAAGATCGTGCTTCCGACGGTGTACGAAATGCAAAACTGTGCATCATTGTTTGTTGGGCAGTAGGGCAGCCTTATCAGAACACACTGAGCAGGGTGATGCAACAGAGTTCCAGGAAGTGCTTACTGTTCAGCTGTTGTGTCCAACTTTGCGAGATCGTCAGAGAGGCCTACTAGCTGATCCAATGTGCCCACCTGCAACATCAATCAGTTGTTGTTAGTGAACCAACAAACATCCTAATCTCACTCAATATGCACTGCTCACCTGGGTTCAAGATGACACCAGACTTTAATTCACAATTATATGAATGATCATCCGGCTCCCATTCATTTGCCATTCTTTACTGTACGAAAATTTGCTAGGAAGCATTGATTTGCACATACAAATGCACATACTTTTTTTATGCACAATCCTTCACGTAGAGGAATGTATAAAGAACAAGCAAAATATATGGAGAGTAGGCATTTAGAGATCATCATTGTAAAGGTGGAACGGTAAGGATGAACGCATAAGCGATAGTGGCTTCGCTGAGGGGAATTTTCGAGTGATCTCCGTTACTGACTATTTTTCAATCTCACCCCATTGCCTACTTTAATGCTTGATGCAAAAGCGCTTTAACCGACAAGTTCCCAAGTTTTGTTTAGTGGGAGGGTGCATTGCCGGTTGTGATCTCCTCTCATTTCAATTCTTTTAGCGATTGCAACCATCTTCGACAAAAAAAGAGAAAAATTCCATCTTATCCAAAGCAGGGAAATTACCGCATAATTAAAAAGTCAGGTCTTTTGTAAGGAAAAATGTGCGCGTGACTTGAAAACGCGTTTTGGAGCATTCGGTGGTAAATCCCTCGCATAAAAAACACCTTTCTCCAGATGAACGTAGGAACAGGAGTTCATAAATGTTGAGAAAAAACCTTCAAGTCAGGAATATTGAATTTGTAGTTGTTTGAGAGGTTGGTTGTCGTGCGATTCAGTTTGTCCCACGTTTCCTGAGCGGTCTTCTCACCAGGCGCTGATATAAGCCATAGATCACCGGCCACGAACGCCATCACCGAGCAGTTCGCCCTTAATCATGAAAAAGTTCATCACGGAAACCTCGAGTAACCAAATCGTCGATGAATGGGTGGGACCTGATGCGTTAGGGAAGAATGCCACTAACGAAGCTTGACACAACAATTCAGCACCAAATCGCGACGCGTTTCTGATTGAAGGGATAAAACGTTTCATTAAGGTGACAGCATTTCGCATTTGTGACGAAAGATGTCTGCAATACAGTTCACTTCTATGCCTCTTCGGTGGAAGAAACAAAGCAAGAAGAATATCTGCCGTTCACTGACTCAATTAAAACGAGAAAACTCAAATGAAGTTAGCAATTAGGAAATCGAAAACAAAGTGCATAATTCATGAACAAATGCATATGCATTTAAGCGCCTATCAACGCTAGAATAAAGCCTGCGGACATGCACTTTAAAAGTCTCCTGTAGCAACCAACACGTCCTACGCCGGTTTAGAATGCAAATTTCGCCATCGCATAGGTAAAGAATCTCACTACCTTTCACTTCCTTATGTGACCAACCGCTTTCATTAAATTCTAAAGAATAATGAAACGACACGCTCAGACTTCGAATAGACCTGCCGCCCATGTAGATCATCTCTGATCGATGTTGGACGTATGCAAATTTATAATGAGCTTAATTGTTCGTAATCGAAGTCAATAATGTGGAAGATGGAGGACCGGCCTCAACCACCTCAAAAGTTTGTGCAGTGACTGCTTCATGATACAAGCTATATTCATGTTCATTACACTTCGTTATCATAGCTTCGACGCTTTCCCTTCAAATTTGAACAGTCGGGAAAATCGATTGACAGGCACCACACAGATACGCATTGACATGACCACAAAGTATTTGCAAATTGTCTGCAGAGGCGGACCACGAGTGAGATTTTTACCTCACTTCAGAAGTCAAGAGACCGTTGAGCACCACGCCTCGCTTCGGCTTTGATGCGCTAGTATTGGAGAAAAGGAAGAACCGAATTTTCTGCACTCACCGAATACCTTTTCTCGATGAACGCAAAGATCAATGTAAAAGTTTGTGGACGCTCATTGACAGCAAATCAAAGACCGAGTTGGCATCGTGCATCGGTTCTCCCTTTGAGACGCAAATTGGGCAATTTGACGCTAAATATCGCGTTACTGCTAGCTCGTATTATTTTTTGGTGGAGGACTTGGCAGTATCCTACAACGCAAATCTTCTCGTACTTGATGGATGTCGGCAATTTCCCACCGAGTTAGCCAAGGTTTCGATTCTGAAAAACTGAAAATTGGTTATTATGATGTGTTTTCCCGGATTCTTCTAACTTTTGCACAAATTATGCATGTGCTTAAGCATGGAGTACTCGTGCAACTCAGTTTCAGCTACACTAGATGCTCTGCCAGCTGGATGTTGTGACTGGCGGCGACGGCATGAGGGACCGAGTGTAGGCAGAGGGCAGTAGCCGATAACCGTCTGTCGATGCCGATATCGAAAGCACAAGGGGGATAGAAGTAGTTTATAGGGGAGCACCACGGAAAGGAGAACCAAAGACCAGAGACATTGAAAGCGGCCGAAGCCCGACTTATATAGACCCCAGGTATCACCTGGGACGGCTCAAGAGCACATAAGGCGATAAATAACATTATTTGAAGAACAGTAGTCGATTATACGAGTAAATGTGAGCATTGCAATGTTAGGTCACAGTAGATATCTTGAGTTGGCCATACCTAACACCAGACAAAACCGTTTCTTTTCAGAGGTGATGAATTTTAGACGGTTGTGAGTCAAAATAGAGTACATTACGTGAACATCGTTGATTAGTGCAAAAGGGGTGTCTGCAAATATCGTTGCGACTTGTCAATTAAAGTGTCGAATGAGCACAAGGATTGCTTTAAATTCATTCAAAATCCTCAAAGTTGCCTTCGCACAGATAACATTCTGACAGCCACACGGCGATGATACGTTCTGTCTCCTCTCCACGTTTCCTTACTGTTGTTCATTACGTGCAATATGCTTTTGCATTTCGTATAATTTCTTTTCTCTTTCGTGTTTTTCTCATTCCCACTTTATTTAAGAAGTTTCGCTCGTTTCTTCGTTTCTCTTCTCTACTTCCAAATGTCGACTTAGCCTTCATTCCATCGCAAAATACCACAACCTTCTATAGGAAACTCATTTCATAACAAATATTGTTAGGATTCATAACGATGTAAGCGGATAAATAAATAGGAAATTTTCATGAGAGGGAACAATAAAGTGCATGTATAAATAAAGGCAAGAAATCACTAAAGAAAAGAACAAAGCTTTTAAAATGGAATAAGCAACGATCGAGCTATCCGGAATGTGCATATTTTCATATGCAATGTCGCGACGAGCGCATCGTGCAATGCGATCTTTTCGGCTAGCTAGACATTCCGGACGTAGAACGTGTTCGGTGTTCAGTAAAGCTTCGTGATGAGCTTATCATATTTCCGAATCTAACAGAACGCCAAAGATAATACCGTCATTGGTATTTGTCTTCGAATCGTTGCTTTTGCTACTCATTGAGTTATTTTGCGAGAAGCATGTTGTGCTCCACCTCCTAGACTGTCTTCCAATAGAAATCTTCGAAGGGAATTGATCCACTAAAAGCGCTCGGATGATTATTACGTTTTACGGGTCCCTCAATTCGGATGCACGTAGGTCTCTACGATGGCTCTCATATTAGACTGCCAAAGTTCGCCCATTGGCCACTAACTGTAATTGTGGCTTGTACCCAGAAGAGAAATTTAGCGAAATTCTATCACTTCATTAAAAAGAATTATCTCTTGGCCTTCTGTTAGTTACAGAACTTTCAAAGAGGAGATGAAAATTTAGTGTTCAATAGCACGATAATCGAAATGTCGTGCAAACTCGAAAGCATCCAAATAAGGGTGCCTGCAAGGCAGCTGGACTGCTTCATTTTCAATACCTCCGAAGCATCGCCCACTGGAAAAAGAAAATAAAACCGCTACCTTGGATCTCCACCTTCTTTTCCTAAGTGATCCTTAAATTACGCTTTTGTACTCCATCGTTACTCCGATGCTCTTAAGTCAGAAGAATCACCTTACATTCCATCGTTAATCGGCTTACGGGTAAGGTTAAATCTGTTGTCCAATCAAGACGGCAAATAGTACATATGTTCATGTGTGGGTTTTGGCATGGTGATTGATTGTTATAAATTGTTATTTCGCGTGTGTATGCATATATGTGCATACGGGAGTTCTTCATTTGCATATTGCATGAGGATGCATTTAGTTACGGAAGTCCTGACTCGTTCAGTTGCGAACTTAGTTTAATTATCGATCAGCAAAAAATACCAAAAGCATGCGGAAATTCGTTTTCCATCGTAAGTGAAACTGACCCTGCCATTCACTCACCTACTGCTACTGTAATATAGCAATGTTTAGAACACCAAACCGGATCACTATCGAGTATCAAATGCCTAAATTTCTTCCGTGGTTGCGATGCGCTATCAATGCAAAGAAGTATCATAATTGAGGCAAAGCATCGCATCGCTTCATCCAGCCGAAAGGATTTTTTTAAATTTGAGATTCACATATGAGTGCTCGATTTCATTAATAACGGGTTTTCGGGGCAACGTAAAGGAATTTTATTCAAATAGGAATAAAGAAAACTGTACATGAGAAGTGAATAAAATCATAGTTGAGTATGGCAGACTGACGCGAAACATATATATGAACGGTACACATGAAAACAGAAGTGAAAAAAGACATTGATTGTACTAAGTCACGTATGGAATGAAGGATGAACATGGGCGGTCGATTCGTCGTATAAAGGCCATATTTCTCTTTAGATGTGTTTCATGGATGATTTTTTCAAATCGGAGCATTTTTGAATTGGAAACTATACGGCATACTGTTATGAAGCTAGGTTGACGTGCCACCTGAAAGCGGTGAAAACAAAGAAGTGAGTGGCAGCAATTGCTCCAACAGAAAATGGAGAAAACATTTACACTTTTTTAGCATGAAACAAGGTCGAAAGTCTGAAAACCTTGCGAAGGGCAATCGGGGCAAAGCACTTGTGGGCATCTTCTCTGAGACTTATAAACTGTGGTCACTTAAAGGGATAGAGTGTTCCACGATCGGAGGACAAATAAAACAAAGACCTGATAGTGCATTCGAAATGCCTGTTGTGCAAAGCGCATTAAATTCGTCAAACCTAGATGGCTGCTCCCAGAAAATATACTCGGCAACAAAGCATCGTTCTTCTGAAATAATTGAAGAAAAGCGTGAGAAGTGATCTCACTTTGGCGGATCGATAGTGGTCGCTATTAAATCATCTCTTCTTGTAGCTGCAATTGTTGCACGAATAGTCATTTGTTTATTCACTCGTCTAACAAAGAACTATCGCTTCGTGAACGAATTAAGCACCTTTCACGGTCTTTTGCATTATAAATGAAAATGCTTATTGACTCCGCTGCTTTTTCACGGTGAATTCTTTTTTGCAGCCAGTCGATGCAGACAGTCGGAGAGGGGAAGCATCCGTTTTGACCGCTTTTACGAGGAGTGCATTCAGCAGTGGAACACCTAATTTATGACACTCAAAAAACGAAAATCATCGACACATTCCAAGAATTACGCATTACAGTCAAAGTCCATGTTAGCAAAATTGTTTCTCATGACGGTTCATATACCACCGCCACTATTTCGGTGGAAAGAAAATTAGGTTCATACACCGTAGCCTCTATGTTGGTGCAAAGAAGACGAAGTATATTTTCCCGGACGGTGACTTCATCCAAGAGATTCAAGCAGCTGCTATGAGAAAGAAACCCGCCGTTGAAGTGCTATGAGGGGGAAGACGCTTGGCGCAGCCGCAAAAGGCAATTAAAATAAAGCGGGCTAGAGAAAATCAATGTAAATTGTTCGCATTATGTGGTCAGTGACAATCTTAGAGGATGCAAAATGCAGTTTATTACGCTTTGAAGCTGCAATAAGTTTATCTGGAAATGTTGGAGATGAAAGGGAATGATGCTTCAGAGGTGAGTCATGACGGCCATGAAGGTGACTCAGACGTTCTACAGAAGAGATATGGAAGCTGAGGTGGTTTTGTCGCTTATCAAAATTAACAGTCTAAAGTTTTGGAAGGAATAAAGTCAGTCTTCCTGCTTATTAAAGCATCACCTTGGCTATGCGTCAAACTCTATTTTCATTTCCTTTTAATTTCTCTTGTCATGTCATCATTATCCCTATTACATATATCATTCACTAGTTACCTTTGAGGTGTTTATGGTATATTTACCATGTGCATATCAATGTTTTGTTCTGAAGTCGTTGTTATTCCGAATGATGCAATGAACAACTTCAATTAACCAACCACTGTGCTAAAAGAAGAAAAAGAACAGTGGAAATTATTTCTTCGTCATATGCACAGGCCCGCGATCAGCAGAATGGATAACAAAGTGCGAGAAGGGAGCAGAGGGTGGCACCGAGGAAGGGGTGGATAAGAGTCTAGCGAGGTCACGAACCCCTCAAAAAAGCGCAGAGACGGAGTTCTTAGGGTCTTTCTTGTCATAGGCGCAATGCTCTTTTTTGGCCACATTCCAGCACAGCTATCTCATTTTCCTAATTTATCAATACACGCAACAACAACGAATACGCCTTCATTGCATTCTGCCATTGTCTTAGTAATGAGGTAGTATGTAGGCTGATGTTAGGAGCGCGAGTACAATCCGAAGTGGAAGGGTTCTATCAGTGGGGGGGGGGGGGGGGGGGGGGTGGGATGTACGGCGGCCACTGTTTCAAGGGTGTTGGGTTGACCTGAGAGTGTTACAACACCGAATACTTCCGATTTTCATAGTACTTCTGCATCGTATGCATCGCATGCACCCACCCTATGATAGCAGCATGTCGAAGTGTTTTCTTTTCCGAGGTCACCGCAATATTATTCGCGTTGGGATATTGACAGCCACCTTCCTAATACGCCTTTAAAAGCAGGTCCAGTCTCCAGCCTGTATTTAATATCGAAGAAGTCATAATGACCGCTTTCTCATGTTGAGGTATTCTTCGCACATCATTCAAATTAAATGAACGAAGGGTAAATGCCAAATGAGTGGCTACTTGAGAGTTACTAGTACACGTTTGTTTCGTCCTTCAATTTACGACTGCGGCCACCTTCTTGATAATAACGGAAATTCAATCTCTTCTTGTTGGCTGTGCCACATTCTTCTCATTTCTACTATTTTCCAAATTGTTTTACCTTTTTTTTTAAAAGTAGACCTATACCGCCGATGAAACTTTCCAAGGGACGAGGTCGAAGAGCTTAATTCTGTGTCAGGTGCGCTAAAATAGTTTCGTCTTTGAATAGGTATGCATAAAAGCTCTCAAGGTAGGTTTGATGTATCAGTGTTAACGGTTTCAGCTTCCATTGTGGAGTGTGCATAAAGCCTGGCCACGACACTGTCCCCCATCTAGCATGGGGCTTAATTCACGGCCACATAAAGATGGGTTAAACATGGTCCCGGTCGAGTGGCCGCTTACAGTTGCATTTAAAGCGTTCAACCGATAGTGATCTCGTTAAACGCTTATCTTTCTATGCCTACCACTCAGAATCAAAAAATGGGGTCGTTCTCAGCATTGGAACCGACGATATCTTTCGATAGAACGATTGAAGGAACGAGAATCGTCACATAAGAACATCGTTTTAGTGTAATTGAAGTGTGGCCGGAAGCGTTGTTGTTGACGTCGACGTGCTGCTGCAAAGGACGGGTGCTTCCCTTCACTTTTGTAATCTAGTTGGACAGGTGCGTTGTGATCGCTTTCATAGACGTGTCGCTTCAAACGTTTCGTTGCTTCTACCTGCGCCCACTGTTTACGTTAAGAAGTCGCCTTAAAGGCTTCCATTTGTGAATGCATTGAGGCGCGTGGCACTACTTCAGCTGTTCCATGAGTGGGTTGTCAACTGCATGGCAAATCAGCTCGTCTGTTACGCATCTATGCTTTTTTTTATTAATACCAGAATTTATTTACACATTTTGTGAATAAAGAGGTGCTCTCTTCTGAAAACGGCGAGGGAATGTTGAAAGCTTTACTCGGCGATATTTGCAGAATTTCTTCGAAATAGGTGGCATGAATCGGTGCAGCACCAGAGGGCGATAGGCCATGAATAGCTAGTTAGCTCGCTGGTCACGTCTGGAAGACGCAGTATCCCTCTGTTTCTTTTGTTTGCTCTCGTCGCCTGTTCTTCGCCATCATCAGATACAATTCGCATAAGTTTCTTTTCTGCACACGTGCGTTTTATCAGGAATGCTATCAACAGGCCACCCACCTCCGATACAAATGGACGGAACCACTGACGAACACTTCTCCAGACCGACTCTGTCTGCACTCACTTCCGATCCAAACGGCAAACCAAAAAAAAACCGTCCTAAAGGTATGTGGAAAGGTTCATTATGCGATACAGAAATAACGTGCGCCGATTTGCGACTGAAGCGTGCTCTCTTTATTAAGCTTCTTATTTATTTATTTCAACCAATAGAGCATTCATTACGAATAGATGTCTCTTCATATCGCTTCCACCTACCCTGACCCAATGCCTCGCTGATCCAGCTGGCTCGTGTGGTCTTCAGGTCGGCCTCTGCTTCTTGCAGGTCGGTCGCGTGAAGGTTAGGGCTTAGACTGGTCTCCTGCCCGTCAGATGCTGACGAGCCGATCCACCGTTGTTCCTCGTATGACTGTTGGGATTTATTCCGCCGCCCTCGTCCCGTTGAGGGTGCTGGGCGCGGCGGCTCGGTTGAGCGGAGCCAACAAAGTGGTCGGAGCTTAATTACAACCGACCGCGCAGTAGATAAAAAACCACTACTAAGGTTAGGTACGCCATTTACATAACATTGCTTGAAAACTTTTCTTGCTTTTTTAAACGTGCCAGCCATTCCCCTCTCCACCCGTTCCTCCTCCCACTCCACTTTCCCTCTATTGTCCACCTCACGACTTTGGGGCGATTGATTGATAGGGCTGAGGTCGAACTGGATTGATGGGCAGTTCTGTGGGAAAGTGGAGAAAATCGATCCGCTGAGAGGAGCAAGTTGAAATGAATTGGAGCGGGTGCGTGGATGAGTGAATAGTGTAGAAAAAAGCGAAAAAGAAAAAGAAAAAAAGCTATCTTTACCACCTGCAAAATTTTGCGAAAGCTAGATAAGCATGATCATAAGGCCGCAGCCAAGTTCTAGCGAAAGACTAGTCATCGCCGTTAGAACTTTTGGAGGGTATTCACAAAGAGGAGTGAGTATTGACGACCGAAAAAAAGAGGATCGGCGCAAACAATAAAAAACCAAAGCGCTTCCTCCAATGGATTATTTTTTCTGTAGCCGCTGTTTTGACGTTTGTATTGTGTTTACTCGCAAGCATAATATAATTTCTAACTCCAACACTATAACTAAAAGCTTCAAAATCTAGAGCCACAGCTGCACTTCATTTGATGCTTTTTATTTTGATATTTTTAGATCTGTGATAGGATTGTCTCATTATGTTTTTGATAAGGACTCAGAAATATGACATTTCTTTGTACGATGAGTTCTTCACCAGGCATCGTCCGTGAATTTCTCATTGTCGCTCTCGAATCTGGATGCTTCTTCTAGTATTCACTTTATTCCATGGAATCGAATTGTGCTTTGGCACCTAGACTCACATCTTCAGAGACATTTTGCGGTGCTCTTTTATGATAGAAATGTGGTGTAACTCTACTCTAGATCCATCCAGATGACCTTTTGCTTCGGCTATATAATGCTGACAGGCAGTATGCTTTCATGCAGGCTTCTCGTCTAGAAACGTTGCTCCACTGCGCTTCCCATTCCCAATTTCTATGAGAAGCTGGCACCAATATTTTATTCTCTTAGTGGGAGTGCTTCACATGCAGTCGTTACTTATCAATCCAGGCAGGCAAGGCAAGGCACCACCTTGATCACGTATAATTGTACTTCTGGGGAAACTGTTATTTTCGAAAATGAGGAGGGCTTACGTCCGAGAGAACTGACAGTAATTTTTAATGTTGATCGCGAAGGTCACGTTCTGGAGCATAGAGACTTGCGGATTTCGCTTTGGGAAGTGCACTGCAGAGGGACTAAGGAGATTACTTCCATTGGTGGAGTATCTTCAAAAATAGAAACTATGAGCGGGGATAACCGAGATAATTTCTATTCGTCACTACACAATTAAGAGTGATAAGGCACAGATTTCGGGCATCCATGCCGTGAGCCCTAATTAGGTCTTAAATAACCGTTGGAAAAGTTGTAGACTTTGCGAATACGCACTGAATGGAACTGGGCATTCAGAAAATTAAATGGATCACCTGTTACGGTTGACACTTTGTGGCAGTGTTCCTGCTAGTGCTTCGCTTCTGTATGATTTGATATGAGAGATTGTTAGATGGCCACAAAGGATGTGGGAAGAGTATAGCTCATATTGTTCGTAAAGGTTTCGCGTTAACATGATATGTAGGCCTCTTCCCTGTTCTCTTCTCTCTGGACACCTATTTCCAGGAAACTACAAGAAAGATTGATGGACGTCGAGTAATTAAAGCGTTATTATGTAATAATTTTCAGTACACAATTGGACCTTTGTTAAGCTTGATTTTGGCTTTGATTTTTATATTGAAGTTAAGGGAAATTTTGGTTTTTGTGATTGTTGTCGTCTCCTGGGATAAAAATTTTGATTTCATTTAACTTCTTATATCTGTCGTGCTCTAATTGCCCATCAAAGAAGACACCATTAGTCAGTCGTACGTAACGCACAGTTGCAGCGCAAAATATTCTTGTGATAACGAAGAAAATAACTGTATTTGACATATGCAGTAAAGCTCTTTGCGACTCGGACAAACATTATTTACATTCTTTTTTTGCAGTCCTTTCTTTCTGCTGGCATTTGATTCGTCTGAAAATGTTGTTCGGGTGCTGGGATATAAAAAGCTCTGTTCGCCCAGTTAGAGAGTTACTTGGAAGACATTTTCTGAGGTTGTCACTCCGTGTCACACAACAGTGAAACATCATTAAGGCCTCGAAGAAAATGAAATGAAGGATAATAAAATTTTCTCGATATAGTTTGTGTGCTGTGCGGTCTCATCTTTCCGACGACACCCACAACTCATGCGAACATTGCACATTCTAGAACACAATTGTGACACTATTAAACGGTTATTTGATATTTTACTTTAAGCACTAGTTTCTATACTCTAATTACGAATTGCCAGCATTCTAACATTAGCGTATTGTGGAATTGCAACGGACTTCCCCCCTCCACCTTCCCCCTCCTCCCCAACAAGTGAAAAATCCGATCGTTTTTCGAATTGATTAATCAGCCATATATTAGTTAGAATTTATTGTTCTCTCTCGTATTGACTTTGCACTATTATTAGAGAGTTCATTTTATAACACGATTATAGAACTTAATAGACACAATAACTGAACTAATGATATGAGGAAATGTGCATATCGATCGAAGCTAAAGGCAGCGATACCTAGCAGATGGCATCTGCACTATGCCAAAAAATGCGTATCTATGGAGAATGTGCGCTTCTTGTCACAGTTGGAAACTGCTCAGTGCAGTGCATTTGTTTTAGCCTCATTCCGTTCCAGGGACGTGTGTGAACGCTGCCCATTCATCATGCCCTTTCGCCTCCTCCTACGCAAAACATGTGGGTTGCTTCAGTTTACTGAACTGACGCTCTCCGAAAGAGGGGATGGGAAAGGGAGAAACAGAGATCAACCAATGGGTAAATAAAGTATGGCTCTCACCGTCGCATGACTATATGCCGTTATGTCGGTGACTCATTGTTGAGGCTTCTATAGCGGCAGGTAAATACAAAGTTGGCTGATTTTGCAACAAGTGCACTGTGATGGCCAAATTCGGATTATTTCTAACTTTTCAGGTAGTTCCGATGCTAACTTCCCTGTGAAAAGGCTGTCTCGAATGCTTTCTGTTTAAACGGTTCGGAACAGATTTTCCACAAATGGAGAAAACCGCGGAGATCGTCTCTAAAAATAGAATATAAAAAAGCAATATTAGCGTTGTGGCATTTTCTATTGCAAGTTTATATATTACATTTACATGCGCCTTATGAAGAGCCTATTTTTTTGTTAATAAATGTATGTGTTTTCGTTTCTGCAGGAATTTCTCTTCATGAATCACTGATCTGGTGCTATGAAGTTTGCTAGCTTTAGAAGAGTTCTCGACCGTTGAAAGTGGCAGTGAAGTTTCAATCGGCCAGGTTTCCACTCTCCATCATTCGGACAGCTAAATACTTTTTATAGACGAATATTGCGAGAGTTTTAATCATCTTGAATACGGATGCACACGTTTGATTATTTCTTTGTAATTCTCGCGATTGGTTGGTGCCAACAAATGCAATGGTGGGAGTACAAAAGCGCTTGTGGTATCAGCTTCTCCACTCTTCTTCTGTTGTGCTGTCTATATCGGCTCCGTGTCGTGGTAATGAATCCCCATGAATCGATCTTACTCTGGTTGAATGTTTAAGCGCCGCTTTAAAAGCTTCTTTAACAACTTCATTAATTATGGAAAGTTCCAACCACTCGGAAACGATTCTTCTGCAGAACTATCTCCCACTATCACTCATACAACAATCCCAAAGTGCTTCTCGAGGATTCGATGCAAAATGCTGCAGCGCTAAATCGAACATAAAATGTCCTGAAGGCAAGCCTTGGATGAGCGAATCAACAGTCCACCCAACTCATTTAATTGAAAGAATTTGGAGAGTGCAACTTGCTTTTATGTTTGCTTTCTAGTTACGAAGTAGCCTTCGACTCGAACGCATCGCTTTTTGAGACACATAGAAAGCGCTGCAATACACTTGTCGGCAATCGCAATCCTTCATGCAGTCCAACGCAGATCGCTGTCAACAGTTGCCACACCCGGAGGGAAATACAGTTAGAGATCGAGAATGAAGTACAAGGGGGAGGATTTCCGCACTATTGTTCAGTGCAATTCTGCGACTGGTCTTCAGCGAGCTAGACTGGCAAAGAACAGCATGAATGTCGGAGAGAATGGATGTTACATTTAAGGTTTGCTGCTGATATACACGTGGCATCCCGCAATTCAAAGAGCAAAGAATGTGGTTTCTGAGCTCGCTTTAAGAGATATGACAGGAGGCTTGCGAACGAACACATTCAAGACGGAAATGGTTAGCAAGCGAGAGCTGCAATCGACAGAAGCGAACAGATTGAAGACGAAACCTAAGAGAATTTGTCTATTTGGAAGTTTGTGTAAAATTGCGCGAGGGGCCGGAAGCAAATATCCGAGTGACGAATCAAATAAAATTGGGAGACATCCTTCAGGAATGCAGTCTTCTACCATTAGAAAAAGCACCGATGAGGTCAAAGGGGAAGCCCTTTGGTAAGATTGTGTTGTCAACATTCTCAACTGCTTAAAGGCACGCGCGACCACCAAAAAATTTGTATGATGTTAGCAGTACCAAAAACAAGAACTGAGAGAATCATGAGGGGGAACAAAGTGCTCAGCAGGAAAGTCAACAAATGACTCCAAAGGGTTTCAGAAATTACGGGATTTCATCAAGACTGGGATCAGAAAATTTAGGTGGCTAGCAAAAATCCGCACTGTGAAAAATGATAAGTGGCTGAGAAGAATTGTGGAATGGATGTCACCGGTTCCTAAAAGAACTAGAGGCCACTCTTTAAGAAACACTGGATCAGACAACTGAACCAGAGAGGCAGTGAATCGAGACAACCGGAAGCGATATGAGGGCGCATTTATTCATGATTAATGCCTTGCTAGTTAAAGCATATAATCAACGGGATGATAGTGTATTTATGGGGAAGATCGATTAGTACTCACATGTGCTTAATTATATCGAACGTATTTGTATTTTAAGGGTAGCTGTTGCGTGTTTTTCCATACTCATCCATTTGTTCGTTGTTTCTTTGGTTATTTCGCTTGAAGAGTGAGCTTGTTCGCGACGTTTCGTTATTACAAGACTGCATTCTGCATAGAAATTTGATGCTTGGGGTGATAAATAATCTGAGTTTGGTTTCTCACATTCGGAGGAAATGCTTTCAATAAATAGGAAAGTCGATGTTTGCATCGTCTTTGTGTTGTGTGCGATTGTGAATCTCAGTTGTTTGCCCATCTGCTTCGCACGTAAATGTAATGGGAGGATGCCACCGTTGAGTTGATTTTTGCTCACATTCTATCGTCGTACATTGATTGCAATCGGCCTTATATTGCATAATGCTGTCTAAACGTCAGATTTACGTAGTGCACCGACCTATGAATATCGGTATATTTTCTTATTTGGAAACTTTATGCGAGTTTAGAGGATTGTCCGATTAGGGATACGGTGAAGGGAGGGGGGAGCAGAGGGGAAGGAATAAAAGAGGGAACCATTCTAGCAGGTTGGTTGCCTTTTTTATAGTCGATGATTTTTTTGTGTAACAAGTTGAAATATTTATCGCCGTGGGAAACTGATCTCTTTTTGTGTGCGAAACTGATTTCCGTCCCACAAAGTTACACCACTATTCCTCATCTCTGCGAGTACTTGCATGAAAAGATTAACTATTTGTGGGGATTTTATACGGGCATTTTGCTAAAAACTTTGCTCAAAAGTTCCTCAAAAACTTCGTTATTACTGAGCGGTTCGAAAAAATGCTAAAAGAATTCAAAAACAGTCCAAAAAGTCTTTTATAATTTTGTTTCAAATTTGCCCGAAAAAGTTTCAAAGGGAACATAAGCAGTAATAATGACACCGAAACGTAGCACATAATTTTAGCTGCACTGAGTGGGGGTCTGTGCTTTCAGCGAATCTGATTTTTTTGATTGGTTCTGGTTTTTTTAGATACGAAGTTACGACAGCAGAAATTACCAGCATGGCAACCCATACTTACCGCATCGAGTGTCATCCCTAGCATCTTCGCTATTGGCATCGTCTTTTTGCCGATCGGTATTGCACTCTTCTTGGCTAGCGATGGAGGTTTGCAACTCTCAATTGTTATTTATTCATCAAATTCAACAGTTAGAGGTGTACTGCTTAACATACCGTATAACTCTACTACAACTATAATTCAGATCTGTTTGATTAAATCCTCATACCAGAGAATCGTCAAATGAAGATGGAATTTGAGTAAACTTTTGCGTAAGTTGAAACAAGGTGCTGCCGACATTGCATGGCGAATTCAGCGAAAATTTAGGCTGTGTGCTATTCGAACTTTATGTAATTCTGTTTGTGTAGCTGTTGCGAAATTGTTTCCCATAATGCATCTCGAAGATAACTCCGTACCTTCCGCTTTCGATAACGCGTCGTTTATAAGAAATACGGGGATTTATAACCCCATCCTCGCAGAAATATTACCCGTCTCCAGGGGTTTAACTGCGAGCAGTAAATGATCCCCTCAAAAATCCCACTGGGCTCCCCATCCCTCCACTCAATCATCTACTCTCTCTAGGTTTGCTGAAGCGACACTGATCACAAAATACAAAATAAAAAGAGAAAATAAGAGTATGCTGAAGGCCGGGAATAAGAATTCCCTCGAAGCAGATCCAACTTGCTGACAGCGAATAGTTCTAAAGGCCAGTGACGAAAATGGTCGGCAGCCAAATCAGTCAGTGCCTAAACAAGCTGCTGCCCAAACAGTGATCTGGTTCTGTCTGTGTAAGCGCTAAGAGGCGCGTTTGTGCATGCTGAGCATATGAAGGCGAGGCCGGTGAGAGGAACACACACCGCACCAGGTCCTTGCTAAATCGAGAGCACAGATCTTGCGTATGAAACGTTTATGTCCTATGTTGGCATAAAACCATTGCCTACTTACGATTGGGAAGGTAAATAAATAGGTAATTAACGCATCTCCAGTGACTCATTTATGCGGTTCTACGCTGAATCCCTTGCTTCTCTACTTTTCCTTATTTCCTTTCAAGTGATTGGAGATCTCTGAGCTGTGCGTCGAGAGGAAAGTGTTTATGCGCGGTGGAGAAAATTTCATTGACGTGTTCAGTGAAGAAAATTCGTCGTGTAATCGCCTTAGGGGAAGGAAGGAAAAGGTGGGTGGAGGAGCAACTAGGCGAAGGCATTTGGGGACGTTTCTAAGAAAAGACTTCTTACTGTTTTCAGGGTAAGTGAATGTTTATTTTTAGTTCAAGAGGTGGAGGTGGATTATACGAGCTGCGAGACGCCATCAGATGGCCATTGCCGTGTAAAGATCTCGCTGGAGAAACCTTTTGAGGTATGACTACGCATTTGTTGTTCCTCTGTAGGTATATAACAGTTCTGAGTAATCGATTTTGAGAACGCATCGTTGCTGGCACTTCTTAACAGCAGATTTTGATTGGAGGTGATATCTCGTGTGATGTTTTTATGCTTTCGTAATTAGCGTTTTTGAAAGTTGCTCGTCTAATCCCTTTTTCCATCTCTAATTGCTGTCCTACTGAACATCGCTAGATGAACCGCCTTCATTTGAATTGGTAGTGATCATTTGAACTAAATGTAGAGATGCTAAATCTTCTGAGTGACCACTGAATTTTATGGAATTTCTTCTGAGTGGCCACTTTTACGGAATTTCTCCTGAGTGACCACCGAATTTTATGGAATTTCTTCTCAGTGACCAATAAATTTTACGGAATTTCTGAATGACCGCCGATTTTTACGGAATTTCTTCTGAGTGGCCACTGAAGTCTGTGTCCGCTTTCATATTGCAGGGTGATGTGTATTTTTATTATGGTTTGTACAATTATTATCAAAATTTACGACGTTATATGAAAAGTCGAAGCGACGCGCAGTTGATTGGCGATTTACAGGTGATTTTTCCTCTTTTCTGAGGTCGTTTGACTTCACGCCCTATCGATTTGAAGGCCGAAGTTGTTTCTGATGTTGTTGTGGTATTGAGACCCGATATGCTCTAACATCCAAGTAAAGTTGAATCCGTATTATGTGGAGAGGGATTGCTTCCTCTCACAAACCTTGCTGTTTTTTTTTTTTTGAATTCATCGCTTTATTTTAGCATTTACTAAAATTTTCCATTATTCCTATGTGTGTATCCGTTTTTATTCGACCCGATTTAATTGCATACCTGATGACATTCATGCAATTTAGAGGCTAGAATAAAGACCGTAGCTTGGCCACCGAAAAGACAGAATGAACGGAGGGTAAATGCGGCGTATTTTATCTACGCTCTTCTAGTCTGTTTCATTTCTGCAGAGAGGAAAGGTTTGTTTCTTGCTGTAATATTTACAGCATTCGTTAAATAGGATTCTGGCCGGATTCAAATCATGGAAATCATTCTCTCTGGGGCAAAGATTTGTGCGATCTATGGCACATCTGCGATTCCAGTTGCTCGCAAGTCGTTCACTGGTTACATTAATGTGCTTAATGTTGTTAATATTATTTTACGTAGATATAAGTATATTCACAGAATGTGGGTGACTGTGCGCCGTACGCTTATTTGAACACATCGGCGGGCCAGCAAAAGGTGATTGCCCCTTGCGGTGCTGTCGCCAATTCAATGTTCAACGGTTAGTTATATGATACACTTGAATCGCAGCATTGCGCGCTGAATTCCGCGACGCGGAAAATATTTTTGATGTGCGCCGTTTTTATTGAACGCGTATGAAAAATTATGAAAACTTCCAGCAGTGGTTAGGTTCATACAGTTATAGTGAGAAATGAATGCAGTTCGACTGGTAGAAAAACGAGAGTTATTTTTGAAACGTCTCGGTAGTGTCACTCGTTCTCAGTAATTGCAAAATGGTAATGGAGCTTTTTCCCGAAAGGAAGGAGGTTGGTGAAGTATATGGAAAGACAGTTTATTTAGGACGCACAAGTGGTCTTTGCTGTTTGTTGTGGATAATTGTTCGATTCAAGAAGAAATGTCGTTCCAGGATTTACTGGAACATTAGAGTGATTATTGTTGTTCGCCGAAACCTTGCAAATGGTTGATGAGTTTCTGGTAGTAAATTTCGAGGTATTCGACGTTAATTTCGTTCTCTCTCGAATTGTCGATTTTCTCATCAAACGATAATTAGTGTACAAATGGAGAGTGGCGCAAACCACTGAACTGGATGCATTATCGATTGGTTCTTTTAAGCGTTCATTTGTAGCACTGATACAAAGCAATGAAGCAAATGTCTGTTGGCGCGAGAATGGTGTTGTTGTTGAGTTGAGGAGGTGAAGTAACCACGACCAGTGCAACACGCATTTTATTTGAAGGGCATTTTTGTTTCACATTCGCCTTTTCCAACTTGTGAACAGTTGAAGCTCGATGTGATGAACGGAGTGTGTTGCTTACGCTCCGCAACTTGTGGCCCACTCGGAGACGAGATTTTTGGAAGAGGTGAAGTGGTTTGCAGTGTAGACAAGTTTTTCCAACATTATAGGTCTTTTTACATACTTTCGGTATATTTATGTACTATTCGCTTTCAGATACGTTCACATTATATAGAGAAGGAAGCGTTATCCCTGTGCCATGGACCTATAAAGGAATTGTTTGGCCGGTGGACAAGGAAAGGAAGTTCAGAAATCCTCCAGGACCTAACTTACAGCAGGCTTTCGCGGTTAATTTTTTTCCACTTCCATTGCCATCTGAAGTCGACAATCTGCGTAGCCGCTATCATGGAAGAGAAATTATTTTGCAGCTATTTTAGTGACAGTGGCAGGGGGTTAAGGGGATTATTATATATTGTGTTTGTGAGGTAATTTTGGAGTCTTATTGATTTTTTCCCTGCCAAGATGTGCAACTTACCACCAACTTACGGTTCTTTCATAGGTACGTACACAGTGGCGCACTGATCTCCTCCAAGAATTTTTTTTGCGGTTGATGGGCGAGGAATAATTGCTAGCGGAAATTGTACTGCTAACACGTAAATGAGTTGTTATACTTGGATCCTTTTTTGGAGTTGCATTTAAGATGAATTGAGCTTGTGTATCGTTGTTCGATGTTATCGACTAGAAAGAAGGGATGGGGTGAGGCGCTATTCATGTGTAATCACCGTTTCAAATGCTTTCACCGCTGCTTCCACCCTTGATAACTTTATGAAGATCTCTGCCCACCTGACTTTTAATTTCTTCATTATCGTGTTATTTCCCATTCATCCACAATGCAGTGCGATTCATCCACAGCATAAATCTTCGTTGCTAATCCGCAGCAGAGTTTACTTCTTGATGCAACAGATTGCAAGGCTCAAATGGGTTTTTATTTCTTATGCTTGAGTGGACAAGTACGGGGTTTGGGATATGAGGGAAGGGACGACCTCCATGCTGCAGTTGAAAGAACAGGCTACCGCACTCCTTCATATCTCTTCTCTACTTTCAAGGCGGCTTTAGCACTTTTGGTTCGTAGACGATGAAATGTGAGCATAGCGTTGAATCGGTCACTAAACAATGAAAAATTTCAACCTCATCCTTTTTTTTTGTTATTTTTGACCTGAGCTTCGCCATTTTCCTCACCGAATCTCGCATGCTCGGTTTTTTTTGTGCTAGCCTTGCTTTGATAAATGGACCCTTTCACTCTCGGAGATGAATTTTTTGTCTTTAAAGGCGTATTTATCTTCTACTTGGTGGTTCCAGCGCACAAAACAGAACGGTCGCGAAAATTGACTGATTATAATCTGCACTAAAAAATAAAATGTCCAAAATTGAACTTAATTCGGCTGCATTAATTGCGAGATGATTAAAATTTTGACTTCATTAGCGGGTCGGGGGTAACAGAAAAAGGTCTTTTTAAGAAGGCTTGTGTGGCTCGGATCATCTCATTAGGTATTGTTTTGTGCCACATTAATTGGTCATGTCTGCATTTGGTTTGGCAGGCTGAATCGCAAAAAGCGTCACTTATCAAACACAGGAATTAACGGATCCCGAAGGATTGCTTATTAATAAGTTCTGTTAATTTAAGAATACAGTAAAGCCTCCGAATTGGCAGAAGGAGGTATGGCGATTGGATCCGTCAGATCCAGACAATAACGGTTTTTTGAACTCGGACTTCATTATCTGGATGAGGACCGCAGCGTTGCCGAATTTTCGCAAGCTTTATCGCATTCTCGTGAGGAATGACACTCAGTCACAAGGCCTTTACAGCGCTGGATTGCCAGCTGGCAACTATTACCTCGATATTATGAGCAGTAAGTTTCTTCTGATGCAACAGTGCCTTTTTTCGTTCCATTGTCAGTGTGATTCCCGCACGGCCGGGTTATTGCCATAAACCTAGGATCGACTATAAAGGTTGATATGAGGTGTAAATCGTGGAGCAAACGGCTCTTTTTTCCCCTGCACTTTGGTGATGCGCAGGGTGCTTTAATGCATTTGTGACGCTTGGTCGCTTGCTTATTGGCTTAAAAAATATGCTAGATGCATGAAATTGATGACATTTTACTACCCCTTAATGAAGGTAAAAACGAAGAATATTGTTGCAACTTTGGTGTTTCACCATTTAAAAATATGAAATTTTTATGTTTGTGTGAAATTCAGTGTAGGACATAAAAATTTTCCTGTGGAAGTGCATAAATAATTATTATGACTTGGTAATATTTGTGTGAAATTATATGATTGTTCTTCATTAAATTTACATCGCATAGAACGCAGTTGCATTCTTTAATAATACTTCACTCTGATTATATTGATCGCGTCCGGATTTGTTTGTATTAAGATTGCTTCCTATGGGGATTTTCATCTACTGTCTCCATCTATTTATTCATTTAATGGGAATTTCCGGTTAGGATCCATTGCACAGATATTTCGTGGAAGAAGGACGACTCTCCGAAAAAATAAATAAAATGGCCTACTTGATAGTGCGCAAATTTCTATCATAACCTTCCAGTTTATCATATTGTTGTTTATCGAACAAACACAGGAAAGAACAACATCATGGAATCCTCGATATATCCCTACAGCTTTCCCGCATCCATTCTACCCTCCTTTATCCTCAGAGGAAGGCCTTCTTCCCTACTCACCTTCTTCCCCTTCTCCTCTCCTTCCACCCCTCACCACTCCTCCCTCAGACATTGACGGGCGTGAGGGGGCTCGGGCGTTCCCACTTCATTCCTTGTGCCAAACCAATAAGGTTGTTGCCGATAATTTTCAGAATTCTTTTCAAACGCTATTTTTGAATTCTTTCTTGTTCGGAAAGGATGTATAGAAAAGGAAATTTTCTGAAGGGATATATATATATATATATATATATATATATATATATATATATATATATATATATATATATATATATATATATATGAATTTCGTGTTTAGGCACAAACTAGGTAAGGTGTCTCATGTCTACCACATTGTATCCCGTGTTTTTGATTCGTGATGGTTTTAAGTTAATGCATTAGTTTTCTCTAGCGTTTCAAGTTTCTTTGTATTCTGAACCCGAGCATCAGGAGGCGGTTTTGGCTGTACTTTGCATTTTAGATTACCCAGTGGCGGTGTTTGGCGGACGCAAATCGTTCATAATAAGCACGACCTCATGGGCTGGTGGAAAGAATCCGTTTCTCGGCATAGCGTATATGGTTGTTGGCAGCGTATGCATTGTGCTTGGCTTTGTTTTTCTCTTCATCCACCTTAAGTTCGGCACGAGGTTGGCGTTTGTCACTCCCTTTTTTTGAGGCAACGATCAAGTCGTCAATGTTTAACAAAAGACTTGTAGGTGGACAGTAGGTCAAAGCAGCAGATCTATAATTAATAGGCTACTGGAAGGTGTTGACCTTTGAAAACATTGGTTCCCGTGTTCAAACCCCCCACAAAAGTGTCTCTTTCTCAGCGCCGTCAGATATTCGTTCGGCAAATGTAAGATATCTAGGATTCGTACGCGATCTGTTGACCGAAATACAGTTCTTATCTTAAAAGCTGAGTTGATTTATTTATGTATTGTTTTCCGAGAATGTCTTCACAGAGAGGATGTAATAGAGTTATTTCTGCAAGGAGTTTTTGTTGCTTGACGTATGTGAAGTGTCGATTTACGTTACTCGTTAATCGATGGTTGTGACGTGCTGGGAGAGCAGTGGGGGAGAACAGGATTTTTAGCTGCAGATTCTTCACATCCTTTTATTTGTTAAGAGAAGCCAATCGACACTAAGCAATTTTATATATATATATATATATATATATATATATATATATATATATATATATATATATATATATATATATATATATATATATATATATATATATATATATATATATATAGAATGTCCCACCATGATTTATGCATCCGCTTTTTAAGATAGGGCGAAAGAAATGAGCTGCTTGGTTTACTTCTGGTGATTCTTTGATGTTTTATAGAAGAGCAAGATGTTGCATTTCGTTGCTGATATATTACTATATTATTAAGTTCACTGCAAAGCTGTGATGATAGAAGGGTCGAATATATATTCCACTCCAACGTAGAGTATTCCGAGGTGCTGATAAATGCTTTTGAAGTCTATTAATGCTTTAGTTTCTGTGCAGCTTTAATGTCTGCAACATTTGGCATTTTGACATAGAATGTGCCACGTTCATTCTAGAGAGGATCTTCGAACATAGTATTTTTATTCGCAAATGTAGCTGCTGCCGACGTCGGTGCTGTTGAGGCATTATGCAGGAATGAGAAATGAGTTTTTCGGAAATAAAGCGAATTTTAGTGTTTCGCGCCCAGCTGGCTATGGTTTTTGAAAAGTGGAAAAAGAGCACTGTTTTTCGATGTGTTAAAATAACTGAGAGCGGGATATTCTCAAGGCAAAAATGTCTCCTCACGGTTGAGTCATCTTTCATTTTGCTAACGTTTAGCGCGTTTGTGGATTTTCTAAATTTGGAACCGTGGATAGCGTTCTATTTAGTTGATTTGAATTTTATGCAACCAGTTAATGCATCAAGCAAAGAAGCAATTAATTCTCCACTCATATATGTCTTGATGGAGATCTGGCGTCAATATTACGAGAACTCACTTACTGGTGGTGTCTCTCTATAGGCTCGTAGCGAACTATAAAAATATGCGGCATTTCCATGATTTCTTTGTATACATCCTCAAAGTACGGAAACGGAAGATGATTCAACGAGGGATCCTATTTCGTTCCCCTATCCACTAGGTACGGTCTTCGCAACATTGTTGAGTTTTTATGTGGTTTCGATGCATAGACATCCGATCCCAGCTTGCTGAGTTCAAATCCACTTGTCTTCAACGTCATCGCAGAGAAATTGATGGTCTTTGTAGTTGAAGCTCGCGTCAGTGATATTCTTGCACAATGGCGTTTATTCTTCGTTTGCTTTCCCCTTATTACTACTGCATTTCGTTTCGCCGAAGTGCTGCAATGAGTAACTGACATTATATACTTTCAGGGTTTTTCTCTCTTTCCTTCATATGTAAACCTTTTCAGGTTTTCGGATATGACGAATATTTCGCAATCGCCAAGGCAATAGAAATAGGTCTGGGATCGTTTGTATCTTTAAATTGTCATGATGTTGCAGCTATTGCTTACCTTATTGTATATGACACCGGGTAATGTATCATTTTTATTGCTCTTATGCTGTAAACATATCTCGAAGAATCGCAACATACATTGTTCTCAGTAATGCGCCGAAATGTAGTGCTAGTAAGGGTGCTGTGCTGGTCTGCAGCGGTGGTTGGGGTAGGGGATGAAGAAGGGTGGTCCTCATGCACACCGGAACCTTGGATAAAGCTCCGAATCATTTCTGCCGAAAGTAATTGAAATTTTTGCGCGGATGGGATCTGCACTGAGGATTCTCATCCCTTGCTCCGCCATCATTGACTTGTGCGTCCATTGTTGATATGTTTTGCGTGGCGATGTCCACTTTGTGCTCACTCGTTTTTATGTTGAGATTGTTTACTTTTCCGATATGCAAAAGGTTCGATATATCTGTGATAAGCTTTACTGTATCATCTAAGAGCATTTAAATGTACCACATGAAGGAACCTCCTTCTATGAAAAATCTAGTAGTTGCTTAACGCAGTAGTGATTCGAGTGAACGTTTGAAAATGAATGCAGTTGTTGAGTGCCATTGCGATTGTTTTTCATTTCATTTCTTTTGGCGACGTTTCCTCTTTCGATTCCCAAAATATGCTTCTCAACTTTTTTGCTCATCTGCTTTCGTTTTACTACTTAACTGCAATGATCGTCAATGGTTAAGTCGGTTGATCCGATTAGACAAAGGAAAACGTAAGAGGAATTTTTTATTATTTCGTGAATTTGAAAGAGGAGTTCCTGTTTGACTCATTTCATCGAGGAGGGATTCCATTTTAGACGCTTTGTTAAGATTGCTTTCGGAAATGGTACTTCTGAGATGAATCGTAATTTCCGATAGTGCACAGTTGTACATCATCTAGAGGGCGACTAAAATCGTTACTTCATAAGTTTTAGTCTTTATAGGTACTGTTTTCGTCTTTCTTCCACGTTTATTTTAATGTTCCTTCGATCCTTTTTCTAGCTTGTGAGTTTTCTCACATATTCCTATAGATTGTCTGCTATCTTGCTGTGTTAATTCCACTTGTTTCCATCAAAGTATATGATAATCGAGTGGAGGTGAAGTAATTGCCAGGCTGTATAAAATGCCCAGGTATACGTCGCGGTAAAGTAAGCTGAAAATAACAATTTCTTCATTGTTTAAAGTGTTTTGCTGCGGGAGAACTCATTGCGTTCTTCCATTTGATGGTTGCTTGATGGGAGTGAAGTTTAAACCTGCTATAAGCCTGCACTCACATTCATATTGTTCCATATCATCGTTCAATTCACAGACGTTCATCCCAAACTCCGCTGTGCAATTTCGCAGCTCGAATGAGTTTTGACTACAATTTTTTCTTTCAGAGCAGTTGAACTGGATTGAGTTGAATTTATTTGTTTGGTTGTGGTGATGAGCTAATGCGTTTTCGCCTAACCTCCATTGGCTTATTGAAGCGTTACTGGCAACGAATTTGCTTCCTTCAGATTCTGTCGTTGCCAAGTTTTCCAGTGTTACCGAATATTTAGGAACATGACGGTTGTGGCAGTAATTGCAGATTGGTGATGGATGTAGTCGCTTGTTTAGTGGTTAAAAGACGTTCTATGAAGGTGCACTGCTCGCATGTGTTACAGAATGCGGTGAATGCGGCATCGGCACTGTACGAGTGTTTCAAAGGTGTGACTTACTTGCCGCAAGTGAATTTCGAATAAGAACAAGTGAGCACTCGGAGAAGCACCCGATGGGGCGAGAACAACTTTTTTGTATCAGACAGAAGAGAACGTGAATGTGGGGTCGTAACGGTGACCCCAGAAACAGAACGAAGATCACCGTTCCATAGTTTACAACAGTTTTATGAGCAAATGTTTCGAGAAACCTTTTACACACACGTCCTATTTCAGAGTCGTAGCGGGTTATTAATTGCTGCATAATATCGGAAGAATTGTTTCTTAGGGCTGCCAATGAAGAAGATCCTCGAATTAACGAGGTATTTGAGCTGTTGGAGACCGCCGTTCGTTTCTTCGTTGAAGTTTAAGGATTTGATCGAATTTTTAGTTTTCTGGCCCGGGCTGGATTAGCACGTGGCCTCGAATAAAACCTACCTAATAAAAGGCCTTGAAATACGAACTCCCTGCACCATTTCGAATCTTTGGTATAGAAATAATCTACTTTTATCAGCTCATCTCCTATCCCGAAAAGCTCGAGTAAAACATTGAGGTAACGTATGGAAAGAAATGGTCGCTTGATGCGTCGTCGGAACGGCACTATGAAGGACCTAGTGAGGCCCATCCTCTTCCTCGGTAAAACGTCATAGAAATCTTGTGACGTTTGCAGCGGGGGAAGGAAGGGGAGGAGAAGGAGGGGAGTGCTTATCCTCATTGTATAACTTGAACGTTATTGCAAAATAACTGCGAAGAAAATCGAGCAATAGAGGAAAATGCAATGGAGCGCACGCGTGAAGCTACTCACTTCGTTCTCCACTCAAATGAAAGCTGAAGCGTTATAGGACGCACATGAATTTTACACTTTTACACACTACAGATTATTATTCCGTCAGGAATCATTCAAGAACTCTATATAGGCGATTAGTCCTGGTATAATCACTAGCACTGAAGCGGAAACACGAAAGAATGAAATTCGTTGCGGTTTGAACTTGCTCTCAACACGCCGCTTCTATTCACAAATCGCTGATGGTTGAGTGACATAGCACATCCCGGCATTAACTAAGGTGAACTAGTGATAGACCATTGAATAGAATAGAGGTACAACATAGATTGCATGAATTAAACCAATCACTGAGCAAAGAATAATCGTCTTTGCGAACGTTACGTACATATATACACTGTAGAAGAAGAGTGGAGTCACGCATACCAACGTCGTCAATGCAGCCTGTAAGTTTTATTCATATCATACACCAAAGTTGTTTTTACGTTGCAACACTTAAGGCATTGCCGTTTTTTGAATGACTTCGAAGTGGGAAACGAAGAAATGGGAAAGCGCGCCAAAGAAGTTGACACAACAGATGCTTTTGTCTTCCGATCACTTCCTACCACTAACAAAAGTTCCCAGTGAGAAGGCTCACAAATTATGCAGAATAACGGCTCCATATCACGACTGTTGTGAATTCCCGTACAAACACAACCATTTGCAAAAGATTTTTTACTCTATGATTCGACCCGAGCGAAACGAAAAACCGATCGATGGGTGATATGTGCAGATATTTGGGTATCTTCAAGTACTCGTAACTTCTTTTATGGGAAAAGAATTTAACCTATTTTCTACGTCACATCCTCCAAATTTCACAAATCTGTAGCTTTTTGCACTTTAGTCATACTGTTTATCATAAAGTTCTCACGGCGTGTCATGACTCATGAAATATTTTCGTAAGGCGCACGACGCATATTAAAAATCATATTCCTCATCGAGGTGACGTTATCACTAGAATTATGAAAGGAAAGTTCAGAAACTGCTTTTAAATGAGTATATATATATATATATATATATATATATATATATATATATATATATATATATATATATATATATATATATATATATATATATATATATATATATATATATATATATATATATATATATATATATATATATATATATATATATATATATATATATATATATATATATATATATATATATATATATATATATATATATATATAATTTATTTATTTCCGTCTAAGAAGGATGTTTCAGCACCTCTGGCAATTGTTTACTCGAAGGAAGTTTTTCTTTGTATATTCATTAACATTCTCACCCCCATGCGAAATGCACTCAATTCGGCCATTAGCAAGGGGTTGCACTGAAACGATATAATGCCGAAAATACTTAGCTCTTAACTCACTTTTGAGCTACAGTGTCATCGGAGCATTGATCGATGAAATTTTCCACGTTTTCAGTGACGGTCAGCGAATTTTTTACGTTTTTGTATCCACTACAACGCTAGTGTTTTTGTGTTGTTATTGAGGCATCTTTTGTTCATCATTCAGAAAAAATGGAGGAATTATTTAGGAAAAGCTGCTCAGAAACGATCATTACATTATAATTTATGGATATTGTAGTTCATATAAAGAGATGCGGAAAGGAAGAAGAGATCAGCTATGTTGCTTCACCTGTACGGTTGGAAAAGCAACTGCCCGTATAGAATGTGCGATACGTTCATCGCCGCTGAATGTAGGATCGCTGGTAAAAAGGTGATAGCTGATATGAGCTGTATAATCAACGGTTAAACCGACAGCCATGACTATATTCACCATCACTATGATATCCAGATCGGCACCCCACGCACCAAGTCCACCAAGGACACCTATGATTGTCATCCGATTACGTGACAGATTCTAGAGAAAAAAACGAAGCAAATGGCAAGTGCAAGGACCTCAGATGCTAAATGTTGGTGTGCAATGTTTTACTGCTCGAAAGTGATTTATTGAAAAGGTGGTTGGACGTTGGGCAGAATGTGATTTTGAGGGGATTTATTGGTTTTTTAATGAATACCGTTTAAAACCAATAGTAGATGTTTGAGTAAAATGAAGCACTGTTGCAGTTTTAAAGTGGTAACTCTACGCCGCCTCGGTAAATTTGATTCTTTTTGGCAGCGCAAAGCAATGCTGCAATTACGAATGCAATCGAAACAAGACTGGCATTCTATCCTGAATTCCCTCATAGAAATGTGAAAATAAAGAAGCAATTCTTTACCAATTGTGATTGATATGACGGAAAGAACAGCCAGTGAGATAGCTTTCATAGAAGGCATGAAGAGTGCACAAAGCAGCGTCAGAGAAACGATTGTTGTGAGCACGGATTTAGTGGTGCAACGACGTGTCGATAGAATCAGATCGAATACACTGGAGTCGTACATATATAGCGTGAAACCACTCGGAAGTCGTGCTCGTAGATCCTCGGCCATCATGGCACGTTCACGCCAACTAGCGAAACCTTTCACACAGATTTCGAGTGCAAATCGTTGCACCTTCAGTGATCCATTGCTGAAGTGTTAAGATCCAAATTATTTGCATCCGAATCATAATCCGATCACTCCTTCATTCAGCATTTTTTAAAATCTCCATTGTCTGATAGCCGAAATGAACAACGTTGGAGAGGGACTCATTGCTGACTGCTGAGGTAGTCGTTTGACTGCATGTTAGCACTAGCTTAATGTGTCGTCCACTCCTTTCCCAACTCGGATGGAGAATGATAGGGGAAGCACCTCTTCCTCTGCGATGAAAATCTCATTTTTTGATTGCCGGCAACCTCATAGCTTATTCATTCTTTACTTCCACGCGATTTTAACTCTTACACTACAATCACGAAAGTGAAACAAAATGGAAGGAGGAGTCGAAAGTGAGCGTAATAGAAAAAAATCCTTACTATCGCTTAGTTTTTTTGTACTTATGAGAGTCAGCCATGTGGCAGTAAGAAAACTTATAGTCTGCTCAATACCAATAACGATCTTCTAGCTGAAATTTCATACTAAAGTATAGAGGTGCGGATCGACATCCCCACAAGAAGTGGAAGACCGTACCTGTTCCACTCGAAAAATACGGATCGAATCCAATCTGGATTCTCATCTAAAAACTGCGGCAGGTTGGCAAAAAACTGTTCGATATTGTCGTCCTCTGTTGGATAGAGCATTGCATAATCTTCGACCCACGTTGTAAAGTTGTTGCAAAGATAGTGAATGGAATGAATTTGCTGTAGATTTCGAAACAGTTCGGAAACTGTTGATGGCGCTTTGTTTATCAAAACATCAATGATCTCGTGGTCTTTGTCAATCTGAAGTGATTTATTTCCTGAACAAACTGCATATCCTTAAGATATTATAGAGGATTTACTAATATCGCCTTAGAAGTTTTTTTGGGTTACGGATTTTCTAAGAGGATTTTCTATATGGAATTATCGGGCAAGATTATATAGAAAAATATGTCGCTCGGGATTGCAGTTTGCTTGGCTTCTTCAAGAACCTACGTATAAATAGAGAACATTACAGGTTTTGCTGACAGGACAAGTCCATTATTTCGACAATGAAGATGATTCCTTTGAAAAATTATTCCTGCAAAAATTTCTGCTTTTCATTCAAACAGTAAATGTGCAAATATGCACACTTCTACCTCTAAATAAACTATGCTTTTCGTCGAGGGTAGAGCTACTGTAATTGTTTTGCGTTAAATGGCCAGTGTCTGTTTTTCATTGAAACGATCCGCGAGCTGTGCCATTTTGATTATCGAGCAGTTCGGTCATGAATAATTTCACAAGCAGTGCAATTTCATATGAACTCACACGATCTTTGATGTCAAATGATGTAGCTAGAAATGATCGGCTGTCAAAAGTCTTCGCTGGTTCAAAGTTTGAACGCATTTGCAATGAGAAGTAGGCGCTTGCCGACCAATATAAAACCATCATAGTTATCGAAGTAGCGCGCACCCAGTTGCAACGTAGAAATCTCGCATATCTCATATGTGCTGATGTCTCCGGTCTGAATAGTCTTCACTTTGAAATAAAATATATCGCATTTCATATAGTGCAGCATGGGATAAAACACAGTGCACGCTATACGGAAAATTATTTCACCAATGTTATGTTGCAGCCAAAAGAGAAAGCAATCATAGTTTTCATCTTCATCTTTCATCAGCGAGTTACGGTTGTTTCAGCTGTTTTGGTGCACTGGTGGCAGGCAACTTCATGATCCGCTACGGTGCCCTTGTACAGACTTGTTCATTGTGCCACAATGCTTGCTTCAAACGCATATTTAGCCAAGAAATATAAGAGAGGAAATAGGTAAGCGGTGGTCTTGTTTCCACATTGTGACAAAAAGTCACTATCTCACGGTCTCAATTAAAACGCAAACAACAAATTCAAAGCGAGCATTTAAAGAGAAATGCAGGTGAATGCATATGAGAAACGCTCACATCTTACTACTGAATGTTGGCAGGTCGAACGAGCAATTGTGATAGCGAAGCAAAATTGGTGCGAAGAAAAAGAACTGCAGTAGCCAACCGAGAGTAAGCGTAACGGCTGTGCAATAACAGAACGAACGTATATCCGGTGGAGACATTGTACCTCCAATCTAGCAACTTTGTAATTAATTCATATTGCCATAAGAATGCCATAACATTTGAGAGAGAGAGGAAGTCGTTCAGGCATCAGTGATATGGATTCTTCTAGGGCTGCAGCATAAAGATTTACAAAAATTGCACTTGCAATTTCTTGATTTACAACATGAGTGATATTCTTTTAATAAATTTAACGACAAGAGTGGTCAGAAACAATGACATCTCACGCATGAAAATAAATATTTGACTTCAAAGCTGAAAATTTTTGTGAAGAGAAGCCGAAAATTTTGACGACAATCGTTTGAATAGTGCATTTTAAAATAAGAAACTACTGAAACCACTGTTTGCACCGGTAGCCGGCTCCGGCTTAAGCTGTGCGACTGCATATGACGGAAGAACACTTGATGCTGTCTTTTCCTTCGCTCTAGTGCATAAGTTTTCGTCGTGGGGTACGCGATCGACAACATTACAAATAGGCAGCCGAGGTGAAGAGGATTTAACTCTTTTATTCAAGCTGATTGATCGCTTCCTTTAAATATACTTCCAATAAACTTTTTCCAAAAGTTATAATTTATTGTACTTTGTAATTGTAATTTGTAATTATAATTTAAAGGTTAGAAAACTCGAATGTGCGATAAATTGGACCGGGTAAAGCTTTTTGGCATCTGAGCATTTGGTGTTTCATTTCGTGGAGTTGCTGTAAAGTCAAAAATGAGACAGTGAGAATCCTTGCTATGGGATGATGCCGTCATCTCTGTAGTTATAACGCTGTATTACTTAGCCGCTTTTGAGTGATAACTAAGTACGTTGTATACCTTGACAGCTCGTTTCTCAGGAAATTCGAGCAATGAAGGCGAAATGATGTAAAAGACAGCATAACATCATGTCGCCCAACGTGGAAAGCATCTCGCTGAAGAAGATAGACGATGCATAAACGAGCAGATTTTCCACATTATGCAGAATCTTATGAATTATATCATTATATAAGATATTTCTTCAAAGTTGTTTATGGTGCCTCAATGTTTCAGCGGCTATTTGACAAACCAATATACTTTACATTGCTAAAAACAACTGTCTTTTATGGAAACAACTTGCCAAGAAAGCGACGACGTTGGTGAATGATGTCAGTGTTACTGATGGCCCCACCTCCACAAGCATTGTGGACAATCGACAAGATCCGTCGACTTCTTTCGAATGAAACCAATTGTGGATCATCAAAAACGCGTCGTCCACACCCACTCCGAGCACGAGAAATGGTGTTATAAACCTTAAGCTTCATACTCTTTTAACTGTTACATTTACTGCCTTGTTTACTAGAAATTTTATGCATTCACTGCTACAAAAATAGACTTGCAAATTCATTTCTGAGATCATCAACTCAACCATAATTATTAAAAGAACTTTGAAATGAGATGAAAAGTCGCGCGAAACATTTACATCATGCAGTTGATAGGTACTCCTCGAAAAGAGAAAATAGCAATTGCCATTATGCCGGCCAACATCGGACACATCGTCGTCCAAAGCAAAAGGCCAACTGTAGAGATAAAACTCTGCAATAATTCCATTTATACTTCGATTTACTTCGTTGGCTCCTTACTTAAAAGCAATATAAAGTAAAATAGAAGTCGATTTTTGAAGGTTGAAGAAATCCCTCTTCGAGGTCAACCATGAGCAGCATGCACCTTCTTTAAATATTAATGAATTCTTTTCTCGCATAACTTTTGAAATTCTCCAAACAAACACATTAGTGGCTCAGTATTCGAGATGCGAGAAGCATTCTGTGCACTCTAATTCAAATTCTTTTCAAAAAATTCCCCTATTTAAGCGGTACTCTGCGATAATTGATCAGGTTGGCATGATGAGATTCATCCTAACATCGATGTAAACCGTGCGCTTTCAAATTTTATTTCACAATGATCTGTTGTCAGTGAGTCTTAACGTGGAATTTTGCAATAATGAAGACAATCAAATCAGTTGCACAGAATATTTGAATAGGAACCTGATTATATCGTGTGAGTGCACAAAAGACGACAGTCATCATAAGTGTACCACCGATGATCAAATATGGGATAGTGGAAACGGAACCAACGAGAATTTCATTATCCACCAACTCGTCACCGAAAAGATGCAATCGCAACAAGCTGCTCTCTTGCTTCTAAACGATACATCAGAAGCACAACGATTTTTTATTAACTCTAACAAATTGTAAACTGTAGTTGTATACGGAAATAAGAACAACAAATTTGCCAAAAAAATCGTCGTTACCATAGTGTTAAGCGAACGATTTGTCGAGTGCTTTAATCGACCGTCTCCTTGTTTCCTCTAATATTCGGAAATGCACTTCAATTCGTGTGCTTTTTCTAGGTGAATAAAATTCATCCGACGGGTAGGTGACGCTAGTTGATCGTTATTCAGGAGAACGAATTATAACTACTGAACGTGTCGAGAAATTTTTTAAAACAAGAAACTAATATTCTGACGCTTTCATTGCTTCATATATTAGCAAACTGTAATCATCACTACAAAAGGACGAATGCAAGATTACCTCAAGGCGTTGATACCAAGCGAGTTCGGCACTTTTGATCTTCGCAAGAATATCCGGACTCTCAGGTTGGAACACCATTGTATACAAAAGAATCTTCACCGAACCATTTTTCACGCCATACATTATGCGACGCATCGAAAGGCGCTGTGAGAATACCGTCGAATTTGGGTATCCAATGTGAATACTCTCGCTGGGATAATTTATAGATTCCTCAAAAGTGATTACAATTTATCGCTCATTTGATACGCAAACGAAATTTTCAAACGGCTCAGGTGGAATTTGTTCTATGTTTATCTTCCTTTCACCTACATTCTTTAAACGTTTAAGCTTTTGTGTTTATTTTTTCAAGAACGCGCCAATGAAGGATGATCTCCACCATGAATTATCACCTGATGCGTGCTCGACACTGGGATAATAGAATTCTTTTTGGGCTTTCAGGAAAATTGGCTCATCTAGTGGGTAATTGTAAGGAGTTGCGCGGAGGCAAGCTTCCGAGTAATTCTCTTCTTACCTTACCAGTGGTTGCGAATATCTTTTGCCCGTGGTCGGAATCAAAGAATTCGAAAAAAACAAATATTCGGTCTACCTAGCAGACCTTCGGAGAGTGCACAAATGAGGAAAGCTAGTATACTGAAGGAGGCCCTATGCTAAACGGGGTCTATGCCGGACAATACTGGTTCAGTTGTACCGGTTCCATGAGGGGTGATGAGGAGTGTTTCAAATTGAAATCGATACTTCGATGGCGTTGAAATGAGCTTCTGAAGAGAAGACGAAGTAATCTCTGAGAGTATGTCGTTGATCGGTGGGGTCGTCGTTGGGTATTATCGTCGACAGACCAAGGTCGATATCCTTAAGCATAAGCTTGAAAACATCGGCATGAAGCATCGAATCTCCCTCCTCGCATTCTCCAACCAGTCCAATCTGTACATGCAGTGTCTCACGTTTCGCTTATAAAGTCAGACACAAAGAATTTCGGGTAGAGAATATCGAGTGTATGGACCTTTTGTTATTTTGACGCCACTCGTGTGTATTTGAAATTAGCAGCAGAGTGCTTTAAGGTTCACGATGAAGAAGCTCTTTTGTTGGACGAAAGATCAAAGAGATCGAAGATGTTGCTGAACTTTTCTTTGATCACAGCATAGGAACTGACCGCATATACAACTCGCAAGTTTGATCAGGATGGTTACAGTAGCATTTGTATGGGACATTTGTATGGGACCGGCGGAAGCCCTTGAGGAAAAACCCACGAGAGATATTGTCAATGAAACTGCTCAAGGCTATGGGTCCTTCACGGGTGTGGAGACGGTCTTGCCTATGCTGCGATAATAGGAAAGAATTTTCCCCACCCCTCGAGGTTACATGTTTACCAGAAGACAACATCGGCCAACAATACCAAATCTCTGCGAGGAAAGATGCTTAATACAATATGTGGGACATTTAGATTCCTTATCGTCAGCGGCTCTCATGGACCGTCATGAACAGTGTCCGCCAAGAACCCTCTGCTAAGCCGTCTTTTTCGCGGGGTAGAGCAAGTTCCATTTTCGCTGGCGTGCACCTCTCCCAGGGAAAACGGTCGAAACACACCAGAGAATAGCAATTGATGAGAGCAAAGCGTTTGAATGAAATTAGAGTCGCACGAGCAGAAGACCACTTCATTAAAATAACAGCTGAGTTTTACGCAAACTCTCGGAGGTCGTAAAACAGCGGAGCAGTGGTCTAGAAATGATTCCCTAAACAAGACTTTGAAATAAACATGAGTAATTATAATTCCACAAGTTTTTTTGAAACTGACTCTGAACTTTGGAATGAAGTATGCAGGCTGCAGGCAGATGAGCAGATGGAACTTATAGGACATCAGAATATTTTCTTCTTGGAACGGAGGACAAATACTGTATGCACAAGAGCATTTTGAAAGTGGTGTGTTGTGGGAAAAAGCGATATGTCTGAGATATACCAACCCGAAATAGCTCGTGGCACAGAGTTCCTTGTTGAAAGGTTGTACGAAGCATTTATTCTGTTCTATGAGATTTCACGGTATTTGCCTCATGATGTAGCTAGTAGACGGAAGGGATGAAATTTTTGAATCGTTGGACTCTCTCCTTTTCCCAAACTTTTTGGTCAAATACGATAAGCCGTGTTTTGCTTTTTCCATTCAACTGCCGAGGTTGGCTCACGTAAATACATATAGACCTGCTTATTACATTAATACGCTGATACACACGTGCAGATACACCTGTGCGCTCACATATACTTATCACTTAAAGCAGTGAAATCAGTTATTTTACTTATCAGCTCGGATTTCATATCAGCAGCAAAACAGTAAACAACTGCTAACACATGTTTAACTCTACTATACAGACATAACCTTATGCAGTAACTCGAACAACTCCTATATAAAGTACTCTTCCTCTCAGACGACTTCTAGGTTCGAAAGGTCCAATAAACTTTTATATGTAATTTCTACACTACATGACTCCTATACCATAAATTCTATAACTGCTACAACATTTGCACTGAATAATACCTATATAATTTTTAAGTCTTACTCCATATAACTTCTATATAATAACTCCAATAGCTGCCATAGCTCCTATGCAACTGAATTCCTCCGTAGTGGTGATAATTGCTTTGTGTTTGCATGTTGCTCAAATATTTAAACAAGAAGCGAAATGTCACCTGAAGTGAATTCGATTGAAGGCACCTGCATATAATATTATTGCCACACCTATCCACTGGAAAGCTGTAGGATCTATATCTGAGCTGTTTTGTTAAGGAGGGGTTTTGATATGTGACGTATAATGGTCCACTTGGAAAGTTCGACTTCGATGCTGATGAACTGCGTGATTTTTAAAATGCCCCTGTAACCTAGGTTGAAACTGAAAAATAATCTCTACGATGTCGACTGTGATCGAGAACTTCCTCAGATTTTAGAGCATCGAAAAATCTCTAATCTTTCCTGTAATCATTGCCGTCAGATGCACGCAGCCTCTTGTTTTGGATGACAGTATCACTGCTAGCTTATTAAAAAATATGCTCGAGGAGATGGAAATATTTGCACTACTGAGGTTAGTAAACTTGCTGTGAGCTTTGCTAAACATCGTACCTCTTTATCAAAGATCTTTTGTTTTTCACTATGCTCTATTTTTTTCCAAATTCATTGAGTTGTTTCGTGTTTTCCTCTAGTATTGTTCTGCTCCATATATTTGTGCTTTACCTCCACCACAAAGAATGTTCTTCCTCGTTTTCTCACCATTTTTCGCTTAAGAAGTTTTCTCTTCAGCTTTTGATAATAAATGGGTAACACCTAAATTATGCAGATAAATTCAACTCAGCCCATCCAGACGATGCATTAACTGGCAATCGTACGCTAAAAGGCTGCCAACAAATATTAACGCATTTAATAAAGAAAACAATCAAGCTCATCGAATAAGATACTCTTTACTGACATTGTGGAAATGAAAACTTGTAACGTGCGTCGCTAATCATCAACTTAAGAACTCTATATTGCTATTTTTAACAATACAGAGTGCTTAAGTCGACCAATTTACTCATCTGCTCTCTTCACGATGATCATTCATAGGACTTGCTCTGAATTGCACGATGTGCTTAAAATATCTGCGCTGCAAGATGATGGAGATGATAGCGCTCATACGTGTAGCACAACTTCGGACGCTCCGAACCTGTCCTGTTGCTGAATCTCAGCGAGTTTGAAGAATACAAACCTACATGGCGCACCCGGCCATATCGCAAAGATCCTGGTGCAAACATCCCAAGATGAATGCGTTTTGTCTCGATGGTAGCACGTCACATGCCGCGAGTCCGCGCAAGCCGGAGTGGAAGGCTTCTTTCGACGGATGTCTTCGGTGGTTTTCACTTCGACAGATCAGTGAAAGACCTCGATGCAACTCCTAATGTGACGCTGCCTCACAAAAGAAGTTGCCTAGCACAAATGTTCCAAGTGCAAATGCACGGCTCCATGGTAGAGATATCGTATGCAGCATTTTTGCTTTATGCATACAGTAATAGCGCAATATGCCATCGCGCATGTCCTCTCCGTTGCAGAAACGTCGGATTGCGCATCTTCGCAACGGAAGTCCTGCAAGCATCCAGTAGCGCAACTCTTCGCTAAGCTAGCATCCCATCTCGCAATTTCATAGAGCAAATTGGAAAGCTCATGGTGACAATTTACTGACAAACTCAATTCCTAGGGAACACTTCATGAGCCGGCGATTCGCTCCTATGAACTCCGCAGTGACCTGCTGGTTCCGGAGGATTGATGAGGAACCTGGTAACTAAAAATATTTGCTGAAAAATATTATTTGTTGCGCATCAGCTCCATGCACACCCCTCTCCGAGCACCTAACGCTGTTCTGAAAGAAGAAGACGTTATAAGGAAAAGTCATTTAGGTGTTTATTTATGTGCGTTTTTAAGCTGCCCTCAGCATTTCTCAAAAAGCATCTAAAAAGGCTAGTATTTTACACTCCTTTCGGTACAAATGCTTGGAACATCATCGGCAACGAGAGTATTCAGCTCGTGAAAGATCCGGCGATGGTTTACCAAAACAATATTCGCAAGGCTTTGCAGGGTTCCTTCCAAGCGCTCTACAACTAAACACTCGAGGTAGTTGATCTTCAGGCGTTTCAGGACAGAATAACTGCATTCGAGCTATAGCTTCAGCAGTCTTTTCCCGTAAACTTCAGCTGCGTCTCATTTTAGGATGCCTTTCTTAAAAGTGTAAAGGAAAGCACGTACACCGGAAGGACATTTTCAGCTCATTCACCGAAACAGTTATACATGCGTAGGCACATGTCGTCTGGAGAAGTAGTTCAAACTTGGTCATTCTTTTCATGCAGTATTACCTGCAGTTTATAACCACATTTCTAGGTTTTATGATCTCTCTCACCTCGCCATTCTAATCTTCAGTCGTCTTTTAATCTTGCCGATACGCCACTTTGTTAGTAAACGCGGATCTCGTTTTCCTTATCGAAATAATGAATCCTTTTCGGAAGCATAGCACGGTGGCAGACGTCCTCACTAAAATATCGCATGGCGCTAGTCGTCGTGATGGAAACAACCATAGCTGAAATCTATGTAGGCCGAATGTTCAATGTTGCAAATCTGCACGGCGAAAACGTTTAACGGCGGATACGAACCACATGTCTTGTAGTGGCTACGTCCCCTCCTCCCTCCCCCCCCCCCTTTCCCTCTACAAGCTGGATTATATATTATGGAGGCAAACAGGAGATAAAGAGAGTTTCTTGCTTAGAACTCTCATCAGATTTATTGCAACCAACTTTTTTGATAAAGAAAACTGTTTCTGACACAACTTCCAAAGTGATCAGTGGATGACAAATTTTGAGTTGCAATAAAATAGCGCCACCATGGACTGATCCTTTCGGCTCTGAAGTAAGCATAAAAATTACTTCTAAATCGATGAAGTCGAGTTCGAATCAAAAGCGTTGGCAAATGAACTGAAAGAGTTGTCTACCCTGGGACGGCAAATGAAGAGTTTTCTTTGCAACGTAAAAGCGCATAAACAGAGTTGTATCCGCAGTGATGCGATAACGGCAAGCACGTTATTACTCTCCTAGAGCAGAAGGTGAGACGCCTGCTTCTCTGCAGTGTGCCACCTTCTTTGTTGAAGAAGAAATGGGCCGTATGGAATGCCATGTTCATTTGAGGCAATGACAGTTAGATAGTGACTTATGCTGCACATATTAGACATCAAATAATAAAAAAAGCAAGGAGAGAGGAATAACGATGCAACGATAAGTGCTACAAAATGTCCTCACAAATGGGCAATGAAAGCAGCATTATGGGAAACAACAACTAAAGAAGAATGTGATTGAAAGACGATCCTCATTTCACCGATAGACGTAAAAGTGATCATGAATATTGTGCAAATGAAACGTTCTGTTCTATTTTATCCCAAAAATATACATTATAAATTTCGTTTATGAATAGAAAACACCTCTGCGATAAATAGTACGGAAGGCTTATTTGTTGCTCAGCAATTCTTCACAACAATTGCACTAAATATTATTCAGTTTTTTTGTGACAGGATAGGATGAAACCATTGTTCCAAACGCAGTGTTCTGCAATCAATCTTCAGGCAACTCCCGCTTACGTTTTTATAAACATTTGCGCGCCCACTTGAACTCCTCAACTTCGTTTCCTATCGACAATTGTCGACTCCTTTAGTTCGTATTGAAAAAATCTCCGCTAAAGGTTTACTGTAATCTTGTCAGTGGTTCCATGGAATAACTCATCCTCCTCTGGTTCTCTCAAGTCCGGAATTTCTCGCTTGTTAGGAAAAGCGATGCTTCACAATTCTTGGTTGCACTAAGGTAATGTTGACTTCTTCCTTACGGAGAAAAGCACCAATCCACCGCAAAATCAATATCGGAGAGACGCCTTAGCAAACATCCTCTTGACCTATGCATTATACATTCTGCCACTTTTTCACCTTTTCTAGAAAGATATAAAGATATACAAAGGATATTGCATATGTTTTCTTTCTTCTTGAAATTTGCCATTCTTGTAAAATTATCATACTCCCTGGACTGTCATTTAAATAAAGAAAGAGTATTACATTAAATCACAGTCGCATCAACTGCATCTCATAAGAGAATTTATTCAAAGCAATAGAAGAACGATAGCACCTTACGTAGACGAGCATAACCTGTTTCGCCCTCACAAAGGTACCTATTTTCATGATGCAACACTTTGAAAAGTTCCAGAAATACCTTTCAGTTCCAAAGCGAATATCGGAATGCTCCTATAACTTCTTAGTGGTCATATCCCTGAGTGGTCAGGACGAACAAAATGTTCAGCTGAAATAGTCAATTAAGCGAATACATCAAAAAAGCAAACCAGGTAAGGGGCTGTGGTGAGATTGTAAAACGAGCGATAAGCGAGGTGCTCGGCCAAAGAGGGAGCATCCGGCTCGGAATAGCCTGTTCGAAAATTGTCTTTGAACCGAATGCATATAGTGCCCAGTGAGACAATCAATGAGACCTAAAATTTAATTCATCGAATTTATTTTAAAATTATATGAATAGTCGCTAAACTTCATTCAAAATTTACTCAGATTCCCTCAAAACTAATTTTCGAATAACATTGCTCAGTGAATAAACAAAAGCATTATAAGCCATTTAGTTTCATTTCGAATATATTGTGCAGTGTTGATTTAGCGAAAAGAATGAAGTGGTATTAGTTATCTCTCATATATTAAAAAACGGTTTATCCCCTACGCACGGAAATTCTCCGTATTCAGCACACATACAAACACTGAAGAATAGCGTTCTATAGGCTTCAAATCTTGTGATAATTATGAGCCCACAAGAAAAGGTGCATGAATAATGTGAATTGCAAGTATCCCGAGACTTGAATTTAACTTTCGTCGACTTCAACATTTCATCACAACAAAGAGAAAGATACACAGAATTAAAGGTGCGTAAGAGGGGGGGGGGGGGGAGCTGTTTGCAATAGTGCGGCTGGAACTATAGAAATGAAATTTCACAGAGACTGCGCTGAAGGAAACTTTCTGCAAAAGGGCACATCCGAAGAAACGCTAAGCCGGGTGGCAAGAGGAGTGGGGGAGGGAGAGGGTGACGCACGCTGCAGACTCCTATTTCCCGAGGAGCAGTTGAACTTTAATTGCAGTAGGAGTACTGAAGTTGGCTATAAGAGAATACTGCTATGCTACTTATAGCCAGCCGTAGTGGCAGAGTTGTCTTCTTCGTAGTTGGTGCAGCGATTAAATTGTGCGCATCTAATATTCTTTAATGAAACAGTTGGATGGTTCTTACGCATAGCATGCACTTTATTGAAAAATTCTTTCAGCATTCCGCCTAATTAGTGCAAATCACTTTGATTCGATCTGCTGACACATATATTATAGAACAAATATGGTGGTTATTTTTTTAGCAAAACTAAAGCAATTCGTACAAGAAAATTTCCGCCTAACAGATCTATACTAAGGATAGGAAGTTTGTCGTCTTATAGCTTCTTACAAAAATGGCCATGATGGGACTTTTATTCACATTAGGAAGTTACTGAGGATCAAGTCGAGGCAAATCACTCACCAGAAGACTGGTTGTTAGAACTGAGGCTGGTCTAGAAACGATGACAGAGGCAGTGCCTTGAAATATCACGCGATGAAATTCCAGAATCATTGCAAGCGTAAGTTTGTATATCACTTGGCGGAAAGGAACTGCGCTAACGACCGATAGTGGCCGCTCACTTCGATAGGCGCACAAGTATGCAGATGGAATGCACCGCCCTAGAAATGTCATACTGCCGTAACCCCTCTTTCGTTCCACCCACCCACAGCCGTAACGACTTGGTTAATGCTGAAGAACTGGATATACGTATATGCATATACATAAACATCATTTAGCCGAAGGCTGCAGTTAAATGAAGTACCATCTAGCGATAAAGTGACCTGTAATTAGCGCAAGGGCGAATATGTTCACCAATGGCGCCCACACAGGTGTTGTTAAGAAGATAGGAGGGTTGCGAAGCCGGTCTACTATGTGGAAATTTTTTCAATTTAGTGGTTTTCTATTCGATCGACACTCTGACAATCCTTCATATCTATTAAGGATTTAACTGTGTGCCATTTGAAGCAAAAAGCGACACATTTTTTGTTGCGAGCAATTTAAGTGCGACTTTTCTTCGAAATTTCAACCTGTTTCTAGATTTTTGAGTTTTCCTAAAGGAGTGCTTATGGGTGCTTCCGCCTATGCTCCCATCCCATACCTGCACTGCCATCTGCTCACTAACAATTGCAGTTGCGCTTTATGCGTATATTCATGTTACTAACACTACTATATGGACATTAACCAATGATTAGCCATCACCGTTATCATAATAGCACTATTTATTTGGAGTTCGTCTTTCGGCCGCCATTTTTCCCACTCAACCAAGTGAGAGGAAAATGAACCATATTTGAAATCAACAGTCTTCTTGACATCACGGCAGTTTTTACTTAAAGTTATACAGTGAATGAATTTCTGATTAAAGCGCTTGCTAATAGCGTCCAATTTTTTCTCTTTACTGCAATTCGACAAATATAAATAATTTCCCATCTTTAAATGATGGAAATTTATTTCCGTGCTGCTTCATTTTTGTTAACTTTTGATAATTTTGTGGTTACCCTCTTGAGCTGCATTGTATCGGATACGTATAACAATGAGTGACAAGGCAGTTCCTCAACAACTATCGCAGTTCTTAACAAAAGCTACATTATTCAAAACGCAGCTTTCAGCAAAAATAGGTGCATTTTTATGGGGAAATATCCGATAAGTTAGAGAAGCGTTTATACAAATCATTATATTAACTCGTATCATTGGCCACTCCATCTAAGAAAAAAAATATCCCAAATGATATTTTGTTGATTTAAATGTTGCTGAGAACTGCCATGTCCTATATACGTCTATGTACCGTTTCATTTACCTTTTCTGCAAAAACGGTACACGATGAATTTTATAAATGTGGAATGCATTCATAATTACAGCATCAACTGAAAAAAAATCAATTTATGGATAGTTGAGATGAGGCCATTGAGAGCACTGAAATATTTCTGCCGTTTGAAAATGGCAATAATGCTGGCATCTGCAACAGATTAGAAGAAGTTGATAATTGCAACACATCTACATGGCAGAAGCGACATAAACACCGACAGTGTTTTAGTTGCACAACGACAGCACGTGTCGCATTCGATGCAACTTGAAGAGCGCGTTTCCTCGTCCACACTAGAGCTCCTTTTGATAGCGCAGAGGCTTCATCGCGGATGACGATGGCGTGCAGGTTTAGAGGCTGCGGAAAAAAGTTAGTGCAGAAAAAGAGACCGCTTTTTAAGTGTGCGAAATTCTTTTTGGAATTTGTTTGCACGCTTTTGTGACACTCTTCACATTTCCCTTCACTTTCTATCTTCTCGTTTTTTTGCTAATTTTGATTCAAAACTGCAATGGTCGATTTCTTCCATTTTAACTTCTCAGAAGAATTTAGTCTCACTTTTCACTCACAGTTATGTGGCATGGGAGGAAACGGAAGGAAGAGGAAAATGGACCGTGCAAAGACGAAGAAGTACCGACAGTCAAAATATTATGAAGGTCAACTGATATCTGCATTATTTGTTCGAGTAGCTGAAAGCACAGTAAATGCAAATATATTATAAAACGACTCGCGCCTCATTCGCTCGATTGATTAAAAGGAAGTCGTTTCGAACTGTATGTATGCGGGCAGGTGAATCGGCAGAAAACTTATGCCGCTGCACAAACAGGCAGATTGCTTCCGACAGGATTTATTTTGTTTCTTTGACGATTAGTTCTGCCTTGCTTTTTAGGCATAACGCAAACAGTCGATCTGTGGTGATGGATTTTTCAAGGAATAGATGTCGATAAAGTCTCCGTATTTAAGGCATATTTGAGGAATAGTGCTCGTTCATTTGTTTTCATCATTTTACGAAGTATCTGAGATCCAAAAGTGAGTGCTTAATCATCGTTTGAGGAAGAAAGGAAGTCATCAAAAAGAGATTTAAAAACTAATAAAGTCGTATATCATGCAAATTGTCAATGAAATGTTACGAGCAAGTCTCGCAATGCTCGGCCTTCATACCGATTCTTTGGAGGTTACAAACATTGCCGGTCACGAGGCGAGCAGCTCTCTCGTTTGCTACGTGCAATTTGCAAGAATGATAAGATGTTCATCGACAATAGCGACCTCTCTTCTCGGCAATCGTATACGAGATGAGCGTGAGAAACGTCCATGCTGGGAGTGAACATCGACCAGAGATCAACGGAGATACATAAATCCGCAATTTAGGGATGTTCACGAATTTACTGGTTTGCTTCCATTGCGCTTACCTATCCCGACTCATTCCGCCTTTTCGTTTACTTTATCTTTTTCACCTGAGAATGCAATGTGACAGCAACAAGCTGTGATAGTGTTTTCTGTTGTCACCGTTGCAATACAACAAATATGCTCAATTCATCACCCACTTATATGCCTATAGACCTTAGTTGCATTCTGCTAAATAAATGACAATGCTTTAAAAATTGCCCAACAAATAATGACAGAGTTCGTTATGCCACAAGTGAATTTTCGGCCAAATTTACGGCGATCGTTAAATTGTCATTGAATAAACGAGTTGTAATCATTCGATGTTTTGCTTATAGAAAAAACTATAGCATGAACAAATACTATTGAGTTACACTGAAAGTCAATTAATCTCAATATTGCAGTAAAGGCATGCATCAATTAGCCCGAGGTACATGCTTTTCTATAGAAGTAGCAGAAATACAAGTGACCTTAAAAAAATTAAAGCAAACATACAAGAATCCAGTCATCACGTGCATTCTCTACGAGGATTTTATGAACGCGATGAAATTTAGCAAAGAGAATTAATAATTAGAACCGCTGAACGGTATGCAGATGTTCATAGCGATTTCAACCAGTAAACAACACAACCACGTAACGTTAAACTTGCACCAATATGCACAAAGTGTCATATAAGTGCAGTGTGCTTGCAGTCAAAGCATTCATGCACTGCAGTTATGCAAACGAGCGGCCTCCTTCCCACGTGGCAGTTAAAATGCGACAGGTAGATTTTATGAAATTGCTTCGTGTCCGTCTTCCTTCCTTCCTCAACACCTAAAGTTGAATATGAGAAGGAATGGTCGAGAAGAAGGACAAAGACGAATCTTGGTAGGCCGATTTCGAGGATGCTATTAAAATAAAGAATTCGCACTAAATCAGGAGATAAAACAGTTTTAGTGCGATAAATAAAAGTAAAATTATAGAGGGTACATATTACAGTCTCTATCGCATTCACTTCTGAACGAAATCGTTCATAAGCAGCCGCCGTGGTGCACTTTCGTACTCGTTCAAAATTTACTGTCTCATCGTTTCGCTATTGCAGTCACCTAATATAAAAATTCGCTAAAAAGAGCAGTTATTGAAATGGATGTTTAGGCGTCGGACTGTTTGTTTAATTTCGAGATATATTAGTCCATTTTTGTCATTTCAAACGATGGCTCAGTCAAATAACTCACCATTTCTTTGAATTTTTATTTATTTTCCTTTCTATTATTCCATAATCTAAGCTCCAGTCATATGCGTTTTTGAGTTCGCTATTTTGAATGATCGACAAGTCGAACTACATCTTTTATTCGTGTGAAACCTCAAATGTAGATTTTTCGGTTAGCCATTGTGTGAGCTCATTTTTAGACGTTAAGTCACCTGCGAGTGTGGCGCACGACAAAGGTTTGTTGGTGGTTCAGCAATGGATTAAAAACCCGATTCGGTCCGATAAATCTTTTTCTCTCTACATTTTGCCTTGCTCGCTCTCCCAATTGGCCTACTTTTATATCCTATCTGGCGCCAAAAAATTCACTTCAATCTGCTTTCGAACACTGCACTTTTTGGTAAGGGGTTGTGGTTATTTCAGAACTTTTCTCTGATAGCAGTTTTCATCAGAAGCTCAAATGTCATAGAATGGTGCTTCTACTTCAATGTACTCAAATCATCAATAATTTTGTTGTGGTCAGTGTAACATTGCACTTAGGAAAGAAACCTGGCAACTTCGAATTCCCTGACGTTCCACTTTCGTAAATTTCAGCGGTTCTGCAATTTTTCAGCGGCAGAGATCAGGGGTCAAACGACCTCTACAAACGCTTCTACGTGGTTTTCTCTGTCAAATTATATACTCATTGAAGCGGACGTGTTGTGTGCTTTTTTGATTAAAGTGGCTGGTGTGACAGCTGCCTGGCAGCCTTAAGATCGGTCTTCATCAAGCTTCTTCAAGTCGGTAGCGCTCGAAACATTTTGAAGCTCACAGACCCTCAAGGTAGTTGAGTACGCTATGTAAAATGCACACAATATACACGACGGGATGCATGACAGTTGACTTCATATAGAGAGCGTTACAAACACAGATGCGACCCACCTCAAGCGAAGCGTGTAACGCTCATTGGGATTTACTAAATAATGGCCAGCAGTTTCTGCTCGCAAATGAAGGACTCGTTGCAAACCTATATGATTACCTAAGTATGCGATGGTGCATTTGGTTAAAAAAAATTCTTTCTGAAACCAACACGGAACCTATTGCAAGAGCATCCTTTCACAAGCCACAGACGTGGGATATCGGTAGAAACTCGACGTATTCCTTTAGTAAACGCACTAAAATGAACGAAAACGAGTGCTAAAGGCCCGTCACAGAAACCTGCACGATAATGGCGTTTGCATTTTGTCCACCTCGCCAATCACTTTTTTGAACTGCGAAAAAAAATTGAAATTTGCTGGATGGGTTCACACCTTCTATAAATGGGCTGTTTTTCTGCAATTCAACCGCTGTAAACCTTAGATCAACCTTGGAGTTGATCAAAACACCACTGGCCTACAATGCATGCAGGTAATTTGGCTCTGTTGGTTTCTATAACCTATTTGAAGCCGACTGATCACCCTGAAGTACGGTATATGTATATGTAATGATCCTTCTGCATTCAATAGCCACTGATTTAGCTTGAGCGCTTACCGACCTGAACTACTGCAATAATCCACAAACGCGTTTACATAGAACTGGCGCGCAGATAAAATCCCTGCACCGATCAGAAGTGATTTGAAAAGAGTAGTTTTTAGAAGGGATTTTGCAGGAACGCTAAGGTTGATAGAGGAGTTGATCAACTCTAATGTTGATCAACTACGAAAAATTCATGGCTTTTGCTGTCATGCAAGGTCACCGGTTGTATTCGCTACATCCTTTACTTGCGCAAATCACTTCACTACGGTGAAGGCGAAACGACAACAAGGGAATATTTCAATAAGACGAATAGAACCTATTTCGAGAGAGTCGACAACTGCGCATAAACAACATAATATGCATAACAGCACAGCAATAATAATGGTGAACGACAAAGCGCACCAACAACGAGGAACAAAGGTGCTTGAGATAATTAGCGACAATGATCGCGTAAAAAGCATGCGAATGAAACATCAGCTACGGGTGCAGAGAATGTGATGTGCAGCATCTGAAAAAGCTTAAATAGTCCACCGCTGTCACCAGTGTTATGCATCGCAACAACAAGTACAAGTGATATGTACATGAAAACTTCGTCGAATACTTTTTTATAATGTGGTTTCAAAACAATGCTGTTGGAAGTCTACGTCAATCTAGTGCTGTTAATAACGTTTCTGAGACCTCCACTGATCACGTCGAGAACGACGGCTTTGAAATATCGAAAGTGAGGAACAACGGGAAGGCATTCAAATCAATCCAGCACAAGGTTATTTCGAGATTTCAGATGTAAAGAACAGCGTCGAGAATCAGAACATTAGAAAAGCTTGCTCGGTGTCGCTTCATGCTCCGGCAACATCCACCACGGAGTCGTGGAAGAGGAGTAGCAAAAGCGGGATGATAATAACTGCGTGGATATAGCCAAACAATGTGCATAAAAAGATCGTTTTCGCAAATGTGACGAACATGTAAACAGGATAGAAATAAAGTGGTGCCGCACATAGCATCGTCGTCATGGCTGCCTAAACGAATCCATCCTTAATGATAAACACATGTAAACACATGGCGAACATATAATCGGACCCATTTTTAATGTGTGGCTATTTTTGTAAGTGTAATTCTGGCTGCAATTACGGTTCTTGTGAACCCCGTCCCCAATGTATTAAAACATCGGCAATCTAAGATGTGATCGGTTAAACTCTAATAACAGATATAGTTGAGCTATTCGGGAAGCTTCTGTTAACTGCTTTCAATTTTTGGCCGAACCCGAGCATGAAATCTGAGCGCTACAGTCGCTTCGTTGGTCACCTCATTCCTTTGGGCTCCAACGCCTAGACAGCTCTACCTTATCACTCAAGAAAACCTCCTCCACATATCCGGAGTTCCTGCCTCAAAAAAAATCATGCATTGTATTGACCATCACAGCGTGATGGCATGTAGACGTACCATAACCATGATCGTTTTTTGTGTAAGAAAATTGGCACTATGGAATAATCGTATACCTGTGCTGCGGCATATGCAATGGCTTCGACGGAAGCAGCCATTCTTTCGATGCCATTCACTGAGTTGCCCTCTTTGAAGTAATGGTAACTGATATGTGCCGCATAGTCAACTGCCAATCCGATTGCCATGACCACATTGATCATTACAACCGTATCCATATCCACACCCCAAGCGCCAAGTCCACCGATTGTTCCTGTACAGATTTAAGCAACGACGCTACGCTTTGAGTTGAATTAAAACGATACTCCTATTCCACGCTTGATAACGATAGAAACCATTTTTTACCATCATTGGCACATAATATTTCGCATAAAACTTAATCCCACATTTTTTAGTACTTCTACACCCCACTAGTTGACGATCCCATCCACCGAATATAGCAAACAGCGACACTTGAAGCAAGAAATATTATTATGGATTTCATCATGCGATGCGATGAATTGCGGCGGACATAAATGTCCCTAAGAGGATGGCTAAATATTTATTTTGCTGTAGTTTCTTCACCTGCGAATGCTCAACCTCATAAGACGCAGCAATTGCGCACCCCCTCGTTTCCCATTCTAGTATCCGCTTCAGCGAATTATCCACTGCAATAAGTTACTCGGTCCGATCATTAAATTCGAATTATTCATTGCACTAAATTGTTGGGTGCGACCATTAAATTCTATGTTATAAGCTCCCACTCCAATAAGAACTCCTATTTATAAAGCAACAGGTGTAAAACCAACCAGCTGTGATCGAGATTACAGAAAGAGTGGCAATTGATGTGGCTCGGAATGAAGGTATGCAAATAATGCAGAGTACAACCATGCAAAAAAACGTCACAATGCACGACTGAAGGAGCATCCGGCGTGTCGATAAAATCAGATCGAATAATTCAGAGTCATGGTTATATAATGAAAAGCCTTTGGGAAGGTGCTTTCTGATGTCGTTGTGCACGTAAGCTCGCTTATCCCATGTACCATGACCATGCACGCATAAGTCGAATGTGAAATTGCCAATTACCACTGATCCTTCTCTTCAAAAAAATCTTTGAATTATCAAAGCTTTGCATACCTAGAAAAGAAATATTTCACAGTAAACTATTGCAGCTATTGAAAGCGCATTTGGAGTGCTGATTCGAAAACGAAAATATTCCTCGCTATAAATTAAATAATGCTCCATAAATTAAAAACTAGGGAAACGGATTTAGGAAAACAGAACGGTATATAGATGGAACAACTATCTAATAGTTATTCCATCTATATACCGTTAAAGGAAAGTATCAGTTATTGTTTAGCGGATTTCATCACTAACCCCTTCATTAAAAAGCGCATATCAGCAACAATACAGAGAGTGAAGGCTTCATCTCAAAAAATCATCTTATGGGACATAAGTTGCCCGTCAGAAAAGTATCAAAATATGAAATATTCCCCTCATGCCTCCCCCACCTCCCTTTCCCAGCCATATGCTAGTTATTTTCAATTACAGCTAACGTACCAACACCTATACAGCCCCGCAAGCTTTTTGCGAAGTCGCTATTTTAATGCTCGTTAGTGAGATAGAACATCAACGCTAATACGTTCGCATACAACTAATCAAAAAAATCGCCTGGTGAAGCGGCAAAAACGCTTTTGCATGCTTCCCAACAAGTTTTACGAGATGAGGATAAGCAGTGCAACAAGTTGTGAGACGCGTGTAAATTCGAACGAAGTGAGCGCCCACATAACGTTCCCCCTGAAGACTTGTGTTTGAGCGCACTTACAAACTGCGTTCGAGGAGCTTACTATGGCGTCTTTCCTGTACCCCTCCCCTCCACCTACCGCATTTTGTGACCTCGAAAATCGCATCTTTTAAAGACATATGTAAGCCGTCAATTTTGTTAAAATATGAATGTACCTTCACTCAAACACTATTGTTCGCTTGTGATGTAGTACACCGATTGTCCCTGATGAATACAGCTGTAAAGGCTCAATCCAGAACAGCAGCAAAAGCAGTCCGATATGTTAAATGCGACCAAAGAAAGTAATATGATGCGACAAGCCATCCGCAAAATCTGTGGAAACTCTTGAGTGCACTAATGTAGAACCCTCCTCCCCCTTCGCAGTCGGTGATCAATTGAAAGTCTTATTTAGGCCGATGCAAGCACATAGCCTGGTCATATCGGCCATGATTCATTCGCTCTCGCAAATCTGTACGCGCATATTTATAACACTGAATAAAAATATCTCTTCCACACACTTTTCCATCATGTTTTTTCCACATCCCGCTCCCCTCCCGAGCAAACCGTAACGATCTTCTACATGTCCTCATGCAGTTGTATTTTAAACACAGTAAGAAAAGATTAGTCGCTGTTCGAACCCGTTGAGTGTGAAATGGACGAGAAATTTCAAGTGAGGATATTTATGAATAAAGGTGGGCAGCTGCTCGAAGTATTCTTGCAGAGGTCCTGGTTCGGGATGATATTCCTGTTCATATGTGCGCACCCAAGTCGTAAAATTGTCGCACAAATAATCAAGTGAGTGCAACGTGTTAATATGCTCGAGAAGTAGTGTTGAATTTTCTGGCGGATCGACAACGAAGATATCGAATATTTCATGATCGTTGAATGCCTTAATGGAACTGAATGAAGAAAAACTGATAGAAATGACCAAGCACTTGTACTGAATAACAATAACAGTTAAATCCTTCATAGTAATCTACAACTCAATCTCATTTCTGTGCAGTGAGTGCACATTTGTTACAAAACACGCTCCTCGATATGTGCATCTAGAACAAACAGAGATAATTTAAGTGAACGCGTCGCAACAATTCACTGTATAATTGAGTATTTTAAAATTCTACATTTAACAATGCAAAACTAAGAAGTAATAAGTGCTAGACTGTAGTTAACCTCAGAAGCAAGAATTTCGGGCAAATTCATTCCAGATTTCTCTCACCTGTGACTTCTCAGCCTAAAAACATTAGATAATATTTCAAGCGCCCAAACGACATTAATTTCTCAGCTCAACATGCACTAACCATAAGTCTTTAAAGAACCGTTTCAAATGTAAAGCTTTGCAAGTAAATGTGCAAGACTACGTTCGGATTCGTTCCAGAAAAGAAACTTTAGATTACGAAAAAGTATACTCTGTCAAACCAGGTCAACGATTCGGCAAGTTGCGATTTCGAGTCAAAAGTTTTATCGGGCGAGAATCTCTCATGCATTTGAAGGGTGTGGTATGCACTCCAAATCCAATAGGAAACAAGCAGAGCGACTAGCATATATCGTGTTGGCCCCATTCGTAACCACTCGCAATAACGCGCATATGCACGCTTCTGTCTGAAATTCACTATTTCAGCTCATTATGGGCTGCCTATTGTACAGCGTTAGAAAGATTGCACTTTTTGGAAAGCAAACTTGCCTTCATAGGGAATTAATTCTCCGAAATAACAGCAGTGCTAATAAGTTTTAAAAAATCGCTAAAACCAGCAATAACAACTATTTTATTCAGTTCGATCTCCTGTTTAGTTGTTTCATTCATCAACAGTACATCTTAAAAAGAACGCCAGCCTCGCATCAGATATAAATTATTGAAATACTTCAAGATCAAGGTCACATCAGCAACAGAGTACTGACCCTTGATGTTCTCTGTGTGGCAAAGTGAACGAAAACGAGTGAAATTTGAGGAGGGCTGAAACGAAAACGACCATCTGGAAGAGCCAATCGAATGCAATCGCGAGTGCAGTACAGTAGCAAAATGAGCGCACTGCCGGCGGCGAAAGGTAGCCACCTATCTGAAAAGATCAACTAAACGAATGGCCGCGTCGACATTCTAACCGAGCAACAATTTCCTATAAATTCTAACACTCTCTAAGTTATGCTTCTTTCCCTCATAAGTTATGAGCCAAAAACTCTTTTTGCCTGTAATTTCAATCTAAATGTCTGTGCTTTAAGAATTGTACTATTTCTTCAATAAAGAAGAGAGTGACTGGTTATTTTATCGTGCTAATGGAATAAATGAGACAAATGAACATAACCAAGATCGATTACACAGAGTTTTTGCGGGGATCGCTGAACGACACAATCAACTGCCATGACAAATACCCCCAGAACAATCCCTCGCTGCCCCTCCTAAACACTTTTGATAGCAACGACTGCCTGCAGTCCAACAGTTTATCTATCAATAAGGTTTTCGAGACATCAACAATTCCTAGGGGAAGAACTACAGATTCGCTCTGCGGTACAAAGCATTTAAAAAGCCTTAGGTTTAGTCCACTTATCGTTGGTTCACGAACGATATGACGACTTCAGCTAGGGTATGAAATGTGACCAGACACAGAAACAGATTTGTTGGAGAGGTGAGAAAAGTGATTATATTTGTATTCATGCGTACGCCGTTGTCGGTTGTGTGGCAGGGGTGCCATTAGTAGGATATAGGTAGCATTAGCATTCTCCTGTTAAAACTAGACTAGAATTCGAATGGTACCTGTCGCTTCGAAGATAATCTAATGCTGAGTGTGAAACCTCTATATGGAAAGCACGTAGAATACGCTACATTTCATAGAGTCTCTCCTCCCTCTTAGCTGTGCAGCTGAATAAAATTCGCTTACAGCTACCTATTCTCTCAGAAAAAATTAATCTCACTATAGCACCGCTTAGCTACTTAGCGACTTCGCCTAGTGTCAAACATAGCCTTTTGGTAGTTTTGGTAATAACCCGTGTGTTATAAGCCCTAACCTCATTTGTACTGGTCATTTCTGTGCCCACAAAACTACCAAATAGCACTCGTGCAGAAAATTTTGAAAAACATTCCTCTGTGGTGAGATTAAACAGGAAACATTTGAGCGAGGAGCAGTGCTTACTGGTAACCTCTGGACCACAACTTTATGACGGTAAACTCGGATTTGTCGTTGGCTACGGGCGCACATTCTTTGCAATAATTAAACAACGACCAGTATAACTGAAATGCATACGAGAAAAGCACAAAATTTGTGAGAGAGGTCAATGAAATAGACGGTCCAGTAGTAATGAGCATAGAACGAAGCCGCAAGAAAGAATCGAATTCCTTTGACGTGAACCAGTTGTGCATCATCAAAAATCCGTCATCAACACCCACACCGAGAACAAGTAATGGTGCAATGAACCTGAAAAGTATGCGCGTGGTGTAAGCGTGAAAAATTCCGAGAGCGGTCTCCGATGTTGATCTTTTAAAATACTGTTTTGCATTTTGCCAATGCAAAATTATTTTGCAATCATCCATTCCTATCTTATTTTGCAATTCCTGTCTTTGCACTTCATCCTAATGTAAATTTGCTTTGCAATTCCTATCTTCAATACCGCACCAATCATAAGTTCCGGTACTAAGGTAGGAATTTTCCAATGACTCCAGTAACAAACAATGAAAATGCAAGAATCTAACCAATCGCATGAGTCTGATTTGGGTTCATTGCGGTCGAGAAACCTGGTGATCTTGGGCGAAGGGACAGGCATCTTTTCATAAACAAATGCAATAGTATTTATAAAATACCTAATCGACTTTGTTTTAAGGATTTTAGTTGCAGGGCGTCAATCGCAAACGTTGAAAAATTCACTGGGCAGTTTATGAAGAGCGAAACATTGTGATTTGGCTAAAAACTAACCACTTTCTCAACACGAAAGGTTTTTATAAGCTCACTACAAAATAAAAAAACATACATTGCACATGTAATTTTTGTTCCACAATAAGCGTAAATGCCAAGAGCGGTCAGTCCAGCCATAAGTGGACAAAAAGTCGTCCAAAATGTCAGAAACAGCGTTTGAAGGATGCTCTGAAGGTCAGTAGTTACGATTTGCTTAAACTGATTCTTCGCTGTCTCTTCTAAGGTCTACAAAATGACTAAGAATGCAAGATTGTTCCTTCAAGTTTTGTTGAAAAAAGGAGCGAAAAATTTACTATCCCCCTACTCAAATCTGTTATAGCTATCAAGTAATATTTGCAGAAAAAACAAAGAACATAAACAAATGCCGGAAATTGCTTTACCTTTCGTTTCAATAACGTTCTTAAATGATAGTGAATTAGCAAACAACAGTGATATCGGGATGAGATACGGAAGAGTATCCCCTGTCATAAGGTGAGATATTAAAATTGTTCAACATACTTTAGAAAACCTATCCACAGTATGAAAGAACTATTCGAATCCAACCTGATGGTAATGGGATATGGTGATGAAAACAAAGACGATCATAAGCAGAGCGCCAACAATGAAGTACGGTATCGACGAAAACGAGTCTTCGAGTATCTTCTCATTTACAATTTCGTCTCCGAATAAGCGCAGCTCCACTAGAGATTCATTTCTCAACTATAACGACAGAAAATGACATCGCAGCACGAAATAAGCGTATGGTTGTCACCAAAAACATTTAGGGTCGTGCACGAACAGGCCTGCTAACATGCGACTTCTGCAATCGATTCCGCTGACCAATCAGTTGCATCAAGATATGCAACAATGTTTAGTACAAGGTTCTCACTCAACTTCCATTGCAGTAGGCCCACTAGTAGTGTTATGTTAGGCTTTCGAATGGTTACGTGTTTTTGCGAGCTCTCCTAATCAGCCGGCAGCATGTAATCAACTAGCAGCCTAAGTTAATAATAACCTTTCGGAGCCAGTCTGCATTCCAGTGGATGATTTACAGATAACAAAAGTGGCGAAAACCACGACATAGAATTCTTATTTTCTTAGTTCTGTCGAGAACAAATTTTAATCAGAAAGTTGTCGAATGTGCAAAAATCACAGAAGCTTGCTCATCAGAGAGATTTTAAAATGAAAGCCTCAATGAGCACTGCCGTTATGCTCTATGAATCAAGGAGTTTAGTAAGTCGGGAACAGAAAGGTCGCTGCGTTGTCACGGATTCACATTTGAACTGACCTAGTAGCTTGTAGAAGGGCTTGACACTTGAATGGATTAGCTCCCACAATGTATGAAAAAGTTCTATGCATCTTTCTGAGTTGGTTAATGAAACTGAACGGTGGTAAAGGAAATCACGCTGCTCTGTTCACCATGTTCACCAAAATTCATAGCTTAAATTTCAGCAGTTTTTAGAGCAGAAAACATTTTAATTCGCGAGTAGAATTTCATTCGCATTTCGCAGCTGTCTGTGTGATTATCGATGTGGACAGACATAGCGATACAGCCAGCAATGAGATCGTCATAATGCAGCTTGCTTGCAAATTGCAACAAAGTCTTCTGAAACCCAAAACGCCTTCAATAAAATATTGCAGTGCAGCAAGAATCTCATAAAATGAAGCCATAACATGCTGCACAGTCGACAATCCTGCCAGCGTTCATCCATTCCTCACCTGTTGAAAAAGATCACGAACTCGAAAGCGGTGAATTTCATGTGATTAACAACAATAACGCACATTTAATAAAACCACACCTTCAGCTCCTCGTTCCACTCGATCTCTGCACGCTTGATTTTAGTAATAACATTGGGATTATCTGCATAGAATAACATTATGTAGGAAAGCATGGAGAGATGCCCATTATCGTAGCCATAAAAACTTCTTGTCGATGTTACATACTGACCATAGAGTCTGGAAAGTGGGAATCCCACCTCGACATCTTCATCGGGATATTTTAATGCCTCCTGAAAGTCACATTTTGAGATATGGAGATAGTTATGGCGAGGACTGAATCCATGAGGAGTGGGAGATGTTTGAACTTCACATCTAAAGATAACAGCTAAAATTAATAATTTCACTTACTAACTCAATACACGCATAATCACAAATCAGGTTCTCGAAAAGAATAGTAGAAATAACTGGACAGAACGGGTAACATTTTTAGGGAAATGAAACCCTGTGCAAAACTGTAAACACAGCAGTATTCAAATAAACCGCCGACAAAGTGCACTTGCATCGCTTTGTTCGATGAATTATGGAAAATATCCATGTGCAAAAATCACCTCCGTAACGAAGAACAACGTCTCAGAAGAATAAACCAGAAAGTCCCTCAAAGTGGCTTTGAGAATGTTAGTACTGTCCACGTCTTCTAATTTAATATCTCTCGATAAGCCTCGCTCCACCACAGCTTTTAGCTCCTCAAATGCGTCCAATCGCAGCATTGACCCTCCATCAGTTCTCCGCCCGATAATGGCCATCTGAGATTCGACATGTTAACCACCTCGGCGTTGCAATAATTTTAGTGTCATTCCTTGTCTTGTCACTAGTTTGAGGATCAAGAGATGTTTCTTCCCAAAGGTCATCAAATGGAAAGCTATACAGCCATTGCATAATTTCCCAAGAACAAGAATTCGCTTTTGTTCATAAGTACATCCGCTCTTACATAAAAACACAAAAACAGCACTAAGGGCAAATAGACCATTCTAAAATGTGCTACAGAACGCTGTTCTGGTCGAACACCATCGCACTGCTCATTCAAATGAAATAAGTAAACCGGAAATGATACGGAGAGTTCTTCTCAACGGAAGTGTAGGCCCACTTCACTCACAAAACGCAATCACTCGAACAGATTCTATTTTTGGTGCATTAATTATAACTAACTTTCACCACTGCATATTCTAATTACTTTAAAAACCTTATAAATGAGAAGGAAAACAACTGGAGGCAAAGCTGCATCTATGCATGCTCGAACAGTGCTGATGAACGGTTTGGCATGTTATATGATCAATGGAAAGGTGTAGTAAATAAGGATCGGAATGAAGCGCTTACTTGGCAAGTCTGTTACGCCGAAGACAATTTTCCTGCCCTGATAATGACATAATTTATTGTCATCTTTGCAACTACAAAAAATGAGTCGAGAATGGAAGATCAGAAAGTAAAGGCATTCGAACCATATATGGATCGGAGGAGAAGTTGAAAAATCCACGATAGATGGCGTGTTCCTCTGCAGATGGCGAATCAGAATGCAAATAGCCAAACCGAAAATCGTTACCAAATTGGATGTAAAAATTGCCAAACGATAGCACTAATGCAACCTGAAATATACACAAATTATTAAATAAATAGAGTGATTCCTGTTGCTGATATTGCAGTTATAGAAGATTTTAGTGTTACTTATAGGTTCAACATTTTTTGGGAGGATAAATTAGAAAAAGAGTTTTTATCTCACAGCCGCAAACTTCAGCTCGATTAGACTGCTGAAAAAAAACCTCACAGCGGAAAGATCGACTCGGCAGCGCTGCTTTGCTTCTAAAGGCAGTAAATACACTTGCATGTATAGTTGCGATCCTAACTTTTTGAAGTCAAGAAAAGACCATTATTCCACATCGATCTTTGCTTATTGCCTTCGTATAACTGTACAACTATACTTTTTTTTGAAACAGCTGCATAGTGAGTGGCACAACGTTCGTTTCATAAATGTGTCCCTTAGGGAATGAACGATGAAGAATGGATCGTAGGGGTGTCTTCTCTCGTTCGTTTTATTATCTATAATCACAGAAATTTCTCAGAGTCCATTCTTTGTTTTTGATATGTGCAGAAGGTGGTCAACTTTCCCCTCTGCATGACTTATGTTTCACTAGAGTGACTGTTTTTCATCTTCCCCTTTTCTTCTCGTAAATTGCTACTTGCTCGAACTAGAGCTACATAACCTGCAACTCTAACAATAAAAGCAAAGCATGCATTTTCGAGGTCACCATGAAGGGGACAGTTATACCGCCCACGGTGGGGCTACAACTGCCATCAATCATATTGGACGAAAGTGTATTTATTACTGCTTTCAGTACTATTTACTAAAACTTTCATTAGGAACTACCTCTGCCGCCATTACTTTTTACTAGTTACTCATCAGGTGCTCATATTAGTATTACCGCTACCTTGTTCTCAATGATACCAACACTATTCAGTGGTATTTAGTCTATGGCCAACACTAATTTCATATTTACTCATTCTGGATACCTTCACCGTTCGTTTATCACCGTCGCTTGCCGCTACATCCGCTTGCTGTTTCATCCGCTAGCATTCCCTACTTTCTATTATTCATCCGTCGCTTGCTATGACTAGCAGTACAGCTTTCCACTACTGCCACCACTTGTCGCAGAATCATTGAAATAGTGCAAACGACTCATTACTTTCTATAATTAATGCAGCGTTGCACAGCCAAAGAAGTTGCATCCGTGAGTTTTCAGCGCTTCCTCAGCTACTTCCTACAAGTGTTATATAGTACAGTGCTAAATCATACTCTCGCTTGAGACCGCAAAAGTCAAGTGATCCTGAAGTTCAATCTCTAAACTTCGCGATCTCGTGACAAGATCGGATATCTCGAGCTCAGCGGTGCCTGAACTTTAATCACTGGTGGGAGTTATGGAATCGAACTCTCAATTTTTGTAATGTGTGATTTTCACTCCCCTCTCCAGAAAATTCCTGACTGGAATCAAATTAACCTATTTTCCCAAAACCCGGAAGAAAAAAAAGATTCTTAAAGCCGAGGTGGTAAAAGTCGAACGGTCGACTTTTCAATTTCATTTAAACTGAGCAGTAGGATTGATTGGTAGCGCAGGTGCCCAAATCCTAGTAACATCACAAAGAGAATAGTGGATTTAAAAATTATTCGCGATATTGCTCTTTGATGAGATGTGAAGAAAAATGTAGCAGTGAATCTACAGTGGCCACTTGTCGACGCAGTGTTCATTCAATGCAAAAGCTCTCAAATTCGCACGAAGTTTGAAGCTGCAACCTGATTGCAAACAGTGATTATGCTACAGCTGTAATTTCCTAATAAAATTATTATTATTTTCTCATTAACTATAGACAAATTGATTAGCTATAGACAAGCAGCGGTTACACATAATAAAATAAAAATTATTCACATCATATAAGTATTACCTTGCGGTAAACTAGAAGCTAAAAGATGGCGTGCATAAGGTTGTCGCATAAAAGAAAACTGGAGAGGGTTTAAGCGTAAACGGTTAAGGTTGAAATAAACAGGAAACAAACTCACAGCCAAACAAGCAAGGATTAGGGCTACAGGATATGGAAGCACGAAATGGGCGATGAACGTGAATATTGAACGGTGACATTGTAAGATCATCGCTGCCCGATTGCAACTCGCCGCGCTCCAAATCAAAACTCAACCGACCCAGGCGGTGCTCAGATGCTACAATCAACTCTAACCGATCGCCACTGTTAACAGCACTGGACAACCCTCAACGAGAACTCTAACTGACCCTGTCTTCTAATGTGCAATAATAAAACACGTTAGGCGATCATTCACCATTGGTCTCACTTTGACTATAAAAGAAGCGTTAAGGATGTGTGCACTCGTTTGACTGTTAAATGATACATATTAGGTGGGAGGCTGTGAAATGCAGCAAAATCGTCAGATGCGTCTTCTTTGAAGGCTAAGTTACAAACGTCAAAGCCGATAGAGCAAAAGTGACCAGCCAGTTGATCTTTCTTGTTTATGCGCACTGTATGGATCCACCGAATGATCCAGTACCGCATTGATCAAGCAGCTTAGTTTCTGATGTTTGAAATTTTACTCAAAAATCTGGGAGATTTCGACATGCCACCAGCATTAAGCAATTTCTGCCATGCAGATGTTGTCACTTTCCTCCAACTTTTTTTAAAGTTGTAGCTTTACACAAGGTTGCTCGGCGGTTTGTGATGTAAGCTATGTATTAAGTTTGCACTGGTTTATTTACAGGAAATACAGCAAGTTCACGAAAGAGAATAAAAAATATTTTGCGCAAGTAGAACTAACTGTAGCAAATAGCATTGCCGTGCTCTTACATCTTTAAAGCGCCAAGCACATTGAGTGGTTTCTCTTCCTCTCTTCGAATCAGCTCTTTCAGCTTTTTATTTTCTTCTCTTCACTAAGCCATTAGCCAATATGTCACTTGTTATCTGTTTCTTCTTTTCACCTACGCCTTATAAAGAAGGACCCACGCAAGAGAATGACAGGTTTGAAGCAACGGAATTGACGAAGCCGTACAAACTTTATAGTTCAAAGATCACATATTGCTCTGTCCTGCGCCGGTTTGTCACGTATTTTCCTCAAAATCCATCTGAAGCAATCTTTTTCTAAACGACACAAGCGATAGCGAGCATTAGGTAATAGCTCCTCTGGTGACATCACTCTGCAGTATGAAGTGTATTGCCGTACACAAAAACTACTTCCCATATGAGAGAGGCAAAGGTTTCCATCATCCGATGAAAATCAAAGGAGACGAGCAATTAATCTATGACCTTCATGACCATTTTGTCAATCATTTATGCTCACAAACAACAAAATGAGATATTGCGAGATCGCGCTTCCCATATACATATCCGCAAACAAGTGGGGAATTTATTCCATTCTGTATGGTCACAAGCAAAACACATGTGCCATCCACATGACCAAATCCGCGGATTTTGCTCTCAAAGGTCAGACTGTCTTCTCAAAAGTCAACCTCTATTGTCAACTCCTTTTAGATTGGTGCTTTGATTGAGCGAAAAATTAACTTTGATCATCCACTTAGCTGAAGTGTTCGTATGAGACTAACAACAGAGATGGTACAAAACGCCCACTGAATCGGGTGTATTATGCATTAACTAAATTTGTCTTCGGAAGTAATTTCTTTCAAAAATATGTGGTACTACTTTGGTACTGCTAGTTGTAATTGCTTGATCGCTCATTTTTACTACTTTCGAGAATTAAATGAAGCCTGCTAACGAAAATTGTCTTCATGATAGACATATGGTTCAAAGGAGGAGGGTCATTTACGTACATTAAAGTTTCGTCAAACATTTTGATCTCGACAGAGTTTTGACTGATTAGCAAAGCGACATCTTCAGCGTATACTCGGAACCTGTGCTTTCGAACGAGTAATGGATAGCTGATGCGTCAACTCCTCCAGTATATTCATTTCTTGAGAGCTTAATTTGATAATCGATCGCTACTAATCTGTTGGGTGCAGGTACTAAGAAAAATTTGGCGACAACTGAACAGGGTTGAACTCATGACGTCACCTACCGAATTTACCACTGAGTTCCCACAGTCAAACATAATGTTGGCTTGAAAGAAGGATATTTTCAAAAACATGTCGGAATCGAAGGAACTGAAAACTACATTGAGCTTGCATGGTTGACGAAACCCATCATCCGATGCGTCAACACTGCTGCTCCAATATATTCATTTCTTGGGAACTCAGTAGTAAATTCGGCAATTGACGTCATGAGCTCAACTCTGTTCAGTTGTTCGCCAAATTTTTCTCAATACCTGCACCCAACAGATTAGTAGCGATCGGTTATCAAACTAAACTCTCAAGAAATGAATATATTGGAGGAGCAGTGTTGATGCATCAGCCATAATAAAGAAGTAGAGTTCTCAATTTTTCGAGGTGTTTTTGAAGAGGTTTAGCCGAAAAAGGCAGCCAAGGTCTCCATCAGGATCCATGTGCAAATTACAGTGTGTCCTGATGGGAAAAGGAAATAAGGAAGAAATATTAATCTTCTTCTATTCGAAAGAGAGTCGCCGGTTTCTTCTAAATCTGTTTGCAAAGTAACAGCATCGTTTGCACCACGCAAATTTGAAAAAAATTCAGACTTGCAAGATGCAAAATACCACGCGAACAGCAGGTAGTTTACTGCACTATTTACAAACGCTCGGTCTATCAATCCCTATCTAACTAATAGTGATGTCAGAAGAATATTTTGGAGGTGCAAAGCATGTGAGTGATCGTTGTTTTGTTGAGATGAGCAACCTTTCATTCGCAAAAGTGAAGAGTGCAGAAATCTGCTTGCATCAAAAGGTAATAAATTTCCAAAAAAACTTCGCGCTTAGCAGTAAACTAGATTAATCAAATTTTTGCAACCCCATGATAAATTTTGTGAATGGGAACGTTGCACAAATTAGGCTACGTTTCCCTTCTAACTATGATATAATTACTACATTTCTTTACAGTCTTGTATGCACTGCTTCGTAAAGGTCGAATCGGTGGTCAACGAAGAGTAGTGTGATAGATGCATAAAAGATACGTGGTGGCGAACAAAAAACCTGAATCTAACCGCAACTCGAATTCTTGACCTTCCGCTTTCCTGGCATGCGCGTTAACTGCTGGGCTGCGGCAAGTGTTGCCACATTTCCTTCCTCGATGAATTCCGTTCCATCAAGGTTACTGTGCACATAATGCAAAAAACTTAATGGAAGTTTGCTGTCAAAGTTCTTGCTCCCATCACATATGGCTACGATTCAAGGGGACTCAGCTATAAACACGAACCACATGTAGACACAAAAAAATCTTGGGCCATGAAAGAAAAGCTTTATTTACATGCTTGCTGTTCATCTTAGATGCTTCATGCTTCACATCTTGTCAACTGTGCAAAATGACCAATTAACTGTTTCCGTACAGCGACTGATGTGAAACAAACGTAGTCGCTTGCAAAAATAGTGAGAGACAATAAAACACAAAGCTGTGACCACCGAATGCATATTTTCAGTGAATGACAAATGACAAATCATTTTAATGTAACATAGTTTCTGGCGATTCCCGACGGATTGCGACAGAACTACCACATTTCTGCTAAGACGATTTTATTTCTATGAACCTCTGAAAATTTACAAAGAAATACGCATTGATCTACATCAACAGCGATTTATGAGCACACATTCACGAACACATTTTCGCAATCAGCAATACGGTTTTGAGATATGCACAAATAGCGATGAAGAAACAAAAATTTGAGGCATCAGGTAAGCAAGAATGAACAAACATTTTGACCATTTTTTCTACTATACCTAACATCTGCATCATCGACGTCAGAAACTTAGAAGCACGTTTCCAAATATTTTAGCTGCCTATAAGCAAAGCCATTCAAAGGTAAGCCTTGGATGAAGTAAGGAACGCTAATGTAGTGTTCTATTCTATGGGCAAGCACAAAACGAAGCAAGTGATCTTGATGTCCAGCTGTATGCAAGTGCTCGCTTTTTGGACATTTATATATATATATATATATATATATATATATATATATATATATATATATATATATATATATATATATATATATATATATATATATATATATATATATATATATATATATATATATATATATATATATATATATATAAAGCACCAAGAGAAATGAATACACTGTACATGGCATATGAATCGACTTATATTTCTCGTACACTGACTAACACTTCAGAAACAAAATGTCAAATGGTGGACTTGGCGAACCCGTTTACAAAATGCTTCATGTAAGCAAATCGCTGAATTAAAGAGGAATATAAGCTGAAAGACAACAAAAAACGCATCACTCTCTATTGCCATTGTGTTTTGGTGATCGAATGATAGCAACATTCGAATGGTCACCCAAAAACGACAAAAGAAGAGGAATCACGAAAACCGTGTGAATAAATCCAATCATAGCACTGAGGATGACCGTCTTTGCGAACGTAACATACATATAAATACGGTAGAAATACAATGGCACAACGCAAGCCATTGTCGTTAACGCTGCCTGAAGATATAGTATGTACTGCACAGTTCAGTAATCAGAGAACATGGCAGCGACCGTTGCCGTACGGTGGTTGATTTGTGGTGATGGATAACTTTGTAGATGCATGTTCTTATGTAAAATGTAAATCCACTGAAGCGTTGATCAGTTCATCGTAAAACAGGAAGCTATAAAAGAATGCACGGGTAAAAATATTACGTGGTATTATCATAATCGAAGCAGTTAGCGTCATTTACTTTGTTGTACTGGATTCGCTAGTTCCATGATTCAGTACAGACAAAAAGTGGTAGATAGATTCAACATGAAAATGTTTAAGTAGTAGACAGATTCAACGGTAGGCACGTGGCGTAGGAGCAAAAACAAGGGAACGGTGTTGATACCTGTGCTGTGGGAAATGCAACCGCTTGAACAACCTCAGCTAGTTTATTGGGTTCGCGTAGGCTTGCGCCGTTTATGAAGCAAAGATAACTGATATGTGCCGAGAAGTCAACAGTCATTCCGATCGCCATAACGATATCCACCATCACCATCGTATCCAAATCGGCTCCCCATAAATACAAACCGCCAATCATGCCTTAATTAACCACCTGTCATCCCACGGAACAGGAAATATGATGGTGATAAGCTGCTGTAATATATGCACAACTTGAGCGAATAAGACAGCCTAGATTACACCATAACTGAAGTCATCTATGAAAACCAAGAACTTGTCCAGAAAACGTTATCGAGAAAAATGCGCCACGTATTAGTTTCCTAACTGAAAGCGTTCTCGAATTTATCTACAAAGCTTTGTACGATGTACGACACCAATAAGGTTAATAGCTATACGAACATAAGATATTCTATGCAAAGAGAGAGACTTGGAAAAGAATGAAAGTTCTCCGCTTAAAAATTCATGTTTATTCGCTTGAAGTTTGCCACAGAAAAGCCCTCTAACATCGCCATAGAATTCGCCTAAGTCGCGCAACATTCCGAATATAAATATACCGAGCAAGCATCTTAGAGAGTGGAAGTAAATAGGTAAGCGAACAAGAAACCGATGAAGAGAAATAGGCGAATCAGGCTGGAATTATATATATACTTGAGTAGTGATTCTTTGCAATAAGTTTTCATATATAAAGCTGTCATCCTCTTCCTTTAGCCTGGCATAACATTTTAACGCAAAAAGAGTTTTTTTTTTTGGAAACTGAATAAAATCATTCACTCTTTTTCCGAAGAGGACGCCTTTTAAATTTTCCCTCTCAAATAAGTGCATCTCTTCCATACAGGCACGTGCAAGTTTCCGGCACCTATACAACCTTAATAATATTCCAGTATGAAAGAGATACAAAACTCGCCGATAGTAATCGACGCAACTGACGTAACGGCGACGGAGGTTGCTCGTAATGTTGGTATGAAAAGCGCACACAGCATAACCATGCAGAGCACGGTGACCAAAACGGACTTGATAACGGCCTCACGTGATGACAAAATGAGATCAAAGATAGCCGAATCGAATATATGGATGGAAAAGCCTTCGGGTAAACGTGATCGCAAATCACGCACCATCAATGCACGTTCTCGCCAACTACCGAATCCATGCACACATATATCGAATGCAAGCTTGCTCACGCCGAATGCTCCGTCTCTGAAATAAAATACCGCAAACCTGCTTAGTTTGTTATAATAGGCTTGGTAATACCATCCGGCCTGAAATTAATCAACAATTGCTTTAGTCATCATCGAACAATTCATATTTACACCTAGGACGGGGACTGCGAGATATGCACTGACATTAACGACCCACAAATGGAATCTAATCACAATATCGAATAAGCAAAAAACTTGAAGTTGTGGTTTGCGTAATGCTTAACGAAACAATGATTTGCCCTGCGAATATGCCTCGAGTTGATTCCTGATTTCTGCTAGATAACACTGCCGAATTAATTTTAGATGGGAAGTAATCACGTCATTGAGAATATCGAACAGTTAGGCTGAAATTATGAAGGCAATAAAAATTTTGGTTTTGTTGTCTCCTTCTTATGCAGAGACCACTAACCAGTCAAAGCGAAATTCTGTAAGAGTTCATTCACATATTTACTTGCGACGCATTTACCGGTTGTCCATTTATTGGTTCGCATTTATTCTGTGGTGTGTTGCCAGGTAAATCGTCGACAGCCCAAAAAAAAAACGTTTGATTGCGTAGTTTGGGCTTCTGTTAGCACCCATCATTTCGATGGATCCCCAGGTCTCCGAGGTATCGAAAAACAGAAAATCAAGAATTGCCATACCGAGTATGTTCGAATTCAATGAGTTTGGTGAAATCGGGGCGATCCACAAAGAAGGCTGCAATATTTGCAAAATGGTCCTGCAACCTTTGCCTCTCATCCCTGCCGTATATTGCATCATATTCATCAATCCACGTCGTGAAATTGTCACATACGTACTCAATTTGGTCAATAAGTTTCATCCGATGACGTAGGTCATGTGTGTCCTCTGGCATCGTAGTAAAAAATACTCGTATCATTTCGTGATCGAAATACATCTGAAACAAGAAACTAAAATGCCATAACGAGAATGCCCTCGTGATGATATGCTGTTAGAAGTAACTGATCGATTAAACGATAGGAGGAATTTATTAGTAAAGAGAGAAAATTTTTGGGAACTTCAGAACAACAAACGAATAAATTTAAGCTTGGGACATGAAAATATTAAGTTTATGCTAGACAAACCCACTGATGGTAATTTGGACTGCGAAATGACGTCGTTAATTTGTTAAAAATTTCACATTATCTCATTTAGTGAAATGACCGTCTATCGCTGCTGGTGGGATTCTTTTGCTTTCCCCAAAAACTTTGAATTTCTTTTCAGCGATTTCTTTGTAGGCTATTAAGACAAAGAACTCCTATTATTACACTTTACGCATCACTGATGAAGCGCTTAGAGTGCGTCCACAGTGTTATTGCAAATCCAACCTCATGTAGCAGTAAATTAATCTCGAATGAGTAATTTATGCCAATTTGCTCGCATATTCTCATCACGCTATTATGTTGAAAACCTGCGCAATTGCAACGAACCTTTTCGTTCTTAACGATAGACTGCGCCAAATAGGAATTCGTATCGAACGTCTTTTCCGGAGAAAAATTTTCGCGCATTTGAAATGCAAAAAATCCAGTAGCCATCCAATATGCTATCAGCATCAACAGAAATGAATACCGTATAACACGTTTTTGTATAAACTTCGCATAGGTAGCGAATGCCGATTCATACCTTCAAAAATAACTTTAAAGCTCGCAGGTGAAGTTATCTTGGTGAGTAATACTTTTATCTTCGCACTTCTTAAACCATCGGATTCTGGCTCAACCACTACTCCATCGGGTGCAGCACAGCGTAGTAGCAGAATCGGTTAATAGCCTTGGTTCAAATTTATACATGAGGCGCTCGAGCAAGTGTAAGTAACAACGTCTATTTAACTACCTCCATTATTTCAAGATAAGTGTTTTACATTGAAGAAAAAGTTATTGGTGGATGTTTATTTCCTACTTTCTCTCAAAATCTGCTTAAGTATTACAGAGTAAATAATAAGGCATCTTACGCTTACTTCTGAGAACTAATGGCGGATGTTGGAGTGGAAAATGAATAGAAGCGTATAAGAACAGGTGCAAACATAAACAACTGCAACAGCCAGTCGAATACGAGTGCTAATGCAGTACAAAAACAGAACGTCCGCACAGCAGGTGGAGAAAGTAGGCTGCCAATCTGCAAAAATAATAACAGTTTGATCTGTAAGGGATTCGTATTTATCTAAGTTGAGGTAAGTGTTGAAATGAAGAAAAACAAACTGAGAAAAGCAAAAAACTTATAACGAAAAGCTTGTTCGCGCAACAAGCTTTTCGTTAGCATTTCAGAATGGTTGCTTTTTTTACAGCGAGTCTAGCCAGAAGCATTTCTCTATCAACTTATTCGATTAGCTGTTCCAACTTGAATGGATGCGTTCTGTGCGAACAGTTGAGTGGAAGTTTTATATTTACTTCTGTATTGTCTTATAAGTTTAATTTATACGTGGATGAAAGCATATCCGAAAGACGAGGATTCTATGTCAAAATTGTCCTCACATTTTATCGGAATAATACGTGGCAGTAAATTGCACACAAATGCACGAAGATTCTTTCGCTTGCAGCAAAATACTGCCCAAAAGAGCTGCTGCTATACACTTCACGAGGCTTCTTAATCGATCCGACAGGTTTTCTAGTCGAGTTGAAACGAAACACAGAGATGTTATTTCCACGGGAACTGTTACCATGTTAAACAAAAATATATGAACATCAGTGGCCAACAACATATTAAAAAGCAGTCAGCCACTGTAACCTCTTAAAGAAGAAAGTTTCCTGAAGTATTTCACGAACCAGGAACGCAAACACATTCGTCAAGGAAGTTAACGATATGGAAGGGCCGATAGCGATGAGAAGCGAACACAAACGTGTCACTCGTCTAGCGTCTTTCGAGCTGAACCATTTGTGCATCATTAAAAACGCGTCGTCCACTCCAACGCCAAGCACCAAGAATGGCATTAGGAACCTCAAAATGAGACTTCTATAAACAACACTGCGATGCGAGATTCCGTTTACTTTCCTAGTTTTGTTTCAAGAACATTTTTTGAGATCAATGTTCCCCTCATTGAAAGTTCGTGCGTATCTGAGAAAATGGACCCCCGGTAATGACGAAATGGTTTCGCAGATGTATTCTTTATGAATAAAGATTGGAACGGAGAAGGAAACTTGTGACAAAAATGTGCGAAGTATTTCATCCGTCGCAAAAAGAAATGTGGAAGATTCCGGTAATATACTCACAAGTGGAAGCAGAAAGAGCGAAATTTGTATGCACGACAACGAAATAGGCAATGCGTTGAGAAAAACTTGAGATAGAAATGAAAAATGAGCCAACATGACGCAGTTGATAGGGATTCCTATAATAGCGAAGCAAGAGATTGACATCGTTGCCGCTAAAAGTGGGCACAGTATGGTCCATAATGTGAGAACAGCGGCTGGGATAAAACCCTAAAATACATCGCACCAAAGTCTAAAGAAATGCAACGTTCTAACGAAGCTACTGCAATATGTGGTTTGCACTCCTGTTCTCAACATATAATACACCCGAAAAACAACATAGATAACACAATAAAGATGAATATTTTTCCTAGTTAAGCGGATATTTTTGAAAGATAGAATCTACAACGATGTTAGCTATATCAGGGTTCCCTGTTGAGAGCAAAATGAAGAAGACAACAGTTGGAATTCATTATTTCACCTTCATTTATCGTCATATACAAACACAGATGCGACAATGAATCAGCAAACTTAAGATAGGATAAAGTGCTTTGCATTCGGAATAGAAACGTTTCATGCCGCTAGTGTTTGAAACAAAGAAAATCCCTCTCTATCACTGAAATAAAAGACAAATATTCGCTACCTTGTCATAATGCCTCACAGAGGTGTATACAATCAGAGTCATGAGTGCTGCACCAATAAGAAAATATGGCATCGAGCCGATTGCTCCTTGTCGAATCTCATCATCAACGATTTGGTCTCCGAACAAACGCAGCTGAACTAACGATGTATTTCGTGCATTCCGCTTCTGCAAAGATTTATTTTTGTGGGTAACATTATCGAATTTCGCCTCATTTTATTGACGGCTATAAACGGCCTCAATTTTTTGCAACAAGGATGTCATCTGTTATTCCATTCCTGCTTTTGCTGACCGCTTGATCTATTCTCGATCAGAATTCGCCGTCTACAACATTCTGGATTAACCCAAACATTGTAGAATTCCGGTCCAGTTGAACAGGTAAATTAACCTGGAGTAATCTGTTCCACTGCAGTTCGACATCCTTTATCCTTTTTATTGCACCAGCATCGGGATTGAAAAAAAGCATGTGATAAACAAGTGTAGAGACAGATCCGTTTTCTACACCATACATTATTGGCGCTGTCCAGACTCTCCGATCGTTGAGCATTGAATAAGGAAAACCGACTTGCACTTTGCATGTGGGCGATGAGAGACAATCCTTCAATTCGGAAGAACATTACAGCAAGATAATTAGATATTACCTCTCAGAAAATCGAAACTCTCAGACAGTCGCCCTCAGCTTAAATACACCCCATCCGGTAAATCTTGAGCTGGTAATAGCGCAAAACTTTGAAAGATAAAGGGAAGGTCGTCACTAAAAGTTAACCCATTCAGATGTATTACAGTATGCTCTGTAAGTGGCGTAATTACTAGTCTATATTTGTTGTCAGCTAACAGAAATAATGCTGACCCCAACGAGCGTGAACGACCTCTCTGCAGAAATAGTCACGTAATCCCTCAGCGCCTTCTTCGGCCCTGTCGGTTGCAAATCTGCTCGATGATGCTCGTTGACAGGCAAAGACAAGCCACGTTCGATTTCAAACCTCATGGCTGCGAATTCCCCTTGTCTCAGCATGGAACCTCCGTCAGTGCTTTCACCGATTAGCACTATCTGCAAAAAATGTGAATAGCAACAGCCTGGATTATTTTCCTCAGACATTTGACAAACGATTTAAAAACATTCATAAACTATCCTCCTTAAACGTTTTATTTTTATTCCGGAGTTTCCCTCGTAAACGTCTCGGAATCAAGATCGAGAATTTTTTGGTGAACATATTGATTTCGGAAGTTTTTAAAATCATGCGTAAGTCTTGGCAAATTCGACGGACATACAAATGACGAAAACTGATGTCTCTATGAAGTAGCCTTCAAACACTTTACAATGGCTAGTGAACCTTCAACGAGCAAATATGTCGCTTTTGCTTACTGTCATATTGGTATTCCCGCACTCAGTCACAATGCCATCGGGGTTAAGAGTCAGCAAAACATCACCTTCTAATTGACATGTATCTCAGAGAAGGAGTAAAACCTCACCAATATAAGCATAAGTGAAAATAAACAAAATTACAAATTAAGGTGCGAAAGAACGAAAGAAATCATTTAAGCAGAGGTTTTTTATGTAGAAGGTGGGAAAGTGGTAAAGAAAAGATGGAAGGCTTTTAATCTTAGACCTGCCGACGAAACAAACTTTGATGCTGTTAACGTTAGGAAAGTGAGGAAATCTTGATTTGATGAAATTATGTCTTCAAGTGAGAAATTTAATTTCCTGGCTTGAAAAAATTATAACGACCGGGTTCCCACAACATATGCATATAGGTGAAAAACAACGAATTCAGCTGAAAAAAACTAACTTCAACAAATGAGCAAAAAAAGAGAAAGAACTCGAGCACCTAATACTCCTATAAAAACGAACCTTATATGGATCACGAGTGATGTGATAAAAATCGTGCAAGACGGCATGTTCTTTCGAAGATTGCAAATGAGGAATAGCATAGCCACTGCGAAAATTGTCCGTGAAATATGCAAAAATAATGCCAACACTAACCATAGAAGATGCCTTAAAATATGCAAATTGCAGCGCAGTATATTCGCCTAATACAATTTACAAAACCAGCCTAGCCAAGTAATTCTTTCGTAAAAATGATTTGCAATCTATGCAATGCTGTCTAACCCAGCAATTAAATTTTCAAATTTTCAGCTAAAATAATTGGACGTTTGTGGAAGTTAAAAAGAAAGAAGGCTTACATTTGTTTAGTTCTTGTTCATTCTTACACAACTACGTTAATTTTGTGGCTACGGCTCATCGCTCTGCAATATGGACGCGTGCTAAAAAGCGAGATTGCATGATAAACTAGAACGTAGGGGTTATCAGATTACAGTTAGCATATTGCGTGATTCAGCCGATTAGATTTTCATCCATGACAATTATGCCGATACTTCATTGTCGTAATCGATTTTCAACAACAACATATTGGTGAGGAAATTTACTGCGCACTAATGCGCATCATGACGCTCTTGGAAGTAAGCCTAAAGACCTAAAAAGAACCACTGAGCACTGAAATTGAATATAACGCGGCATTTTTGTCGACACGGTAGGTGCAGGGCCCTCGGTTGTTTAGCATTTTTGGAGACCTTGTCGCGTTCAGGTGCCTCCTCTTCTGAGGTGGGCGCACACGCGGTCCGCACAACTCCCGCTGCAGTCCTCTGACCAAAAAGTGGTGCGAAGCACTTTAAGTTTTCAGTTAGAGAGAGAGGGAGAAAAAACGTTGAAAAAGTGTGTTCTGAGACCCTCTAGGCATTAACCGCTTCTGCAAGGACGCCTCAGAAATGTTTGTGAAAGTCGATGATGCCGCGTTTGGCTTGAATACATCGAGCGATACGAAGCGTCACGGCGAATATCACGAAGAGTTTAAACGTTGCTATGAAATCCAACAAAAACCATGAAATGTTCGGTGATAGGGTGTTTTCTCAAAATTCGCAAATATTTCAGTCAGTGCAATGTGGATCTGCGAAGATTTTTGAACAAAATAAACGGTACGATTAAATTTTTCTGAAATTCATGTAAACTTTTAAATATGAGCCCAATTCTTGACAAAAATTCTCGACAAGAGGGCTCTCAAAATCCTTGAATGAAATGAGGGCTCTCTTGAATGAAATGAGGGCTCTCAAAATGGGGAAACGTCAGTGCTCAAAATGATACGCCAAATTTCGACTAAACTTTCAAAATTTTAACGTGCAATACATTCAAAACTACTGATTTCAACCATAGATTGGATTTCTGTGGAATTCGCGAGGAGTCTCAAAAATAGGATAAACATCAACGGCACCCTCAGTTTTTGAAAAAAAAAAACGGTTCAAGCGGTTCGTTTATTCATTTAATAGAGGTTCAGTTTCCTAAATGCATTCTTAACAATGACGCCCCAAGAGGTCGATTTTTGATATACGGTGGCGAGAACGTGAAATAAAGAGAAAAATGCACCAGGAAGACTCGATGAAGGCCACTGATAAGCTAACGTTTCTAATAAAATTATTTGGCGAGAAGAGCTCAGAGAGTTTATGTTAGGAATTCACTCAAGCAGTGAATACTGTCGACAGCCGCAATATTCTCCCGAATCACTTCAGCATTCTTCCGGTGCCTATTTACAAGAGCGCTGGCTTCATTGAATGCCAACCAGCAGAATAAATAGCTCTTTAGAGGCTGAAAAATAAACAGTCTCTGCTTGTAATAATTATAGAACAAGCATACTTTGACATCCGAGGAACATCCTACTTCATTTATGCATTTCATAGGAATCATCCAGTCACTTGCAGATTTCTACAGCTGTAATAAATGTGACTTAAGAACCATAGTTGACCAACCGTTAGACAGACGGTTATAAAAAGAATCGGATATAGAGCGATGCATTTACCCAACGCAAAGAAGATATGTCGATGGCAGGCGAGTATCATCGTACCCGTAGGTCAATAACTCCGCAACTGAACGAAAGACGAAATCTGTCACATTCGTGAAGCACATGTCAAGCAACATTTCACAAGTTTCTAATAACCGAGAAAATTTGCGAGATCACGAAACTTACCCACCTTCCTCGGCTGCATGAATCTTGTTGAAAAGGGGAAGAAGAAGGGGAGGGGGCGAGAGAGAAAGATATAGATAGAAGGCGCGAAAATTATCAATTCTAATGGTTGAATTCCGGATGAGACATGGATTCTCGTTATGCCTATCCTTAGACACAATTAAGCGATGTATTCTTATAAAACGAAAGTTGATGTACAACAAAAGTTGCTTGGGCAGATTTTCAGGGAAGTGATGTTAAAATGGACTGTAGCAGTAACATAATGCTTAAGCTATTCTTGTAGCAGCTGTGTCCCAGCAAAGTGAATTATTTGCATATTCACGAAATGATCGGATTTTCCGTATTTCCCTAAAAACTAGACATTATTTTCTCTCTTCTAGGACCTTGTTTTGCACAGAATTTGATACCGACGGTGTTCTCTCCACTTCACTAACTTTCCACTACTTCGCAAACGTTTTACTATATATTGCTTTGTATTCCCTCTACTTATTCTGTACAGAACCAAACACATGCACCACTTTCACCAGTGTTGGCACTAAAACGCTGTACTGAGAGCCCAACAAATGACGACTGGCAACAAGTAAATAGCTATATTTCATTCCACTATGTGCTCACTGACGATCCCAATAGCGAAAGAAAGCTTGCAACCAAAAACCGGTTGTTCAAAAATTAGCAGCCTATGATTTTATAGACTGGCCAAGAATGTCGAGTATCGTCCTCCAAAAACATTAACCCGATTATGCAGGCCAGATGCGAAATAAAAAAAAATAGCATTTAAATGGTCAGCTTCTAGCACCTCCTAACAGAATGTGTATTCAAGAGGATGTGCACAAGCGAGGAGTGATCTGAACAGCACACGAGGATTGCAACATCAACCTCTGAAATACACCCTTGTGTAAAGCGGCCGACCTATATTCTCCATGCACCTTTAAAAAATAACTCCGTGAAGGAAACCTCTAATGAAGTGGTTCCGTAACAGTTTCAGTGCTCATCCAGAAAGCAATCTTTATCTATCTGAAGCGTCGGTAAAAACTTGCTGGGACGCAAAAGTCAGCAATAAACAACTTCTCAAATATAGGACTATATGCATCTAGCCGATCACTGCACGTAACGCGTCCATTAACGGTGAGCCGCACACATTCGTCCGTGATGTATTATAGATGAAATGACAGTGTGCATCACGTAAGTACTTTGCCATGCATTCGAGTGAGGCACTGAGTGGCAGAAATGGTTCGTCATTCCCGTTTACGATCACAAGAAGTCGATCAGTGTGATCGTTTAATCAGTCCTCCTTACTCACAATTTTCAGTCACACGTATCAGATGAACAGTAGATTCGCGCTTATGAGAATAGAAAATGAGCTCACTTATCGAGTTTTTACAGTGGACAAGGTGTCTAAATTTTGAACGGAAGAAGTCATGCAATGGTTTTCGATTACAGAATGCGCCAACCTGACGAATCGCTGAGTAAAAAGGTTCGATATCGATTTTGAAAGATATATTCTCTCGAGCCGTTATTGTCGTATTTTTTCAAAGGTACCACTTGCAGTTCGTTTTGGTTGCTGTACCTCGAATGCGACGATTTTTATTAATAAATTCTGTGTGTTCGACAGTCGTTTAATCAAAGTACGGAGTCCACTTCGTTAGAGCATCACTTTCGAGCACAACATTCTCAGATTGTTACCTTATTAAGGTCCTTTTTTAAGGTTCATAAAACACTCCGAGTGAACGAAATAAGCCACATACTTCATCTGTAAAAATTTATTAACAAAGCTAATGATGGAGGAAATAGCTCATCTAAGGAGACAATAACTACGCCATCGTCCTAACTGCTTAAGAAGACATTCATAATCAAGGCTGTAAAAGATGAGGAAGGCCTGAAAAGTGACGATTCGGTGAAATGTTTCTGCAAGCGTTCTGTAAAACTAACTCCCGCGTGAACATATGGCTTGTGAAGAGGAATAAAGTGTTCTAGAATTGGACGACAATCTACAGTAGTATTGATATGACTATGATGATATGCATATAAAGTGTCATTCGTTCGCTTAAATAACTTCGGGCTAATTTCCGAGCAGTACATATTCTAATGGGTATTGATTACGTCGTCTGTCGTTATTGATGAGCATTTTAGCAGCCATTAGGCCTAACGGAGAGATTTTTAAACGTTGGCTTCTTTCGCATGTTTTTGCATTTATTTTTATGACTGTCATATATGGCGTAAAATCGGTTCAGAGAGTTTGCTGGTGGGACACTTTATGCATTGGTGGTGCTATTATGCGTTATCTGTCAAATGATATGTTGTCGGAGATTGGCGTGAAATGAGGGCAGATCGTGCGCTCGTCGTATTCAGTGGGGCAATGGAATTTGCTTGATATTATCAGTTCGTCACTCGATAACACCTCAAGAGAAAAGTGAAATCCATTTCACCTTTGCGACTTTCTGCTGGCTCGTCGTTTTACAGTTCTGTAGGAATTTGCACTCATCGTAGCTTTTAACCGCTTCTATTCGCGATAAATGAAAATATTTTGGACGAACAGTAGTCGAGAGACGAAGAAATTCAACAGTCCTTTTCAAAACCTCATTTGGAGTTGGGGAATGATTCAGTGGGAGAATGTCTATAAATTATCAGATAAGATTTGTCGGACACACAAGCTCAATTTGCATATTGAAAAGAGTGTTTGAATCACATCACTAAGCTCGATTATCCACCTAATTCATAAAGATATTAGCAGCTCTCAAGAAGGACAATGTAGGCAGTAGGAGTGATATATGTGAGGGATCTATGTTTCGACTCGAACGCTTTTCCACGCATACAATACATCATTTGTTGAAAGAGTTTATTCGAAACTTGCAAATTACTTTCAGTTATGGCTGACAAATCGAAGTAAATAATAGCAGATTCGTAATAGATAATAATAGATATTTATTATCACATTCTAGAAAGCTTTCTGAAATGAGACTTACGTAACTGTGAAAAATGAATAATATGTAATATAATCTTACGTAACAACAAATCCTGCATTGCAAATATTCTCACCTAATTTTGTTTTGACATTAGATATTTGCTTAAGCCGAATTCCTATAAAGAACATACGGTAGTTTTTTGCAATTACGATCTGTACGTTGAAAGCATAAAGCGTTTTGTTTCTTAGGGTATCTGCTGCAGTGAAATGAGAAATATGAAACGTTAATGCTCCGGGAAATCGCCATAGATGATCTCACTGCAGTCAGGAAATGTCCAAAATCAAGAACTTTATTGCATGATAGATTTTTTTTTGCAATTATTTATTCAACGAGTTCTATTACTACGGAATAGTCGTCGATCTGTAGTCAGTATCTGATTCGTTTGTAAGTCGTTAATTTTGTTGTATGAGAAAGAGATTAGAAGCGTCGAAGTCAACCTCACATTTCTTGAGACGTTGTATAATTCAGTACACGAGATCGGTCCGCGACGATGCTCTTTCTTGCGCGTTCATGTGGAGTATTGTAATAAATCATGTGTCGCTGTTATTCAACTTCTAACTGATGCCTGCAGTCACAACAAATTTGATTCGTGAAAGTGATTTACGGGAAAATCGTAATTCAGTAAAAGTAATACTGCAGCGTTCCAGAACTGTGATCAAGCACTGCGGACAAAGAAAGTGAATGACTTATCGACCTCTGATTACATTTTTCGCATCCATCAATAAATGCTCGAAAGACGCTGAACTTTAAAATGTTCAACTGCTCTTCTAAAGGTCAGGCGAAAAAAAAAAACGGAAGTGCTCCTTACTGCAGTGTCTTTGAAAAGGTGCGTATATATCTGAGCACATTAACTTTGCTACATGACACTTGTTAAATGCATGCATAACACTTCAACGGTTCAAGCTTCTTGACTTTACTAGTGTTGCAATGCCACTAATTTTAAAGCCGCACATTGGATGATATTCAGTCCGTGATACACTTCTCTTATTCTGCGGTCATTCATGAGTTCATTTTTTAGCTGCAAACAGCAGCGTGTCGCTTTTCATTGTTTCATGACTTCATACAGGCTGCGCAAAAAGAGGGATTGGCAGAGTAGAACCAAGAAAGCGGATGCTTTATTCCTGCAAGCGCTTATGGTTTGCTGAACACATTTCAGTGAGCTTTTCCCCTTGCTGTTCAATTCGTTCAACACTCTTGCTATCTTGATTGACTCAGAAGGTGTCAACAGTATGTTAAGACTTTCATGAAAATCTGCATGCAAGTAGCAGTGTAGGACGAAGAGGTGAGGTGTGCAGAAATTGAGAAAGATTTGCTTTGACATTCATGCTGCCGACAAAAGGAAATTCGCTAATACAACCAAGGGTTGAGCGTTCGCTATGTTCAGACCTCACTAAAGGCCACTCGCCTCAAACTGTTTTGGAAAAAAATTCGAACGCATCGTTATGTGCTAAAAGTTGTCTTTTGAAGTGTAAAAAGCGCTTCAACCTGAGAATTAAGACAGGAAATGTGAGCGATGATAGAGAATAATACGGAAGTATTGGTTTCTTGCTTCAGTTCAGCATGTGACTCGTCCTCATCTAGGAGTGTGCCCTTTACGATGACATAAAAATTAAATTTGAAATCATTTCCTCCATCAATATTTGCCGCCTTCGATAAGCTTCTCTTTATTAATGGAATATGGAACAAAGATTAGCTACTGCTGTGTAATCTTTGTGATATCAGTTCGAATGCATGAACTAAGTGTCTGGATTCGAAACCAAGGAGAGAATAGTGTTGGAGAGCATTAGGGAGAGAGATGGCATGAGAGTTATTCTTAACTGGTTCCGTACAGGACTCCATTTCAAATAGCAGCAAGCTACGTGTCGATGTGATCTCATTCATATAGAGTGGGAATGCAACGTTACATAGTAAACGCGGATGTTGTAAAAAAATGCTAAAAAACTTTCCTTCATTATGCAAAACAATGTGATTTGTGGGAAGTTGTGGGAAGAATTGCAGACATTGAACAGTGACCGTTGTTGCAAGTCAGGAAAAGGTCCTTCAAATTTGGAGAAACTTCTATAGACAATGCGTACTCTAATGTTCGAATAGCTAGCCGTTAATGAAAGGTTATTTTTTGCAGAACATGGTTAGGTTTATGAATACTTCAAGACGTATAAAGGTAGTCACCTCTATTGCTGTAACAATCAACGTCCTATCTTTGCTATGGTATATCTTCTATGATGATGAAAGTGATATGCCAAAAAATATGGGCGTCATTTCAGCTACTTATTTCGAGAAATTCCTCATGTGAGTTTTTTCTGTTGTTATCAGTTTTTGAAAATATAATGTTCTATAGATATGAATCACGTTAAGTTGGCACGATATATTTTTCGACTGTGAAGAGAAAAGATAAGCGGCAGGAACAAAACGAAACATATAGACGCATCCAAAATGAATAGAGCTTATAGAAACGAGAATTATGTGAGTTAAATATGCTAAAAATGAATACATATGTAGCCCAAAACATAGTTTTGTGAGAATTGCTAAACGTAAACAAAAGTCACATTGTACAGTTACCTGTCAACATTGATTGCTTGCTTAGAAACGGTCGATGCAAGGAACTATAATTAAATAGTGAAAGTAATCATCATGAGCACAGAAGTATGAACGAAAAGTCTTTTCTGATACTGGTACATGGGGCATGAAATGGTGGATGGCTGCGGTTGGAGGGCAACTAGACACAACAGTTGCGATGAAGTAAGGAGAGAGAGGGAGCGTGACGAAAAAGTGCGAAAATTCTGGATATCCATTTGCCCATAGTCTAGGAAACCTCAAGACTATAAATAGTGGTACATGACAGCTTCGATGCAACCAAAGCATCTCATAATGAAGAGGAATTTTTTTTACACGAACCAAAGTCATCGACAAACGGAGAGTGGCAAGCATCGGCGTATTTGAAAAATCTCAAAGTGCTGTGGGAACAACTGCAGAGAAAAAATTTAAAGAACGAGAAAGTAGAAAACACATCGGAAAGTGAGCAGGGAGTAGGTGAGAAAGAACATTGAAATCAATGAATGGAAAATCAGCAGGAGATGGTACGAACAAACTGAATTTGAGAATCGACGGATAACATTGGAAGAATAACTCGTTTGCTAGCAGTTGTGAAATGCTTCATACTGTCGAGTTAGTGGCAATTTCAAATGTGTGCACATTGCAGCAAAGGAGTTCAAATCGTCAACAATTCCTCACACCATGCGCCGATTCAAAATCAGAGGTATTGAATTCCTCTATCGCCTGCGTCCAGAAGTTCGCGACCTTATTCTTCGGAATTGCAACCTATTTTGCTGACATTTTATTCGTTATTCCTACGCATACGTTGTTGCCGTCCATTGTTGCTATGGGCACGATCGTCACGCAACCTTGCATTCCTCAAACTCTTGTATGCGCCTGCAAATTTTCAGAGAAGGAAATTATCAGCTAATCTAACCGCTCTTCTTCTCATTCACCATTTTTAGTGTTTATGATCCTCTACTCTGTGGTAAGCAGTGTCTCACAGCGATTTCTCATCAAATGATACCTCTATTGCTTTTATTCTTTATTTAAAAGAAGCGACTTTAGTTCTGATGCAAACAAATAATATGCGTTTATTGCAGTATTCAAAACAACATGATGGTGGTTTTGTTCACAGCAGAGAGGAAATTCCGAAGGAAATTTCGGTTATCATGCTTGAGTACTAATTCCACACATCAATTGCTCACTGAAGCAAAGATCTGCTTCGCATATATACCTATCGGACAGTGCAAGTGGACATTATTTATGGCCGTGTGTTTTGTTGCCGAACAACTCAGCAACTTCTCGCTTAAGAGCGCCGAAGAATACGGTGACATGGCAATGGTAAACACTTATACCCTATTATTCAACAGTTTCATTTGATGGCAGCATTCGCTGTTGGTTGCAGTTAAAACACTTAGTGCCAAAAGCTGAGGCAGGAGATAAAAGAGGTGATGTAGTAGATTGATGCAAAAAGTGAAAGATGCCGGCTTGGAGATAAACAATCACTTGGTCTCTTAGGGGTTACATGAGCTTAGGCAGCAGTTTCTGCTTCAGGTTTAATTGTTTACATCAATATGCGGAGGATGAGTTAAAGTAGCTGATATGCCTCTTGTAGTGTTCATGCGAATCATGAGCAAAGTTCTTGAAACAGTGTTTGAATTTTTTATATTCCTTCATTTGAAGTGTTTTTATCAGGAAGCGGCGATCGCTTAATATTCTGATAGCTAGGGAAAGTTGTTATGTTGACTGCCATACTCAGCACTCATATAAATTACTTAGACAATACATAACAGCCAGCGAACTTATTTTCCCAAAGTTGACAACTTCCGAATATGCAACTTTTAATAATCGATGAAAAAGAAGATTTGAGTGGAAGTGACGCCTTTTTTTTTTGAAATGACGCCTTTTTAACAAGCCTGAAGGTTTTAGACTGCGCCTCTGAGCTACAAGTTGTTTCATTACATGGGACTGTGGTTCCGTGCCCTAAGGCCAACAAATATAATAATATGTGGATCTTAGGTACCTTTTCGTCATCCAGTGAGAGAACGACACAACGTCGTAGCGTGCCTCAGCCCATTATTCTTTAACGAACGATGGCAGTTACTGCTTTCTGGACTTGAGATACGCAAAGCGTTTGGTGTATCAATGCAAGTGTTTTATGTCAACAGTATGCTGAAATCACTTATGGACATCCTTTATGTGAGGACTTCTTATGGTTGCGCTTATTAATTTAAGATTGCTCGATGCGAAAACTGCAGATATTAACTGTTGGTATGGCACAAAACGTGATGAAGTTAAATCTCTGTATAGCCTACTGAACAATTACTAAGAGCAAATGGACCACAGTTCGAAAGAAAAACTTTTTCTTGGATTTCGTTGCAATTTCGCTTAGAAATTTCGCGAAGTGTGACTAATTGTGAGGAGTAATTTCAGTGAGTCTTTATCAAGTTTTTTTGCACGAGAAAAAATTGATTCAGATCACTATTACTGTATCTTTTACCAGCTGCACCGAAACAGCCTTCACTCTAGTATGGTCGCACTGAGGTAGCTTTGGTCCTATGTGAAGACTAAAGTTTTCGAGGTTGATTGGTAAAAAAGGAAATATGCAAGATGGCAGAAGCATTGTACAACATTTTCTTTTACCGTTTCCCAGCGACTCACGCATTATCCTATGCTGTCCTTCATCTTCGTTGCAAGTCACTAAGGCTTGAGTTAAGTTCTATCGCTGTCGTATTTGCGGATGCAACCGGAGCTGAGACTAGACTTGGCTCACTGAGACCAGCAATCACTTGAGCACACCTCCACTTTCGCTATAGAGGCTGGTCATAACAAAGCCAGAATAGAGTTTAAAGCATATCCTATGTTCATAGATTAATTCCATTGCCACTACCATTTCTGCCCCGCTAATAGCTGCAACTGCCTTTGGTTCAGAGCGCCATCAATAAAAACTTTGATAGACGTCTGAAGTAACGCTTTCATTAAAAGGATCAGGCTAAGTCCAGCTTCACTGCAGAAATACGAAGAAATCGGCGTAGTGTCGATCGAGAAATGGTCCCGTATCGACTTTGGCGATGTGAAGACTGCTTACGACCCAAATCTGGAGCTGGATTGGCGAAATCAGGCAGCTGCACACAGCGATTGCCTAATCAATTACAAGGTGGCTGGTGAACATTTTTGAAAGGAACATTTTTCTCACTTTTATTTTGAATATAGGAACTGATTATTTTGAGACAGAGAAGTAGAGCATCTGAGAGGCATGTCCAATTTTTATTGCATTGCTACAGTTTAAAAAATTGACTGGCTTATCTACATGTGCGATTATAGCTGTAGTAAATTCGTATAGAATCACAGCTATGAGTATTTGATCGCATCTTCATTCAACAACAAATTTATAAAAAACAGATAATCTTCAATTGCAGCGCAGGATGAGTAAAATAGTGCGTAGGCAACTAAAGCAAAAAGAAGAAATATATCAGATAAGGAGGAAGTCCATTAAATTATCAAGAAGTGACTCACTAAGCACTATGTTCAGTTCAAATGATACATACTTCCATTTTTGACGGAATCGAATTTCGCCTTATTTGCATGCATTAGGAGGAGAACACCGATTAATGAATGAGTTCAGGAAATATGCGACTGCTGCTGTATATTTGACACGACCTATTAACAACATGCAGTAAAATTTCAATCCTGCATTTCCAGTACTTTACCACCATAACGCTTTGAAAATAATAGTTGCAGGATTCGGCCGAATTTATAATAGTATCTGATATTGACGACATTCTTTTTCCTCAGTTAGGGCCTACTTATTTCGAAGAGTTTCAAGTCATAAGAGAGCGAACAAGAGCAGCCGCTTTTGTTTATGAGCGATTCACGACTGAAATATATACAGGTATGATATTTTGAAGTTAAATTTTTTGTTGATATGATATAAAATGTTCGCAGCAGATTTTGCACGCTTTCTAGCTTAAATTGGGCGGCACGAAGGCCACCTCATGAATAAACTAAAGAAATGAGGAGCACGAAGTATATATACGACTGCAGAAATAGATGAGGGGAGTGTACTATGCCTGATGTAGGAGGAGGGGATAAAAGACAAAGGCGGAAGGAAGGACAGAGAGGAAATATAGTGCTATGGCCTAACATTCGAGTGTGATAGGGTGCCGCGTTTTGCCTCTTTGATTTGCCCAAAAACATGCGTACCTTAATCTTTTCGTTTGTGAGTTTTGATGCCAATGGTACCATCTCATTTGCTTTTTTGTTCCCTGAAAAGCTCTGACCTCGACTTTTCGATAGACTCGTCCTCGAAGTTGTCTCTAGAAACATGGAAAAATGAATTTCGACGAAAACGGGACAAAAATGCCGTCGAGCAAACAACAGTAGAGAGATTACCATTCGAGAATTGTTTACTGTTTTTAGAATGCCGTTGAGTTGTTACTATATCTTTAAATAGCGAATTAATGCTCTATCTTTTTCTTTCATTTCTTTCGCATTCTTATGCTATGTTTTATTTAGCTTTTTTATTTTGCATTCTTTTCATCGATACGCCTTTAAATGGAATGTATGAATTTCCCAGATTCATTAATGTTTGACGCCACAAGGTAATATAAAGAATCCACCAAAACTGTAATTTGTTGGCCAGTGCTTGCGACTGCTAGCAGGACTCTTTCAAACGACGTACGTGATCCTTCCCTTTCAATTCGTTAGGCGGTTCGCGTTTTGCGTCTTTATTTCATCGTTTCTTCCCTAAATCGGCGATGCACAAACCTCCCCCTTGCGCGTGATCTATCTCCTCGAAGTGACCTTTCTAACCATTTTCTGTTTCCTTGTAATTTCTTTGCACGACGCAAGCTGCTAGGAGCGATTGAGTTTCTTCGTACATCCTACAGTGTTCCTGACGTGGTTCGAAACGCTGAAGCGACATATCCTCTTCACAAATAGAACGGCACAATTATTTCTGCTTAGCATTTTCCTCCTTGCTGGATTTGTTTTTGGTCTCTTACTGATTGCCTTATCAGCGGTATGTAGAACAACCGGAGGTCTACGCACTTTCCCCTCGTTAATGCGTTTCTATGAGATTGGTTAACGCTCATTACAAATGCAATGTCCATCGATACTATTCAAGTTTGCATATTAGCCAGCCAAAGAGAACGGGTCTCAGTAATTACATCTCTCGTGCTCTTCACGCAGCTTGAATCATTATCATTCAATATGTTTTTGATTGACTTGCTCCTTGAGATGTGTTGTGGTTAAACGTATTGTCATAGTTTGCTGCTCCTGCCTCAGCCCCTGCTGCATACAGCGTTCCGATAGATACTGCAACATCACAAAGAAATGCTAAGACACAGTCCTATTTATGCTCGAACAGTCCTATTTGAGAGCATCCGCCACAAACAGAGAGACCATAAATGATGCATGTTCGAGAGAGGGAGAAAGAGATGTGCGCAAAAATAAATAGTTCTATTTATTGTGAGAGCAGGAAAGCAGCGTACCGTAAATGAACCAATATGATCCTTTATTCTGTTCCGACTGCATAATAACAATTTTTGATGTTTTCCTATTATTTAGCTTTCTCTTAAATCGTACCGTCATGTCGTTCCACCATGTATTTGTGAAGCAAGATTGGAGGTTTTTTGTGCGAATCAGATTGCTATAATGTGCCGTCACTGTCTCCGTTTTATTTGCAGATCAGTCCTGAAAGAGATTTCGAGCATCTTTTTGCGCTCAAGCTTTTTGCTGCTACCAACTTCGACGGCGAGAATTTCAGCGAATAATGTTTTATTAATGCAGCTCATTAGCACTTCTACCATCCATGAGAAACATGAATCCATGAGTTTTGAAAAAACATTGTAATCTTCAGATGCTTGAATTCATTTCGCGGAAGAAATTCTCCCTCAAACTTCACCTAAATGCCACACAACTTAAATTTTTCGCAAAATTGCTTGGCTGCTCTGTAAATACTTCTACTGATATATATGTATGGAGTGAATGAGTGGGAGCTTCAGGGAGTAAGCCAGTAAAATTTTCGCTGGCTGATCTTTTATTAAATGGTGTTGTGCGCAATAAATGGGAGCACGGCAAGTACGTTGCGGATCCAAAGTATATCGCTAGTGCATGGATTCATTGGCCAGGTGTCATGAAAAGTGGCCATAAACTTTATCATGTTCCACATAAGACCAACTTCATGCCTCATTTTCGGAAATGGTATTTCGACGTCAACGTATGTTTGCATTATTCATTAGTTTAACATTCATTTTTCCTGAAAACAATTCACGCTTCTTTCCCAACGGTTTTGTGGATAACAATTACAGAAATTTGGCAATACACAAATAACGGAAACGTTCAACAAACGTTAAGAAAAAAATCGGGGTCACTTGCAGTTTTAGAATCTGTTTTTACCTTATGCTTCACAAACAATCCAGCATGTTCGCGCAATTGTTACTTCAACGTATAGTGAGATGAAACTTCTACTCTATCAATAGCAAGAGCACCGTTCCATATTCGACAGATGTGTCATAAAAACAGAAAATCTCACAGAATCTGATTCTTAGAATTCTTAGAATCAGAAGAATCTGATTCTAACAAATGTAATGAAATTAAAATGCTGCCATTACATAGAAGCAGAAGATTACCATATCGATATTTCGCGATAGTCCATCCCTATGCTGAGTACCATAAAGTTTTTAAGCAGGTGGTCACATCCACAGTGTTATATATTTGCAAAATATCAAAAATAAATCTTTTGAAATGTTCATTAGATTTTTTTTTGTCTCCTCCTCAACCCGAGAAAGGCATAGAGACGTAAAGAGGCTGAGGGTGGCCAGGCTGCACAGACCATTTCAGTGAAGCTGAAAGAACCTCTTTCTGAGAAATCCTGGAAAGAAGATTACAACTTGACTTCTGGGCCAAGATGCGCTAGAATTATTGGCTGAAAGAAACGAAGAAATGAGGCGATAGCAACAGCAAGAAAAACTCGCTTTAGCTAAAATTTAGGAAATGTCGCATTCGTAATCCCATTTTTTCATTCTTGTTTTCGCAAATTTTCAAAACCGTCTTCTTCGCCTTTATGTTTTAAGTTTTTTCAATTATGAAAGCCATTCATCATGATTGCATTAATTTAATCGTAAGTACTTATTCAGTTGCGAGAAATTATTTCAGCACTCGCGAGCGAGCGAAAGAGGCGATCTGACAAAGGTATGTTGAAATACTTCGAATTTATTGAAATACTTCGAAATTATTCAATTTTTATTTGCTTTAACATTCAAAAACAAATACTACATATTCAATAACAGTAACAAATAGCGGACGACAGTAATAAATATTCAAAGCATTTATTAAATCGAAGCACCTGTTTTAGCTTGAACAGCTATAGTGAATTTGAACCGAACAATATCGAAAATATTCGCCTTTCACAGTATTTGTTCGCCTACCACAACATAAATTATTTTTCTCTCTGGGGACCAGTCGGTTCAAAACATTGTGAAGAAAAACGATAGAGAGGAAGGCCTGCAGAATTATTCAGTTCTGTGCCAAAGTAGCAATGCAATGGAACAATGGTATGGAACATACGTTAAAAATTCTTCACTTTGCCTAATAAAGCCGTAAATATTATACGGCTGCTTCGTTTTATGAGGTATAACATAACAGTTATGTGTCGTAGTTCATATAACTTAAGTTCACATAGTTTCTTAGTTCATAAGAAGCTTTCTTCAGCCTCATAGCACATATAACATTTCATACATAAAGAATATCTCTTCAAAAGCCGATACTCCATTGTATGTCGCAAAACTTTTGATGTGATCCTTTTAGGTTAGTACTTATGATGTGCTCTTCAAATCTGCATATCGGAGGCACATTAGGGCGAGCTCGCGTACATCGACACGCATGTGTTTGCGTCTGTTTGTAGTTTCTTACCGAGAACTCTTAAGATATGCCCATGTATTCAGATGTATATATCAACACCGCGGATTAAGCTAAACTTACCCAGCAATTAAAAAGGAAATAAGCTGTACCAATAAAATTTTGCAAAAACTTTGTGCGCGTTATGTTTGCAATCGGATTTTCATCTCTCACCGATCGTCCTATAAAGGGACAAATCTTTTGTTGGATATTCCCATAAGCTGTTGGATTGGTTATATACGAAAGCACTATATATTTCATCATTTATTGGTAACGCCTAAACGGGTTGTGTTGGTGAGCATTGTTGCAAAGGTGTATGTCGTGCCAGCTTTTCGGTGTGGATCTCTCTTATCAACTAGAGCGCAGAATATCAGTTCTGAGAAGTGTTAGAGGCTGTCTCATTAAAGTTGTCATCATGTTTGTCCGAAAGCCTGGATAGTTTCTTTAGAAAGGTTGGTAGTTGCCAATCAAACATCAGCGTCGCATGAGTTTCAGCACTATCTCCCACCATTCCAGTACCAAGCATTGATTAGAATAATAACAAAAGAAGGGCAAAAAGTTTAATTTTTGGCCGGAAATGTTGAATTTCGTAATGAAGCCATCCAAAAACCATTTTTGCTGCTTCTCAAAGGCAAGGTAAATTTCCGTCATGGCTAGCGAGGAACTTGGAAAAATTTGCACTTGGAAAGATGACTGCTGGTGGGAAACGAACCAGCAAGTATATTTGGAGAGCAGCATCTCACGCGATACCCTTCACTTTCAACGATTTGTTACTCCTCACATTTTTGATTTATTATTTGTTTATTTATGTACACAGTCGTTTCTTATTCGTGAATTGTATTGGAAAATACAATCTACTATTGGATCTGCTTCGCTACTCAGCAAACGACACATACTTATACTATATATATATATATATATATATATATATATATATATATATATATATATATATATATATATGCACTTATCCAAATTGTAGGATTGTAAAATTGCACGTTTGCATTGGTAAAAGAGAGAGTTCAATTCATGAGGAATTCACTGTGTGAAATTGAGAAGAAAATTCACAGCATTAGCTATCACCAACGCAAAGCCTGCAGATGTTCCCAGCTAAGCTGGTTATCGCGTTCAGTCATTTAGTCGATTTGTGGCTAATGAAAGGATTACCAAGGAGCATAATGGTTATCTATCGAGTGCTTAAAATTGCATTCTTCAGAGGAGCACTCAATTTGGTATGCCGTTGCACTTACTGATTTCAACGAATGATATCGCTCGTATCCAGTCAAGCTTCATGACGATGGTCTCTGAAAATCTCGGAGTAATTATGCCAACTTTGAGTGACAAAGAGCTGTACTATCCACTCATCGAAAAATGCTACAACGCCATATTTTATAACATCAGAACTTTTATAAGGCAATGTCCGAGTCCGATTCGTTGTGAGATTCCGCCTATAAAAGGTGTCCACTGTATAAATACAAGGATCACATACAACCATAGTCGACTCGAGCCGCTTCTCTTTATACATTATCCGATTCGCTCAACTTTCGATGAATCATTCGATGGATGCTATATGTGAATGTGTTATTGTTACAAAGCTTTTCGATGATTTTCAACTAGTGCGCTGCCCGAATCTAGCTTTCGGCAGACACAACCTTGTTAAAGTTTGGCTCTTGTGAACAAAGAAACAGGTAAAGAACTGCCAAGAAACGGAAGAGGAGAATTCGGCAGGCAACCCAACAAGTGAGCAAGCTGACAGCATGGCAGGAAGGGTAGGGAGGAGAACTATGTTCCGCATATGAAGGCTTACTGTGGCTCTTTGACTCAGCAGTATCCTTCAGTGGAAAGGGATATTCGTTTATGTAAGCTGCAAACATTGCATTTAAAATTCATTTATTGAAAGCAGTTAAGGGAAATGGTCATAAATACATGTCCGGAGCATTTCAACTTGGTTTATATTTGTCCGTTCTTAATAAACTCATTTTTACGCTAACCACTAATCTTATAGGCTAAAATAGTGGGGTGGGTAGGTAAGAGAGAAGAAGCTAAAATAATTAAGGAGAGAGCCAAATGAGCGAGTAATTGAGGAGTGCAGGGAATTACAGTGAAACTAGTGAAATAAATATTCAGTAAACCGAATGTTTCTTCCGTTCAATTCACTGCTTTGCGATGTTATTCCTCACTAATTCCCCCAATTTTATTTGATCCTCACCTTGCCAATTGCATGTGATCCTCACCCATCCTTCTAAACACCCCCATCTCTTTGACTCTTCCCCACCTCATATCCACTTCACATATTCTTTTGCTAATCTGTCCACTATTTGTGATCCATTGATGTTGTACATCGTCGAAAACTTGTGATGGTTTTTTTCTCCCTCACTATTTATAGTGCATAAACATGTCTCTCGATTTAGTAATTTGTGCACTATATGACTGCAAGTCCGTCTAACTTTATCGATCTAGGCACCTGCTATGTGCTTTCATGAACTGGTATTGCAAAGAACTTATTGTGGCACCAAGTCTGTGCGTATTCAAGTGTTTCTGTATGTGTCCAGACAGACACGCACAGACATAGATTTGTCGACTGGAACGACATAGTTGACCAACGATAGATTTAGAATGTGGAACTAGAATTGTGAAATTTGGTAGTTTGAAGCACACTGTCGAGTGGCCTCTTATACCATATTGGCACCAAATTGTCCACCGCAGCACGTAAGCATTCAAAGCTCCAAGAAAACCCATATATCCACACCTGCCGGATTTTCATATCTTAGCATCTATTTGACACGTTTTTCAGTTACATTCGCCTTCACAGTTTCGGCTCAAACGGTTGAGTGACTCGGAACTACCACTCCATGCTCTCTACTTGCTGCCTAAAAAAAGCTGAACGTTAATATCTCGTAATCTCTTGGAGGAAATAATTGGTTCAAGAGAATGTTTCACTGAATGTCTTAACGTGTACCAATAAATTTCTGACTTACTCTCGAAAACTGATTAACTGAGCAGAATTAGGAGGTAAACCTATATATCACTTAAGACGGTGAAGAGCAATTGAACTCGTTGAAGGGTTTTTGCGGCGCCCCAAGTGTGCTCTGTGAACAACATTGCAAGAGCATTTCATTCGTTTGAAGAGCCGCTGCCTAGAGTTAAAAAAAAAACATTCGCATTTTCTAACGCGTTCGAGAGAGCCACTAAAGTTTTTGGAACGTTTTACTCAGATCTCATATTTTCTGCCCTATATGAAAAACTTTCTACTAGTGCAACTTATTCTTTTTTTATTACTTGGATTCAAAGAGTAAACTCTTGCATTACATAACTGTTGTAAATCAGAAATGAGTTTCGCACAACGTTTTGTTCAGAGCACCTGTTGTTCATTATTCTAAAAATTTCGGAACTCCATAGTCCTTGTCCTCATATGTTAATGAGCAAGAATTTGATCATCTGAGGTGAAAGAGAAAAAGAGAACGTTGCATTTTCGGAGCCTTGCCAAAAATTTCGGGATCCCATAAATTTGATTGCAGTGTAGCACTGCTCATGATAGGTGTTCTTCAGAGTGCGAAATTATCGACTTCATGTCGTAGAGTTTAGCAACAATGCTTTGCCCAACGACGTTAGAAATGCTTCAGAACACCTCCTTATATACACCAAACACCTGTGCGAAAGGTGCATATCGTGGCCAGATGTGTAGAGCATTTCTCGGCTTATTTTTAAGTGGACTTGATGTACCGGGAGGAGAGAACTGAAGTCGAAGGGATGAACGTATAATTCCACCAAAAAATCACAGGAAGGAGAACCATGCGTATTCAGAACAAAGGGATGATCATTCAAGCATTTTGTTACGAAATTTTTTGTGCATGAAGCACACTTCTCACCCTTAGAAAAATTGTTCGAAAATAATTGCATACTACTGCTTACCTTCGACCGCTTGAATGCATTACCTATAGTGAAGTTCCCGAAAAAATGTCCTGTTATATCTAATGGGACTTCCTGATCTGATTTTATCTGGTATAGGTTTGAAATGCTGCAACAACAAACCTGACATTACCTGACATTTCCACGGGCCTCTGTCGATGGCCCGTGGTAATGTCAGGTGTTGGTAAAATTGTCTGAGTCATCGCTGATGATTTGATTCTCGTACTGAACATAACTGTTCAAAGATCTAGCAAACAAAGCGGAAAGGCAGTCTGAAAGCATAATAAATGTTAAAAGAGGAAATTAGCTGCCATAAAAACATTCACGCAAGCAACAAATTGTAATTTTTCCATACTTCAGACAATTGTTCAGATCATTAGAAATCCGCGACAATGAATTAAAAATTCCTGCTCATATTTCGAAAAGACCTAACGATATTACTGAGGCGCCTCATTTTACTTGAGTGTGTCCTTCATCTATTTCTTTTTTGTTTCATCAAAAACTGACCCCTATTGCAAGACCACATGTTCTCATTTTAATGCGAAATTTCGGAAAGCTTTTCGGCTTATTGTATCGCTGGAAAACTTTGTACCATCGGCGGTTAAACGGCTTTAATAGACGGTGTCGTTGAACTGCGCAGATTACGAAGAGTGGTACGTTCTATATGGGCCTCAAATGCTTCAGGCCCTTTAAGCAAAAGGACACTCTTTCATGCGCAAAGTGAATTTCTGCTGTTGATAGAGAAACATCGATTATAACCCTTCCACACTTCATAAGCTACTCAGTTAGAACCCCTTCTTTCATAGACTTGCCTTTCTCCGAGAAAAACACCATTCATTCAGAGCGTTGGCAAATAAGAGCATCATTCACATCCTAGGTTCTTGATCAAACTGAATGAAGTTCTTTAAAAAGAATATATACAACAAGAAAGAAACAAATTTCTTTGCAGTGGAACGATGCTAATTTAAGATTTAACGACCAAAGGTGCTTAACGACGTTGTATAGGTACTGCGTTTTCTAAGCCATATTTGTCCAGAAAGGCAGGTAATGTAATATTGTATTACTCGATAGTAATTAACTGAAATCGAGTTTATACTGCGACAAGCTTATACCTGCGAAGATTATTGCAATTTATAAACAGTTATAGAAAACGCTGTTCATATTGAAGCAGTAAAATTAAGAAAGAACAGAGAAATCACTCTTGCCTATCAGCAATAATGATCTGTTTCATCGTCATGGCACTAAACATTTTGCAGTTATCAGAGGCAGTTTGCCATCTTGCTTGGCAGTTTTAATAACTGGCTGTGCAATGCTCGCTGTTTATTGCATTTCTATATATTCCACATTGTTTATTTGCTGTCGTTAAATACAGAATTCTACATAATATAGCGCAAAGTGATATCACACCTATCGCCTACCACTCAGCTAGGCCGATATGCCGCATCTGGATACGTTGTTGGAGTGATTGTTGGTGTGTGCAGTTTTTCGTTTGGTTCACAAACATTTCTCAGCGACTGTTGAAGTCACTGAAAAATATATGCGCATACCAAGAAGATGAGAAAATTCAGGTGATCGTAATGAACTTGAGATTATACTCGTTTCACATATAGAAATGTAGTACCCATTGCCTCATTTTTCCAAACCGACTCGTTCCACTCACTGGCAGCTGCACCACCACTTTTGAAGCGCAACGTTCATAATCTACAATAAGATCTCACATTTAACCTTTATAGGGTGTAACTCCTATCAGACAGGAACGAACTGCTAGGTTGGAGAGCGAGATTGAATTTGAAGAAGACGCGAAATCCCAGGAAGGCAAAGAAGGATGATTTTGGAAGGACCGAAATAAGGAACAGATTCTGCAAAAAGCCACCTCTGAATGAGATGGCGACTATACGTATGAAGTGAAGGAGCGACGAAATTGAGTTTGTGCTGTGTTTCAAGGAAGGGACGGTATATGAAAGTTTGTGATGTTTAACTTCCCAGTCTACCAGTTCTTCTTTTCCTTGATTACTTTATTCTACTCGTGGCTCATTTTTATTTGGAAGAACACTATCTAGATACATATAGACTAATAAGCTCCCTTTTCACGTTTTCACATACTTCTTCATGCATGTAGTCCAGCTGGATATTTCTCGGAAAACTGCGAGCAGATTGTGAAGAGTGTATTTTTACGAGGTCAAGCACATACCGCTTTCTTTTAAGAAATATTGAGGTGTCCTTGGCATTCATATTAATTTTCCGACAATGCATAAAAATGCACTGAGAGGATTCCAATGTCCACCTATTTGTCAGCATGAGTTGAACTTCTGCAGTGCAAATATTAACTGCATATAAAGAAGAGTTTCTCCTATTGAAATAAATTGCACACAATATATTCTATAGGCAAAACGCCGTGTTCTGCTTTACTCTCCACTTCCAAAAGTATTAAACTTATTACTTATTAAAGGGAAAGTATGACTGTTTAAATAATCGAAGTTGATGCTGAAAACGCAGTGATGTTGCATCGGGTGTTTTCGGATGATTAGTCTCTTGAACGCTTCCCGATCGAAGTTTTAAACTTAAGGCAGAATTCAAATCGCTGACTTCGAAATCACAAGAGATCATATTTTATACAAGGCAGAAATATGTTCGCACAAAAAGCGAATGCATTTGCAATCATCACGCCAGCTCAGAAGGTTTTGATGAGGAGAGTTGACCTGCAAAGTAAACAGTTTTTGTGCTGCTACAGATAGGTAAATTCCTTGTTATGGGCATGCAGGACATGTGAATCGCATCATTTTATTGCTTATTTCACGTGCGCTACAATTCAGCACCGCAATCGAAGTCGTTCAATCGCCCAGTCACAGGCAATCAGCCAAAGATCAGAAAACACTGACATATTTTGTTCGCGGCTGCGCACAAATTATCTCAGAGCTGGATTATGCAAATATGTACTGTCGGTTTGTCGTTCGCAAGTTAGGACATCGTGAAACTACGCAAAGTTGCAGTTGATCTGCAGGGAAAAATAAGGTGAAATTTGAGTGGCATAATAACCCTCAGAGGTGAACTTAAAATAACGATATGATGGAATAAAGGAATGAAAAATTGCACAAGCATTGGCTGTATATGAAGAAGTTCACATAGCGTCCTCATGTCACGAACATGTGGGATAGTGATGTGGTTTTTTGTGTTGTGAGTTCAATTGTCACTGAGAATAAAGAAAGGATAAGTGAAAGTGTATCAGCCGTAAGCGTTTATAAAAGAATATGACTAAATATTTCGATATTATATCACGTTTCCATTTGCTGTATTCTAATATGAGCTGCCCTCACATCTTTACAACGACTTATTCTGCGGGGGTGTGAAACTTTTTCTCTCAACTAACAGGATCCCTGCAGTCGCACTTGAAACTTGCATTCATCGAATGTCAATCGAAGTTTTATCGAGAAAATAACCTTGAGGGATATGAGGCTGTCTCACCTAAAACGCCGATCTGGAATTACCGTTTTTTCATTTAGCACGTCGACTTCTGAGTCATTTGACTATGACTGAATTTTAATCTGCTTATAATTCAAGGCGCATTTTATCGGCACTCACCGCTTACTAGGCGAGAAAGAAAGCAGAACTCAAAACGTACTGAGCTGTGAGTTAGGTATACGAGCTGAATGCCTGATATGCTAAGGTAAAAAATCATCGTCACCACGAAGATGCGCAAAGTTTCTTTTTTTGAATTTCCCAAAAATATTGTTCCACTAATGGCTCATGCAGAAGGGAGATGGATTACAATCCCTCTTGAACAAATCCCGTTCAGAGTGGCGTGCATTTTGCTGGAACCTTCCACGATCGCTGGCCTTATGTATGGCTCTTGGAGATATAGCTCCCGATAAAACAACTCTCATTCCAAACAGCAGCTACTTTCATTCAAAATCCAAAGCTCTTATTCCCCAACTCAACTCTCATTCAGTACGGTCACAATAATGCAATTCTTAACAACGACAATGCTGATGGATCATCCTCATCAGCCATGCAAGTAGATGTCGCAATTAGCAACAGAGTGAGCTTCCAAACACGTTAACAAGGCTAATGTAAGAGCATTTATTATATTATTTTCTTTTAGTTCCAGAAACCTCATCTTGTCAAATCAACTGTTTATGATTTATATGTGACTAGTTCTCGATTACTCGCTCCCTGATGTGGTCCTTATTGGATTCTAGAAAGGACGGTTGTTACATAAACCCGTTCGAGCGTGCCCAAAAATGTTTCAGCTCCGGATTTAAAGAAATCCCTTATAGCTCCAAGCTACAACAGTAGAATCCGGGTGCTACCCCTACTAATTCCTGAGCTGCATCGTCTTCATTCTGATGTCTTATCGTATATATTATTGTACGTAAATAGACTGATCCACACTTCGAAATATTTTTTTTCACTATCCCAGCACTTGTGGCGTTGCTCATTTTGCGGAAGGTTTATAAACTTATCGTCGCTGAATACCGATTGAAGAAACTAAAGCACTTTTTTCAAGTAGGGTTTCAAACGCATGAAAGTTTTTTTTACTCGGCAATACATCGTCAGCGGCCACTTTTAGCAAAAGTTACCAGTAATCTGACTAGTAATGTGACTACAGTCATTCGATTTCATTTTACTCAACAGATAATAAAGAAAGCCTCATTAAGCCTATTCTCTTCAGTGCATTCTTTCGTACTGAATGTAGATAAAATATTTTTTCATTTCGCTTGGATTTATAATTTCCACAAGCGCATTCCTATTCATATAACTGTTTACTTTTTTCTTATTTTGTGTATATCTTTGTTCTGTGTGCTTTGTATGCACATGAATGCTTTAGGTTTTTCATATGATTGCATGTGTCTCCTAATGTTACTGTTTTGCTATATATAAGATACAATTAACGCTTGAAAGTACACATTTGCATTGCGCTTTCAAATACAAATATCATTGAACGCTTGTGAATCTATGAAAAATTGATTGTCTCAGACTAAGTCACATGTCCTTTTTGCATTATTTTTCTCTCTTCAGTAGTCATCTCATCAAGATTTGCGTAACGTCAGAGTAGGTAAAGTTGTACCCCTCAATACCGCATGAAAACGTTTGCAGAATGTTCGTCTAGGCGATTTCAAACTACTCGCCATGCTTTTCCACCTCTCAGTTGACAGCGTTCCTCCACACATTTGAATGAAACTCACTGAGTTGTTTTCTAATAGTGTACTGAAGTCAATTTTTTCGAAGATGTGAATGCTGGATTCTTGCCTAAAATTCGTAATGACAAGTGATCCATCAAGCTAAGAAAGCGATATTCGGCTCTACGTTTACGTGAAAATAGTTTCTTCGCAAAAGTGAACCAACGTCGACGACACACCAACGCCTCACACTTAAATAAACTGATGAGTTTGACTCCTATCCACCCAATCTCTAACTACGAATAACTAACGAGTGATTAGTAACATAAGTCTCGCATTTGCTCATATGTATGATGAATTAAAACTCCTTGCCTTTCTAAATGATTCCTAACTGCGTTCGAACTGTTTGACCGGAGAATTGCCCGAAAAGTTTTTATTGATAAAAGGAAAAAATTTAAGAAGCTGGAGACGGCTTTTTTATAATGCTCTAACGTTTTTCGGTGAGTTCAGCGCTTTCCAGCACAACATTTATTGTCCAGATTCGCAAAAAATTCACTCAGATGCCTTTTAAGTTGTTTCAACTTGCTGCGCTTGTGTTATTCACAGTGCCGCTTGCTCTTTATCACGGATAAGCAGAGCGCCTCCAACCTCTGGACTTAGTTGCCTCCGAACTTCCAGCTATATAAATTAAAGCCTCATTTTCCAGTTCTCTCTGCTTCTTACTTTTCTCCTCGCATGTCATGCACCATCTTTGCTTTTTCAAGCCAGTTACCAGCTCAAACCGAAATCATGCTGTGTCTTGTAAATTATTTGTCCAACTGGGCACGCCCAGAGTTCTGTGTTTCTCCGTGCTCTTTATTAGTTTCTGGGGGGGGGGGGGGGAGAGAGAGAGAGAGAGGGGAGAAGTTCTATTTTATTTGAAGGAATCGATGATCCTGTCTACCTTGTTTACATTTTGTTCACTTTGCATTTAAGGAGGACACTGTTGAAATGTACTGAGCACATGAGCGGGACCAAAGTCTACTTTGAATTTCTCTATGCTTGATTAGATTACTCTGTCATGTTTGAAAGCTACGTTTTCTTATTATCGCGAACGGAATAAGTACCTTTTCTTGACAAGTATATCGGAGGTGTGTAAAAATGCATAGACTCAACTGAAGCCGGTTGAAACGCAACCGCGAAGAATTCTTGATGAGAATTGAAGAAAAAGCGATCGAGAATTGTGATAGCGGTAAGAATTCGCAAACTGTGTCATGATTCTGCGACTGTACATATGTAGTTGGTATCTGGCCGCCGAGCCGAAAGCCCCATAAGTGGCGTCTGGCTAACAGACAAAAAAAGTTGACAGCCCTGTTCGTGCGCTGCGGGTTTGGCCACGGGCTCTTGAATGCTTTAGTACATGGCTAGATCGGATCTACCGACTAACTGATCCGGCACTCATTTTTATTCCCGAAGTTGCATTGTTGCTGCGTTAGCGTATGCGTTGTTGTGAGGCTGAGTTGGAGTTGTTTAATGATGAGTGATGAAATGACTAGCTTGAAAGAATACAGGTTCTTTCTGAAATTCTTCTCCAAAATTGTCAGGACAACTTTATGGACTCACGCGATGACGACGTGAACCAAATCCCAACATAAAGGCGATTTGAATGTTTCAGAAATTGCAAAATACCCTTTCGAAATGATGAGCATTTGAGCCGGCATCGATATTGACAGTGTTGTCAAAGTTCGAAGATAAATTCAGAACGCCGTCATTTAAAAATCCAGGAAGTAAAGGTTGTCGTACAATAAATTGAGTGAATTCTGTTGTGAGAATTGAAAGTGAGAAAAATCGCTTCGCAGCGAACTCCAAGTGATGGAGTATAGGTTTATGATTAACTGCAAAACCAAACTATATTCAAAACAGCAGAAATCTGTAAAATCACCCCACATCGATGAAGCACACCAATGGCAAAGCAACGTGAAAGCAGTGCCGATTTATTGATGTACCAGGGCACGATTCATAAAGAGTTTACTCCGCTCCACCTAGAGAGCAAACAAATAATCGTGTAACCATTTTTCATCGAATGGCTTCCAAGGGCCCATTTGCCAACTGACACTACTTACTAACACAGTATGCATGTCAGATGAACCTTTTATGCACCCCATTGGATATTCTTTTGAAGGTTCCATAAGATAAAACTATGAGCATTTAACCATTACAGAGCATCAACAAAATCAGATTGTTCTTCCAGAAGACCGACAGAAGAACACTTGAGCGATACTTGAGCGGAAGCGCAGCTGAAGCGGCTGACGCGATCTGCATTTCTTCTTTTCTCGGTATCAGGGCTTCGGCATCAGGCACGGCTTGGTGGAAACTAACTTTCGACTACAAACTCAAAAATTGTCAACACTGCATTTTTGCGATTTAACTTTCATGGCAGGAAATTTTGTTGATCGATGGCAACAAAGTTTTGTATGACGACCGTATAGTGAGCGGGGTGCACTGGTTCAAGGCAAGGATAAGCTGTAGTTGAATATGATCTGTTTACAGGTACATGTATTCTTTTTCATATGCTCTGTTATGTAGGCATGACGACTGATGTTTGCGAGTGTTTTTGCTACACGAGTGCTGTCTACTGATTTCTCTCAGCATGTCACAAGCTAGAAATATCCGTTGTTTCCACTGCTTTCTTTCGTTTTTTTTCTTCTATGAGCCAACGAGTTTACTCTGCGGAATCACCGTATTCCCTTGGTTAATGGCGCGATGCATGCAGCCGTCAATCTATGCATTCTCTATCGACTCGTTTTGATAATGTGCATTCTGTTGCAACTGTGAACATGAGCTTCACTCAAAAGTACCTAATAAGCATCGAACTTGACACAACTTTAAGGCTGCAGTGAAATCAACAACAAATGTTTAAAAATAACACGGTGAGAAAAAATGGACCGAGGTGGTCTCATTGCAATTCGTTACTTCGCGCTTTTACTCTGCTCGCTGTAGCATTTCTTTAACTTTCAAATTGCAGAATGTCCCATTTATATAGCAATAAGATAAGGACGAAAAAGATTGGAGAATTTTGGATTGGTGCACAGAGCATTGTGAAATCCGGGGGACGACTCCGAAGATTTAAGAAGTTGATTTGACAGTCTCGTCCGCATTTGAATTTTCGTTCCAAGATATCTCATCTATTCGTCCAAGCAGAAGTTTCTTAAATGGATTATTCGTGCATGCCGACTTCACTCTCATCAGTTAGCCGTGTTTGAGACCGAACTCAAAACCGCAGACCGCTTCAGCGCAATTTGCTGATCATTCAGTGAATACGGCCGCGTTGAAATTGTTGTTAGCACAGAGGTCACTCTTAGTGATATTCGACCAATCAGGAGGAAATATTTAACATTTTTAGATCCTCTTCTCGTATACAAAAAAAAACACTCCATATGCAAAATTTATTTCATATAATCGAGCTCCATTGCATTTCTTTATTCAGAGCTCAACATTCCTGCGTGAATATGATGTGTGATACAATTTTATGCATTTTGCAGATTTCTGTATAACAGTTCATGACATTTCACATTCCTGGATTAGTATGCGCCATTCCATTGTGGAGCTCCGGCAAGTTTGAGCCAACTTATATTGAGCAGAATAGGCGTTTCGATATAGTGAGCATGTGAGGAAGTGCTTACATCAATTTAGAAGAAAGAAACTTGCTGAAGCAACTATCACGTCAGCTACTTGCCATTGTCTTCCCTATTGCAAATGATGTTATGTGATAATTTGTTGCAATATTGTTCGAGAGATGCAGCAAGTATCCGTCTAGAACGAAGCTCTAAAGGTTGCTAATAAGAACGAACGCTACAAGAAAAGTTGCAGAAGTACGAGAACGGCAATAAAAGAGGTCATGCGCAACACCTCACAAAACTGGCGCTTTAAACAATAATTGCTGCTGAACGAGCAGTGAAAAGTCAAGCTGGAAATTTCACGAACAAAGAGAGCGAAGGTGTCTAGATGGCCAACGCAGTCGCAACTAACAACTGCTGAAATTAAGCTTTAATGCCTAAATACTGCGCTGTGGTATTATGTGTTGAAGAAAACTGAGCTGAACGTTCCTTCTTCATTGTTTATCACAGATCAGAATAGCTCTGTGCTACGTTTATTGGGCAAGAATACACCAGAATGAAGACATCAAAGGTGTTGACTGCAATCAAAGTTTGATAAGATTGCGATATTTCCTACTGAATTACATTCGAATGTTGCAGAAATTAACTTCAAAAACATACAAGACCCTCTTATGACAAATGGCCTTGAAGGCTGAAATTATTTCTCAGATGAAGTTTTGCATTAAACACTCTATCAACGAAACCCACTCGTACACGTTCTTATCAGTAAGTCAAGGACGCGTCCTTTCTTGCAAAGTTTATCTTTTATAGGCGGCAAGCGGGTGTGAAGCCTAATGAATATCTCAGTAGAAGCCAATGTTGAAATACGAATATATTCGACAAATATATTTTTCATTAAAGCAGAGATCTTTCTGGGAACTAGACACATTGACATCGAAAGCATTTAAATGCAGGCAAGATGAGCGACTGGAAATGCTATCGGTGGCGGCGTCAAAGTTTGCGCAACCTTCACCACTCACAGCTAAATAGTACATCATTTTAAGGTTGGCATTTATTGCCGTTTTGTAGTTTCTTCTTGTTCTGTTGGCATTCAGACAAAACGTTTCCTCATTTTATACCAAACGAAACTACTTTGATCTGAATGATATGTTCCACGGCTTCTTTCGTTAAAACGGAGCCGACCACCAAATATACACTATGCATCAGCATCTGTTTCCAATCGCACGTCACAGGCAAACCGTCCTTCAGCACTTATTAACTTTGACTTTAATGCTATATTCTTACTTCCTGACAAATGTGTTTAATTCACGCTCTTTGATGAATTTTTTGCTCTCAAAATTCGAGTCAAGCCCTTGATGAATCCTTGCTGCCTTTTCTGCGCAATGCATTGAAGTTCTTGTTGAAGGTTGACCGTTAATTGCGTGGACACTAAAAAAGCACGTTTGCTGCAAAAAATATGAATTTTTTTAGAATTTGACAGGTGCAGCTGAGTTTCTCAGATCCATCATCTTGGTGTGCAGATTACCTCATGTATACATCACCTGGTCATATAATTGTTGCTTTTATGGATCAGATGCTGGAAGCACGACATTGAAATGGCCTGAGATAAGCATATACTGATTCAGGCCAGAGAAAAAATGCTTCCTTACAGGTCATGTCAGCACACACAGACACAAACGCTCCGCAATGAACTTTAAACCTCCCACATTTATCAAACAGAACATAGCATTCACAATGCAGGTTGATGACGTTGAGTATAGAATGGTAAACATAGCAAGTTTTCTCTTTTTTTAACAGTAGCGTTCTTTTGAATGAAACCGTGATAGCATAGGAAAACATCCCGATTCATGTGCTGAGCACATGAAGCGGGATGTTTTAATGAAAGAACAACCTGAACAGATTTAATCGCCGACTCACCACTGATAACAAAACAAATCGATCATAGAACTTTCATGGTTGATATTCAAATATGGTGAACTTTAAAGGCGTATTCTTTTTCAACCGCAGCTAGCAGTGTTATCGAGTGACACGATCATTTAAAGCGCCCTTTCCTCTAGAGCTTCTCATTTTGGAATCGATCCCTAACAACTTTTAGATTATCGCTCAATGAGAACAATTTTCACTCCTTTCCAAATCACCCATCACCGAACAAATGTCTCATCGGAATTGTCAGGTTTCGTTCTTTGCGCTTATGTACGAAAAAAGATCACAAACAATTTCACAAGAGTCAGCCGGTTCAAACCATGAATAACTTTACAATACCTTCCTCGCTATGTTTTCTCTATCTGCCTATGCCGGCCGAACAATTCCTTTGCGCTGTACTGCCATTGAAATGGGGTTGTTGCCTTCTCAAGCAACTTCGCATAATTGCCGCTTTATCAAGCGATCGCTGATTTAATCGCCCACCCGCTCACTGAACTAAAAACCAATGGATGCTAAGCTGCCCGTTGTCTTCGACCTTTTCTGTTTGTTACTGTCAAGTTTTTGTTATATTGTAAGATTTTATGGCTGTTACGGAACTGTATTCGAGAACCAAAACCTGGCCAACTCAAAAGTCATCGTTTTATGCATGCCATGTCAACTGTGATTTCGAGCGCATTTGTTCATAAGCACCTAATAAGGCTTTAGATGCTCTCAACAGATCCTGCATGGATTTAATGCACGTTACAATAGTGCACTGGCAGTGCTTAAACTATGTTGCACAATCATCAGAATATGATAGCGGGATTCGAACAGCCAACAATTTTCCCTGCCTTGACTAATTGCATTTTTCGATTTGTTTCTGCCAGCCAATTTGCTAAGATCTTGTTGGACTATTCCCTTGTTTCACCCTCAGTATTGGAAAGTTACGGATTATCGAAATTTCGTGCTGTGTCGAAATCTACGAATTACGCTGTCACGTTTCAAAAACTGCAAATTTCTTTCATCGCGCGAAATTCAAACTTTAACGTTGAAGCAATCAGAATGTTTGAACAGTAAAGGTTGTCACTGGCTACTAACAGTGAAAAACTGCTCTGAAATCATCACTGGTTATTTCGTCGAGGAGTTTTTGCTCACAGAAATGTGGTATCATTTTTTTGCTGCTCCCTAAAATGCGTAGCAACTTGGCACATATTGAATTGTTGTATAGAATAGCACAAATGTGTTTTAACTTGAACTGGTTGAAGCGCTCTAAATTTTATTCATACACAACTGGAGATGAAAATTTCAAAAAAAACTTGATTCTATTATCGGTCACTTTAATCTCCATTTTTGATATTTGCATGCAGTCGATTACCATCGGTTAGGTTACGACCTTGTTGGCGACCACATTTCAGGAAGCATGAACTACAGGCTAATTTCTGAATGACTGCTTTTGAACAGACGGTAAGCACATCAGGTTGACGCAACATTTCATCACCTACAGCAGTCCAAAAAACAATGATTTCATTCACTTTGAACTGCTTTCATTTGAACCGCAGAGCAAAGTAGATTATCTCTACATGATTCTTCTGCAGCTTGCTATGCAGCACAACAATGCGTCAATTTATATACCTTCACATATATTTATGCATATGCATATCTTAGCTGCCGTACTTGGGTTAACGTCAACTGAGATGAAGCCAGCAAGAAGTCTGCAAATTTACATGCACTTCTGACAGTGAATCGACGACAAACTCCGTTTTGGAATGGTGGTCATGTTCACATAACAGCTCGCTTATTTGCTAACTACACTCTGATTCCATGCGAATGGATGATCGAAAAACTGTTGAGTGTAGTGGCGCTGCAAATCACATTTTTAATATTATGCTGTGCTCCTCTTTTGAGGATTTAATTGACCCGAACTGTTCGATTTAGCGAAACAAATTTGCTTTTATGGTATCGTGCTTGATGTGGTTTCCATTTCGCTCACAGTGGTTTCGATTTCCTAACTTCAATTGCAATCTTCATGTGAAATCTTCTAGTCATTTCTCTTCTCATATTTCTCAAAATAATTTCTGAAGAAATTCTCATCACCCGCTCCAACAATACAAAAATGGAACCTATCGTTGGTCCTATCAAGTACTCGTTCTCCTCCGGTCAGCTCAAACGGTTAAACATGTTTTTTAGGTTCAGGGATAGGAGTTTTTTCTTAACCTTTTCAATCCTTACCAAAATTTTTCCATTTTGAATAGTTGGTGTATAATTTATTATCCTGCAGATTCAGTAGGGAGAAGCTAGAGCATTCATCCTTTTCCACTTTATCACAATCCCTTGAAAATTTTTATCCATTGCAACTGATGAAAATTTTGTTTCATAATTGACATTTGTTTGCGCTTTTTACAGCATTTTGCGTTGATTCATAAGTTCTTTTTAGAGGGCAGAAAGATTGGAATAAGTTGGAACATTTAATTGAAGAATAAATACTGCTTTCCACTGAGTCATATTTTCAACCATTTTTCGACAAAATTTGAGCATTTATGTGTTTTAACTTAAATCTCTTTAACCACACTGCATAGCAACCTCGGGAGAATTGAACGAAAGCCCTTATCCATTGCTGAATACTAAATGCAGCTTTACAAATGGATTCAGTGTATTTTCGAAGGACTGCGTTGTTAGCAGTGACGAAAAAATCGGGTAGCTCTAATGGCATCATTGAAAATAAACTTCCACATCGATGTGCTCCTTATTATCCTCGCTAAAGCCGATCACGTACCACATAAGCGATCGTTCGACATAAGCTCGGTGAACACATTGAGCCTATCGGCGCCGAATTAAACCGTAGACGACACGAACAAATCGTGCTCATAGCGAATACACCATTGTCCGATGTTTACATCATTTTATATATGCGCCTGAACAAATATCTCTGCGAATACTACTAGGCCTACCTTCACTTGCACTCTGCAACTGCCCGCTCACTTCCGTCGTTTTCAGCAAATTTTATGCATTCGTTTTTCGCGATTTAAGACTGCAAAATTCAGCTTTCACATACGAATGATTACTTTGGCGAGTACACCAGTTTCACAGCCAGTTGCATATATTAAATAATTTTAGCTACTTTGCGTTGCTCGTGAGTTTTATGAACTCAGTTGTTGAGAATGCGATAATCTGTTGGCTCTGCTGAGAGATTTTTCACCTACGGTCGATTTTCGCCTCGGTAATTTTCTTTCCCTGTGGTTAGCTTTTTCTCGTGCAAATCCTTTTTGTGGACCGGATTCGCATAATGTCGTTTCATGAAATGATTTTCATGATCTCGCAGAAATTTGTGCCATTGCAACCTAATTTATTTGGTTTGCAGCAATTCGCTCTAAAACCCCACAGATTTTTAATAAAAAATTTGCTACTGAGAAGCTAAGACACGTAAAGAACTCTACAGCCTTCTCGCATAGCCATTCCTTTATATTCTAAAACCACTGATACTATTGCATCGGTACCTGCAGATCCAATCCTTACCTCAGTATTCTCCAGTATGCTTACGGAACCGTTCTGTCTCTACAGTAATTGATCATTGGATTCATCAGTTCTCGCCTTTGAATCGTATACTTTAGCTGTATGACAGTAGCAGCTTCGGCTGCTTTCTTGCCCATTTATCCAAAAAAGTGCAAAACTCTGCACAAGATGACTGCTTCAAATGTGGCAGACTATTAATAGATTTATCGAATGCAGCAGACGTTTTCCACTACTATAACCGGGAGTTTTACGGTGACATTGTAGGCGCATTTCTACATTGTCTCAATGGGCGATTAACGAAAGATTCTGAATGCACTTGTAGATGTGGTGGCAAATATGAATTGGTCACATCGGATGTATACGATTTGCAAAGATCATCGAAAGAGGTGTCAAATAACGCAGTCTCATAGGATAAATAACGCACATCTTTATAGCGCAAAAAGACATTAAATTTGTTTCACAAAAAGGTCAATGTAATGGTAGATAAAAAGTGCAGACGCAATGAAATGACTGAAAAAGATGTGTTAATGCCTATGACGAGACTACTTCAAGCAATTCTGATGCTCATTATTAAATAATAAACGATGAACTTATCCCAGAGTCGCTAAATCACATGTAGAATTTTGATGTTTTCTATAAACTTTTGTACTAGGCGCTTTTCTTCATGAAAGGCAAATGTCGCGACGTGTTTGCTGAGGAAAAAAGAGCCATTCAGTGATATCGTGTGGAGAACACAAACCTGATAATTGCTGCTTAGTAGGAATATAAGAAGTGTTCGCAAAAAGAGGAAAAATTCGATGAAGAAAAATATCTTTTTCGAATTCCCGCAAGTGCATTCATTGTGAATCCGACATTTTCAATCGTTTCATTTTCGCCCATGTAAGCATTTTATCTCTGTAAATTTTAGCATTTTTAGCGAAACAACCTGAAAATTCAAATATATTGAGCAAAACGTGAGAAGTTCTCCTAATTTAATTTGGCAATCTATAAATTCTAGCTGCTACTTTCTAGATCTAGCAGTTGGGCTGCAAACGTTTCAAACAGTCTCTCTTTTCCGTCAGAATTTCAATTGGAAACCGAAATATTGCAAAGTCAGATATTCTGTTATTATGAACCATTTGCATATATTTGTTGTTGAATAAGCGAGAAGCGTTCTTAGAACGTTTAAATGTGTTTGACAATTGCGCATGTTGGTCTGTGCAAATAGCAAAGACATTTCCCAAAGCGCATTGATGATAAAATTCGGAGACCGACCCGATGAAAGACAAAAGATGAAGCAATTATGGCTATTTGAGAATGCTGATGATGTGACAGTAGAAGGCAAGGTATGTGTGCACCTGGTTGGGTTTATTTTAGGTGCTCGTATGAATGGCAGAAGCACATGCACATCGTTACTGCAAGCCGGTTTTGGCATAGACGACTCGCATTCGAATGCGCCGAACCGATTCCATATCAAACGTACGCTTGTTATCATGCCAACTGCTCACCATTCACCAACCGACGACACCCTACCACCTAATTCCACAATTATTGCCCCTATTCCACCTGTCCTACCATTTCTTTTCTTCAAACCAATTGCACCTTCACTTCCGAATTATTGTGCTGCGCTCCACGCGTTAATGCATACAGTTTACTGTTGCCGGTTGTGCGGTGATTAAACAATGTCATCAATGAAGTAACGCCCTCAAATGTAGAATATAACTCATCGAGGCGAAGTGATTAAGTAAGTTGTTTAATAAATTGAGATTAAAACTACTAACAGATTGCAAGCATGGCTTTCTATATTGCGCCAGAGTGAAATTTCTAAAGTCATAGAAGTTCGTTAAATCGTATTTAATTTGCAAACTTCCTCGTAGTAACCTCCTATGGGCTAATTATGGGTATGCCATTGGGACAAGCGAATCATCGTTGCTTTTTTCTTAATATACTTCATTAGAACATTAGTGGCTTGAATGCTGCTGCCAAGATTTTCTTGGAAAACGGTACGAATTCTTCGTCCAGATCGTATGCACTGTTGAGGTAATTAAAACATATCAAATAAAAATGTGCAGGATTAAATGAGGTGAAATATTGCTTCCTACAAGCTCACATTGCCTCTCGCGCATAGTCGAACAAGGGAGCGACGCCGCACAGACCTAAACCTAGAAGAAGAGGAAGAGAAGGAGATTTCTAATGCTGTAAAGGTTGTAACTAACCAAACGCATCTTGAAGATTGAAATATTTTGCATTTCAGTAAGTACATCACAGTTTGTCTAAACGCACACGTTTCTAGATGCACACCTGCTGATAACGATGTTTATTGTATTACTTTCCATTGGAGGTGCCGGCTGTGTACATGAGAAATGTTTTGTAGAATCAAATGTTAGTGAGTTCGTTTGTGCTCTTGAAATAGGATGAATTTAACTTTTAGATGAATATTGTAGTAAGTCAAGGACGCAAATCACCATGCGGTTTTGCAGTTAAAGTGATATGCTCTTAGGAATATCTAGGGAAATGCGGCAAGAGTAAGAAATTTGTACTTCTTTTAATTGAATGGATATTGGAAACAAAATTTAACAACAACAAGGGGAGCTTTATTTTGCACCGGAGCCAATAAAGAGAAACAACCCTCAATATCAGTAGAATGAGGGCGAGATATTCCTTTCCGCGATCTGATACCTTCTTACGTAATATATGCGCGCCAACAACAAATTTCATCACTTTTATTAGTTGGGGAATAACAACAAATATCCAACAAAAACTAAAATCGGGCATTCCGGATGGCAGCAAGAAAATGTTACGGGTGCACACTATGGAGAATGCCTTTGTGCTAGCGCAACAGCAGTAAACATCTTGCAGCACAAAATATTTTTATTCTTGACGTATGATCGATGTGGCTGCATGCTACAATGCGCCTCAAAAATTATGATACTCCGACAGTATCAATGAAAAGGTTGCATGCGTCAGCTAATTTGCATGCAGCAGGCACTGGTTAATCTGCCGTATGAATGAATATACATATATACTTATATGTGCCACGATTTTAACACAGTGATACCAATTTGCAAGGATTCCTATGTTTAAGCTTACTACACGAAATTTCTCGTTGTTTCGTACATTAAGATGAAGAAGGGTACCTACGCTCGCACCATCCTTTTTGCACAATAAAAGAGATGTTCGTTTATAAATGAAATCCCATCCTCTTCATCAGCTTGGTTTTTGAGCATGAAAATGTCAAAAATAATGCTTCTGCGAATACGAAACTTTCTCCACTTCATCTTCGCTTGAGACCAGAGCGGAAGCTCTAGTTTCTCAGGTCATCTCTTTCCAAGCCAGCATGGCGGAAAATATGTTATTTTATAGATCAACTAGCATCTGCTATGAGGCTTTGCGACCACTGATGAGGTCCATATTAGTAGACCCTCCAGATGAGCGGCGCAAACGACGATTTGAGCGTTGCTTATTAGATGAATAGCAAATTGTCGTGAGGCCAAAAATGAGTGGAGTTATGGAAATGAGACCGACGTAAAATAGGTGGCTGATGAAAGGTGTTTATCAAGTCATATTTGGTTTAAAGAGGTGTAACAAACTCATTCGCGTCATATGGCTTGTCACATCACTAAATGAACCACCATTACGCTGGTTAGTGGCAATACCTTGCATTTGTTCTCGCACAGCTATACATCTTCTTAGGTATCACTGGACATCAGTGACATTGAGAAACGTGTACTCATTGTGAAGCTCATTACCTTGTCATCCATGAGGCTTTTCACTGCCTTGAAATCTGTGGATTTCACCAAACAGTCGTAAAAATTCCAGACCAAGGACGAGGACTACTGTTGATATTTGCGAGCTGAGCTTCGTTTCTGCGAAGCATTTGGAACACAGACTTTTGCGCAGGAGTCCCTTCTAAAGGTGCTCTCCATTCTGAGTGGGATGGAAACCGACGTCGCGCGCTCAATCAATAATTATGTAGGGATGGGTTGGACGGGTTAGCTTCCGGCCCCGAACGCAACCTGGACAAAAGAACTCGAAACTATTTTAAAGCGGAATCCTAACGCTTTTCGACCAACGCATATCGAGTACTAATACCGCTGACTATATACAACAGAGCAAGAGCACGACGGCGGGTGCAGCTGGATGACGAATTCTTCGTAGATGAGTTGTTCCGCAATTTTTGTTGCATCGTTGTGCAATAATGTACCGCAGCATGCCGATTCAAACGCGTGCGCAAATTTACTTTGCAAAAGCATATATATATATATATATATATATATATATATATATATATATATATATATATATATATATATATATATATATATATATATATATATATATATATATATATATATATATATATATATATATATATATAAATCAGTCTATATGCTTGATTCATAATTTCATATAGAGAGCCACTGAAGCTGAAGTTACAAAATTCGTTCACGTAATTTGTTCTTTCTTTCTTATGCTTTTTTTAATATTCTTTTCAACGCTGACCAAAGGTGCGAAGAAGCGAAAATTTTCTATACATTTTGCAGCAGTCATTTTCTCATTTCAAACAGGTGAGGTTGCATATTGACGAGCCTCTTGTGGGAGATTTGCACTTGTGGTCGGGCTGATTGAAATGTGAGAGCATTACTTTGTATGCTTGCAGTTTTTTGCTAACTTGTGGAAGCGGTTGGTCGAGTGAGTGCACGCAAATTCAGTGCCGATCCTTAGACACCTTTTTCCAATTGTTTTTATTTCTTAAGCTCAACATCGTTGAAACGTTGTGGTATCCCTATTATGCTCTTTTGCGAAATGAGTCAGCTGAAGCTGTCAATAAGCTATGCAGAGAGAGGGAAACTTAACATTTTTGAAATGCTTATTGAACGGTACACGTAACCGAAATCTCATGTTCTGAACTTTGTTTCTCACGACATTTTACAGCCAGACTTAAATCTACCTCGTTGTCTTTTCTGACGCTTTTGCTTGCATCAGCACACTGTAAAGCCTATGGTGAGTGCTCACGCGTTTTGATGTATAAGTGCTGCCATAGGATACTATAGAATCGATGCCAGATACGAACCTCATATACGCCACTCCTGTTCCCACCCACACATGCTTCATCAACCGTCTTCTTATTTAGTATGGGTATTTTGAAGAGCGGTGACTCAAAAATCGTAATTTCCGAGAATTTATGGTTTCAACCTCATCTTTGAGAGAAACGAGAACGGGGACGAAGTGGAGAGAAGAAATGAAGGAAAGTAAAGACTTTTGATTGTTTAAGAAATCTTTCAGTGCTTTTTCATCCTCGGAAATCCTTCCTGCTGAATTATGGCAGCGATTTCGACACTTTTGATGACATCACATAGAGGCCAAAATGGGCAAAAGAATTGCATTTATGATTCCATGTTGAGTAAGAGAAGTGAAGGCCCAGAATGTATTTAGTGACGCGCTAATTATGAAAAGATTAAGTTGTGTTCTTTAAAATATCTGGTGATGCATGTGAGCGGAATGACTTCTGTCACGTTGGACGGTCGTTTAATGCCGAGCATTCTACTGCGCAGTATGAATCTGCTTCTGTGAGACGCAGCTTCTTTCAGTAGTAGCCATCAAATCTATTCCCAGTTTGCACATCAATGTTGCTGAGGTTGTGTATGCAAATGCATCAATCATACGCATCGTCGACGCAAAATCCGGTGGCTCATATCGCCAACATTGGCTAAATAAACGTTTGGACTCGACTTTATTGTGTAAATTTTACGGCTTTCTCTCATGTCTTCTCACACCTTTGCAATTGGAGATTGATTCACCGCTTCAGTATAGCAAACACTCATCACGTCATTAAGTTAATCGCATTCACAGTAAATAAAAAATTGGCACTGTGAACTTGCGAGAGAAATCGCACTTCACCTTTGCTCCCTTGTTATTGCAACAATTTCTTTCATCCCCAAAACGAATTTTTTTCATTGCGGAATATTTGTTATTGAGCGATCAGTCACTGCTCGCAGATTTCTGACCAAGTTTCATAGCAAACGTCGTATCATGGCTGTAGATTAAATGTGCATAAGTAGAGATACAATGCAATAAACAGGAAATATTGATGGAAAATTGCACACAGCCACTATCACCTGTAATTCTTACGATCTCTCAGCATCTTCCTCTTACTGTGAACTGTTTATCGCTGTCCCTCCGATCGCAATGTTACACATATTTTGTTAAAAATCTGCCAATGCATTCATAGCGATCACAGAGTCCATTGGACGCATCTAGCTTGTACACATTGGCTCAGAAATGCAGCGAAATTCATTGTTAGAGTTCATTTTAATAGTATCACTCAGGGTTCAGCAATGTTTTTCACAAAATTCCACAACTGATAAAAATAAATGAGAGGGGATTATGAAAAAAAGATATCGATAACAACGGGAAAGTTCTCGGCGGAAATAAGCTCTTACTGTGAACTAATGAGAACCATCTCCTTCGTGACCCGTTTTTGTGATTTTTATGGGAAATATTGTAGTTGTGTTCTTCACTTTTTCACTTTCCTGCTCATTTATTCTTGGTATTCGAAAGGAAACTTTCGTTGTGGAAACAATGGCGAGAGTTTTCGTCTTTCACCGTTCACGTTAGCAGAACTCCGCTGTCGAATTGCTAAAGAATGCTTGGGAAATATAGAAGTTGTAACGAGTAATGCTGAGAATTTTGAGTGATGCCAAAATGTCACCGGTGACGTTTTCTCGGAGTGCTAATCTGCACGTTCAGAATGCACTCTGCAGTTGCTTTTTATCAGCACTCCTCGTCCGAAGTGTGCGAGTTTTTGAGTACATCTCTTCTTACTAATTGTCCCGAAGAATAACCGTTCTATGAAACGATGATTTTAATTTTTGTCAATTTCATTACAGTTTTTGTACCAGCTCAGTATAAATTATGGATGATTGTCAAACCAGCGGCAGCATTGACGGAAGATGTGAATGTTTTTTCAAGGTTTTGTGATTCGGCTTGGCAAATATGTTAGCTGCTGCATTTAAATTTGGTGCGACAAAAAAAATGCTTTTGGTTTTGAAAAATTTTATGGCAACTTGGGATAGGAATGTCGAGTTCATTAGGCACCGGTGGATAATCGAAAATCCCAAAACCTAGGTTTATTTGGTGCAGCGGGCAACTCCACCCGCTACACTTACTGTGCTAAAATGTAATAAATAGAATTGTATCGGAAGAGATTTTTCACAGACCGTAACCGCCACTTCAGAACAGTGACGGAGTCCCGCCAAAAAAAAGCTCGATTCAGATGTGTCCTTAGCATTCACCTGAATGAAAAATCGGAACCTCAACCGAAGATCATAAAACTAACGGAATCCCGGGATTCTTGGCCTGAAACCTGAACTCTTCTGGAGCCCTCGTCTATGTTCTGTAATAGTAGAGAAAATGCATCAGGCGATTTTTAGATCGATCTGTTGACGGGCTTAGGGCTTGCTATATCTGTATACGGTAATTATCACTATGCGTCTATATAAGGGAAGAAACGTAGGGGCTTCTTCTTGATGTAAGCTCTAGACCACGCTTTCAGCGTTGATGCCGAGGATGCTTCTATCATGAATGTAGTTATAATACTGCACAGTCGTGGCAATTATCGGTAATTTTTTCACCTTCTTCTCATTCTCTGTGTATTGCATATGAATTGTGCCATTAATGTTTGCACTTTTTGATACGGACCAAGGCAGACATGTTTTTTAAATCTTCGGATGGTGTTTTAATTTTTTCCTTTTGTAGACAATTCCTATTATTTATGCAGTGTGCGGCCTTAGTCGTCTTACTAGCAGTAGGCGTCACTTCATCTAGGCAAACAGATGAGTCTTTATGTTTCTAAAAATTCATATTTTGTTCATACTTTACGAATCTGAATAACTTTCTCATATGTTAATGCGTCATAAGTGGTGGAAAAATGAGCACTTGGTTCCAGTGCATGAAGGTTTGCTTTGAGGCCTATAATTACTATCATTTCGAAGAGTTTGAAGATTGGAATGGTTATGAACATGTTAGCAAGCGAATTTGTCTCTTATGGATGTGAATATTTGTGAAAAAAGACTTCCGAGTTGCAGATTGGCGTTATAAATATAAATAAGCGACTTTGTTCCAATTGAAATGCTCATTTCATCAGAAGCCATCTAACTAGCTTTCAACCTAATGGTAATTTCCCGCTTAATATCCGACCGTTACTCGACCCGCTCGCAGGTTTCATCGATTGTGTCTTGTTTCCGAGCAAGTCTTAAGGGCTTTAATGAACTGACACATTCAACCTGTTTATGCAACGAAGATTTATAAAAACAGTTATGGAATGTATTATCACAACAGATTCTTTTTTTTTGCACCTATCACTTTCCACTTTCTGAGATGAGAAATGATGGCATACCGCCCGTTTCGCGCATTTCAATGTACGCATTCGTTCGAAATGAGTTTATAGCTTTGTTTTATGGGATATTTGCGAAGAGATTAATCGAATTGTGTGTCCCTTTCCACAGTTGCAAATAGTTTTCTTGAATGTGCGTGCTGGGATTTTGTGTCATGCCTACTGTATGAATACATGACGCTTCTTTCAGACTAGCACAGTCCAAACTTGAATTCCCTTAAAGAATTTTCCAAGTGAACAGCAGTTCACGGCAACTGCTTGTGATTTTCTTTTAAGTCCAATTTATGGTGGGAATAAAAGTTGAATGGTTTCTATGGAATTTGTTGCAGGCATTTGAGAAACGTGACGTCCTTGACATATTAGGAAACCACAATATTGTAGTTATGTACACGACCACAACATTGTAGTTACGAACATGCTTGTTGTTGTTCCGTCAAAAGCTGGTGTATTGTCAAAGAAGTAGCCATGAAGTTTCGTATAGCAAATAAGCAGAAAACGCTCTTAACGTTTTGAAAATTTGTTGTTGTCACCGCAGCAGCAAACCTGTGCATGTTGAGTTGTATGTGCAATATGTGTGTCTACGTCTGTGTCTATGCGCGCGTTTGTTTTCTCTTTTCTCGTGCATCCTTATGTGATGTTCTTTAAAAAATTTCACTAATCGCAACAATGAAATCCTCAAATTTATAGCTTTTTTCGTATAACCCAAAAGGGAGCTTAATGAAAATAGATGATGTAAGTCCTGGTGATCTAAATCTTGACCTTCGTAGTAGTTTTCTTTTTATGCCAATACCAAGAAACTTTTTAGTGTCATCGTTGCAGACTGCAACTTCTTTCAGTTTGAATCCTTCCCGTGAGTGAACACAGAAAAAACGGAAATCCTTGGCCAAAACTCAAAATATAAATGTGCAATAATGTGGTGGATACTGCTTGAGATCGCAGAGCCACTAAACGATGCATCGAAATATTTGTGACACAACGCTGCTATCATGTAGAGTTTAGCAGAAAAACGATTATGTTAGCACTCTGTGGTAAAACTGCGTTTCGAACGAAGATTACCCCAGTGACGAGGGTTGGTTTTAGAAAGACTGTTAGAGCAACGGGCGTGTCCTTTCTGGAGTATGTTTTCGAAAAATATGACCTAACGAATGCTGTTAATGCTTTAATGCTTGTTTTTAAACAGTTATGATCGAAGATGCAAACAGCTGCACCAAGATGACGCTGTTTTCAATGTCACCAATAGTAACAATCTTTCAATTGTTTTGCAAATAAAGCACTCAATCTCCATGTAAACATTTTGTTCATAGTCGAAGAGGGAGGGAAGAGCGGCTCAAATTTCGAGGGCTCCCGAATATAGCGAAGCCTGAATGCCGTTTGCGACCAGGGATATCGAGGAAGCTTTCCTTGGAATGGGGAGGAAAGAACCGGGTCGTTTTAAAAATTCGGCCTATGTTGCGACGCTGTACAGTTCCTCAAAAACTCTCTTTGATTACCCTTCGCGAGAACGTTGCATTACAATTCCGTCTGTGCGGTAGCTCTGTTTGCAATTTCCAGTTTTGCATCACAGCACTGAAGAATGCCTGTCGCCTCCACCCGCACTCTTAGTTTCTTGGTGCGACTGGAGTATGAATTTCTCCCCCTTGGAAATGGGACGTGTGAAGCAATGAACAGGTTAATCGGTATTAACCAACGATAAAGAATGGTTTTCTCACAAGTTGATGATGTCATTCATTTGTCTGCTAATTCTGTCATATTCTGTTGCTCAAATGTTGCTCACTGCCTCACATCCCTGCGTGCGGGGTTGTCTGAAGCTCCAGGACCGTCACTTAAATAATAATATTTTTTAGAATCGCACCACGAACGGATTTCCATCATTCAGTGAGGGATGCTTTGAGTCGCTAAAATGTTGTAAAGGGTTTGCTGAAATATGCATATATACTTCCGAATACCTTTCTAGGCCTAGCACGACTGCAAAATCGCTTGACCTTTTCATGGAGACATTTAAAAGCGTGACGCGGCCCTGAACTTCATCTTCATAGACTGCCAAAGATTGAATGAACTCATCTGAACTGGATTGCACTGAACAGCTAATTTACGGATGTGAGAAGCATTCGAACATGATGGAATCATGGAGTTGCACTACGGAAGCATTGAAACTTGCAATATACGAACGTTTTATAGTACAAATTTTTTACAGTCCAGTAAACCAGCAATAAGCATTGGCTGGCAATGGGCACCAGCAAAGACCAGTGCGTACTGTGGGCATTCCAAGGCAGTACAGTTACTAGCTAATTTTCTCTTCGGTCCTTTTCTTTTCAGCTTTGATTTTGTTTGGCTCATAGAGGCAGTATTGGTGAGGTATTATGCTCCCTGCCGATTTATGGAGTAGTCCACTTAGGTGTCCGCTCGCTTACATATTTTCCATCTCTGAGCTCTTTCGGAGGCTTCATATTGTGCTAGACTATCAACATTAACCCATTTATAGAACTGCTGAAGATTGTAGAGTTGTTTGGATTTTCTTAAGTTGTGGATTTTTTGAAATAAAACTGTTTACTGCTTTTTCGGAGAAGAGTTTTTTCTTATCAGTGCCAGCTGCATTAACTGGAGAAAAGAGCTGAATTTTTTTGCACGCCTTCATTTCTAGAATGCGACCAACGTTTGCCGTTATTGGTGGTCATGGCCTAGCCTGAGATGAAAATAGGTTTTCGTCGAACCTTCCCGAAATGTTACGAAATGCCTTCTGAACAATAGATGGTCGTTCATTATCATTCGTTTTTTTCGCTGCCTTATAAACTTTTACCTCTTTTCCACAATTATGAATATTTATGCCGGTGACACAACTCGTGTTTGCCTCTGAATGTCTTGCCCCTGCCTTACAAAAGTTCATCGATGAACGCAGAGCCTTAAGCAATGGTCCCTGTTACGTACACAATAATTTATGCTTTCAAAGATGAATTTGAAATCCCTCATTACTGCTAAGGCTCTAATTTCCAAATTATTGTCCATAATTGTTCCATCGTGACGAACTTTCAGAGATCACTGTTTAATGAAGTGATTATTGCCTGCGCTGTTTCGCGTTAGTATGAATGACGGCCGAAAATCTGCTGACTTGCTCCGGTTTTTCTTCTTATTTTCTTATGCGTTTCTGACATCCGTTGGCTGAGGAAGAAGAGGAAGGACGCCTTTGGGGTTGCTGTTCATCAGCGCACTGTTTTAGGCTCTAATTTGCGACACCAAACGGCAGACAATAACAATATTATATAGGTAGAAAAACGTTGCTTAATCTGAACAATTGTTGATGGATTGTCACTTCCCGACATATTTAGTTCCTTGACATAGTGAGTTTTCACAGTTGCATCATTCTTGTTTCGACAGTTCCAAGATGAGCTGCAGGGTCTATGATAATATTTGCTTGAATGAGACTGCAAGTTTTCTATACTTAACCACGCTGTAAGTAATTGTTATGAATAGAGGCATAAGCTGTGATCATTTGCTGGCCTTGATGAAGTACACATTGCAATTAGGATTCGGTGTCAGTAACAGCAAAAATTCTATTGTTGTAGATATTCACGATGAACCTATTTGATCTCACTCAGAATGCAATAGCAGATGGGAGCTGAAGATGCCAGCAACAGGGCAGGTGTTATAGCATCTGCCTGGAAGCAGGAAGGTCGCGAGTTCATGTCCTGTGGCGCGTTCATATCCTACATGCCAGCATGCCCAGTGATACTTCTTGGAAGTTTGTGTCGGGGGGACTATCAGTTCTCGGTTGTTAGCACAAAAAATGTTTTCTTCGCAAGCATCCTTTTCAAAGTCAATTTATGATTCACTGAATACTGAAATTTTCCACAATGCACACCGCTAAGAACTTCCGACATCGTTGTAAAAGGATAACGCCATCAGCGAGCACAACATAATTTCTTGAGCGGAACACTCGGCTCTTACATTTTTCTCAGTTGCTTTTCTTCAGGATGTTTTGCTTGCCTTCGGGAAGCTTTTCGTTTACTTCTTATCTTCACAAGATGTTTTCTGACTTTTACTTATTATGTCTCTAGAGACCCGTTCAAAGAATTTTTTCCATAAGATTATCTAGACTTACAAAGAAAGCGCTATTTTTTTAAAAATAGAAACGTCTCTTGCGCATCACTACAACACATGGAATCAGCTACCCTCATAATACTATCCTCTGCTGTGGAAAACTTTCCTTCTAATGAAACAGATGGTGAAAAGAAATGAAAAATAAGTCAGTACGTGACAGTTGCCTAACAACGTAAATGTCCAAGCCTTCCTCCATTCATGGCAGTGAGCTTATAGTGCTACTTTCACGTAAATGAACATAGGCGAAAATTAAAGTTCCACATAAATCTTATGTCCCCAAAGACTACGAGGGTGATATGAAACCGAGGTGCTCAGTCAGTTGCTACGCGCTGAACTGTGACCTCAGGGCGCACATAAAAATCTTGCACAGACAAAGTGCGGCAAGACGTCAATTTGTACAGGGCAGTACGAAAGTTGATGGGACTGCAATGTGTTCTCCGCTTATCTCGGCTTATGCCTGCCGTCTGCTGCAGCTGAAGGCGTTTTTTGAAAGTTTGATCGTCGCACGTTGTGAGTTCGGCTGTCAGTATGGCCAACCAACCTCGTTATCAGCTGCTGCGCACATTGATCAATGAATGTTACGTTTACTTGCAAAGACGCATTTCACTGTGAGACGCTGTAAAGTTTTGAAATGAATGCTTAGGCGTTTAGCTGTATGTACAATGCGTGCTAAAACATGAACTTTGACACGTAAATAACCAATATACTGGACAAATAGCCCATGTGGCGCAGATAGAACAGCGATTGTTCAGCATTTTTCGTTGCAGATATATGTGAGTGGAATATGTTGCATGAGCAACGAAAAGAATTCAGTGTTGAGTAGATTTTGTTGGCCGAATGAGGTGCTGCTTAGCATTCCTGTAGAGAGATGAGATCCTCGTTTCTGCGTTTATAGTTCCTCTGAAAAAAAGAAAACATTCTTCGCTTATTCACGATTCGGAGCGCCGAGGGCAATCTACTTGAAAGACGACGCAATCAATTGTTTTCAATATCAACGATGTCGTGGGCTCAAAAATCGTGCAACATTTGCCTCATGATGAAAAAACCATTGAAACAGCGATGTTACGATGTGTTTGCTTTATGCAAAAACTTTGTTTTCGATTTTTCCGACTCTTAATCTTTTCTTTCTCTTACCTGCAAACTTGTACAACACACTTTCCGTTAGAAAACAGCAGTTAATACCGTATCGCTTGGACGCAGCACATATGCAGGAAAAGTGGCATTGAAGAGAATTTCCTAACCTTCGGAGTTTATTAGTTAAACAGTCTGGAATAACTCCTTGCTCCATGAAGACACAGGATACGATAGGGTTTTATTTGAGTTGTGCTTTTATATTCACATGATAAATTTATGTGAATGTTAATCTTGCATTGTAATCGCTACGTGTGGAATTTAATTTGTTGTAAATTTTGCTTCCACTTCACTTTCGGTTAACTAATTTGTGATTTGTTGCGCTCTTGTTGAAGAGTTTTTGTGCTGTAATACGGCCTAGATAGATATGACCATTAATTCAGTTGTCTTTTTCTGCACTTCCGGAAACGTTTATAGAGGACTGCTGAATATCTATCAGCTCATATCTAACCAAATATTTTTCTCTATAATGAGGTGGTTGTGGGTTTTCCGAGCCGCCCTTATCAAGGAACCAAATGAATTTTCTGTGTTTTTTCTCTCCAGTATCAGCAGTCATTATGTATGACAATTGACAGTAAATTGGGGCAGTGTGTCATAAGTTGCACGATTAGTATCAACATTTATATATCGATGTCTTTCATATCTGCAAGGAATGCATTTTGCGCCCGTCGATCTTCGGATAATCGTCTCTCAAGGTTTTCGTGTTTCCCTGTTCGTGAAGGTTGTGTAATTCGCCAAGTTAAATGTCTCTTAATGAATCGTCACTAGGCTCGCCACTGCACTGATTCGGTTGAAAAGCTGGATGGCGAATTCTACACCTAACAACCATAGGTCCTACAATAGCGTTTTAAGCGACCCGCATGTGCAAATAAAGCACGTTTATGATATTGGCAGCGGCGGCCATCTCGAATGCTATCTATTTCAATATTTTTTGGACCAAGATGGGCTCTAGTATCTCTTTTTATTCATTCCCAAGGATTTTTATGCTCAATCAAGATCCACCTGATTTCGGTAAGAAGCAAATGAAAAAGTAAGCCACAGAAGTGGTACGATGTGCGCTTATGCACTCTTGATTGTGAGGCCAAATTAGTTTGCATTGAAAGTTCGAAAATATTGCCACTATACATGACTAATAGCTCGTTTTTCGCATAACTCGTGCCAACCCCGAAATATTTCATGGAATCTTTTTTGAGTGAAATTCGACTCGTTATAGAGTAAAATTGGTCCGATAATTTAACTTTTCGCTAGTTTAATTCAACCCCCTAATGCAGGTGATGAACCACAACGACATTTAGAATGGCTCAAAACCAATGGTATTGTTTATACTCTGAAAACGTCACAACTTAAATGGCTAACGTAGTTCACGTACTGAACCTATCAGGCATACAGATAGACAGATCGTCAGCATGCGCCCATCAGCACAACATGCGCATAGATGTGGCCCTGCTATAGCTTGCTTTTAGCAATAAAGTAAAATTTTACATAAAAGTGAAATGAAAGGAAAGGAAAATGTGCCTGATTGTTTTTCTTCCTATCTTAAGGCAACGCCTATGTTTAGATTTTTATTTCTTTTAAGGCACATAGGGGCGCTTGTAGATGCATTACCTTAACAGATGAGCATAGGTTCATATAAACGTCAAATGATAAAGAATTTAATGAGCGTAAGACAGCTGTTGTTCTCAAAATAAAGTGCGTCAATCGACAGAAAATATATAAATGAGCTTCCACAACACAGCACTTAAATCATTCCAACCTGCAGTTTAATGGTTGTGGTAGCAATGAAGAACAGGTGTTGTTTAGATTAAAGTACTACGAGCGAAACATCTTTCAAGACTAGCTATAGCCATTCGAAAATCATTTGCCAAGGTGAACACGAATCTTCATTGCACTTATATCATCGCATCCAAGAGCATGATTGCTATTTTGCGGGACTCGTATAATATCGCAATTCAATCATGTCTTTAGCAGATAAATGATAGTGAACAGATGGCCACATAGGCGAATATATATTTCCAAAGAAGTAAAGATATTCAAAAACACTCACATCGATGAATTTAGAGTACAGCTTTCTTTAGCACTTCCGAAGAAACTTGACACTTCCCCCATCATAAGATTTATGCTGAAAAGTCCCTTACTAAACTTTCTGCACGCTTTAGTTGAAATTCTCAAGTCTCTTGCAGCAGCATTCTCTTGTGTTGCTCAATAGGAATATGCTGCATAAAGGCAATAGACGCCATATGTCGTTTATGTGATACAAATATGAAGCATCCATGAATTTCACTGGAAGAGTAACTGAAGTAATATTCAAAACTATAAATCTAGCTTGTCAAAAGAAATAAAGGGATTTGAATGAGTGGAAAGTTGCTGCAGTGCTGAAAGCGTGTTGCTATTGCCATATTGATAAATGGGATGCGTTTTGTCGCTTCGTTTGTAAAGTAAGACCTAGCAAACGAATTATGCTCTCTAAGTCGATTTAGTTGTGAATATTCATGTTTCTATTCAAAATTTCTGTGCTATTCTATATTATTCCCATTGTTGATCGTCGGTCATGTTTAAGTAGTTGCGATACTCTTTTGGCTAAAACGCCCTCTAGTTTTTGAAGAATGCGAAAAAAAACTGTGTTGATTGCTATGAGACGCGAGAGCCGCTAGAAAGCTATGGAAAATATGAGGTGTTCAAAATTTATATGCATCATTTCGATAAACGATATGATTGCCACAGTGGCAGTTAGCAGCTGCTTAAAAATTGAAAAACTCCGTCATACGTACAATCACTTACGTCGTCATAAAGTTTTGCGATCTCATAGACTAACGGACATATTTGTGGACGCGTAGACAAAACATCACGGGAAGTTGAAATTAGATCGCTATTGCAGTATTTGGTTTCCGAGATGGACATATTTCATCGCATCGTTCATAGAAACAGACATAGAGCAGGAACAGTATCACAGAACGTGACTTTTAGGTTAGAATTTTCATATAATAGTGGAATTCCATGGTTGATTTTTTGATTGTTTAATAAAAATCAAAACATTAAAAACGCATGGAAGGAGGAGCGAGAAAAGATGCGATATGCTATGATAGAATTTTTCAATGCTGATGAAAGTTCAATTTGTCCGCTAAAATATGAGAGGGTTGATTGTTTCGCAGTAGATATTGAGATGCAACGAGAATGAAAAATTAATGCGTGCTGCACTGCTTTAAGACGGATAGCAATCAACTCACAGGTCACAACTCTTCAGAGGAGACCTTCGTGCTCGCCATCAGGAAAGAAAAGATTAATTGGGATGGTACTGGAATGTTCGCTTAGGAGGGCGTTTACAATGTTTGTTCGTCATGTTTTTTATTTCAAAGTTCTCGTGTTTGTATCTTTTTTATGCAAAAAAAAAAAATCCTGAGATGCAGTCGAACGAGGAGAAAAATGCGCGTACTCAAGCGACGCACACCATCTAGCTTTCCAATGTCGTTCACAAACTCTTCATTCAGTTCATACAGAAATTAGAAGCAATAGTTTTGCTTCAGCTAATAACGTGAGTTAACTTATCAGAAAATAGTGAAAGTTTGAAATTCTCCTGATAAGATTATGCACAAATATAGGAGAGTATCGGAAAAGGAGAAACGATATGCCGCTTTCACATTCCTCTCAGTTCACCAACCGGTTTGATGAATTACCATTAAACAACAAACATGTGAGAAAATCCCTCAACTTGCAGAAGTTTTGAAATAATCTTCAAACTTTTAATTGAGCTTTAAATTTTTGTTGACTGCAATGCTCGCACAGATTCACCACAAAAGCGCGTTTTTTGTAAGCAGGCGCGTGATTGGAAAATCGACGAGTGTAAAATGAGGGCAAGTTTTTTTCCTTGTTAAAATACGTACAACACCTTTCGATGCTATTAGATCACCGTGAAGTGTGGTGTATGAGGTCACCCTTTAGCTCTATACCTTATGCCTTTCACCTTATACCTTAGGCTTTATTGAAAACAAATTCTATAGCTCCAAGTCTGGTAGTATCGAAGTTCAAGCTGTACGACAGATAGGCAGACAGACATAAGCACGCACAGATATACGCGTTCGGCGGTGCCTCTATAATATGTTTCTGTGCTTTTGCAAAGCAAGTTTTTTAAAGTTTTTGCAAATAAATAGCAAAAACGCATTAAAAAGGAGCTTCAAACACGGAGCCAGTTGTTCTGTGCCATAGCAGCTCGCTGTTGTGTAATGATATTTTGTATACTCTCAACAGTTTTAGCTTCGTTATAAGTAATTTGCTTGAACTGCATACTTAGTTGTTGAATTATCCAGTCTGATTTCACCCAGCATGGATTCGACATCACTTTTATCCGAACACGTTTTGCGGCAAATATCTCGAAAATGTCGATGGCAAGATGATTATCCTTTATTTATGCATGTTTTGTAAAATAAAATTTGGTGTCTATAGACATTTAATTTCACAGAGATATTCGCTTGAGGAAAACAAGAACATAAAAGCACCTTTTACTAGCTCATCAGTTTTTGCCAAATTTTGGGCACCTGCCTCCTAACCGTGAAAGCCTGTCTCATATAAATCCTCTATGTGTGTACGCGAGCCCGTGCCTCTGCCTTTGCACTCTTCATATGGTGTTTCTATCTCTGTATAACTGTGCTGTGGTTTCAATATAGGAGACCGCTGAGGTTGGGCTTATAAAATTTTGGGAGCAGGATCGCTCTTGCACCTTATCCCATCGTTTAGGAACGTACCATAAGTTTTTGAAGGTTAAGAAGTTTGCGTGCATTTTGCACCGGTCGAGAAGGAAAGCAAATGAAGGAACATGCCATAGGAGCTGTTGCGATGTGCACTTTTCCATTCCGCGCATCTTAACGATAAGTTATATAAATTACCTATTATGATATACTATGCACAGTATTGCTTGCGTGTTTTAATCCATCCGATTGCTGATGAAATCATCTGTAAGAGACTCGTTTTTGGCGATTCCCCCGTGAGAATGAAACTACGATCAGTCTAAAATGAACTCAAGCTTTTTGTGTCCTTCAATATCCACAATATTTTTGACGGACCGATATAACAGGCAGTATAAGAGATCAGCCGCTCTCTCCACTGCATGGCAGGATGAATATCGGTAACAAGACGCTGCAATGTTTTAAGGCTTAAGAGATTATTCACTTCCATAAGTGTAGTTTCATCGATCCCTGCCCTCCCTCCCCCTCCACCTCCGCCATCATTCCGCATCGCTTTCTTGAAACAGAGGGATGGATGGACAGACATGCAAGCGTTTATATGTGTTGTCTTGATTTGCTTCCCAAATTCATATTTGCAGAAGCGCATGTCCTTTTGTGCAAAAGTCGTAGGAATGGTCGGATCAGTTGAAAGGAGAAGGTACTGTTTAATATTCTTCACTCTTTGGTGGTAACTTACCAAATATGCAAATCAGCTGTGAAGAACACTGAAGCAGATATCGTTGCAACTCTTGTATCGTTGCAGTTACCGTTTACACGCCTGTCTTCTTCTATGACTGATTTGATCACCTCCCATTAAAGAACCGCAGGATGATTTCAGAGTTACATTTGATGACCGCCGACTTTGTTCGTGATGTGCAGTATGGCAGCACCCTGCTTCACCGTCCTCGTTGTAGTAATGCTTAAGCGGTGTTTTATGAGAAGACTGTTTCTTTACACACAAAGTGAAACTTTTTCGCCGTTATTATCCACACATTTCAGCATTCGGTTAATTTGTTCGATTAGTGTCGACGATAATGAAGAGTATTTCAGCAAATTTCTATTGGTCTTTGTATGGGTCATTTATAGCTGACATGGGAAATCTGCGTTGCAGTGTGGAGTGTGTTTCACTAGAAGATCGCGTTGCGTCCAAGATCACTTTTCCTTTCTATTTAACCATGCTTATGCATAGCTTATAAGAATTGCGCTAGGTTGTCTCAGGCGACAGGTGATCCTCATATATATGCAATGTTTTTCAGTCAAGTATGAATTTCTCACACTTTTAAAGTCTACAAAAAATGCTTTTTCAACTTCCGCCTTTTCAACTTTCGCAGCTTTGTGGACGAGATTTTAATGTTGTGTAAGAAAGCTGAACTGCAAGTTTCATGATGCCTGGAACTCTCTTCAGTCCAACCAAATGAACATACTTGAGGATAGGAGATCACGTGACGATGCGAACCGTGCTTCCCAAGTTTCATTTCTGTTGCTTTTGTGGATGGTCAGTTGAATTCTACTAGAACGATGGACAGACAAACAAACGACACACATAGAAAGGCAGGCAAGCGCACAAATACACAGATGCAATGGCATGTGCGAGAAAGTGAAGTGGTTAAAATGCTGTTTTTCAGTAACGAAACAAAGCAGCCAGAAATTTGATTGTAACAGTGTGAAAGCATTCTCATTTACCACCTAGAGTTTACAGCTTGTTTGCTGGCTTCGTTACGGTATAGCAAGCGAGCGTACTTATTCCACAGAGAGCGTTTTGTTCAGTCACTGCACAGCGGGCCCTCTATTTTCTTAGACTTGCTATCTCGTACTAAAGATTTTAGAGCAGACTGCGATATGATTAGACTTTTTTTTGTTCTCATTGAGCAGATATTTTATTCTTTAGAACGATATGCAACTATTGAATCATTTATTTATTCGCCATATAACAAATGAAAACCGATTCGCCAAATTTCATAACCAATGCTATCTACGGGAGAAAATGCTCAACTTAGATGAAAGAGGAAGAAGGACAGCAGCGCCAAAGGTTAATTGGTGAAGAACATGTGAATCTTTCTTAGAAGTTGCTTAGTCTTGCAAGTATATTTGATGGAATCATGCATTGAGCCTCTTAGGTCTTTTTCAGCGCTTGCAACGAATGTGTGTTAAGAGATTTTGGTGCCTGTTCTTGCATATATTTAATTGTTATAGGCGTGACGAGAAACGAAAAGTATAACATTAATAGTCCATTGGCATAATCTACTATGTTTGGAAACCCTTTTATACTGAATTTCCACTTAAATGTCTTTCCATTTGCTCCCCACATTGAAATGTGACTCGAAAAGTGAAAATGAATTATCGTCACCAATCAAGAGTGAGCTGAAACGATACTTGCCTTGGTCGCTAGCTCCGAAGAACTCAGTAAAAATATTTTTCATTTATTCTCGACTGTTCAAGCACCCGACTCCGAGTTGTAAAAGAATGCATACTTGCCTCTTCCCCCACTGCGCTTTGCTAATTCTTTATTAGAGTTGCCTTCCAACCCTAGAATAGACTCGTAGAAGCATTGGTTAAAACTGATTTTCGTAAGCTTTTGTGAATGATTTGCAAGGGCGCATTTTGGCGACATCATATATCTGTACTTATGCCCGTTTTGCAAGTTCACTAGTTTCAACTGAAGAGGCATTGAAGCCAGTTGCAAAATTTGGTGCGTATATTTGCGAGTTGTGAGATAGTTTCAGTCACTCTATCGGGTAATCGTTTATCACGTTCGCCTATGACATATTTTCAATTTTATGCCCCGTATTTGCATGTTCCAAGCACTGCATTGGGTTCAATCAAATTTCATTTATTCTCACATAATTTCTGTTGATCACTTCAACGTTAAACGATTGCACCCTTATTTTACTGATTAAATTTCCCAAAATGGATTCCACATAGCAATTCTAAGCGACATGTGGGAAGCTCATGACAACCACTTTCTACTTTTCGGTTCCTTCGTGTCTTGCAAATTGTCCGTCATGTGTGAATAAATATAGAAGATGTTCCTAAACGCTCCTGCAAATTTTCGTTTAAGCACTTTATTGCTGCCTCACTTCCATGTGTCAGTTTGGGTTTGTTATTCCAACTTTCGAATCGCGATCCAAGAAGCTACCGCGATGAAGTTGCTTGTATATCGCAACGGGTATTACATTTCCGCTCTTTATTCCTGCTGGTCAATGCCTTGCAGTTTATTGACATTTATGCCATGAAGTTATCACTTAATATTCGCTTTGAGATCTGCCGGATGTGGCTAAAATAAATATTTTGGTGAGGTTTTGCGATTCCGTAGGAAAGTGCATTGTATGCCATTGTTAGATGATGCAGATCACATGTATGTTTTACATGGCTAACGGTTTGAATCAAGTGGTAACGACTTAGCATGGTGGGATGCATTGCAAAATTTCCTATCATGCCAGCCTTCCGAAGTGCTTTTACCTCATTTGCAAACGGTCGCTGTAGTTGATTATCCAAAGTTTTTCAACATTACACGACGTTCCGGATATATGTTCAATTCTCTTCCCTCATATCTCTGCAGAGGCGTCCGTTATGTGATGTCTGTCCTGAAGAATTTAACGACAACTACCGTTATATCATTGATTAGCACTGCTTTCGGAAAAAAGTTCCATTGCTGTCGTTGATGACTCAAGTTCCATGCAGTTTCATAGCACTAAGATTCTAAATGACATTTACTGCCTCATTCTTTTTCGTTGCAGTGATTATGTTAACTCCGTTTGTATGCAGAATCTTCATACTTTCCCTATGCCAAACTTTTGGCGACGAACATTCTTACTCTTCAGAAAGTTCCTCTACGTTTCGAGTTTCTCTTCTCATAAGAACGTTTCTTATTTCACTTCTGAGGGAGCGCTAAGTATAAGCAACAACCTTGTTCTACTAGGTTACCGACAACTTGTTGGAAGCCGTGAGAGCCAACGAAATCTACCAGGCGAGGGTGCTATTAATTCAAGGGTTTCTGAAGGGCTGGCCCTAAAATGCTCGAAGTTTCGCTCCTAATGAAATTGGATCAGATTTGAATTTGCATATGCCATCCGAACGATGCATGTGATAGCCTTTCCTAGATGAAGTGTTTCTTAAATAGGCTTCACTATTTCATCGTACTTCTGAGTTTCTGAAATCCCTCATCCACATAGCCAAAATCGCGGTTTATCAGAATGTCGGAGATATTTGTCTGTGATGGGCTATTGCTCGGTCATGAGAAGAACGAAGCTGCTTCGTTGTACGAAACTTAACAACTGGCCGAAAGCAGTAACAAATATGCTAAAGAGTTAGTGCATTATACACTTTTATGAATTCATCACAGAAATGCCAACATGTTTTGAAAGTTCTGAAAACAACACTTAATAATCCATTATTGCATACGGTTTTCTCGTTGAAGTGAGATAAAAGTGTGCGTAATCTAGAATAATAGTCAGCAGATATTGTGAAGCGGTAATCAAAATAACATTTCTACGAGCAACATTTCCGAAGCATTACACTCCCATTTTACCTAAATTTTCAATTGGCGTTTAGTGAATCGCCATTTACAGACACTTTCAAATGTAAATATGTTGTTCTTAAACATTGTAATCGAGGGCTAGAAAAATTTGGCACATATTTTCGTTGATTAATCTGTAGCGGGCCAGTACGATGATTGCTAATAATTGTGTATAGAGGAGCATTAAATGCTTACAGTAATCGTGCAACTAAACTGTACACAAGTTGCGTTAGGAATACATAAACAAGAGAGACTGTTGCTCGAATCTCATAAAAAAATGACACATCGTGTGTGAAGCATTCTCTTGAAGTTCTTCGCAAAACATTGCGGCTCTTGTTTCGCCGACACTTTTCTTTATGAGAAGAATGATATCCACACTTATAAGCTTTAGTTTTTTTTAGTAACAATAAATCTCATTGCTCAAAACGAGCTGCTGCTTCATTTTTCCGCCCTAAGAAAGCGTCTTTAATAAACGACTGCTAATAAAATATTAGGCCACATTTTGCTGCATTGAAGTGCGTTCACTTAGATTATCACACTTAGAAAACGCCAAAACATCAGAGTTCAATCATTTTCCAGCGGTATATAGCACCCCTAGCAGCATTTTCTATAGTACTCAACAATCGGATATAATCACATGTCCAAGAAAATAAATCTTAAATTTGACTGTTTTTTGAGCTTTCAAAGAAATCATTGATTGGATCGCCAATATTTGTGATATACTTTGAGAAAAAAAAAGTTATTTTTTGAGATAAGTGAGTATGTTTATGCTGCGATTTCATGTTGCGGACTGTTTGTGTATAGCCGCGAGCAACATACGAGCGCAACTTGAAGTTTCTTCAAAGAGCAGGCACGCACAAGCTGCAACCATTACATATGTAGTGCTGAACGCCGACGCAGATCGAGCAGTCGGCATGTGTCAAACGGGTGAGTGGATCGTGAAGAACACAGTCATTGTTGCATTGCAGTAATCTATTTACCATAGCAGATGAACATTTTTTCAGCGGTGTTCACTAGATAAAAATGGGAAATTTTTCAAATAAGAAGACGAAAGCGCAGCATCAACAAGCGATTCCTTGTGGATTCGATCGCTGCTCTGAGCATCTGTCGGTTTTCCTGCTGCCGGCGTGTCACATCACTGCTTTTTACACAACTAAGCCAGTTAGATCAATATAACGCATCTGTTAATGCAAAGGGGATCATCTAGTCGGGACAACTAGGTCATAAATGACTAAATGCATTTGCAGGGGGCAAATTCGCAGGTATCCCGCCTTGTTCAACTTTCACTAAGTTGTTTATTGCCTAAGGTTTAGTTACTCAAATGGATTCACTGAAGTTCTCTAAAAGCAATGTTTTTGCAACGTGTCTGTGAGTGTCAGATGTCACTGCAAAGCAAAAATCAGCATCTCAACATCCTGAATGAGCCAACAGAGAAATGTGCATACTTTCCTCGTTTTTTTTTTTTTTTTTTTTTGCGGCCCCGATGCGCCTCTGAACACTTAACCCTGCTTCGCATAGCCTTTCAGAAATATTCATTTATAAAGTTCGAAGATGCCTACAAGCTAGCGTCGAAATCAGCTATTCAATTCTTATGAGCCTTTAAAAAATTGCTTTGCAAAAATGTATTGTTACAATGTCGTTTCTAAGCTTGCATATATATATATATATATATATATATATATATATATATATATATATATATATATATATATATATATATATATATTATATTTATATTTATATTTATATATATTTATATTTATATTTACATTTTTTATTTTTATTTTTATTTTTATTTATCTATTTATTTATTTATACTTTTTATATTTATATTTATATTCATATATTTATATTTGCTTGTATGTTCGTATATTTATTTATTGTTTATATATTTACACATTTACACATTTTTATATTTATGCATTTATACATTTATATATTTATATATTCATATATTTATATGTCTATATATTTGTCTACTTACACATTTATATATTTACATATGGTCGCGTGTCAGGCAACCTGTCCTCATTTGTTTCCGGAGTAAATGGACTCAAAGCTACAATTTCTCACTTGTGTATTGTAAACCTTGGGATAAATTCTGCGGTGCAATTTATGCCGATGCCAAAATGTGCTTCAGTGATTTAATTATAGTAAAAACATTGCCTTCTTTTAAAAGAGTTGGATTTTCATGTTTCAGTCACCGAGACGAAGAAAAGCGAATCTTCTGTAGAAGGTTTGCACGAGCTGTCAGCTGAAATGTGCAATAATTTCTCGCCATTTTTAATCTTTTGCTGGCGGTGAGTGAGTGGTCACTTTAGCGAGAATGTAAAATGCATATCGTGCCAGCTGTATTTTCATGCTTCCCACATCTTGTAGACATATGGATGAACTTCGAAAATAATTCGCATGGTTATTCTTCTGTGAAGTTCGCTTTTTTGCGATTCAATGAAGATATAAGCGTGCGTGTAATTGCACACAATTTTCATATTTTCTTAAGGGGACGAATTATATATCGCTATTATCATCTCTTTTAGCTGCATATGCACTAACAGAAGAAATCAAAATTGAAACAATACGGAATATGTTCTTGCAATAGCATAGGGAAATTTTTCAAAGGTTCTTCTTACTGTGGCTAAACTAACAGTTAAAAGTTTAAATGCCTCAAGAATGTCACCATGCTTAGAAGCGAAATTTTCCCTCAAAAAGCACGCATCGTCACTTTGCGTACTGTAACAATATCTTCTGCATTTGAATTCTTCGAGCATAATGACATCAAAGTTTTTATATTACCACTTACTTGCATGAGACTTGTAATAGTTAATTCATCTCATTTTACAATCTCTTCAAATTCATTCAAATTTCTAACTAATAACCTACGAGTTTTTTATTAGACCTCTATTGTCACAAATTTGCGCCCATCAAAACAATCCGCGATATGATTAAATGATGTGGAAATTTAAAAACTAAATCTCTATGACTGCTCAGCAGTTACATCAGTCGAGCTGAAATGTGTTTAATAACTGCCGTGATGATCGTTAAACCGACTGATCTTGTTCAAGTGTTTTTTGCTACGTATATTTACCTGCTGTAAACGTCTACCGCATGTAAGTTCATCTGCTTGTGAACGATCACTGTTATCCTAATGCTTTCTTAATGAAGAAACATGCATATATGCGAAGACTTTCGTAATTAAAAGTGTAAGCATATATCGTAATGTAATGAAGGAAATGTATAAACTGATAACAACAACGCTGAATAAGGAAATGAGCTAAGGACTTATGGATGAGGAAGGCATTGCACTCTGTGCACTTCAAGGAAGTTCTGATTTACGTGGCTGACACGAGTGCAAACTAAGTTCAGTAGAAAGATTCGTTGGAGCTAGACTTTTAACGATCGCGATGTATCTGTAGACAGTTAGTGACATTTGATATTGCATATTTATAAGTAATAATATCAATCTGCAGCATTAATCTGCAATTTAGAGAAGATGTTTACGCGGAAGCAGTTGTCCTGATATCCTCAAATGTAATTATTTGGCTCATTTATGCACAGATGCGAAATTAGGTCGAATATTTTCCATTTAAAAAACATAATATCATTTCTTCAACTTTTCTTTGAGCACAGCGAAATTCGTTGATAAGCAACCTGTTTGAAAATATGCTCTGCTCCGATGAAAGTGAATGATTCGATGAGAATACCGTATTTATAGCTCTGGAGTAGGCTCCAAGAAAACAGCAGCCACAATGAACATCAGAGAAAATGCAACCCGACAAAGCAAGAACACACCAAACCAATTGAAATCACAAGATTTGCACTCAACGTGCAAAAGTAAGATCAAGAAATAGTGCAAGCATAAAGAAATCAGAACCGATTGCAAGGAAAAACACGCCGCTGCTATAAGAGAAGTAGCAGCGATTGCATTTCCAATTTTACCTCTGCTGACAAATTTTGCAAAGTTCATCAGTAGGAATTAACTAGCATCTAGGTGCATATCATCGCACTTACTTACTGTGCATTAAACTTCAAACTTTTAATTCGTTGGAATATTTTTCGATCGAGCGCACAAACCTTCTGAGGACTCCCTAACCTATCAATATGCTGCTGACAAATATTGACATCAAATTTAAATGTCACTGAGCAATTTTTTTGGATAGAACTGGTCAGCGTTTTGTCCAGGAAGCTCTTTAAGGATAGAGGCAAAGGAATTGAAGAAATGCCACAAGTGAAGAAAACGTTGCGTGGCACGTATGCGATTCATCGAAAATTGTTGTGCTCAATGTACTTGCTTATACTACCACCTCATTGCAATTCTCATTCAATCCGGACTATGCACTTTAGAGGCTACTAAATAAACGGATAGATGTGTTCGCGCTAACATGCTCTTTCCGTTTCCTACCACTTATGCTGATATTACAATGCTGCGATGATACAGCAAGAGCAATCGAACATTGTTGCAAAATGCAAATGTTCAGGATCGCAATTCCACTGCAGCGTCATTCATTTCAATGATGATTTATATTGAATGATTTATAGAACGAAATATTCCATGAAGATTCGTATTGGATTGTCACTGCTACATATCACGTCAAATTTCTGAGTTCTTGCAAGTTACTGTGCTACGTACCATTATTTAAGGTGCTGAAGCGTCGTTCTTTGCAGCTGCGTTTTATTTACCTTCAGCAACACTTCTGAAGCCTGAAGCTATCCGATAGCAAAAAACTCTTGGCTGTAGAACATTACTGTTCGTAGAGGTAGGCTCGCAACGCCCATTTCTTTGCACATTTTTAGCGCTGGTTTGGAGAAGTGAATGTGTGTGATATACGGCCATAAAAGGTAGTAGTCACGATTACAGAAACTACACAAAGGTTCGAAAATTGAGGTGGGGACGACAATACAAATTTATTCACGTCAGAATGCCATAGTGTTGTTTGAAAATGGCGCACGCGCATACGAGAAATTACAGTTCAACTGAAGTTCAGATGCACAACGAGACGCGTGTAACTTCATTTCCACAAATTCTCGCATTTTGTTGACACCGCTAATTGCTTTTTTTTAAAGCAATGGCTGATATATTCAGTGCTTTTTAACTGCTTCATTCTCCCGCTGTCTTAATTACCAACAAAATGCAGGTGCTCAAGAATACAGTAGTTAACAAAACTGCATGAAGTACGAACAGCTGTTCCAATTTCTATGCGAGCTGTGCTGTAAACATGTGGTTTTATTCACTCAGAACTATAATCACTTAAAGCAACCGAACAACAAATCTGCACGTCAAAGCGATCCAGAGCCATCGCCGACTATCCAGAAAGGAGTTATGGGCTTCCGTTCTCAGATCGATGCTTGAAGGAATTCGCCTTTAAATTAATAGTAGCTTCGGCGATTGTCTGGATACTCTGTACGGCTTGCTGCTACAACAGATTAAGGCAAGAACGAAGGATGTTGTGATCAGGCGCGCTCATAGATGCACACTTCATTCCTGGTTGCAAGATTGGCACAACTAGTTCAGCGGTTCGGAGGCATCCAGAGCATGAAATGTGGAAGACAGAGTGTTGATATAAAGATAAACGTTGGAACACATATGACTGTTTTGCATTTTCTTGCATCTAAAAAAAACAGCTCCATTTTGGGCTCGATGATAACGTTATCCTGAGAACTCGTTCTTTACATTTCCATTGTGGAGAATATTCGTCGACAATTTTCATGGAATGCTTACAAGTAAACCAGAGATCACCTGTAGCCCTGAAAGGCTGAAAGCATGCTAGTTAAAATTAGATACACTTAATAGCCTTGAAGACTGGCTTTTCAAATAGTGCATTTGACAGCGTTATCGGATTTTTTTCAGGTTCGTTACATTTGTCATCGTATATGATATCGTCGGCTTATTCCAACGCATCATTAGTTTCAGCGGTCGAAGGGCGTAACACATAGAAATCCAAGAAATGTACATAGCAACAGCATGACATTGTAAGATGAAAGAAAGAATTGCAAAGTTGACAGGGGATGACCTTTCAGAGACAACTCTCCAACTAAATTTAAACCACCATTATATGAACAGTGATATGGTAATTTTTGGTTTTTGGTTGGGTGAATAGTAGTCACACTATAACAGAATGCAGTGTTGATTGTTTCCAACGTTGAATGTAAGATGAATGTTCTAAGGAATATTATCACCTGAAGGAAAGCCAAAGAAACAGAATTGAATTCGCACAGGCTTGTCAATGTCACCGTCACCTTCCATTATGCAAAGATGAAAAAGTAGGAGAGAGCGTTATTTGAGAAGTGACTTTCGAAAAAGGCGCTATAAAAGTTGTTGTGTGTGACTTTTGAAGTTGCCCGCTGGACATGCCAGTTGTGCGCCGCTGAGTGCTTCAAAAAAACGCTGCAAATATCGCTTCCTCATGTCATCGTTCAAAAAAAAAAACGGAGCAATCCTTGCCGGCAGCCGCTCAACAAGCAATCTCTATGTATTTGCAAAACAGTTCCTCCGGTCTGAGATTGACTGCACGTTTCACCTTTCATCGTTTCCTCGCTGTTTGCCTTCTATCTCCTCCTGCTATTGGGAGTGGTCCACCGTTTATAAATATAAGCAATTTAGTTCTAACCTTTTCCCTAACCTCAACTTGATCATCTAATATGGCCTAAGCTCTGCACTGTCTTGTCCATGTGTTCTTTATCTATTATTCGAATGTTTAGTCAACATTTAGTCGCGTGAGCGACTAAATGTTCTTAGGCACATAACTTTGCGAAAGCAATTTTGAATCCTCGTGACTTTCAAGTAAAAAACCAGTGATGACATTGTTTCATTGTGAAGTATTTGCCAGTGACGAATCCGAGACTTCATCGTTTAGGGTTTTAAATTGGATCAGCACTGCGTTATGGTACTGCTCAAATGAGATATTACATATGCACTGAAAATTGGCTAATTTATTTAATCGATTGAGCACAGATCGTGAGACGTTACCATTTACCCTCTGTGTAATCATGGTCATTGAAGCTTCATGGCGTTTATGTAACTGTATTTAACTAGGCTTCTTTTCGAAATACTTTTCACTTTGTCGTTTCTTTGGATCTGGGATGATTTTCTAGGATGATTTCAGTGCAATTTATATGAAAGACGCTCGGGCAATCCTGCTTGAAATTCTTCCCGACTATGTCTGAAACCTTCACTAGAGGAATGCACAGAGATAAATTCTTCACAATGAAAACCCACATTTCCATCGTTTGCGAGCGTTGGCATCACACATTTCTATAAGATATTGTATGATTGGTGCTCCTGCTGTCAGGGAAATTGAGACGGCTGCACTTTAGCGAGTTATATGGTATTAAAACTTATATGTGTCATAAACCGTCTGAGGAATTGAAATTTGGAGTTAACTGGATAATGGTGCTTTCGTTCTCAGCATGGAGAGTGTTTCCGGAATGCAAAATTCTCCTTTATTCATGGTGCTCTCTTCTCCTCTCCCTCCAGCTATTGCTTCCAGGAAACCGCAATCTATTTTCAAGCATGTTTCAATTATTCACTTGCCTTCTGACCGCTCTGTGATACCTGAACTCCGAGTCTTTTGCACTTATTTAATGAAATGAAAGTGCTTACGTTTAAATGAAAACTGTGATTGGTTTTTCACTTTCATTATTTGCTTCAGCGCATTGAAAAATAACAATTCAATGAACAAGAGATAGAAGTTGAATCAGACGTGTGAGATGAACTGATAACATGGACGACCGAGAATTAGATTTTAACAGTTGCTGCTGATTGGGCTATCGCTGTGGGATTAACGTCATCTTGTTTCGAAATTTTTTCATTTGAGGATGGTAGGGTATTCACACGGAAGAAATCTTTTGCTGATAAGATAGCATTTCTACCACCTCGAATGCGAAGATGAGTTGGATGTCGATTCCGGAAGCTAGCATGCGGGTATCGTCCTAACAGTACTCGATTTTCTCTGAAACGCGCAACCGTCAAGTAAACTGTATGAGCACCAGCTCAGTTTTGCTTTTACAGCATCTGAACCATCTCCGCTTTATTGTTTCTTTATTTTTCTCTGTGAATGCCACTGCGCTATTTGTGGTTCACATAGAATATTCGGATTCCACAGTAATAATGATGCATTTAAACCGTATTTTTCGACATATTCTTTACAGTGTTGCCGTGCTCATTGGTTGAAGTCATGTGCAACCTTAGCGGTTTTCTTTCAGTTGGAATCACCGTTTACTGCAAAACAAGTCGTGTTCAGCACCAACTGTTCGCTGGAAGCAACCTATCTGAAGAAGGGAAAGAACACTACAACATGAGGTGAGAAGATTTCATTGCTGTGCCAAATAGTTTATTTAAATACTAGCGGTGCCATGGCTCAACAGGAGTACATGGACTACCAACATTTTTAATAACAGCCGCTAGCAAATTCTATTGATTTGTGGTAATTGCTTAGTTGAAATCAACCAAGTGCTTCTTTTGCACGTTCAATAGATGAAAGATTAGTAGCATAAACTCATTTTATATGTTCAAGAATTAGTATCGTTGACTTGCATGAAATTTTCTGAAAGTGTTGAGCAATGAAGATTAGAGATATATGTAACGAAGAGTGGAACATTACGTGTGGTGTTCTGTTTTGATCGTTACACTGCTTCTTTTTCCACACATCACTCATTCGGTTGTGGTTACGAACATCAATTTATGTGTCAATGAAAAAATTGTACTGATCCCGGCCGATAAGCCTAGTTGCCCTCCAGCTGTCGACGGATCTTTTAAATGATGGCTTCAATAGAGTGCGCATTTCTTAGAACGATTATCTTTTAACTACTGTAGACAAGCGCACATTCCAAGATCTTATCCTTCATTCCGCACAGTCCACAGAATCGTGCGTCGGCTTATATTTCTCCTCTTAATTGGACACTGAAGCATTTCCGAGAATTAATTAGAAGCTGAGGTTTATATTAGATCTGCTCAGTGCCATCTTCTGATGCATGGCTTTATTACCTGATCCCGAATAAGCATAAGAAAGTCCATTCACACACGTTTTCGGAGGTATGTGGGATTTTTTTCTCTAATTGTTTTATCTTCCAAAGATAAAGAATGAAAATATTGGTAATGGAGCTTCATACTACACATACTCAATGTATGATATACGCTAGAATTCGACGGCACTATCCTCGTCAGCATTGATTTTAAGAGCACAAAACATTGCACAGTATTAAATTGATAGCGGGAACTCTGCAGTATGGTCGAACTAACCATTCTTGCGCTGTACTTTTCCCTAACTGATGAGAGCTTGGCGTGCAACATTTGCAGTAACGATTTAGCTTCATTAGTTGTTTTGATTAGTCGAATCATATGCACCTTCTTTGCTTTGACATTCACATTCAGATAACGCTGCAAAGGCTAGAGCAAGATTGAAATTCTACATCGAAGACTTCTGTAATATAGAATGGAAGTGATTTTGCTTCACTTAGAGGACTGATCTCAGTATAGACAGTGCCTCCACTACATCTAAAACACTTTACTGAGGTGATTCGGATGTTGCCAACAGTGGAGATTCTGTTGTCATTTTACCGTTTCAGCTCATGAACTAGTCCTCTGCGCAATGAAAAAGCGAAAGATCACATAAATATAAGATGTATGCAAGACGCGGGAGCAGAATTGATATGCTTATCGAATGGAAGCCTGATTAATTTAGTGCCTATGAAAAGCGAAAATATATTCCATAGCCTTCCCATTCTTTGAGCCTTTCATTTAGTCATGTAGGGCTTTCGTCTTTTGTTACATTTACTTGACTCCACTTCATTTCTATGCAGATGTCACCATTGCTTCTATATAGTTCATACCATCTATTCCCTTCACGTTTTCAGTACGGTGAACGATGTAATGAAAGCCGTTTATTTCGAGTATTTCTTGTGTTCACTTGTGTATTTTTCTTTAATTCTATGTCTTTATTTCACATAAGCATAAAAGTATTGCTCGCTTTATTTGCCGTAATTATCAAACTGTTACTATTACGTCAATCTTAGAAGTGTGATGGAAAGTGCAGAATATTTTATTATCTCCTACGAATTTTTTACCTTGCACATTCATCAGTTTATCCACTTCCGCTTCAGAATTTCACCTCATCTTCATCTCGCTCTCGTGTTATATTAATACAGCATATTTGGATTCTATGTATAAACTTAGACCTGTTGAAAGTTATTTCGTATATGCTTCCTGCAAACCTAGTTGGGCGATCGTGACTGACTACAACTCGGCACATACTCATACGCACCGAAAATATACCTCCCAAACGCTCTTTTGCCATAATTTATGGAATAAAGTGCTGAAAATAGATAAATAACGAATAAAAACGCGATTGTTCAATTAATCAGCATTAAATTTGCAAAACATTTGGGAATGATATGCCTATCAAAGAGCGTTGTCTGCGCAATGAAAACGACTTTGGTGGCGCAAGTGAATAATGCCGGCAAGTGGGAATAAGGTGATGTATGTACGACCCGTCTAGAACCTTCAATATCTGTACTCCTTACTCCGTATAGCGCTTCAGTCCGGTTAATCTTTGCCTCCGTTCACTAATTTCGTTAAGCAATGTATACCACTATTTTTCGCTCTCATCAGAAAATGAAATGGCGGAAAGAGGATTTATGTTTCATTGATGTCCAACCCTTTCTCAACCAGCATTCGAGTCATTCATGTTTCAAGTCAGTCATGTTTTAAAGACATACAATGTAATGCCTTTCTTCTCTAAAGCAAACCGTAAGATAACTCCGAATCAAAAAACAACGCAATACCACACGCAGCTGCAATACACAGCAGAGTATAGCACAGTTCAACAAATATAGGAAATGTCGTATATCACACATCAGTCTGAATATGTTGTCTCAGTTACTACTAACATGGATTGTTTGTGGAATTTCTCAAAATTCTATTCGTGATTGAGGAAAATTTGACATTTTCGTGGAAATTTTGCGTAGCGTGAAACGACTGATTTAACGCAAAATATGCTGTACGTAGGAAAATTTCCCACCTATGCGTCACATTCCATGTGTCCTTTGATGCGAGAAAATATGTGAAAATTTGCACACCGCACGCGTCAACTGGCAAGGTTCCCAACTTGCCGCATTTTTGAATGAGCATCGATTTACTGCGTCGGGGAATGAAACCGTTTGTTGAAGACAAAGGTCAACATCAATTAACTGTATCAAGTTTCCGGCGAATTATGATCCCAATCAAAAAACTCACTGCTTTGTTCCTTTGGCGAAAGCCGCATTAATAAAGGATAGCTATTGCTCTATGTGTCATTAGCGTGTTTAGTTAATCCGTTATTTGACGAAGAATAGCGATTGCGATGTTCGATGGAATATGAATTCGTTGAGTGAGAAGCGATGATGATCGCTGTGATTCTCTCTGATATAAATCAATGGTCTCCTAATTCGTCTTTCTGACAGATCGAATCATCATTCACATGTCTGATGCGCAATTTGTGGACATAATACCTGCAGCCAAATCAATGCTTCCCTTCCACTTTTCTTAGACGTCCATAACTTTTCTGCACTTCATCATCGTTCTTCCTATCAGACATGACAGAATGAATGTTTTTGAATGCCTTCTGCAAGTTCTTCATGAAAAAAACGGATCACATCAACGGAATGTGTGTGCATCTATCCGCCCATCTGTTCTGCAGTGGTTTCACCTGAAAAAGCAGAAAAGATCTATGGCAATGAAATTTACTGAGTACATTCTAGATCACAGAAACCTCCTTTCCAGAAGCAATTTCTGTCAAATGCAAATGTTTTGCAAAGATGCTGTCGCTCATCTTCTACGGTATCTTTGAAAACGTAATTAAATGCCTGGTGATTTACTGCACGAAGTGGAAATAGAATGAACTTTGAAGCACCTATGATGCATAAAATGATGCAGCACTACTACTTGAGGAGCTGAGCCATAGCTGCAGTCATGAGAGTTCAGCTGACGAAATTGGTTTGTTCTCGATTCGTATCACAGAATAGTAATCTAACAAGCGAGCGATATCGGCACACTATCGAAGTTCCAACTTCACTTGCATATTCACTTTGCCACAAATATACACGCTTTTATTCTGCCTTAAAGTGCTAATGTATACACACTTTTTTCAGAATCTCGAAGAACTCACAGCTAAACATAACTAGCTAAACGAGATCGTGCCTGGACACTGATCATTCCCCATACCGTCGTGTCTTAAGAAAACGTCGCAAAATTTTCGATTTATGTGCTCGCTGAGCAAGAAGAAATGAAAGTTAACAGGAATTATCTTTGAGAACGAATGGCATCATTATTGTGTTTTAACCATCCATAGAAAATTTGTTTGTCGCCTAAGTAATGTTGTCTCTTTAATGCGTGCTCATGGAAACTTTAAATGAAATGCACTATAGGTAATCACAACAAATCAATTAAAGGCCACTGTCGAATCATTTTATTTTCTCATACGTGATGATGCGCATGTAGTGAAAACTGTTGTTCTTCGCGTAATACCTATTTGCACGTCGATGTCTGTTTTCAAATTTTTTCAGCACCTTATTTGCAAAATTTGGGGTACTAATTGTTGTTCGGCTTAAAAAGTTAGTTAGCAGTGAGATGCTAAATTGGTCTCGGCGTTTTATATCTACTTATCGAACAGAAGGGTTCAGCAAGGAAGTTTATCGGTTGCAACTTTTAGTCAGTTGGAATTCGCCAGTGAAATATTGCATCTGCCCCGAATTAAAAACGAGTGAAGAAGCGCAGCAGAGAGGCTGGTCCGATATGCACTTCCATTCCCCTTATTTCACCAACTAAGAGAGAAATATGCATGAGAATTTCTTCAAATTTCAACTGACCTGCTCGCCGATGCCAATCTCACATAAACGGTTTCTTATGCAACTCGAAGGGTGATAAGTCTAATCGGTGCAAAATGCATGCAGTGTTTCCTAAGGGGCCGACAGTTCTTCCCGAAAAATGAAGGGTCATTGTGGGGTGAGATATCTGATTTAAGTTCACTATATTGGTATGATCATAGCCATCAAGTTTCGTAGTTCTGAGTTCACTGGTTCTCGAACTGAATCTACCGAGTAGGCAGTATAAATATAAATATAAATGTAAACAAATATATGTGTGATGTTGTGTCTTTACTTTTACTTCCGAAAATATCTATAAACTTTGTGAATATGGCATTTGTGATGCAGCGTAGGAACAACAAAATGTGAAATACGGCTAATGAGCGTGTTTCTCCTAGATGTTTAACAAATGAGGCATATCACTAATAAGAGAGCTTTTTTATTCACTGACAGCCTGAAAAACTGCTTTCGAAATGAAAATGAAATTTTGACTCAATAATAAACATTTCAAGTATATTTTTCAGTCGTAAAGGTATACGAGTTTTACACCGCTTTACGAAAATATGGCATGATGAAACGTTTTTGCAACAATTTTCGACTTTTGATAGGAGGCGTCTTGCGAAAAGTTCTGCAAACAAGCAATCGCTCATGCGTCGTCGAAAGTTGGCTCACTGCTCATGTTGTGTAAATGTCGAGATAAATGAAAAGAAAGGTGTTCCTCAGAATGCCACTTGCTTCAGCTCGTCTAACACTATCGCAACAATTTTTGCTCGAGAAGAAACATGTATTACGGCGTGGATTTGTTGTCCTAGTAAAATGATCATTTACCATCTCTTCCTCTCATTCACTGGTGAAAGAGCACGGTAATGAAATTTATCGAGCAGGTTAGTGGCAAATTTTACCAACCCTCCCAAATTTCACGTACATGCTTATGGGTGCTACTACTTTGTATACCTGTAAATTCAGTTCACCGCAGCAAACTGAGCAACGGTTTTCTGTAAGGACGTTGAGTAGTTTATGAGCATGTTTGAAGGTGAAAGAAACAGTCTGCTATGGGTTAAAGTCTGCTGCGCTATCAACGAAATAGTTCAACGGACGCAAAAGTTTAGAGCACTGAGCGACTGAGTGGAAGTGGGGATTATAGGCATTGCATGTTTAATTTCAACCGTAGTTAACGCTTCTTCTACACGTTGTCGCTGACATTATTCAACTAAAGCCGGATCCATAGTTGTTTCTCCTCTATAACAAGCGAATTGGTGCTGAAAAATTAGTTAATTGCGTATGTCCGTTCATTGTAACTAGTTAATTACATGTTAACTAAGTGTTGATGTTTTTGATGCAGCTTAATCGAGAAATGACGCTTTATTCATTTATCACTTATTTTAATGTTTTGGCAAAAAATGCATTGATCGACCTATATCCTCAGAAAGGTGTTTGGGCGATGCCGTGGCTAGATCCTAACTATCGAGTAGAAAGGTTTGACTGAAACGCGTTATCAATAGTAAAAAAGGCCATCAAAATTTTGCCATATTAGTTAAGAGGACAAAAATCATCGCCTCGAAAATTTTGGGCTTTGAATTGTGGATGTTCTCTTGTGTAAAGGAAGAAAAAATTCGCGTGAACTGCAGAAAGAATGTTCCATCAACTGAGCTCCTCTAGCATGCATTTAGTGCTCCAATTGGAGCTCAATTTTCCTAGAAGTGGAATGTTTCATCGCTGCAACAACTCTTGATTTGTTTTCTGCGTCGACTGATCAGTCTTACTCCACTTTCTCAACAATATTTTTCTTACAGTTTTACCATTTCTCGAAGGGAATTCATTTTCCGCCTTAAAAGTAGAACGCATTCAAAGCAACTTTCAGTGTGTTTTATATTTGCGCACATCATCTAAACATGAACTGTCTTAATGTGCGAGCAGTAAAACGACAACAACCGCTCTATTGCACAAATGAAAATGGCCAAGGTAAACAGCTTATAATGGAATTTCCGCATTACTCCATATTTCCTATGGAATGTTACTTAATTACATCTGCTGAGTGAAGGCGAGCAGAATGGGCTAGGACTACTTTCTCGAAATGATTTTACTGCATCTCAAAAATCTACCACTAGCCGTACTCATATGATGAACTAGATCGAATAAAGTAAATCGCAACTTTCTGGAGGATCAGACAATCTATAAAAACTTTGTTTTCCAGAACATCACTACAAATGTTTGCTTAAGTATCTGTGGTGAATAAAGACAGCTGATTTTCAAAAGAACATTTGATTATATGCCATAGTTTTTATCTAAACCAAATCAACAACATTAACTAGGAGAGTAATTAGAAGAAAGAATTCCGGGTCCTTTTTTTAACGCTATGTCTCTGTCTATATATCAGACTTGTAGCTTCAATTCACTGGCCATATAAGTTGCTTTATACCTTGGTGATCTACATCAGGAGAACATCGTAGGCACAACTCCATTGCAGTTTTTCACGCCCCATGTGAGTTACTAATACTCGAGGGAAGCTAAAATTTGTGAAGGAAGTTTATTGGGCTACCGGTCCACTAGCACCCAACATTGGATCTTTTCATGACGAACCATGTAATGAGGCACCCTATAATTGTTTTCGCATATTCGAGTAACCGAGTGAGCAAGTGGATGGAAAAAAAAAATAAAGAAGTGCGTCCGGAACCTATTTTTCTTATTCTGTAAAAAAGAAATCCTTGAATAGCTTTCAAAATTCCTTGTGACATTTCCAGCAGATGCTCGCTATACATCTCAAGACTTTTGCGCATCGACGCTCTTTTTGGAATTCACAGTTGGTGTAATTTCGTTGCCAAAGATCTGTCTGAGTTGTCCCACTGAATTCATAGAAGGAGGAAGGATTCGCTTTTGTGACTGAAGGCTCTCAAGACAACCAGTATCCTCACTCATTTATTTGCATGAAGCTTTCGCGTTGTTTTAATCTGAAATTTCTGATGTAAATTGTTCACTGATGGTGCCCCTCAAGTTTAGTTTGCTTGGAATTTTGCATGGCTGAAGGTCACAATATCAACGTTGCGAATTAGCGAGGGACGGGGATCTAGGTGGGCTACAGGGGCAGCTCTGGCTGTGCCTCTACCGCAAATCGAATACATGGCCCGACAAAGTTTTCAGTGCACAACTGTCAGAAGGCTGTCCTTTAGCCATGTTTTGACCCTGAAATTAGCTCAGCTCTGCGTTTTCTCATATCTTTCATTCGTTCTGTGCTTAGAACTGCGTGAAAGCCTTGTCAAGACATAATCGAGGCCATGCTGTCTTCTCGAGAGTGTGCCAACCATGTTTTCCCATGCCTAGTTGAGTTGGCTGCTGCCGAGTTCATAAAAAGGTTACGACTGTGGCTGTACTGCGCTTTCGTTCTTCCTTCTGTGTTTAGAAACTCTAATGTTCAACTTCGTTGTTATGTGTAACGAAATACATATAATAACTTTATTCTAACCGGCTGTATTTTTATCTGTAGATTAATATTTTGGCGGAAAGCTCGTTCCCCAGAGCAAATTGAAGGAAGCGTGACGAATATTTCAAAGTATTATGAAATAAATACTTTAGGGGAACAAAATATAGTGCAATATGGGCAAGCTGGCAGGAAGACCGAGCATACTATGAGGTAAGATTTTATGCCCAGCCAATTTAAATATAAATAATTTATGTTTAATTTAGCTGCGCAGTCAAAGCATTTTAAGACCTGCTGTTGTGAAAACTCATTGTTTGCGGTGCAACACTACTCTTAGTAGTTAGCTAGCCTCAAAAAGTATATAATCCATAAATTGACCTTAAAATTCCCACGGAGCTCAGTCCACCACTGTATTGACTCTCTAAGGAGGCCAACATAAAGGTATGTATGCTCCTAAAGGTACAAGAACAAACAGTGGAAATGAATCAAAACAAGACAAAACTTTTTGAAAACTAGACCTGTATCAGTATCGCTCGATATCGACTGTACTACTGCTCATCCTCCACCGTTTGCCGTAGCCAGTCTGAGATGATGTGCGGCGCTCCCGGTCCGTCGTCAATCTGCCTCCACCGTCCACGAGCGCTGACCAATCCACGACTACCACTGGAACCAAATCACCTCCACTATGCTCTCGTCCGCGGCCGATCTGGGTTGCTCACTACTTCAGATGATAACGCCGTGCGTGTATCAGTGACACCTTTCGCCTCAGCCAATTAGCCAGTAATATAATGTTGAGGTGGTTCGCCTTCCAATCTGAACTTCATATACCGCCGTGCATGCCTCTTGCTTGCACTTTGGGGCTGCCATGCGAACCCACCTCAGACTTGGTAATTGAGCCTTTGTTACGACATTTAGACATCAAAAAACGACGGAAAACACGCACGTAACAAACGCGCCAACATCCAGCTACCCAGCAACAACGGCCCACAACATCACAGACAAGACGCTCAACATCAGCACACAATTACAACGACAATCACAACGCGCACATACACAGCAGCTAACATTGACGCCTAAAAAGGTTTAAGAGAAAAGAGGAGGCGACTTTGTATGTTACGCTACTCTCGCCCAAAGACAACTTCAAATCAGCAATTAAAACGACATTACGCTGTAGGCTATTATTGTCGAAAATACAGTCTATGCTGGTGATTCATTATCAATCACCAAGAGCGAAGTTACACTTCAGCAGCAGAAGTTACGGTTTGACAGTTTCCGAACCTTTGGGATGCGTTTGTACTCAATGGTTGACGAAGTCACGCTAACCTATGCTCAATACACAGTTGACGCCTATGGCAATTTGCTGACCATTAACCTTTTCGCACCAACTGGATATGCAACCCTGTTATCTTTTTGAATTATATTTCGGAGGGGCCGATCAGCAATCTCTTTGTTTTTTTTTTGCATTCGCGCAGTCGCGACAGTCGCAAAGAAGTAGCATGTCCATAGCAAAAACACTTAAAGCGGTTCTTCCTCTGACGATGTCACACAGATTCCCATTAACATCTTTACGGGTTGAAGATTTTCCAAACTTTCCGAAAATATTTCATTTCAGCGAATAGAAAGATTTTCAAGGCAGAATTTGTGGCATGGTTTGGCCGTAAAGCATCCATATTTTGGCCGTGTCCTAGGATCATGTATCGTATAAATCATCGATCGCATACAATCAGACATTCTTCAATTAGACGCAATTATTGTGGTTATGCTTAATTACACGCATAACCTGATGCAATAAAAATGCCTATGTACATGCCAGCGCGCTCGAACAACGATGTTTCATGAACATCAAGCGACCGAGGAGACCATCTAGTTGCTATTCCTTTGATTTGTTTGTTTTGGGTTTAAAAAATAAGCTCCTATTTTATCGCTGTGATCAACTATTATTGTTTACTAACACTCACAAAAATCATAAAACCGCCTCATTATTAGCCCACCACAATTATATGGGCTCCCTATTTGAAAAGTTTGGATTCCTTACTGGTCCCAATTCACTTTTTTTGGGAGGGAGATTATTTGAAGCATAGCACACAGAAAAGTGCGTCAGATGAGTTGGCGCAGTACGCCCTTTTGTAATCCCAATGTCCAAGCATTTTCATAATAAACAGCAAAACAGGTGCAACGGTGTATTCACATTTCACTGCATCAGCCACTTGTGCAAACCAATCAAGGATTCATTTCATTTACCTTTTCAAATCTACGTTTCCAGAGTGTATTATGATAAGCATATGCCTCTATATATGCTTATATGCCTATCTGCCTCGTTGCCTAATTCCTCGCTTGCTAATCCATCTCTGCCCGGACAAATTCGACAGCAGTTATCTGCGCTTCATCTTTAAAGCTATCATAGATGCTTATGCATGCGTGTATTTGCCAACAGAGCCGATACAGGTATAGAATATCTGCAGCTATAACTGTGAAATTCAATCAGAAAGGTGTAGGCTAATGTGCGGAAGGAAATGCTCCCTGCTCCTCCCCCCCCCCCCCCATGGAGGTGCCCCTACTCTGTGATATGGTAAATCATCTTACTCATTGATAAAGCCTCTCGCGCCTTTTGCGCCCTAAAGGTATTCGGAGAGGATGGGGCCGTCCAGCGATGGATGGTTGGTACGCTTATTTTTATCCGGAGATCATCTTTAGATTTTATGTTGTACTATGTCCGAACTGCGTGAATTAGCAATTTTGAAAAGTTGCGGGTTTTGCGTATCGCTGCGTCTGAATGCAGCTGGTTGAATGGAGCAGCCCGTGGCATCCAAAAGGCGCCTTTGTGTAGGAACAGTGGAGTGCGTGGTCTGGCGCACAAGGAAGAGGCCATAACGTTTTTGTGTATTCTTGTTTTTGCTGCAAACGAACACCTGGGAGATATCTGCACGAGGAACATTCTGTATTCAGAGAACCTCTGGGCAATTTGAATTTTGTCTGGGATGTTCATATTTTCCGTGGATCGACCCAGACGCTTACGTCATTCATCCAAAAACGAGCGATTCAAGTCACTAAATCTTATGAACAATGTAGCAGTGTTGTTTTGAAAAATGTTTTCAAATATTTTGCATATTGCGCAATCTACCAATGTGTTTGCACAGTTCGCTTGGTGCAGCGTGCAGTGAAGCGTGCTATCAACAAACTAAGTGCATTATATGCATATTTTTCGAATATAAGACGAATTTTCCTATGACTGTTTTTGGCTCAGATATGTGATTAAATATTCGGCAAGTTCCCAAAGATCGCATTTTACGTAGTACATTTGGAATTTCAGCGATGAAACCAGTTTGAATGGCCCTGACTTAGTCGGATTCAAGCTGTTTGATTTAGTTTTAGTCAGGAACCACTTTCATCGCAAAATATGCCTAACGTTCCGCAAGTTTCATGTTTTCGGGTGACTCGCTCTTCTTCAAATTTATTGAATTCCCAGTTCTCTCTAGTGCTACTCACTTCGTGAAAATCCAGAAGTTCACAATTACTCTCTTCCTAAACTTGGAGAGAGGAAATTGTCTATGTGCCATTCGGTCGTTAACGTAGATCAACAGCCAAGCTTCATGGCTACATGCTGTGACCTGAGTCGAACAGTTTTGGACTGTTTCAAAAAAAATCGTCGCTTTGTCGTTTGGCTGGTCCACTGGGTGCTTCAGCTAGAGCGCTGTGTCCGTTATGGGCAAACTACTTTTTATGTACGCGCAAAGAGCCTTTGTCAGCAATGCTGTTAAGATAGAGTAGTTTGAAATTTTAGTTCTAGAGGGACCCATGCGGGAAATGGAGCGTTCTCTTCCAGCCAGAGCTTTTCCCGGTTTCTTCTGCGCACCACGATTACGTCCATTATGTGCCGTTGTGTGCAATAAACTGTTGTTTCTCTGCTAATATTTACGCATGCTCCTGCACTCTTCTGAAGAATTTTGTTGGTGAACTCATTGCACTAGTCGCGCTAAGCGGTTTTCACCCGCGCCAGTTTGAGGTTCATCCGTCGACTTCAGAAACCGTCATGTGTATTCAAGTCACTTGAATGCGCCTAAATATCTGCTTGCATTAAAGGGCCTGTCGACTCAACTTAAATTTATATATGTTGGTTGTATTTTACAAGCGGCCATTTTAACAAAAAAAAAAAAAACAAATCTTTCAAGGTATCAAAAGCGATTCGCGTTAATGGTTGGTTCAGTTGAAATACGAGACCTTATTCCGCATATTTTATTTTTTGTTGATGAGTTATGAGGCTGCCTGATCACATATGCAATAGCACTTATCGTGACAGCTTTTCTGGCATACTTCTCCTTATGTCGTTTCTGTCTATTTGTGCAATAGTTTCAACTCGAGAACCGCTGAATTAGAGTTGAGAGCTTTGGTAGCTGTGCCTTACATAGTTGGAGATTCATTCGGAGCCATTTTTGGATCGTACTATCAAATACGTAGTGAGAGTTCAGAGAAGTGCCCTTTAAATTATTTTTCGCCGGTTGACAATTTTGCCTCGCATGATCAGAAGGATCGCTATAGCACATATCTTGCCACCTTATATTATAACCTTTTCCACTCGCTTTATGACTTCATCGGGCGAATGCAAACTATTATTTGAACTCGCAGAAGTTCTAACCGTCTACATGTCTTTGCGAGGCTAACAAATGGAGAGAAAGGTTGGAGGTTAGCTTATAGCCAGCACCAGTTTCCCCCCAGGCCGAAATTTACTCATGGCGGAGAGTTCACGACACGGTTCACTGATGCCGTGATGGCAGAAATTACATTTGCTAACTGATTACACGATACCAATAGCACTTTCTTTATCTTCTGCTCTATCCTAAATTTCGAAATTTTTCGCGAACTCACCCATAATTCGGTTATTAAAAAAATGGTTCATCCGGAAATTCTGGATGCGGCATTGTTTTGACATTTCATGGCATACGACTGAGCGAGCAGAGAAGACGCCTTATGCCCAACTGCATAAGCCGGTTTTCAGAATACCGCGACATATGGAAAAACAACAGAATTCACTTTTGCGAGGGAAAACCGAAGAAAGGTTTCCTCAGGACTGGTTATTGCGACGAATAACATAACTTCTCTCCTATGAAAGGTTCCTTCCATGAGTTAAATTTTATTTCTTAAAGTACTTTCCCTTAGAGAATATATTTCGGCCTTCCACCAAAGGCTGCTTGTAAGCGAGCTGCAGAGATCTCGAAGGTAACCAAAGCCCCTGACCGAGAACCTAGATTTGAACCCTTAGCCACCATATAGCCGAAGGCCTCCTTAGCCATTTTCCGCTCGAACTTTCGAAAGCCTTCAGTGCAGAGAGCCCAACTTGGTTCATTTATTAAAAAATACTTAGAGATCCAGGTTTTCCAATGGTAAAAACTACTTTCCAAGGTAATTTGCTGATCCTGCAAAAGTACGTGAAATACACGAAAAAGATAGTTATGGAAAAAAGTTCTTCCAATTTTTCCATAAGCTATCGATTTTTCCTTATTACGATATCATTTCCATCGTTAATGAGCTACTGTGATTCTCCTCTGCTATTTCACGGTACCTACACTAGTATTTGCCTATCGCAAAAATTAGCACATTCAACCAGTGCGAAAAGTTGCATCGAGTACGTTGCGCCGATGCAACGGTACGACTGATCACAATAAACGCTCATACACATTGCCTTCGTTTCGATGCTCACTTTGCAATTTTCTATCTGCCGTGTAACGATACACTAATTCACTTTGGACGCAACAGTCTCGGCAGCAGCCATCGGCGCAGACCGTATGCGTAAGAAGTTCATAAGACCGGCTAAATCATGTATTTTTTGTTACCCGATGCTATCGCTCAAACAGCACAGCAAACGTGAAGCCCAAAGCTAGCGTGCGAGCCGCCCAATCAGCATATCGTGGGCGTGGTTGTGCATGGCCTCGCCATATAGAATAATGTCACTGGAAAATACCTCCAGCAATTTCTCCCACTTTTATAATCCTTATTGCGTCCTCAGTCGTACAGCTTAATCATGTGCGGCTTGTGGGCTAGCCAAGAGAGGTTGAATTGGTTTAGTAGTCGTGGTATCTGTTCATTGCGTGTTGCATATGAAAAAAGGTTGTTGCAGCGAATACGATCTTACAGTCTTCTTTAGTCGTTGTGAATTCTGGAATCTAACTGTCCAGACGGACACAATCGTGTACTGTTTTCAAAGAAACCTACACTGTGACTGGATTTGTATAATTTTTTGCAATCCTCCCCGTCAAGGACCTGCCCGAATATGACGAATGTGGATACCGAAATCTTTACAATGCGCTGGCACCATAACCAAGCGAATATTCAGATTTGATGTTTGAATTCCTCAGCACAAATATTCATATAGTGAAAACTAATCGTATTCTAGAACTTGCATTAGCTGAAAGTGTAGAGCGATTGTTCATAAAATCAAAAATTAGTATAAAATTACATGCAGCTGAAAGAATTTTCAACAATAATTGATGATGAATTGAGACAACTTGAAGCAGTCAACCGTGAAAAGAGAATGTAGAGCGATTGTTCATCGAATTTCAAAGCGACGAAATATTTGCAAGAGAGCTTTAGCGAAATTAGTAACGGAAAGTTCGCATTACTTGTTGCCAAATGTTGTTCTCACATCGAAAAACTAATCAACACGCCCCTGTAGACCTATTTTCACATGTTCTTTATTGCTCTTCTGCGTTTCGAATATGCCTCTTTTATTTCAGTTCTCTTCGAATGCATATTCCTATCACAATATTAAATCTCCTCAATCACAATATATTCTTTCTCCCACTTCAACTGAAGACGCCTTTGCTAATTGTATCACTCACTCCACTTATTTTTCTGAATCATCAGGGAGCTTTTCTGAATCAAAGTTCTAGATGCGTTGAAAATAATGAAATAATGATTTATGACTTCTGATTGTTACTTTGCGTGTGATGCCTTCCTCCGAATTTGTCTTTTGAAATGTGCACATTGGAAGTGGCCATGTTGCGGTCTTTATATACAGCCCGAACAGATAGTGTTCTCCATTAACGTGCCATCAAACTGCTCCGGAAGTGAAATATTTTTGCTATATAAGGGTGAGGTTTATTTATAAAGTGAGGCAAATTCAGCGCTAGCCGTTAAAAAAATTCACTTGTGCTCAAAATCCAACTTAAAACGAAAGAAAATGAGTGAAGGTTCAATTTAGCGCCTTTTGATAAATTCCTAAAAGGTGGAGCACTCTTCCCAATAATAAAGGCACCCTAAAAGAGCTAATTATTTTAAGAAATTTCGAAGATACGGTGCAGATTGTTTCGAAAAAACTAAAATTTCGAGGCAAGATTTATGAGCAATTCGATAGCATTTTAATTGTGCCTATTGTATAATCATGCATTAAAATTACAGCAGATAAAATGGCTCTGTTTCACTGCGATTTCTCGAGTGAAAATTGATCGGAAGTTATAAACGATCTTGAGGTTCACATGAAATATGCAGCATATTTGCCATTCAAAATTCGAATTATTAAAGCCGGATTTCTTCTATTTGTTACATAAGGATAAAAGGGTCACCGCTTGATTATTTATATTTACGCTATTCGAATATAAAGTGAGGTGTTTTGCAGCAGTTAAGCCCGGTACGCCAAAAACAGATTTCTTCGCTTCTTTGCACAAAGGTGAATTGAATCAGCATGGAGTGCGATTGTAACACAACCATCCAACTGGAAATGCAACCTATAATCTCAGATGCGTCATATAAAACCACACTATCATAGCTGCTCATTTTTTATGATTTCAAAATGTTGTGTGTTGAATGTTAAACTGTTTTACATCCCTTCTTATGCTTTTGTTGTAATTTTAATGCTTGTTTTAAACGAAAGCTTTAATCTTCCCCTCGCTCTCAGGTACATCTAACTGTTTTAACTATTGTTGCTGCTTGTTGCTGCAGTGATGAGTGTCTTTTTCAATCCTTAATGAAGGTTGTCAATGAATTAGTTGCCTGTTGAAAAGAACTAAAGAAAATGAGCTTTAGTAGATAGCATGCTGAAACTAACCACATTCCTCAAACGCCTCGTTCGATCCGCTTGTTTATTGGCCTGTCCTGCGGAAATTTCAACTGAATGATTTCCCATTTTGGTGCTACGCCAAAGGTTCACTTCTCTAATCTTTATACCCAAGATCTGCCTGCACTTTCGCCGATTCATATCTGTGCGGAGCTGACTTTTGGCATTTGCAAAGCGTATCATGGTGTTGTCGCACTACATTTATGCACGCATGTTACTGTTTAACTTTCCGGTGAGTCCTGACATTTGGCTGATGTATTTATTGTGTGTTTGCTTCAGATGACTTCATATATCATGTTTCACATTGACTTCATCGAATTCAACAAATTTATATATATATATATATATATATATATATATATATATATATATATATATATATATATATATATATATATATATATATATATATATATATATATATATATATATATATATATATATATATATATATATATATATATATATATATATATATATATATCACTGTGGAAAAAATCCTGTGAACATTTCACCTCAGTCGGTTTTCATTTTGCAGCGATCAAACTGGGAAGAAAGGAAACAACATCAATTTTGCGTAGGCGATGTGTTCAAGTGGTAAATTAAAGCAATCCTTCGCGTATTTTTTATTTTTGATAGCTGTGAAAACTGTTCTATCGAACTGAGACAGTGTGAAAACGCATATCATACCAGCTCACGTGAGACGTTTCTTCACTTGATTTAAGCATTATTATTACTTTGCAAACCCCTCAAGTGAAATAAAGCTGGACAGTCAAAGAAAACCATTTCTTATTGCATAAGGATGAGCACTTCTTATTGCATAAATACTCTGGGAAGTTCAGGTTAAACTGAGATATTTATCGGATCGGCGCATTATTTCGCATATTTTATTATTTCTTGGAAGCTTTCAAAAGAGATCTAGCGAGAAACAAAATATAATTAAAGCGCTTCTTCTACAGCGCTTCTCCGCTTCTTTTATAACTATGAGTGCTGCTAAAGAACGCTGGTAGGAGAATGGTTTTCTGCACCTTCATGGTGTTGCGCATGACATCAATGTCAGAATGAAATCATCTATAGGTTCGGTACTATGTTAAAAGTGCATCAATTTCTATATAGATCTGAAGAATTTCCTAGGCCAAAATATTCTGTTAGAAATTTTAAAATATTGACGAGAAGTAATTTTGAGACTGCCACAAGCAATATGAAAAGATATAGTTGGAGCGTCGCACCACTGTTTTTTTTTTCTGAAAAGCAGCGATTTAATGTGAATGGCTGATTTTCGAAGAAAATTACGTGTCAGCACCTCAGACATATCCCTCAGATCGGTACCAACAACTTCGGATGCAGTTTTTCATCGATATTCTATACTTTTATTTCACAAGATTTAAAAAGAAGGAAATATTTCACACTGCAAGTAGCATCTCAAAGGTTGGTTTATTAACGTGAACGATCAAGCAATCAACCATAACAACGAATGCTTCCTGAGCATGAGATCATTGTTCTAAGGAAATCAGCCATGAATAGGATGTTGTGCTAAAAGTGTATCAATTTCCGTATTAACGTGCATGAATGCACACATTTGCTGCCCTCTGCCAGAGTAGTTTTTACATATTGTAAACGCTGTAGAGAAATATTTTATAAATGTTGATGAAATGAAAGGAAATACTTTAGTGAGGACAACTCACCGGTTACACTTTCGCTCAACGAGCCACCAATTGTCGTGCAGGCTCAACTCCTCACATCTGACGTCGACCTGGCTGTGGACGAGGTATGATATGTTATCTTCAGTTTATCTCTTTCCTTATCTAGCCATTAACCGTCATTTTCAACTGAGCAATAATCGATGGCGATGCTTCATCTGACGTACGAAGCAACAGCATTTCCGTCGATACCTTTCTCATTTTCATCTCTTCAGCAGTTGTTTCATCCAAACATGTTTCCTTTGCACTTTCTACTTCGGACGAGCATTTTTTGAGCACTAAAATTTGAAATTATAAAGTCTAGTCATGCTGAGACGCCAGGTCGCTATATTGGATGCTCCATCGCCTTGAAATCCTATCTTCATAAAACAGCGCAAAACTCTCAGTAATCGAGCTTGCCAGAGAGAGCATTTTTGGCTTCGCATTTTTCCTTCAAAACCCCGTTCTGGTAAACTTGGTGTTTTATCAGTGGTCTTCAGGTTCGCGATAGCCCGTTGGTGCTTGCGCCGGCCGATCCAAAAAATGTTTCCACGGAAAAGATTATGGAAAAAACCGTTGGAGCGGACAACGTAAAAGTGCAGCCGTCTCTTGGTGGTATTCGTTCTTTTAGCTTCAAGAAGGTCTTTCGAAACGATTAGGTTAAAGATGTGGAATTTCATTTGCTATTGGACGTCTATACCAAAAACAATTAGTTGTTCTTCAGATAAGCTCGAAAAAATGAACTTTATTTGTGTGCGTCTGGTAAAACGTCCTTTTCGTAAATTAGCAATGTGCAGAACGATGTATTTTCGCATGCTTATTTCCAACTTCAAATGCGCTTTCGCTTTCAGAAACAATAGAGGTTGCCTCTCTCTGAGACCCCAACGCAAGCTGTTTAAACCACATAGTAAATGTTGTTCGCCGAAGATAGGATAGTTGGTGGAAGATGAAACAATTTGAGAAGCTCCATTGAACACATAAATATAAAGCATAGAAGAAGTTCCTGAAGAGCTACTGAAATATCAACTCTTGCACTTTTCTTTTATTCAAATACTCTGAAAAGTTTACAGAAATAATGGCACTGCGCGAAATCGCATTCAGATTTTAAACATACCCATTTATGGTGCCATTTTCTCACAAAATTGAGTTTTATAGGTATTTTATGACCTAATCGAGTGCAAAATGCATATGAATTCTTGAGATGTTAAATGTTTATAGCTGCTTCGAAATTAACGGAACAACCTGAAAGTTGATATGAGAGCCACTTTGAGTCACCCCCATCACCCACCGAGTCTTGCAGCCTCATCGGCCCTTGCATGAATTTATCGTTCAGATCCGCAGATCACGTGGACTTAGCTACGGTGCCTAATGTGCTTTGCAATTGAAAATCTATGAGAGTGCATAAAAACGATTGAATGAGGTTGGCTCAGAGTCGGTATTTCCAGAAAAGATGCCTGTGCGAACTTTATTTTGCCGGAAATGCGAAGGGCACGGAAAACAAGTGGTCCTTAAAGGTCACGCCAGCAGTTGTCCCTACAATAACTGCAACTGCAAAACTGTTAGTAAATTTGATAAACTTCATTTTTTTTTAGTTGCTAATTCTGACCCCTGCTGAAATTCGATAGCCGAATTGGCTTACATCAACGTTTAATTTACTGCACTTCCACAACTTTCACCTGTCATTTATATAAATATTCTCGTTTAACTCACTGACTGATTTCGTATTAATAAAGTTTAGTTGCTGGAGATTGGTGACTTCTGTTAAATTACGGTACATGTGCTTAGTTGCTGACGGCGGTTTTTCAAAAATGGCAAAGGATAGGATCGTCTTCCCATTCACCTTATACACATAAAATTCAACTCAAGTATAGAGCAAACATGCGGTGCAGAAATTTTCTCATTTTATGTGCGGTTGCATGCTTAGATGAGTGCAGAAGAATAATCACTGCTGAAGAGTGTTGAATGCCTCTTGCTTAAAGATGAAATTAAGTCGATCATTTATTCAGAACTCAACAAGCGATATGCAAAAACGACAATTAGCATTAACAGAGAACGAGCACAAAGCTGAAAACTTTGTATTGTCGGAATATGCTTGTTGCGTCGAAAGCAAAGAATGCTGTAAAGATGAGGACGGATGCAAAATTTGTCAGTGTTGAGAAGCAATAATGAGATAAATAGATTAACGCTCTCACCGCAGGTTCCCACATGCTCACAAGACGACCATATTCTCATGTTCGGTGTGATATTCGCATCTGATCTCAATAATTCTTCGATTTTCATTGCGAACGTAGTTTCGAAATAACAATTAACTCTTTAAAAAATTCGACTTTCTTCGTCGAAAGCTGAACTAAAAGTGTTCAATAAAGTTAAGCAAGAATTTTAGGCGCGCTCAGGAGTCAGCAGGTCAAATGAGTGAAGGAATATCCCTTTCAGGACTGCGGAAATCGAATTTTTTTTTGGCAGAATAATATTCTTATACCTTTCAGTAGTGTCTGCAAAAAAATAAATAGCGCGTTTATTACATGTATTTATTGATGAGCTTCCATACTTTATTTTCACCCTCTACGATCATTTAGTCTTAACCCCTCTTAGTCGTCAACAAACGGTTGACCGTGAATCGAATAGAATTGCAGTGTGCTAATGTGATGTCGATGAGGGCTAACGCGATCATAAGACGCTACAGGTCCCGTACTTCTGAATGCGGTCTCGTGCTAAAGCCAGTCCACTTCCGCAATGGCAACACTAGACTCAGAGTGTTTCCCAGGTATATTGATGGTAAGTTGATTCGTTCGACATTCAACGACTATCTAGCTGAGCACTGGAATCTGGGCACCAATAGAATCGCGAGTGCATTCTTTTGTTTTCGCAATAGTTCTGGATGCTGGCCTTTTCTTTTTAACATGCATAATTAAGAAGCAACAAGACAGTGCATCAGCGCGATCGGTATAAAGTGCGGTTTGCATTCTATAAGGGTGGGCCTGCCAGTAGAACTATGGAACTGTGCCCAATTATATGTGAGCTTTTTCAGCTTGGTGGTGCAGATTTTGGCGAAAATAACACCCTTCATCTCCAACCGATAGTTAGAATTCTGAAATTTTGAAGTACGCATGAACAATGCTGGAAAACATTCCAGTTTTTCACTCCGTTCTGATACATCAGAGACATATAAGTGGCAAAACGCGCCACAGGAGCTGACACATTATGCACTTTGCATTTCGTTTATCTCAACCAGTTTCATCAGTTATCAACACATAACGAAACGTGAGCGGTTATGCATTGATGTCTTAGCCGATCCGTGCATGCAACTTCTCCTCAAAAATCCGTTTTTTCTGACCCGACCGGTGTAAAGTGCAAACCCAACAGGTGCAGAACGCATGCAGGTTTTTGATACATCTGAATGTCTGTAGCCGATATCGAGGATGATAGACCAACATGAAAGACGATATAGGAAATGATGAAATAAAAATATCCGGCAGTAGTACGGTTATCCAAAGATGGAGACTACATACACCAAATTTCGCACCTCCGTGACTCCTCCCCATTTGGAACTACTGGAAAGAATGATACCCATACACACATACACATGACCAGGATGCTAGTGTGGTGCGCTTTCTGCATGCAACAGCATAGAAATGAATGTTCAAGCAGTCTTTCTTCAACTGCTTTTCTGTCATTTATGAAACCAAAATGCCTGTTCAGAATTGCATAAGCAAGTGTAGTTCCTACTTCCCAAGCACTCATTCACCTTCCTTTTTTGTGGGAATGACAAATGAACAATACGCATTGAGTTCCACTGCAAACAGCAGCTGTGTTTTCGTTCTCTTTCCCTACTGTATTGTATCTTTGAGTTCTGGCAGTCGTCGCTGATAGATTTTGCCATTTGATTGATTCATTTCACAAATTTTGGTACTCTTTCGTTCGAAATATTTCGCACCGAATAAGAATCAGATTCGTTGTATTGTAGCTATTGTTTCATTTTCTTCGTTGACTACTTCACGTTCAGTTTGCTAATCACAAATGATTTCCCTCAAAGTAGAACAGAATGACCATTTGTTACAAAGGTAAAAGATTGTTAAATTTATTAAAGAACAACTGACAACTTCTGATATTGATCGTCTTTTGCAACGAAAACCCGCCTTTGCAGGACGTTTAACTAAGTGTGGGAAAATTATAGAATTAAAATTAGTGCATTCATGGAGGCAAATGATTTTCCATAAGCATTTTGTAAACACAACTCTCGGCATCAAAGAACTTTTTTTTCATCGAGTTACATCCAAATTCATGCTTGATGCGGACAATTTTCGTGGTTGAAATCAACCGCATTGTAATGCAGCTAACCAACGTCCCATTCCTCCCCTATATTTAGATATGAATTCATCTCGTGCAGAAAAGTTAACTGAATATTAAAATGGCCCGAAAGTTTTTGGAAATCTTGGTATTCTGATCAGTAAGCATATTTTATTACTCTAGTAAACACAGTCATCGAGATGATAGCCGTTTCTTAGAGGAGCGCCACCGGTCCTTTCAGTTCCTCTATTCTCTTTACCTTTGATATAGAAAGATGATGACGCTTTTCCTGGAGCGAGGACGGAAGACGTCCATAGCGTGCGGTTTCGATAAGGCTGAAGTTCGCTTTCTTGAATTCGGTTTACCAATTGTAGCACTTGACGATAAAGAGGCTCTTCTATCAACGACACACGAGATCAATGTGCATTTCCGATGAATGGAGACAAGAACAGAGACGAGCACTGTGTGTAGTCCTGCTTTGAGATCATCGCAAAATCGGATTTATTGACCTTCGAGACCGACAGAGATGGAGTGGCTCAAACTATGCCGGATCCGGGATTAGGGCTATTGTCCTTTGGAGTGCATGATCGATTAAACTGCGACGACGCTTCATGAAAGTTGATTAAATACGGCGTCTGAGAATTTCTTTCAAATTTCGAGAACTTTTAATAGAATTCTTCCAAATTTTTTGAAAATCGCTTTCAACCGAACGAAACATATCATTTTTGGGGAACTATTTTTTTCTGTTCGTCGCGCACTTTTGCATATTTGCTTTGATTATAAGCATTATGGCAACATCGACTTCATTTCTATCATTTATGTAGACGTGTCTGTGTCCTCATTCAGTAATTGTAACTTCGCAACCATTATAGTAAATCATAGGATAATCTCATACAACCAATTTCATGTTGATATGCTCGCTATCAAGCGAGGTCATAGGCGTTTATAAGCGAAAAAAAAATTCGCGTGCGTTTTACACCGGTTGGATTACAAGAGATCACTTTAACTAGAATATGAAAGCATTGTTTTGCGTAATAATTATTGTTTTGGTAGCTTGTGAAACTGATTTTTCGGTTGGAAAATGTACTTTTGAGTTTCAGTGATAGTCACCTTTATGGAACCTTATTAGGACATTTGATGAGTTCTCATAGTCGTCTTGTCAAGTTTGAAGTACAGTTTGACAGAGATTCTTTGCTCTTTCAATTAATCTTTTCATCGTTCATCGTAAAACATCACCAAAACAACCTCACAGCAACGCAAACGGTAAACAGATTGGAACTTCCAAAATAATTACGAGTGCCTGATTGGTTCCTGAAAGATCCTGAGGGCGATGATTAGCGGCACAATGAGAATTTTCGATTTTTATTATGTTCATATTAAGTTCGGAAGAGACAACCAAGTTTCGTGAACTTTCGGACCTCATAAAAGCTCTTCGTGCCAATTCTTCTGGCACATCTCTTTATTTGTTTAAAACATTATTAGGACTTCTTAAATCTCTAGAACGAAATAATCATTCTTTAGTGTCTTAATGAATCTGCAAGATTTCTCACTTTCAGAGAAATGTTTTTAACAATTTGCTCGTCTTTCATCACGATCTGTCGAATATGATATGAATGTGGCAAAATGTGGAAGCTGGATGCAACAGATTTTTCGAAAGCTTTTATCCTAGCATTCGTGAATGTTCGATGAGTGCACGAGTTAAATGAAGTTGCTATGATGTTGAGTCGTGAATTTTGATCCCTCAGGTCGCATGCAATAAGCAATATTATTTCTGTAGACAAGGAATGCGTATCAATACCGATCGAGACAAACGATCAGGAAGTATATCGTCATATGCAAACGTTTCCGAGTGTGCATCAAGGGATCACAGCGGTTGTTGGTCAACCGCAGCGGAGTGAAGAGGCATCATCAATGAATGGTATTAGTGCACGTATGAACAGTTTCGGCTCGATGAGCATGAAACGGCACAGTCGAGAGGTTCGCATCATATACCCTATTTCAGTTCAGTTATGCCCCTTGTCATGAACATTATTTCGCTAAGCCCAAATATGAAGTATTTATCTTCGAACACCTTATTAGGCGGATGCAAAGTACTCGCTAAGAATTTTCGTTTGAATCCTTTTTGCTTAATTCGTTCGATAACCTCTTGTAGGCTTTTTGATGATTTTCTTACATCGCACATATGTATGCAGACATATATGGTGTGTATAATGGAAAGTTAAGCAAAAGGGACTTTCTAATCAATTTTCTTCAGATGACGCGTTAATTATGAAATATTACCTCGCAGAGTATTTCAGACATATCATAGGCCTGTAATATAACGATATAATGGAAATAAGTGTTGAATGGCCGTAAATTGTAGTCCTCTATAGGAGCTATTAAAGTGGATAGACCCATAAATCGGAATGCCTGAAAATCGGTGAAATTCCTCCGGAAAAAGAAGCTCTCTTGCAGGATATTGATCGTCAGAGTAAGCGTACTCAGTCTAATTCGCCATCGGACGGCAGCACTTCCTTGGAAATGACAAAAGCCAGTACAGCATCCGAGCTGAACATCTCACCAAGCGCCTTTGCTGCGGGACTTGCTACCAACGCAAACAGTTCCTTTGTCTCCCTACTGCTCGGATCGGCGCAACTCTCCGCTAATGGTGCTAAAGGGGCTTTCTTACATCAAGGTGGGATTCTGCCAAACGTAACTGGCGAGCACCTGGGATGGCCGAGCGCGACGCTCTCATCAACTCCATTCTTCCAGGCACCTAGTCCTTCGGCAGTCACGTCAGGGTCACCATCACAGCTAGCTGAAACTGATTTGATTGCGAAGTTGATACGTCATTCAGCGCTCCTCAACTCCACCTCCGCCGCACAACTACTGAACCATTACCACCTGAGCGGTACGAGTGCTACATTTCATTACCCACAGCACAATCACAACAACACCATCGCAGCATCGCTTTATTCGCAGCCCTTTTCAACAGATGCATTCAGCACTAGTTCGTTATCCTATACGGCACCACAGACCTACTGCTCCACCGACCATCTTTATAACATCCCAGCGACCGCTCACCCTTGGGTATCATCTACCGCTACAACGAACAATTCATCATTTGTACCAATTAACGGCAGCACAACACTGCCCACAGCTCTCCTCAAGGATTTACAATTGGGTGCTGAAGATGGAGTACATGGTAGAAAAGAGACCTCCGAAATGGAGAACTTCTTGACGGATGCAGAAGGGCGCTTTAAAGGAACACCGGTTGCAACAACCAATGGACCTGCAGTTACCTCAAACCAGGAATTTATGGAAGGGGGGTCGAAGAACGAAACCAATAAGGCTGGTAAGCTTCCGTTTAATGTTATTGCTCGAATGGCAACTGCACTAGTGCCAATGTTCGTTGCTCAAACATAGTGCGTTTGCAGGAAACCAGCTATTTGCTTTCAGTTATCAGCTCAAGCATAACTTTTTGGCTTAGAAAATGAAGGAAACTGACAGCTTGGAAAGATGATCTATGTGGATAGTTTTATTAACGAATCTAACAAATTCACGATGGGACTGTTCTACACCTTATGGAAGTATTTTTATCAATAACTGTTCAGGAAATAAAAGCGCCTTGACAGAAATCAGAACTTTTTCAATTGTAATGTGTGAGAAAGTTGGACCGCCTACTCTTTCATTTCTTGTCTCCCATCAACCTAGCAAATGTGCTGAATTCATACATTCCATTAGTCAGTCGTTTGCCTCGTGGAATTAAAAACTTGAGCAGTGTAGAGGATAATGAGCGGATTATAGGACAAGAAGTGCTTAGCGAAGATGATGGACGAATCAGCGCAGGAGATTTATGCCCTCGCACATTACGGTTAACCAGCGAAGGACATTCGCGTCTGCTTAGCGCTAGGTATCAACGCTTTCTGGCGGCCGTTTGTGAGCTTGAGAACGAGATGCTCAATGAGGAATCCTCATGACATTCGCTTCATGTAAGCAATAAATTGTTGATTTGCTGCAAGAAAACTGATTTGTTGATTTTTTGTGTTCTGGGAGTGAGCTCTCTGTTTATTTGTAGTACACTTAACGTTGGTTGGCAACTGCCATCCACTGCTGAGGCATTCATCAAATGCAGCCTCAATTGATGAACATCTATATGATTTGAAAAGTGTTCATTCAATCGTTCATCGACAGCAAATAAATGAATAAATAGTTGCAAAGAGCAATCAGAGACACAGGTGCCCATGGACTATTGGGACATGAAACACATGAAATGCTCACTTTAAAATCAGTCAGCTGAATCGATTCGTGGCGGATTTTTGTTACGCCTAATAAGTTTCTCACTATCGGGGCCACGATGAAAAATCTCTTCGCAGAAATCCGATTGCTCTCTTCGACCTATAAACAGTTTGATAAAATCTTTTGATATTAGCAGACCGTTAACACCCTCTTGATGCTAAACTATGCAAATCCGTTCTCATATAAGTTTTCCTCATTTTTAAATTTAATAATGTGAAGGAAATCTCTAATATTTATATCGCAACAGCACACGAAATAAAAGTATGTCCAATATACGAGTTTCATCAGTAGTTGTTAAATGTGCATATTTTTTACAATCACGCTTAAGCAGAGACGATAGTGATGAGTTTCCCAGAATGCGAACAGGTCGTCTAGTAAGGAGCATAATTTTTTTTATCCTTTGTACAATTTTTGATGATTACGGAAACCGATCCTGAAAACTGTGAACAATAATTCTGTGTTGTCTGTGTGATTTCAACGTGAATATTTCTTTATTTGAAAAATGTTTCCTCTCGTTTATATAAGAGATTTCGCATGTGTTGTGAGTAATATAATTGAAGCACTAGAGTCTTTCGTGTTTTTGTTTAAGAGAGATTTACTTAGATGTATTAAATGGAAGCGCTGAGTGAATTATCAAAATCAGATGAAATAACAATAAAGCGCATCATCTCACTTTTGTGTTAAACGATGCGTAATCAAAATCGATTCCTTATCGAATGAAAAACAAACGGTGATCTTTGTGAAGATAAACATATGAGTCTCACCTCTGAAACGTGACATTCGGAAGAAGAATTCAGTGCAACTAGAAGAGATTTGTTGCTCTGAAGACTGGACAGCTTGGCTGCTCCGCAACGTGGCGAATCAGAGAGGAAAATAACTGATGCTATTCTATAGTACCGCATTCACGTGATAGATCAATCAACCGACTGAACAGTCTTGTTCAACTTCCAGATGAGATCATTTTTCTGCTGTTTCGAAGCAATCCGAGAGAACGTCTTCTGACGAAAAGAACGTTTTTTGGTACATAGCAACGCAGCCGCATCAACGCACTGTAATGCGCAATTAGTGGGAGAAATATCGCTGATTAATTTTAATTAACATTTGTTCTTGAAGATCACCTTACACAACGTTGGAACATTATATATATATATATATATATATATATATATATATATATATATATATATATATATATATATATATATATATATATATATATATATATATATATATATGTTCACATGCAAGAGTTACGTATAAAATTTGCATGTATATTACTAAAGGCAACTAGACAATGTCAAATTTCTGACTTCACGGAAGTTAAAGTCCTTCTGAAGAGTGGGAAGGAGACGGAGGATGGAGTGGCGAACAAGGAGGGGGAAGAGGAAGAGATAAAACATGAGTTGCAAGCAAAACAACGCTAACAACATTACTTATTCATAACGATATCCTTGGCGAAAACCTCACAGATTTTCGGAATTCATTATGACCTAAGACGTTCTAATATTGACGGATGTACAGACTATTTGGAAGGTTTCTTCCATTTTCTGATTACTCTATTGGGAGGAAGGTGCTTGCCCATGCCATAAATGCTTCTTATCCAACCTGGATGCAAATCAACGCCTTATATGCGAGTATATTTGCGATCAATGAAATTAAAATACAGGAGTGCCGGAATGCAAAAATTTGCAGTTTGCTGTTCATTTTAATTCTTTCACTGAGGGCGTGATAAGGTTGAATTTTGGTAGTGGGCACTGGACAAATCAAACATACCGTATTTCTGTGGCGAATTTAGAACTGCGCAGTTGCAAATATCAGCAGAGCCGCTTAGCAAGGCCACCTACAGTATCCGCTGGCTGTAGTGCAGCTTTAGCTTCTTTTTGCCCATTATTACTGCCCGTCTTCTTCATGGTTTCAAGTGGCTCAAGTTCGTCCGGTGACGTGGAGTGTCAAGCGATTTTGTCAGTTTTATCAGTTAATGAAACTTGACATACGAAATATTGGTTGATCATTGATCAAAGACCACAGAACTGAACTCTAGACGTCGAGTTGCCAAAGTTTACACATGTTTGACGGCTGAAGCAGTCTGGTTGGTGAAATTGCACAAACGCAGGATGCAAGAACACTTGGCTCGCTTCCCCGTCTTTTCAAAATACATATCGTAGAATTTCTCCTGCATAAATGCATAAATGCTTATTAGTTTAACGTATTTGCACCTCTGGTATCGAGTAGTGTTCAAAAGTAAGCCAACTCATCCCACATACTCTTCAAGACCAGACCGGACTAGACGGAAAGACTTTCAAATCTGGTGCAAAAACAGTCAAGGCTGGAGGATATTTCGCAGAGGCAGGGAATTCGACAAACTGTAGGTGGACGTTGCTTCATCGTAGGTTCCTTAATCAGTGCTCTGAGATACGTTCAGTTAACCTCGCAGCAACGCTTCTCCCAATTGCGCACTGTGAAAGGTTCAAAGTAAGTGTTGATATCTCGTGACGTGCTGTGGATTCATCACAAACCGTTACGATTCTTTGAAATATGCTCAGATTCGTTAGCATTCTAATGATAGCTTCTACTTGTTATCATCACTGCAGATCGAAAAGTAGGAATCTACAACTCGGAGTTGTTGCACGTAGACGACTGATCCCTTTTTCGTTTGAGGTGTTGGATCACTTGCAAGTAGGAAATTTTGTTATAAGACGTTTTTCTGGCTACCTACTGCTCGCAGTTGAAAGTAATTGTTGTTGCCTCACTTCGGGCTCCATGTTCGAATACTCTTGAATGGGATAGCTTCCTAATCATCCCTCTTAGCAGCTATCTAATCACAACGGCAAAAGGTATGCCTCGATAACTCGGAAGGCGTTGCAGTTTTTCTCTTTCCTAGAAACTCTACTACACTTCTACAAAACTGCAGCTTATATAGAGCTTACCGATTCTGAGTTCCTTACAATCTGTTGCTCAACATTCTAAAATGACTTTAATTTTGCTAGAGCAGCCCTTATGCGTTACTTTACCATCGACAGTTAAAGCATGACCTTATTTGTCTTGTGGCACCCGACAGAAATAGGCTGACAGGCAGCAGTCTCTTCGAAGTCATTTCCTCACAGATTCTAAAAATCGCATTATAAGAAATACAGCGAGTTCTTGCATGTAGTATAATAGAAAACTATGGGTGTTACATAAGGAGAGACTAATCTGAAGGTGATATAAGCGAGATAGATGCAGTAAGCCTCGACACTTCATACAGCGCATTTGTAAATACAGCACTGTAAATGCGAGCTACAGTTCTTTGACATATAGGAATATCGTTCTTTGAAGTTTGGGTGAACTGACAATGCTCGAATAGACAGGCATGCGATATGTTGCGAGACAATGCACATTTACAAAATGCACTTCTAGAAGTGAAGTCTACAACAGTAGGCATGATATCCGAATACTCTTCTTCAAATAATCCAAGGGGTTTTGCTTCTTTATAGGCCGGCATCATGAGAAGACGAATTATTCGCCCGCAGGTTTAGTGATGATATCCCACCAACCAAGCATCGACTACGAATCGCAACACTGGTCGGTTTTTGCAATCTGACATCGAACTTTCATTGTTCCCGCCGCAAGCAAAATTCGTTGTCGAAGAAACGCCCTTGGCTGGCAACCAACCCACATTTTCGAAACGTTTGGTTTCAACTGAATTATTGTTGCAAAGCAGCACTCTCTGTCAGATACCAACTGAACGATATTTGCAAGCTGCTTGACTACTATCAAAATTTGCACTAACTCGGATGTGAATGGTGTGACGATTGAAACCACATTTCCATGCTAAAGCACAAGAAAAAACCCACTGAGAATTGCCTGAAAACTCAACGCCTTTACTTATTGCAATTTAGACATTATATCAGTGAACACTATTGAATGACCACTGCATGGCAATGTCGCTAAAAACTTTGTTCAAACTCTGAAGGCCATCAAGCTCATTCCGCCGTTACTCTTCGATACAACATATTCCACCTTCGGTTTTTTTCTGACCGCCGTCCTCAACAAAACCGTTTAAAAAACTACTCTCCATCGGCCCGTTGTTCTCGTGTATACCCTAATACTCCGCACACGATAAGCGAAATTTCTTTTATTTAGTTCCTAAAAACAACCATCACAGAATTCAACTGAAACATCGACGCAAGCAATAGATGCGTGGAATCATGTATCTAGATGACGGGATGTCTTTTCTCTCATTTAGGTCTATTGGCGTCAGTGAAGAATGAACGAAGGAGAGATATACTGCTTCACATGATTCGTTAAACTGTTAATATGGATAAGCATCAGCAAGAGGTGTAAGAACACGTGTTATCGAAGCTGTTCACTGAGGAAGGGGTTTATAAATGGGGTGTTCTGGTTTATGAACACGTGCATTTCACAACCACAGCTTATTAATCATATGTTTTCGTTGAGTAATCATGCAAAGAGAGATGTACATTTAAAATGTGGAGATCAATAATTGGACGATATACCAGACAGACTCAATGAAAGAAGAGATCGTACATTAAGCACACAAGGTCAGCATGCACAGTGAACTGCAAGGCAAGACTTCTAACGTTCAAAGAGAATTTCACAGCAATACTGCACTCTTAACTGTAGTAAATACACGTGCAAAAGCGCCCCAAACGAGCTGACACAACACGCCCTTTCGCATTCCTCTTTGAGCGACTAATTTAGTTAATACCAAAATACAATAAACAGGCCGATATTTTGATGCATCGATATTTTGATTCATCAAGCCATTCACAGAAGATTCCTCTTTTAAAGCGATCGATGCGAAATGCTGCAAACCTTTTGACATCTTTCAGTGTTTCTAACTCCTTCTGAAGAAAATTGACGAAAGTAGAAGATAGTATGGATATCATCTAATTCGTCATAGTATGTTCAAAAATTTTTCTGATTCTGCTTCCGGTGGTCCCACAAGTTGAAAATACCGAATTTGCAGACAAATACACATAAGCAGATATCACGTTATCAGAATGACTTTCAAACAAACGAATTTTAAAAAACGCATTGAGAAGATAAGCACTAATTTGGCGAATATATATATGAAATCATGAAACTCCGATGCTAATGGAAAAGACTCTTTTACTCGTCAAGCATCCATCTGAATCTAACTACACTAGCAAAGAAACACAAAGCTTTCAAGCACTTAGACAAATTTGTTTTGCAATGGTAATGTCCTGTCCCTGTATATCAATGGTGGCCATGTGTGCACATGCGTGTATATGATTGTCCAGTAGCTTCAATTCAAGAATTGCTGGAGCTAATTAGTCAGGAAATTTGGTAACTGCACTGTACATTAAAGCTATTTCTTATATATCCTCTTTTACATTGCATACGTCAAATTTTTACGTTGCAATGTACACATCAAATTCTAAGGAGATTTTAGGCAATTCAAAGGCGCCAAAAGTTGGCAGCAACCTACATCGATGAAATTTTCACTTCATTACCGCAAAACTATAGAAGAACGAATTGTTGGTAGATTTTCATGAGCAGTCGAGTCAATTCAGATACGGCGACACTACTTTGCATGCATTGTCGCCTGCTGGTTACTTGTAACATTGAGTGGTCAGCCAGCCGAATATAAAAGCGCATATCGTGGCAGCTCCTCTGGCGGTTTCTCCACTCTTGCTTCAATCGGATGCATCATGGAAAGAAAACAACACTTCTTTCAACGTTGTGATCAGTTTTGAAAGTAAAAGCTGTGGTCATTTGCTAGGTGTTATTTAAAAAAATCGAAAACACAGCACTGGCAATATCAGGACCTTGCTGGCTTTTAGCGGAAAGTAGTGAGCAAGATGCTTTCGTTCTATTGCATACTAAATCGGTCTGCTAATCACTGATAACACTCTAGAAAGAATTTTCCTTAAAAAGTGCAATAATGTAAAACGGACGACCGGTTTGACCAGATGGAAGCACGGATCCAAGAAACACTTCGCGATATAATGTAATGAGCGCTTCTGGCAATGAAGCCTCACTGCTGAAAGAGCGCAAGTCAGCTACTGCCATCTTCAGGCGGCACCACCTCCTCCCTGTGCTGCTCTTCATTTCGCTCGACAGATTCGTTCAGGTTGATTCTTCGCGATTCGATTTACTTACAAAACGCTCGACCACTGTAAGCTTTCGTCCATTATGCGCAACCTAAAAAACATGTAGAAAGCATCACTGGGAAAGCACACGAGGAGTGCTAATGCTTCTTTTAAAACGGAAGGAAGAAAAGCAGCCACTGTGCAAAAAACAACCACTTTAAAACGAAACAGTTTGCACTGTGCAAGACATTTTTCTTCACCAGACGAACATCTCATAAATGATGGTACTATTACCATATCTGGTTACTTGGTTCCCCAGTTTCATCAGTAATGCATGGCATCCACAAGTGAAACATCAACGAGATTTACGTTAGCTCTTGTGCTGTCTTCATCGGGAAGCAACATTCTGAAGTAAAGTTAAAAGTGATCAATTTGATGTACCTGGTGGTAGGGTGGCACAACGAGTGGCGTGGATTTGTCGCCTTCAACATCGCCGCAAATGCATCGCATCTCGACGCTGCAAAGCAATCGAAAAAGATTTAGTCATAACTTTTACCCCTCACAGTAAAGAACAAATCGCTCGTAAGCTGAGCAGCTGAACCATAACTTCATCCCCTTTCTACACCCCGGAACATAAAACGAGTCCAACAACATAATCCCAATGCGCAAAGTTACGGCCAACGTCATAATGCAAACATGTTAATTAAGGAAATGTAGTTACACCAGAGATCTTCTATTAAACGAGATAATTATTGAACAGTTTCGAAACTATTGAATTAAAAAAAAAAACAAACGCCTACAAAAGATCCCCCAGCGAACCCTTACAACTTATTAGGCTGCTTTTAACGTGATACATTACAAGTATTCATTCTCCTTCTTGACGACTTCTTTTAAAACCATCACTACAGAATATGTCATGAGCTATCAAAGCTGGATCAGATCAGTCACATTTTTGACCAGGCCTGAGAAGTAATTAAATTTTTTACACAGGTATGTCCTATAGCTTCGAAGTTTTGAGAAATATGAAAAACGGAGGTGAATGACTGGATAGAGGGACTTCTGTCGACAACCAAAGGCAAACACATGTTCTGCAACAGAAATGGTGTTTAAGAGTTCTTCAAGATGTCAGCTATTCGCCAGGAGATGACCTGGCTATCTTCAGGAAGAACTTCATTGGTATCAGCATATATGGAGCGTTTTCTGATGTTATATTTTCTATGCGCGTCTACTTCAACGAATGGTACCAAGCAATGACGAAACTCTCGGTCCAATATAGCAGCCTAAACTCCTAACCACAACAAGCTTTATGCTGAGTAGACTAGATAAGTGAGCGTCCATTAAACAGTAAAATCACTCTTCACACATTACAGCATTTTGAAACAAAGCACTACTATTAATAAAAGCCGCATTTTCACATAGCGAGCGAAGCTGATCCGTCATTAGAGAAGACACGCTGCGAGCTCAATCACCTTCACAAAGTAAACACATGGAACTGAAGAATTCGAAATTCGCCACTGTCTGAGTACATCTTTATAACATATGAAGACTTTTTCACGAAATCCGATATACAACAGGAGATAAACGGAACCCGAAATTAACAGAAAACATATGAGAATAAGCAAATGGATTCCTTACATAGATTCCTTCTGTGGATCAAGGTCCTGAATGCGTGCCTTCTTCATCTCTGCACGAATCGTGCCACACTCACGACCGTCCACATAAAGCACATAACCTTAACACTCAATACTTTTCAAGTCAATATTATCGCTTCCTTGTCAACAACGGAAATTTTCAGGTTCATTTCACTTCAACTTTTTACTTCTTCCCCAATACGGTATTGAAATTCGAGATCAGCGAATAAGCAGAACAATCCCGGGGAGGCCAGCGCTTGAAATCATACAACTTATGAGACGATACAATAGACAGCACATCTATAAAAAAGGCGGAAATATCTGTTTTCCAACCCTTTGTTCTCTCTAGTTTGACCGGTTTTTTTTTCAAGCAGCTTTTACATCAATCTACTTGCTCTCTTTATCCGCATCGTCATATCTCTGTAAAACCCCGTTAAGTAATGCTAAGTTATCCAGATCAAAAGTAAACAAGTTGTTGCAAGACTAGCGGTACTGCAATTAAGAAAACTGGATCGAGTGCTTCCAAACCGCTGGTCCGCGTGAGAACAGAGGTGGGGATCCCAAGTCGGTGGAGAATAAAAGCACCGGGTGGAGAAGGTTCCAACAGACTGATAGCCAAAAGACCGAGTGGAAGGTCCCAACAGTGCACTAAGTGGTCTACGTAAGGGACGGGTCGAAGCGTAGCCTAAGAAAAAGGCACATTGTGTAAAATAAAATTTCTATAAGAGAAATAATTCGTCTCAAAAACACTTCATCTGAAGCCCCGACCGACGCTTTTGAAATGCATTCGATTTTAACCGATTTTCGGCTACCAATGAAACGTCAGCTATTTGTTCGCAAGTGAAAGAAATTTCGATCGCTTACCACCGCTAGATATCATCTAATCCGGAAAAGGACAGATCTCCTTTTTTCATCTATACCACCTCTACATTTTAAGGACATTTCGCGAATTTTCTAAAAGATGACGACCATTCGACTTTAGCTTCTAAGGAACATAGGAAGATCAAACGCAAAAGCAAGACCAACTTTTCTGGGGAAGCACGACGTCCTGCCACTGTATATTGATATCGGTTGGAGACACTCTAAAGAATTCGAGCCGAGAGGGCACCGGTAAACAACGACGCAAACTCTCGTTATATTCTGCCAAACGCGACTGCATTTTCTCCGATGCGTTCTAAGAATGTTAGAGAGATTATCAGAGATACCGTTTTTGAATGAGGGAACAAAATTGCATGATGGCTATCTCTTTGAACTCACGGAGGGGGAGGGGATGCTGAACTCATGCAGCAAGCACTAAGACAAAAATCGAAGCTTATAGCATAATGATAAGCCATCGAATGGCTTTAAAAGGCGCAGATAAGCTAACAATTTTTGTCATTTACACTTCCAGCCTGTAATATAAATAACAATTGCGTGTTCATATCAAACTTCGACAGCTTCCAGCTCCCTTCAAGTTGATCATTATGTTACCTAGAAATTTCCCGAATACGGTACACAGTTAAAAAATTCGATCACCTTGGCCGCTTGCAACGATTGCAACGAGGGATATTAGGTTCTGAAGACTTTGCGAGAGATCTAGTCATTCCAAATTCGATGAAATGCAGCTATCTTGAGCCTAAAACCACCCCTATAAAAACGAATCAAGGTTGAAATTACGCTTCATTTATTACATAACTTCGTCATCCCATAAACATCGGCTTCGAGTATCCAAATGCATATTTTATAAACAATGGAACATAATTGTGCAATTTCTTACCGTTCTATTCTTAGCATACATAGAAATACGCAGGTGGAACAGAAATCCGTGAACTGTTTAAAAAACATGAGTCAATTCGCATCCAATTCTAAGAAATATCACTACACATGGACACTCGAATTAGGAGGGTGGGGAAGGAGTCGAGTAGCCCTTGTGAAGTGACAAACAGCTGGTAAAGTTCACAAATGAAAACCCAAAATACCCATGGCTAAAAATTAATGAGGAGGACTTTGTTTAGACATATGCGTAATTGATGGAATTCGTGCCCTTCAGTGATGTCGGGCTAGACAGAAAGACTTCACCATGCTATATAAAACCCTGAGATAAAAAGTGACTGCGAAATTTATGTTGCACTTTGATCTGGGCGTACTTAATGAAGTACTGTAAAGAAATCCAATAATTTTACTAAACTCTACAATCGAAAATATTTCGACATAACGTGGAAAAAGGGAGCAGAAAAGAGGGAGAAAAAAGACCAACAAAAAATTAACCAGGACAAAATCGTTCAACTCCCGCATCCACTTCGATTGCTGCTCTAGGATCTTCGACAGCTGATCGCAGTGTGCCTCAAGAGTTCGAACTCTCTCATCCTTTTTCCTCTGCTCGATCGCAAAGCGCTTCAGACGTGCTTCTATCAATGGTACGCGCCATTTTTGTCGTATTCGCATTGCTCGCCACCATGCCTTCAGAAATATACCAAAATCTTCCCTCCGACAATACTGAACTCTGCCAATATGAAAACCCAAAACAAGAATAGACAATAATTACCGGGCTCAGTGTCTAAATTCGCGCATATTTTCCAACTGGACTATTGACCAGAGAAGAGAGAAAAAAGGGAGGAGGAATTCCTCTGGCCCCACTCTTCGAAGTCGACGACTAAACGTCGCTTACGAGAAAAACTGATCACAAGAACCTCGACTGATTATCAATTTAGTGAACAGAATTACCTTAAACATCTTAAAAGTTCAATGACTTCTATATGGAACGCTCTGTTCCCGATATATCAAAGCTGGAAAGTTGCAGTTTCCCCCATGTTCACATGCAGAATTTCTTGTTCCGGCACAATCCGTAAGCAACCTCTTTGAAAAATAACCTGCTGAACATCCCGTTACCACGGGACAACAAAGATTCTATTTGATGCCTGATAAATGCTGTACATACTCACTACTATAGAACTAATACTAATAATAAAGCCTAATTATTATTTATAATTTTTTGCTAAGCATAAGAACAATTAGGTCTTCATTGCTATGAATAGGTGCAAATCACTTACCTGAATGCAAATAGCAGCAAGAACTTGCGATTCTGTGTAAATACGAGGCTTTGGAACTTTCACTCTATTCATTGTGAAACGAGCAGAGTGGGAAGCGGTTATACGATCGCGAATGGGTTTCGGCCGTGCATTACGAGGAGTTTCTGTCAACTTTGCTGCCTCCTTCTGTGAATATGCGTTGTTTAGATTTGGTTCAAAAATTTTGGAAAACCACTAGGCAAGTTAGCGTCAAGACGACATCGTGGAATTAAGAAACACTAACAGTGCATCAGAAAGGGAAAACAATCAGTGAGAGAGAAAAGCTGACTAGTAAATTATTCACAAACTTTTCTCAAAAAGCTTAGAAAAGACTGTCGATAAAATAATTACTATTCTAGTTTCATTCTTGAATAGGCTCGAATGTCATTTCAAAAAAAAATCAGTTCTTCAAATAACATTCAGGAAGAATGTGCTGAACGAGCCAGGTGGACGACTCAGATGAACTCGCACACGCAAGCATGCCTTGCGTTACTTCTATGGACCTGAATCTTAAGCGATATTCGACCACGCCTTTGGCCGATGCTCACTCACAGAAGTGGCTACTTCAAACGTAACAATAATCGGTCACGATCCATCTATCACTGTATGTAAAAAAGAAACTAGAAGGCACTGAGTAGTTAAAATATGTTATTCCGTAAACGCAGAATTTTTATCACACATGCCATATTATTTCACCACCAAGTATTCTTCAGTGCAAACCAACTCAAACATAAGCCCGTTCTCCAATGCAAATTATATGAGTTTCCTTTCTCCCTCTTACGTAATTCAGTTCATTGCAGCGGGGGGTCAGAAGTAAAAGAAAAGTAAGAAAAGGAAATTTGTAAGCCTCTTGGAAATGCGCAACCCTGTTAGGCAACGCGGCCTGCGGTCGAAGAATTTGGAGTTCTTGAGGATGTTTTTGATACTCGAACTTATGCTAATATAAACCAAAAGAAGAGTACATAAAAATACACTGTTCGTTTTCGTTGCTGTTGCATTCTCTGCACCAATCAACGGACGCATCGGTCGTCTTCCAGCGCTAAAAAAGTTCAAAATAAAACGTTTGTAAATCAATTCTTAATAACTGGACAAAGGAAAAAAGGAAGACAGACAGTCCTTGCCATGGTAACATACCTTCCATACATGCGAATCCTTTCTTATTTTAGGAGACGACAGTGAAATAACTGTAAAGGTACATATTTACTTGCTAATGTAATCCGTTTTAATAGATGACAGGCAAAGTGGTTTCTTCGAAGATCACAACGCCGCATGTAATTCTTGCTTGCCTACATAAATTATTCTCGTGCATATCCACAACGTTTATAATCTTTCTATAAATCTACGAAGTAATGCTGAATACCGATCACTAAATCAACAAAAGTTGGTTAGATCAGAGAAGTCAGCAAATAACTGCTAGAGGCAATGCGTCTGCAAACAGCGCATTTTATCCCTCTTATACATCACTATGCCATGTTTGCGTCACTTTGATCACGTGGTCCGAGCCACGGACCACGTGATCAAACACATCGAAAACAATATATGAATAACTGAAAGGTTTCATGCTCTCCTCCGAAGTTTCCTCCAACCCGTTCGACTTCACACATTGAAGCCTTCTTAAACTTCTCACTTCACAATTCACGACACATACATTAAACCACAACCGGCGCACAAATATTAGGGAAGTTTGGAAGCAAGGCATTTACTGAAATGTGAACACCCCGGTTTCTTCACTTAAAACGCTCACCTGCAGTTATGGCGCAATGGCGTAACTAAAGTCGCACGGGAACAGTTCCTGCCTAGTGACTTCTGATTCGTCCTTAAAGTGCTACGTCTTCCGGCCACAGGCCCGCGAGGTGAGCTCTTTTTCGTGATCGCTTGCGTCTTTATTCTACAACACACAGTGGAGTTTTAGGAGAAACCGCAACAATGGCACACCTCTGCACGCTTAGATCCTTTCAACACGGCAAAAACTTGTTGAGGTTTACGAAAAAATGGAAAGAAATGACTTGCATAGAAAAAATTATAGTTAACCCATAACAAACGCAGCGTTCATATATCATCCAAACATTGCCTTCGGTTCTCCGGATTCAGGTCCACTCTTCAAATGACACATTAAATGAACAAGTTTTTGAACTGAACTAAATTCATTTATAACCAGGTGTCAAAAATGTTTGCCGATAAGTGAACAAATAGGTAAAAGGCATTTGAGCAGAATGGACAGATGTATCTTACTGAGCCACCGATACTGATTCTGTGAGCGAATCCTGATGGGAGAGCACAAACGTCGAAGTTGACGTCACTGAAGATGCTGAAGGTGGAGGACTATTGTGCCTGAAATCTTTTTGCTGTAGTGGTCACGAAAAACATATAGTCGAGTGATTAAACGCCACACAAAATTGACCGTTAATGTTTAACTTGGTTGACACATTAGCAATCGAAATCGTGACCGTACGTTGCCGTATGTGCACAAACAATAACACATCCCCTAAAGCTTTAACAAATAACAGTAACAGCTGCGCACTGCTCTAGAATCAGGTCAGCCATATCCAGACCGCACATATAAGTTCCGTCCACACTGCGCAAATACTATATGCTGAATGGCACCGCCCGCCAAATATCCCACAATAGTTGCAGTTGATGAACGAAACGAAACTGCCTTCATATGAATGCAAAGCCGTTTCGGATTTTCTTCTGCCGCAAACTTAAGGATGTAATAGTACAACGAGCCTGGAAGGAGGAGTTTGCGGGACGCCAGAGTCAACTGGAGCGTACGATCCACTGGCCATCGCTACGGGCTCCACTTCACTGTCTTTCATTCGAAGCTGAAAGCCGGACGTAGGCAATTCCAAGCTCGGTGTACCTATCGTTCCCTTTCGCAAAGAATCCGCAAAAGATACAGAAGTTGTTTCCTCACCATCGGTGGTCGTTGACATATACTCGCGACGCTTTTCCATAACCTTCAACCAACCTCCGTTAACTGATTTTTACTAAGGATTCTATCAACAACTCTTCTCGGAAGTCAATAATAACATTAGTACATTAGCCACTGCCACGTCAAAGGCAATGAGGAGAAGAAGACTCACCAACAGTAGATAAGAGGAATTGAGCTTTGCGATTCTTTATCCCTATATTAAAAAATGGATATGCTCATGAACTGCATTCATCCTCCACATGTCCGTCTCCTTCTCCCCTTCCCCCCCCCCTTCCACTAAGAAATTGCTAAGTCTCCTCAATCTGAAACAGTCGCAAAATCCTCCGATGGTGTGTGCACCTTGATAAGTCGATCATCGAAGGAAGACAGTGATGATACGTCGCTGAAATCGACATCGATGGGACACTCCTTTGCCAATATCGCGCATAATTCAGCATGAGTTTGGGCTCGTCTCGTTTTGTTGACCGTACATAACTGCTCGCCTAAACTCATCTTTTCACATAAGCAGCGTACATCTCCACAATCCAAAACCCCCTCATAATCAAATATCACTGTAATAAGATGGCAGAAGAAAAGACTAGAGAAATTGGAAAATATCTATATGCGTATAGTGTTCATGCGATGCAATCGCTGAGAATATAAACGCGAGGACTGCACAGGAAGTTTTGAACAAATCTAATAGCGCCTTTTAAACTTCCAGAGATTTCCTTTTACACCTTTATGCTTGAGAAATCCTTAAATTGAAATCTAGATGGCGACGAAATTTTGGAGGCTAGAACTGGAACAGTAATCCTCAAGCTTCGAATAAAATCGAAATCGTACGCATGAAATATACTCAGTAAAACATAAGAGCAAGTTTCATTGTGAATGTGCTCCGAACTAGTGCATGCACCAGTGAATATCACCCGTTCACATTGAACGTAGCACTAATGCAACTGTTTTAGAGTTGCGAATCTCGTGCCGCCGTTGAGAAGAAAGTGGAAATTCGAGACTCTTCTTTCAATTAAGGCTTAGAGATGCATTGTCGATTTGGACACTAAAAATGCATGCACATTAGCATTGTCGACTTTTTTCATCTAGAAAGATTCAGAACGACTGCTAAATCTTTATTCTTCAGGTGAAAAGATTATTCGGCAGCAAAATGGAGAATTCTCTTTTCCCTCCAGCTAAGTAGGTGTCAACCAAAAAATCTGGAATATTCGAGAAGAAACAACATTCGAAGACTTCAAATGACTTTAACTGGGTGAGATAAAAGAGCAAAGAAGGGGAATCTACAAGTCTATAAGCCAACTAAGATGTAAAATTTTGCGCTTCTTTAGAATGTAAACTTCTTTAGAAATTTGCAGGCCATTTTCTTTTGATAATTCGATACTTCTAAGTCTTGAATATCGGTAAGAATCTAAGCACGGAACCGTCTGCTCGAAAAAAAATACCATCGCTGTAATATTACGTCAGTGACCCATATCGTGGAAAAAGGAATAAGAAAAATGGGTGCTAAAGTAAGTGTCACAGTGAATTTCGAAAGCGAAATTTTGTAGGTGAGCTTTAGCAATCTACTATTTGTACTGACTGCGTAGAAGAAAAAGTGGCGAATAAGTGTCACTCTATGTGGCAACCCAAAATAGCACAATGCATGGGGATGATTTAAAAGGGGTTGGCGTACAAACATTAGCAACAGGCCACAGATTCTAGTTCTTTGTGACAGGGGCCGCAGAATTCTTCTTGCTTGGCTGGGCCAAGGATTCCTGCACCCCGCGTTTTCTGATTTAGTGAACGTAACCTTTCCATAGCTTGGCTCCGACAACAACCTCTTATACGATCACTGCTAAAGAAATCATGAACCTCCAAAGTCTTCGACAATTTCTCGAAGGTGGATTGCTATCGACATGAGTGATAATATTCCTTTTTCATTTATATCAAAGGCAGAGAGCTATGAACACTGACACACTGCAGTAAACATTACGAAACTCAAGATTTTTGCGAAGATGCAAATATGAGGAAAGCGTACTTTCTTCCCAGCAGCTTGTGGGATAAAAGATGTTAGGATTTTGGAAAGGGTTAAGGAAGTCTAAGGTTCTGTGAAAACATCCCTCTATTTCGAAATGAGGCAACAAGCTAGCAGTGAGGAACACTACTACAGTCACCACACAAACTGAGACCACTTTAGGTAAGAAGGGAAACTCTCCAAGAGCATGTGAGCAACGAAGAAATTTTCCGGCCTTCCGTGTCGGATTTGGAGGTTTCAGGAGGATAAGGTCTCATAAAACGCTGCATCGGGAATTGATTTTCAAAGAACTGCGAAGAAAAGAGCTATCGATAACAAGTTCCGTTGGACTGGCACATTAGTACTCTAGCTGGAGTATGCGAAAAAGGCTATGGAATATGTGACAAGAATGGCGTGCAAAAAATACAATGAAGTCATAAAACAATTCTTCACCACAAACAATAAATAAAAAAAGATAGCAAAGTAACCTTTTATGATTTCCGCCTCACGCAGCTCAACGTCGTCCACCACTCTGAGACATCCAAAACAGCAGCTGTATAGGAATGGACGATAGGTGAATGTACGCGATTCGGAGCGAACACACGGATTCAAACACCACGCCAACGAATCCAGCGAACGCAGATATGACAGATGCTCTGCCTTCAATTTTTGGCTAACGAGAGTACTACGCCAGAAAACGATGCGACTTATTATACCTGTCTGAAATTTTCACTTCCCCCATCACCTACAATAGCTGATGACTGCAAAGTGCAGAAGAAGGAGCAGAAACGAAAGCAAATCGATCTGCTGGGGAGGATAGAATAAAATTACTCACAACTTTGCGAGTAACTGCCCGAATAAAAAAGTATTATACGTCTTCGACTAAGCAAACCTCTTAATGAAAACAATACGGAATTATACCTGTGCGCAAAAAGCTAATAAATAGATAATCCTCAATAAAATCACGTACAACTATTCGAAAGGAAAGATAAGGTTACTGAATGTGGTCGGGAATACAAGATGGGAGTTCTTGCTGAGTACACCCATACCTTATATTGGATGTAATATTCTCGCCGTGCATTCGAAGCAACAACTACTCCATAAAGCAAACTAATTCCTTATAGGCAACCTGCCCCTCATGCCCATCAACAGTGCTTTCGCTACTAGCATGTCCTTACATATAAATACCCTCTTTAATCTCTTCAACAGCAGTTTAAAAATACGAGCGTGGTCCAGCAAAATGTGTGGAATTGAAAAACATAATGCCCGAAAGTAACATTCATAGTGTCCACGGGAGCTACTCAGAAGGCGTCTTTTTAGAAACTTATAGGCTCCAGAGCTTAAATGAATTCCAGCTAGTGCAACTCCGCCCTTTCCCTCATAAGAAATGAGATCAAAGTTAGACCTGTCTGAGATCGGCGATCGAGTTATCACCTATGTCGAGGCACTTTATGTCCAGGGGTAGCAGTTGTGAAATATTCTCTAATGTCGATATCCGATTGCCGTTCAAATTGAGCTCTCGCAGCGTGCTTATTTCAAACAATTTTGGCACACTTTCTAGTCGGTTCGCTGACAAATCCAAACATGTCAAGTGGCATAAACGATTGAGCAATGGAAGTTCCTGCAAAACAACTGTTCAGCTAAATTTTTGAAACATTGGCTTCTTTTGCTAATATAGTGTTTTAAGCCTCGGCATCAATATCCCAGCATTCGAAGACCATCGCGGCCCAACTGCCCTTGCTCTGCTATTACTCTAATATGCCGTCGAGCCTCGATAACAAAACCTTGTTGCCGGAAGGCCTCCGAACTGCCTACTCACTGGCTGCTCCGTGAAGTGATATACTTCGGCCCGTTCCATTACGAAAAATCCCAAGCTGTTAATGCCATCGTTGCTTAAACTCACTAAATTCTCAGTATAACAACTCATTAAGAATATGACAAAATTTCTGCACTTGTGAAGCGGAAAACTGGCGAACAGCCATCTGTGTTAACGTGGCATGAATTAGTCGACGTTTTCAAGGGATGAAAAATTTTCTCCGATGGTTCTTCTAAGCCAAACGCATCAATATTATTCAATTAAAGGTATAGTAAACCAGAATCAGGCACCAAGTCGCCTCAGGGCAATACCAAGCTTTTGTCGTGAATTCTACAGCGGTGCAACACTTTTGAATATAATTATCTTTCGAGAATCTAAAGGTTCCATCGCCTCTAATTAAAATTCCTCGACAACTTCTCAAGTGAGTTCGTCGAAATAATCCAATTCTATGGTGATACTATTTCAAGATCAGCGTTTCCAGTATTCAAAGAAGACGATATTTCAACATTCACTGACTTCGTAAATTTTCAGGATTGTTACGTAGATCCACGACAATCGTCGCTTAAACAATTCTCATACGCCTAGCTTACACCACAGCCCAAGTTATTTACATGCTCCAATAAACTGGCATTCGAAAGCACATTATGAGATTATGAGAAGGGTGAATTTTTGCCTCTTTCCGTTTTTTTCCACTCAGATAGTATAAAAGTTCAACGATATATTCTGCATTATAGGATAACGACTGTGTCGCGTTTCAAGTTTATCGATCAAGGAATCATAATCATTTGAATAAGGCTAAAACAGTGCCATTTTGTGACTGGCCAAACCGCATTTTACACAAAATCGGTTTCAACTCTGCATTGGTCAGGCTAGAAGAAACGAATCTTTTACAGATTGTACGGGCAGTGTAGTTGGTTAAAATACGAATGCACTATCATATAAGTTTTATGGGCAATTTATTAGAATGGCCATTAGAATTGGGAAAACTGCAAAATCGAGTGGCACGTCAGCTGCGTTACATGCTCGCTCTACCATTACAACTGCACTTTTTCCTTGATTAAATGCGAACTGCAAGTTGTCATTTGAAGATAGGATGATGGGCGGCCATTTTAACGGTGAAGTAGTCGTGAATATCAATAGCCGTTCAAATGAACAAACCGTGATTCGATTGTGGGAAGCGCAAAACGAGACGAGCGAAGCAAGAGAGGCAAGATGCTCACAGTTGGCAATCATATTGTTGCTTACATCAAGCACACGCAGCACGTCACGAAGAGGCAGAAAACTTGACAATCGTTCCAAGCAGTTGTAGCTTGCTCGCACCTATATAACAAACATCCTTTCATTTGAGATGCTCGCGAGTTTAACCCGAGTATCATGTCTGCTAGTCTTTGTCTTCCTCCGTTGCTTAAAGTTATCGGCTGTGGTGTCATAACTCCTGCCTGTTATCCCCACCTTTCAATCATCACTAGAATGCATCTCCGCTGAGTCTACCATCCTCACTGAAAATCACTCTGACATTAAAATAAATTCAGTAACTCGACTAAAGATGGATTGCATCTCAGAAATGGCGTTCTCCCTTTTCAAGGACACCACAGAATTGAAAGCCATTATTCCGAGACAAAATTGCATTAGAAACTAGCACCTCGTACTGCGCGACTTAAGGATTTTTCTGATAGGTATTGCTGGAAATAGCTCGGGATGGGATCTTAAAATGTTAAAGGCATATTTTGCAAAAGAAAAGAAGAGGTTAAGATTAAGAAGTAGCCCAACAGCGAGAGAAGCGAAGGATGAAAATCCACCACACTGCGTATGCGCAACAAGACCGCCATCTCTATTAGTGTTCTTGCAATAAGAACGCAAGATTCTGTAGTGAATGCAAAGGACAAATGGATTGGAGTATCCAAAGGTAAACATAATCAACGTCAATACAAACCTCGATGCAATGCGAGAAGAGGTTAAGGCCGTTGACGTATTTGAAAGTGTTGTGCGAAATGTCGAGAAATTTCACATCGCCGTAGGCATTCTTGTGGCGCAGTGAAAGCTTACCGTAGCCTTTCTTTGACAGATCCAACTTACCTTTAATGACATCAGGTGTCTCACCATCATTACTCTTCACCGGCGACCTTAAATAATCAGCGATGCTCGCCGTTTCGTTTTATTTATCATCTAAAGAAAATTGCGATTTCCAGCAAGCAGATGCGTCTACAAAGACCTTTAACTCTGTGTCTAAGAAATGCTAACAAACTATACTGAGGTCATTGCTGAGAAGGCAGAGTACAGGTATAACCAGCGTACAAGGAAAGAAACACCATTCTCTCCTTCCCTCCTCATCCTTAAAATATCTGCCGATATAATCTACTCTGTTCTATTTAATGTTCATTTCTTCGTAAGGAACACTTAATTGTATACTCCAAACAAAACCCTATCACGACGTTTCCGAAATTCAGCAAAGGAATGAAATGAGACGATAAAGAAGCAAACCTAGACGGTGATCTCGAACTATTAGGGTCAACTTCAAGCAGACCGCTCATTCCTAAAACACCATGTCCGTTCGGATACCTTTGCTGCCCGCTGCCAGATATTTGTTGATACAATCCTCCCCGATGTTCTGAAAGCAGTGATTCGAGAACCGCAACATTATATTTAACTGAATGTGAAGTACCGCGACGCTGACAAGTCGTTCATTAAATATTCTCAGGGAACGTACAGGTCTGCCGGATATTACTAAATACGAGCCAGACTGTCCTGAAGATGTTCCGCGGTTACCTATGCGTTCATTAACTTCCATATTACCCATCCCCAACGCATCGAGTCTATGAGCAATGTAGCTTAGCCCTTAAGCACATCGCATATCGAGCCTCATTATTTTGTTCCTCTTCGAAATTGTCCATTTTGTCCTCATCTGACTTGAACGTATCACCGTTTGAACTGGTAGATGTGCCGTCATCTTCTTGGGAAATGAATAGAGGGTCCAGTATAGCTCAATAACTGGAAAACTCATGGCTGAGTAAGCAGCTCGCAGACACAGCTTTTGAAAAGCTTTTGTTCAAAGTTTCTTTTGTGCCGACGGCTCTTTAGGCGTTGCTGGCTATCCACTTCGTTTCCGACGGCTGAGTGCTTTCGTCAGCGTTGCATATTCACTCTCATATCATACTTTCAGATATTTCGACAGCATTTGTCGAGTTCAGATTCATCACTTCACACTTACCATGTTTCGAGCACTTGTAACCTCTCTGAATCACTTCATAAAACTACCATGTAGTGAACGATAATCTGTGATTCCACCTTGCCTCTGCACAGCTCAACGAACATTCACTTTGAAGGGACCTGACAAGCTCGGTAAATAAAAACAAGAGTTAAATGCCACGCCATTTGCAACTCTCATTTCCCAGAAGCTTCGTTTCTCGTTTGAAGATCTGACTTCCTGATGACGAAGCAAATATATTCCTCTTCACTAGCAAGCATGTGTGAAAATTATTGTTGCGTAATGCTTAACAATTTGAAGCGGAAGAATACACAAACGCTCCGAAAACTTTTACGGAGTTTGTAAGTATTTTCTCTCACAATAACCCAGCTCGTAACACATAAATCGGAAACAAGCAAATAGAAGAAAAAAGACAAAAGAGTTTCATCTCCAAAAAGAAGAGATGAATGTGAAATAACTCATCGTATTTATGTCAATTGTTGAAGGTCTAAAAATGCCGCATCCAGTAAGAAAAAACAAAGCGGCTGTAATTGTCGCATGTTCAAACAGATAGCTCTCCGATTTAAAACGCCGGTGAATAGAGACCAGTCGGGACACAATTCTCAATTAGGAAATGGAGGAGCGCAATAACACACTTTTGAAAAATTTCGTTATATTTTACGTATCAATGAATTAGGAAATCAGCACACTGTAACTGTGTTTTTCCCATAAACACGCACAATAGTCTGTCTCATATTTCCTCTAGAAAGTACTTATAATCTACCTGCTGCTTCGGACTTGATATAATACTGCAGTGTACTTGGTAGAATGAAACTCCAATATCTAAGTCCAACATGCAGGACAAAAGTCCCATATTCCTTCGTTCGATGAGATTAGTTTCGCGTGCCAAGCTACAACGGTGATAAAGGCGGCTGCGAAAAGGATCGGGCGGAAAGAAGCCAATGAAAGACATACCGGGAATCCATCGACAATGCATAATGCCAAATCGCATATTGCTCATTCATATTTTAAGCAATCGAACTCGAAGACATCAAGGTCGCGTATAATAAGAGTAATGAATGTTTTACACTGTCGTTGGGAGTAAGCGCAGTTTAAATTATTTTTTCACTTTATGAGCACATTTTACACGATTCGCCCGAATTATTTCTATGAAAGCAGAACTTAGCTGGTGTACGACCAGAGAAAGATAATGGCCAAGGAAGGAAAAAGAAGGAGAGGGCTGCACAGTTTTGTGGGTGTTGGTGACCTATAGATTCGGAAAAACTGACAGATCACAACGGCTTCTTGTCATAGTTGATGCTGCCACGGCAACTCCGAAGTAGTACTCGCTCCTTTTCTAACACACATTTGACTTCAATGCGATTGCTGTCTTCTAAGCCTATATAGCTCTAATGAATGATGTATAGCTAATGTCCTTTAGCAAAAGAATGCTTCAAATGGTCATCATGTGTTCAGAGAGTGGACCGTCAAAAAGTTATTAATGTGACTTGGACGCTTGATGGTATCGAAGAGGGATGGCTTGGTCTCTCATGATGTGGGGAACATCTTGCACAGTACATATGGCACTTTCCATATCCAGAGGCTTGTAAATTGGCTGCTAATCAACGATCGTTTGTTATGAGCACCACGAATCCGTCTTTTCATCGACGATCGCTTCCTATTGTCTTGCTGATCCGGTCACCGTGTTGCTGGTCCGGTTATCTAACCCAATGCTCGTTTCATTCTCATTTTCATGCCAATTAGTGTGAAATTTGAGCTGTTTTTGTCATGTTCACACAAAAACAGGTAACTGGTAGTTGCTCGCAACCGGGCAAATCTTATTCTTTAATCAATGTTGTCACTGTGCACTATGGAGCAATCGGTCAATCTTGTCCGCATTTGAATCTACGACTACGGAAATAAAACATTTTTTAATCACTGATATAGCACAATGAAAGGGTCAAGTTGGAGCAGTTTTAACCACGTGCCTTTTTTGATTACAGCTATTGTTTGGAGAAATGATGCCAACACATGTGAGCGCCGGATGGCTCCCCTCGATGGCATCTCGTGTGAGCACTGATTGAATGAGGTCATGAGGCAGCAGCACCTCACATCTTTATGAAATGCAATTTCCGTAATTTTTTTTTGGTAATTTATGAAACCGGCTGACGTCTCATCTATCGCATTTCATGGAAATCTCTAGTTATGGAGATATTTGCATTTCAATCCGTTAGGTTAACCACTAGCTCAAATATGCAAAAAAAAAAAAAAAAATGAACAGAGACAACTAATAGTGAGTCCTCGTACAATGCGGATCACCCATTCTCACCGTCGTTGATGCCCGGATGAGCATTACCATATAGGGACGGAGAAATAACGCCGTTATAAATTGCTGTGACGGAAGTTAGACGAGACGGACAAATGAACTCATAGTGAAAAACATGCGGATTGCAGTGGATGCCGCAAAAGCTTCGCCTTGCTGTCTTTGCAAAATAAATCATTTCAAAAACCCATAAAAAGGTGAGAGAATAACGCCGCATCAATTTATGGTCGTCGAAAAATGGTTTACTGAAGGCATCGAATTCCACCTGTCAGTTATGTGTTGAAAAATGCTCCTGAAAGCAATGAGAGGGGCGAAGTGGATCTCATTATCAACGCTCTTTGAAAAGGCTCTTTTCGCATTTCTCTTATCGTAGTTGTCGCATTAGTGGCTTAATGTACGGTTTTTATTTCTAGTCTATGAACGGTGGAATCAGTGATATAAGTTCAATTACAGGTATTACTGCTGATGATGCATAGTTCATTCCATTGGATGTGTTTTTGTCCTTTTTTATGGAAATTGATTTTTTTTTTAATCACGGTCGTTTTTTTGTCTGAAAAGTTTCTGGTTTTTCGCAATTGAGAGAAGAACAATCAACGAGAAAACGGAACAGAATAGGAGGAAAGTGAACGAAATACACCGAACGTGAATCTCTCTTGCGCTCTTTCAGAGTGCATTTCACGGTCATATAAATAAATTCAACGGAATGTACTTTGCAACATTGCCGTCGTAATACTGCACTCGGTCTGTTAACCAGGCTTGTCCCCTATTCTTGAATCCCATTCTCTTTTCGCCTAAGTTTTGCAGTGGACTGCTGCGGCAACCTTTGATAGAGTATTCTCGCTACTGGGCTGGCCTCACTATCAAGTATTGGGTCCACCTCACTAGTACTGCAGACATCAAACAGTTCCACCGTTTCCGTTTGCTTATTCATCTAGCAATACTTTGTTCTTTACTTCGTAATACTTCAAGCTGTTGTTTTCTCGTAGCGTTTTTGCTCCGTTCGACTCCAGCAAGTGGAAGTAAATTTTAGAGTGCGATGTACTTATGAGTTTAATATTGCGAAATACATTTAAACAACTTAGATTTTCTTATTTGATGAGCAGTTTCAAATACTGAATTCGGCTGACAAGTAAAACAATTCCAGTTAGTGGAAGACACCGCTGGAAGAGAAATCACTACTAGTTATCTTGTGATAGACTGTTTGAACTATTCATCACAAAGAACACAGTTACTCGCGCGAAAGATCTTGTAACACAATGTATAAAAAAACATAGAAGGGTCGTTTGTCGTGTAATGCTATGAGAAACTTCAAAAAACTTTGGTAAAGAGGAAGCCACTTTCGCATATCTTCACTTTTGCATAAGCCATTAGTGCTAAAGCGATAAGCTGTGCAGAAAGCATTGACTCATTGCAAGAAGACAACTTTCGAATACAGGTGACTGAAAAGAACTATTCAATGAGAGGATATTTTTCGTATTCGTGGAAATGTTATTTGAGAGGATCGAGCAGCTTTAATTTTGCCGCATGATATATAAGAGCGATCGAAAGACTAAAATCCTTTGGCACTATGCAATCGCAGTTAAGCAGCGTAGCGTTCCAACGTGAAAAAGGAATAGCTTGACCTTATCTATTTAGTAGCTGAGCAAATTTACTTTGTAAATTTTATGATGTTCCCAAATGTTTTCAAATAGGAAACGCAATTACTCTAGAGAGAGGATTCCACGGTTATCCAAATAACAGAAAACATTTCGCATAGTGCACTTAGCAGAAGTTTTAATCATATTAGACATAAAGGTTAGCATGCAAATTGGAATGCATATGTAGCCTTCGCAAGATTGACCATTAAAATGTCAAGATATGGTCAAATTTTGCCTCTATTTTGCATCCAACGCATAATACGCCTAATTTTTTGAAGTGCTTCCTGGATGTAACCGGGAATTTTGAAGTGCAGACAACGATTCCGAGATAAGTAACGCTTAATCTTCCATCCAGAGGCTGCAGCAACGATCTGGATTAAGTCCCAGTATACGCACACAAACATTTTTCCATCTATACTTGCAACTCTCAACGGCCTGAATTTACTCGAGCTTCCTCTCAAATCCTCCCCTCACCCCTCTGAAAAAAAATGAGAGAAGGAAATATTTGCAGTTTATTCGTTGCAAATCGATATACCTCGGTCGGAGGTCACTTTGCCGTTGGGTTTTGCATCGATGTCACATCATTGCATTATGGCTGTAGTTCTGTGCAACAGATAGTGTTCCAGTTTTTTTCTTTACTTCAGTTGGATTTATACGCTTGAGAATAAAGCGAACTGACGTTAGCGGGGGTGGGGGGAGAGAGATAGAGAGAGAGAGAGAGAGAGAGAGAGAGAGAGAGAGAGAGAGAGAGGAGAGAGAGGGAGAAAGATTGCGATTATTGAGATCTGCCTTCAAGAAAGTTTGGTCAGTGGTGTACATCGAGAAGAGATTGTCGGAGTTTGTGCAATTCATATATGGCACTCTGCGGTTGTTCTCGACTACTTTGATTCTATGCCGTTATTTTCTGCAGCGGTTATTTTTCGGCACGTTTGCTTGTATGTGAGGTGTTTGCAAGAAAGCAAGGGAACCCTATGGCGCCTTATCAAGATGTCAATGTCCACTGCAAGTCGCCTCACGAACACAAATAGCAGTTGCGGTCTATAAAAATCTCTCTGTTTGGAACTTCACCACAGCAGCAGTTTTCGTAAATGCAAAACGATTATAAAACAAACGCGACGAATTCAACTGGTTCGGCCGCGCACAAGAATCTACAATGGTGCGCTTTTCTCGATCCCGTCAGTTGTAAAATCGATCGAAGAGGCTATACAATGCGAGGAAATTTTGCATACTTAAATGTCATCAATTATCGTCGAAATTGACTAGGTAATGTAAAAGTTCTGACGCTATTTTGCGTGATAAATTACACCCACCAGATTTCGTAACCTTAGCTTCAATGGTTATCCTTCTGGAATAACCTGAGAGATGGAAGGGCGTCGCATACAGATGTAGACGTTAGCAGACGTGGCATCACCTAGAATCCCACTGAAAATGGGATTGCGCAAGTGGGACCTGAAAAACTTTAAAAACTGCAAAGTATTACTACAACAGAAAAAAATTTGACATAAGATTCCACCGCTGCAAGGAACGCATTGTCACGAAAGAGTAAGCGAGAGGGCTGACTTTCGAGAAAGCGTCGCTCGAGAGGCAGCGAACAAAGATGCGAATCAAAAATGAGGCTGTTCTTCCGGGAAACTCACCTTCAAATATTCGGAGTCTATTTATGCCGAATACTCATAGTCACTTCGCAGCCTTTGTTGCTTCAAATGTTCGGCTCATGTCTCAATTTGGCACATCCGACCAAACAGCCATTGTTTTTCTCGTAATCTATCGCAACAGTGCAACACGGCGATGAAATGCTTGCAGTTCAAAGATCAGGCGGTTTTATCATGCGCTCCCTTCCGACTCGAATGCAATGTCAGTTATGTGTGATGAGTCGAGCAGTCAATAGCTGCCACTATTATTTCCAGAGCAGTATAAGATGAGCCGAAATTCATGGCGCAAATTGATCGGTAAAAACTGCAAAAATGAGTGACTCGATAAAAATATTGAGAACATGGGAATGATTTCCATTATATGAACGTAGTAATGCGGCGCTTACCTTGGTAAAACATTAGCGATTCATGATATGGATGGAGCATTGATCGGCGTTGCAAAAGTGCGTACTGTACCGGCTCATTAATTCAACTTCCGAGCTGTTTCCATGAGACAACGCAAAGAAGTTCTGCATTAGCTCAACGAAATGCATCTATCTCGTTCTTTTGTGCCGAGTGCATAATGATAGTGACCTGTCATGCTGTGAGCTGCAATATTCGCAAAGCCTGCCGATAATGCGAGCCTCGGATTCCATCGGTCCAGGTACTTTAGATAGTGAGGGCGAGGGGGGAGGGTATTAGTAATCTGCTGTCTCCTTCGGCTTATATTTGTTTGCCGAATTAAATACCGTGCCAAACTCCGTCATGTAAATACAGCCCATTGTGATGATCTCGCTGAAAATTGATTATTCGTTTGAGATCTTGAACCGTATGTTCCTCACGAGCTATCCGTTGTTGCTGCTATTTCTTCCTACCTTTTGCGCCATTTTGTCAGATGACTTCAACGACTGGTTGGTGAAGAATTTTGGAGTAGATGTGCAAACAATGCTGAACAGGTAATTTGGGATTTTCTCTTCGACGTTAAATTATTTGATGCAAATGCAACACAAACAAAGTTATATTTGTCTGTAGACGCACTTGTTGACACTTAAATATATTCGCGACTTTATATAGGAAGAAACCGAGCAATCATTACTTTCTTTTTTTATTTTACTTTTTTTTCCTGTTTAATTGTTTGTTGTATTACAGCGTAGGATAGTTGAAGTAATGTTTTGCTTAATGTATGAAACAATACTCTGAAGGGCCGATCTGGATACACTGGGTTCTTTCGGTGGAAAGATCGATCCATCGCAATTGGTACACAAAGATCCGGTTGTCTTCGTCCATGGAGTCTCGGATAGAGCTGGGGATAAGCCTAAGTATTCAGCAGATTTCTTCAAGTATGTTTTCGTTTTCATTTTGGAAGGCTGCCACTAATTAACACAACGAAAAACAAAATCATTGCTTTTTTACTTGTTGATTTTTATCGTTTGATGTGTCTGCTCTGAAAATCTACGAGAAGGTCATCATGACAGCCGCATTTCCGACAAACACTTCGCGTTGTATATATGGCCGTTCCGAACATACGCGCACAACGCTCATCATTGAGGAAATACTGAAAAACAATTTAACGAGAAGACTCTTTGTAACATTTTGCTAACAACGATGGGAGTTGCCTTGAGTAAACCATCGCAAGCCGAGCCTAACATTATTCAGATGATCGGAACGCCCTTTGAGATTGTTTGGAAGTGAGCTTTATTGATTTATATTCCGAGTTCTATTGCTCGAAATACGTAAACTCCTGTGAGTTTTTTTCCGACGAAAACACCGAAGAGGTGAAAAAAAAATTCAAAAAGCGACATTTCAAAAGAGACGCAGCGAATTTTTGTGCTGATTGCAGTAAGAAGAATGGTAATAAATTTGTTCAACAGCTGGTATTTGTTTTCCTTGAATTCTCTGTGATAATGAGGGTTAGCAGCAGTTATCGTTATGGAATTAGTAATACTGTCGACTCGTGCAAGCTGTAGGATGAATGCGATCATAACTCATGTTACTGTTCCAACCACTAACAATTTCAAGCTCTTCTCAAAATGCGCATTTTCACGCGTTAACAAACAAAATAAATTACCGAGAGTGAGCATATAGAATGATTGGAGAGTTAACACGTAGAGGAAAGCACGGAGACTTCACAAAGTACGTGAAATGATCCGTTCAGTTTAACTGGACCGGCATTTGAACAAATCTTCCATCAAAGATTCAATTTTGTTAGCCCACCGGAGCAGACTAGACACAGAACTAGTATTCATGTCAATTTTTTGATGCATTTAAAGCTGTATAAAATTTTCCGAATTTGGCGAAATAAACTGGACGGCAGTAGAAAAGATAGTTCTGAACTTTACACTGTACTCATCAAAAGTGATAGATTTTAATCGAGTGGCTCCCAAGTTGAAACTGCCGAACAGAAGTGGATAGCACACTCATGTACATCGTATAGCCAATCTGATGCGCTATGACAGAGTGTATTGGCACATTAGCGTATAAAAGACTTTTTATGGCCTCGTGTGAATTGGCTTTTTGCAAATCAGCGAAGATTTATTCAGAAACACGTTATCAAAATGCGGCTACATGCACTATACCAATGCCGTTTCATTGCCTATTTGATGCATGTAAGCCCGTGTGCACGCGTGGCCTGTTTGTTTATCTGTCTGCAAGTGTGAAGTGAGGAACGACGGAAGCCAGGACTTGCAAATTAATCACATCACAACCAAAGCAGCAAACTATCGTACATCCACAACGCATTCCTTGTTGTTTCTTACAACTTCGAAAGAAGACGCGGACATTTAGCATGCCAAAAATTGGGTGAATTTTATCTCGTTTGGATTCTCTTCTTACACCGATCTCTCATAGGAAGTTAAGCTCTTCTAGAACATTTATTTTGTCGCCTGGACCAGTCAAAACATTAAGAAACTATTTCGCGTGTTTTGTTTTTAGTCAAATGATAGAGGATGGGGGTTGATCACCTAAGCAGAACGCAAAGCGCATATTGTGCCACCTGATTTGGCATACCTTTACACTTGTTTTCTCTTACCATTGATTAAGCGGTCACCGGTCACGAATTTTGTGAAACTTTTATGCACACTTTATACAGCACTAAATCATCAAAGCAGTAGATTGTAAAGGCGGCGTTTGGTTCGAGTACTGACAAATATTTCTATTGGTAAAATCGTTTGTTTTCATCGGTAAAATGGAAGGGCGACATTTAGGTGCCAAAATGAAAACGTAACTGAAGCGAAGTGAACTGAGTGCAATTATCAGAACAATCAGAGACGGCCATTCAACTTGCGTAGTTTTCGAATATATTCCCCAAAATCAGAAAAAAAAAAGTTTTTTGTGAGTTTGCACACTTATACCACTTCTTTAATTAAACTTACTTCCAGAAGTTTTGAATTTGCAGTCTTATGGTGCCGTCGAAGATTTTTATTCATCGGTATATGAGGTTTCAAAAATCAGTCCGAAAGCGTCCAATTTCCTTACTTTGCCATGTACCAAGAATTTCCATACAAACTGTTTACTTTAATGCACGAAGCACACTCTCACTTTTCACTGACCGCGCGCAGATTATCTTTATTCTCTTTCCCTCTTCTTCTTTTCGAATGTAAGAAAGACTGCTGCACGGTTTATTTTGTGTGGGTCGAGAATGAGCAGTGCGCTGAGGAGATAGATGAGAGGAGAGGAGGGGATGTCATGTCATTCGATGGCTGTGCATTATGAGGTGTTCTTGAAAATGGCGTTGACAACAACGTTAAAGAAAATTAATGATTTTTCACCTTTGCTCCTTCACTATACTTCCCTGTTTATGAGCAGCGCACATGGCTATGAATGGTCGGAATTGTACGGCACGACTTATGCAAATGGATCGCAAGAAAATCCACTGCAGTGGGCGCAGTATGCATTACAGTGTAAATACGTGAAGCAGGTAAGGATTCGCTTGTCCATAGAGCTGTTAATTGTACATCAACATGAGCTCTGAGTTTATGGCTTATGGCTAATTTTTTGCTGAATTCGTTCAAGGTATTTTACTTTTTGGCTCTATCAGTTAATTGAGAACCGAGTTAATATGTGAATGATATCATCCACATCGATTAATGAATATCCATATGAAAGTGGGCGGGAAAAATCTTATCAACGAATGATTTTGTGTATATTTGTCAGAACTTTCCACTTTGAGCACTAGTAAAAACTCGAATTACAAGTTGAGAGCTGTGAAAAATTACAACAGAATTACAACACTCAAAGAGCAGCACTCCTAACGATAATAAAATGAGATATTTGCAAGAAAGTTTTATGTGATTCAAAGCTGAGAAAAGAGAAGAAATGGAAATGGAAGAAAATCCGGGAAGTATGCCATTGTGGGGAAAAGTGTGCAACAACAAGGTTTATCTCAATCACCGATATCAGTGCGAGGAAATAGAAGAATTTCGGAAAGAATTTAAGCGCAAAGGATCACAAATAGTTTACTATTTTAGGTGCGAATGCTTATTATCGCAGTTCATTATTACACCGCTCGGCCGGTGAATTTGGTTGCCTACTCAATGGGTGTACCCCTTTCACGGAAAGCGATATTGGGAGGTAAGATTTAATCTGCGCGTAGAAAAGTAGGATGGGGATGAAAAAAAGGAGACAGCTTCTCTATTTCATTAGAACTTTTTAGTGTTAGTGTACTCATTTTGGCTGAGAAATGTACTCGAAAATAATACTAAACAGAGCGAAAAACTTTGAAAACTAAGGTGATATCAATAATGGTAAAGACTCGCCTGTCGCTTCCGCAGTGTTACTTTTGTTTGAAGTTTATGCGAAGAAACCAAAATTTTGATTCGGAAGCAAATCACTTCATGCTGAAGAGATGATTAATCTGAATCAGGTAACAAGAATTTGTCACCTGCAAAAGGTGTGAAATATTCGACCATCGACGGAAGGCAATCTCGGAATTTCGGTGAAAAAACTTAACGATGCCTTTTATGATGTTCTTCAAGAGGTCATCAGCATGCTATTTTGTTGCAGCATTTTGATTGGCAAATAGACTGAACTTCAAGCAAATAATACGGAAAAAATGTTATGAGAAATCCATAATTATAAGGTGAATTTAACAATGTGGGCGATAGCACGAATCGATTCTGTTAATTAAACTCCCTACGAAATGTGCTGTATTAAGAATCTCCACTGCCACGTATCGGTTTACCGCAATAATGTTTCTCTTCATAAGGTTTATTAGTTAGCTGCGAAACGCTGCCGCATTCATACAGTACACTTAATTTTCTCTTGTTTCTGAGGGATAATACAGCAGAAAGTGGGTTCATATTTCGTCTTTTATCAGACTTGCAAAGTGCGTTTTGATTCATCCGATCTCCGGTTGATCTTCAACGTTATACTTCAATTATAGTTTAATTCTTCCTTTAACTAGACCTTGTCGTGCTCAACCAAGTCTCTTCCACGATATGTCATATTATACCACAGATTTATATTGAAATATTCTTACATTACTTCCTACTTCCTTTGTCAAAAGCCGTGCTATATATATAAGCAGTAAAATATTGTAGTCTGTGGTATATTTCAACAAGCGCAAGGATACCACTAGCTACGATTAACATTTGTTATGGTCATTGGTTTTAAGCGACGAGGCGTAAATCGGAGATTTGGAACGTGGTTGGAATGACGTTGAATCATTAACGTCATGTTCGAGCAGTGCTTCGTCCAGAAGAGAGCAATGAACTGAAAGCGATTTCCCATTCAAATTTCATAGAAGTTTTCAGTAAAATTATGTTCCTCTAACTAAAATGAAGTGGCAAATCCTTATACATATATATAAGCACAGGTAGATGCGTCGAAACAGACGAGGATCTTGGTGAACCGCTCACTCCTTTCATTGAAACGTTCGTTGGCGTGTCTGGCCCTAACCATGGTGCCAGACCTGAGGTAATTAATCCTCTTTTTTTTCACAGTGTCCTTCAGGAAATGTTATTCAACCTTCCAAGCTCGCTGACTCTAACTTTGCTTATTTCCTATGGTGCAGTCAATAAATTTCTAAGTGGAGAAGATTGTAAGAGGAACTAATGTAGTCTGCATTTTTAATTTACACTCATCTGGTCAGTGAGTTCCACAGATTACCAACAAACGATAAAATACGCGGAATAGTGCTTTCTTGTTTTGACTATTGCAACCATTCGTGAACATTTGTCGCCGAAATTCGTCTTTTTTTCGCTTTTTTTTGCAATTCTCTTGCAGTTAGGGTGACGTCATGTTTTCGCATGTGAATATGTGTGTCCAGGTGTCGAAGTGATCACTTCAACTTGGAAACCGTTGAGGCTACCATTCGAATAGTTGACGGATGTAAAAAACGCGACAGCGAGACCACTAAAGCATTTTTTGCTCTCCCCCATCAACTTAAAAAAGAGTCGGAATTTAAAATTTGCATATATTCAGGTTACAAAGAACGGATCCTTTGCAGAAAGTTTGGGTGTAGCGGTAGAATCACTAAATATGATGACATCACTCTGCCTAATTCATCCTATGCTATTATTCTGCGTAATTATTGTTATTCTGGATTATTCATCCTATACAAGGTTATCATCCTAGGTATGCTTCATGCCAACCAAATTTTAGTGCCCACCAGTGGCGTTCACGTCGGAGCCCACTGATAGGTACACGTAGAATAATGCATTCTGCAAACAACTTTATATAAGTGCACAGAAACTGTTGGCTGATCCTTATCTTTCAAAAAGTGAAGATTTTCCTCCGCTTTTACTTGGTAAATTGCCGCACTATCATCAGAAATCATTTCTTGGCTCACTCGATAAAAAAATGCTCGATTCAGCATTCGATAACGTTAGTCGGCATAACAGCTTCCAATTTACAAAATTCTAACGATAATGGTACCGTACTCTACTCTTCCTTCTTCGAAGTGGTCATCATTTTCATGCTCTTAGAATAGTTGCTTTCATATTCAATATTCATTAATGAAATCTGCATCAATACAGTAGCAAAAAAAAAGTAATAACTATTCGTTTGTTTGACTAACTCTCATTACGTTCCAATGGCCATGTGCATCCAGACTGCCAATCATCGCTGACTGTAACCAAAAAATGGCGCTAAGAAGTTGCAGCACCAAGCATAACTAAAAAATCCCACCCCCTTAGAACAATATTTCTAGGAGAATTATTGCGCTATTGCAACCATTCAAAGAGACGATTGTACAAGCATTACTGAGATGTGAGTTACTACTACGCTTTGTTCATCAAATGATTTGAGATTGCAGAACGGCTTCCCTATATGCTCTCTCTTATCAATGCCAATCTGTCATAAGAAGATCGGTGTACTTGTCAAGGAATGTCCGAGTGAAAGTGACTTCCTGAAGGTGTGTGATTTTTATAGTACATCACCGCTGCAGTGCTCACCAGTGATTTGAGTTAGAAAAAACAATAGGCTCTTCATAATAATTCTGTAGTCTTCAGCAAGTGCGGAAAGTTTCTGTTCATGAGAGAGTCCATTCAAAAAGGATAAAAAGCGGTTCTCGAAGGTTTCATACTTTCAGTTCCTCTCACTTCGCTTCACTTTTCGAAATATTTGAATAGAAATTATATGTCTAATCTGACATCAGAACAAAAGTGTTGGTCCATCGCAATACAATGCAAGACTTGAAATAATCTAATTGAAACAATCGGTAGGTAGCGATATGAGAGATTGATATTTAGCGAGTATTAAATTCGGGCGACGTTTTCTGATGCGTCGAAGGGACTTATGTTTTGAAAACGGCCTCTTATTCATTAAAACAAATGCGATGCGTAACTTACCCATTGTGTTGGTTATTTCATGTGTAAACAGTGAAAGGAGCTTAAAATCACTTTTGATAGGATGTTAACTCAAAAATTGGATATGAAGGGAAGCGTGTTTTTACGATATCCAGCAAAGCCGACACGATTGTCCCATTTATCGTCTGCAATAAGGTTATTCGTCTTTTTTTGCTGCGTAACGATATCTTACAGTCTGATTTGAAATTGCTCATGAAACGGTAAGCAGCCCGCAATTGATTATGTCAGAATGCACTTTCAATACAGATGCACAGTTAAAGCGATCTGCGATAGCGGAAAATCTTAGTGCTAGATAAAGTCTGCACATCGAAGTGATTGAAGATATTTATTCACATTCACGCTTGAAGCTCAACAAAAATGTGAGCGCTTACTTGCTAAAAGACCTTTAATAGTTCAGCAGTTGTGTGATGTGTTCATACTTCACTTTAAGCATAAATAATAAATTTTTACCAGAAGTATATGGAATGTGGTAGTTGAGATTTGATAGAACCGACGGGGAACAGGAAGCTTCAGCTGAGATTGCTTTTGAAATGTTATGCGTCGGAAAATGCTCTTGAATTGCATTATTGCAAGACTATACGCAAAATATGATTACTTTATCGTTCTAAGCAATCATTGCAGTAAAAGGCTTGCGATAAAGAGAAAGCATAATTCGACTCGAGAAGAGGGCAGAAAATCCGAAAAGAACCATTGCGTTGTTCATCTAATAAAAGAGGATGAATTTAATGAGTACACCGTAATGACATTACATTTAAGCCCTTGACAGATAATATACGGTCGACGCTTCATAGAGTGCCACTCGTGTTTTTTTTTCTTTGAAGCACCCTGCAGTGGTCTGCATTTTGCATCATATGGAGCACCTGAAGAAAAGTAGATAGAGTTAAGTGTGTCTGCTTTTAACGGATCTCATGTTCAGTTTTTACATTCTTTTGCAATATTCTTCTGAAATCGTTTGCCAGTGGATTAATGTTTGCTTGCCCATGACTGAAGTAACACGAACTCACTCTATTCAGACAACCTCACGGATCGAAGGACAGAAAGGCGAGAAGGTATACGAGGATAAAACTCACTATGAATCTTATATTCACTCTTATGAAGTCATATTTCAAATGGTGTTCAATCATGTTGTAATTTGAGTGCTCAACAATAGAAATATTTGCTGTTTATCAAACACAACTACCTCATCAATAAATTCCTTCTCTTTTGCCTCGAATTGTTCCATCTCGCGATCTGCAAGAAATGATTGTGGTAATTTCGTTGCGTTATTCGAGCTGTGAGGAATGGTTCACCACCAAAGACGGTTGCGTGATCAAAGGAAGAAGAACACGGACGTTCGGAGCGTCAATTGCACTCGCAGGATATCAAGATTAACGGGGTGGTAGCAATGGTTGAGCACGTTTCCATATATAATGAAGTGCGACGAGCATTTTGTATCGTTTCCGCAAAACGTGAGCGATGCACATGTTTCCATGATGCATTTAAAGCTGTTTTAAACAGAACTAAGTGGATAATAACATCAAATGTAATCACTGCTTATATGGAACCAAGAGGATAGTCTTCACTGATCATGTGCAGTGAAGACTATAATTTGAACAGGACAACGACGTGTTATGACTTTGTGCGGCTTGGTATATCGCTAACAAAATATCGGCCATTGAAAATGAATGGATAAAAGAGTTTAGAATTCAGTGAGCAGGGCAGAAAGGTTTGAAGAAGTCAAAGATTTGAAAATTCCAATATTCAGATGGGGAGAATGCTTCATTTCGGCTATGGTTACAACCGGTTACCCTTAATGGTCGACGGGTCCTTCAAAAATATTACAATGATTGGCATACGCTCTGTGATAAGACGTTAAGAAAACGTTGAGTATGTTCGAGCGATATAAAATATTTGTGTAAATTTGTTAATGAAAAGATGAAAATGAAACTTCATATTGAATGTAATTAAAATAGTAGAGGCGGAATTATTTGCAGAATATTTCTCGACTGCTTTCAGAGACGTCATTAAGTTAATTCTTTCTTTTGGATGCCAAGCGATTCCCGAGAGTCCTTGCTCTTATGTCATCATCGTTGATGAAGCTACTGTGTCTTTAGTGATGAAATACCTACTCTTGACAGCGTATCTTCTTTTGTCTTGAAACGAATCTTTGCTAGTGTTGTTATCCCTTATAACTTCTTTTTATGTCATCTTTCAGAAGTTTCTCGATTCCTCCCCGTGAAAGACTCCAATAGTCTCTCCATTGCTGAAGATGCAAACTTTGTATGTAATTTCCAATTATAGATTTATTTCCTTAGCATCATCGATGTGCAAAGTCAGATCGCTTTACAATGATTTCATTCGAGAAAATTTATTCATGCCGAACCTGATCGCTTTCTCAAAAGGAAATCCAACACTTTCTCAAGTGTTGACTTTTGTTGTGACTAGATCCTAGCGCTGAATAAGCGAACTGAGCTAACGTCGCACATGTCGATTATGCCAAGGCTTTAGAAACCGTCAGCCACGAAGAGCTTCCACTCAAAGTGATCTCTTGCGGTATATTGGAGGGAACTTCTAAACTGGAATAATTATTTTCTGGATAGTCGAAGCCTTCGAACTAAAGTGGGCGAATCCTGTGTCGTTAGCGTCGTTTCGCGAATGGTGTAGCGCATCGGGCCCCACGTAATTCCTACTGTATGCGAGTGACATCACGAATGGCTTGGTCGGTTATATGAAAGATTGTGTTGATGATTTGAAGATTTAGACCGACCAGTTACACTTTAGATTTGGGAGGACTTCAACGTGACTTCAGTATAACAGATATCCCTCGCCGCGTGGCTTTGCTGCTTAGCAGATGGATATTAATACCGAGAAATGTCGGTGGTTGCATATTGTTTTGAAAACGAATGAACGAAACAAATTGTTTTCTGCTCAACGTTCTGCTTCTGACCTTCAAAAATACCGAAGTTCTGTTATCCTCTCTTTGATGATTTGCAAGGGATAACAAATTTGCAGTCAATTAATGTGTTTGACGAGAGGCGAATAAAATTTCCATGATGGTCATCCTATTCTTTTTTCTCACATCATTCAAACAGGATGTTATGAGGGAGGTATTTAAAGCCGTTTGGTTTTAATTCTATCAAGAAAGGTTAGATAGTGATATTTGAGTAAAAAGGAATTTGTTCAAGGTGGCAGTAACACCTGAAATTTTATATCAGCCAAGAAAGAGCACCAGGTGTTTGAAAAAAAGGAATTTGTTCTGGCTTCCTGAAATTTTATATCAGCCTTTATAGTGCTGTTTGCAAAAAAAGAACTTTCTGGCTACAGATGAGGCTCAGCAAGTAGGTCTCAAGGTCAAGAAGGAGTGCTTCAGAAGACGCTGTAAGAACAGATCAGCAAGAACGAAGTAGCGGAATGTCACTTGCAATCTCTTACTCAAAAATCATCCTCCTTGACTGTGAATTTTTCTGTTGTTTTCAACTTGTAAAGAAAGTTAGAGCCTATCTACGAACACTCTGGACAGAATGTAAATGATGCTGGAATTTAGGGCAATATTCAGATGCGTATAGATTATTAATTCATTACGTTCGCTGAGTTTGAGTTTTTTATTTTCAACGTGCAACCTCTCCGTCAAAAGATGTAGGCATCTTCCTTTTCAATAAAACCAGCACTGCCTTCACAACAACAATACTGCTCGTTGTTTATGCGTTAAAAGTAGTAAAAACTTTGACAGCTTATTAAAGGTGAGAGTAGTCGTGTCGTTTCGGAACTATATGAGCGCATGTGCAAGAAAAAATGGCGCCCGGGAAACATATGTGTCCAAGGCAATATATCATAGCGTGGGGCGATCCAGCCAAATCAACATAATCGCCAACTTTTGAAATATGTCAAACTTTTAGTAATATTAAGAAGAAATTTTCAAATTAGAGATGCAGTTTTCATGGTGTCGACCCGTCACATTCATTTCCCAATCCAAAGGAATCGCTATGCGATAGCTGCTATTCCGACACAATTTTTGACGCACTTATTGAAAATTCTGCTACTTGGATGAGAAGTAGCTCAGCAGTTCACTGTGGAAAAGAAGGCTGCATCAGTGCAAACCGCTTTTGGCGACCAACTTTTTACTGGAATCGCCATCATAACTTATTATTCGAATCGCAAGAAAACAACGATATAGAGAAGGAGAAAGTTTATTGCTATGAATACTGCCCCGAAACATGACCATAAACACTTGAGCATTCATACAATAACGTGATTGAGCACCATTTGTCGTATCACTTCGTAAGAATCAATATACGTTTCATCGTGGGTTTTATTTTCGTAGAGCTTCTCGCCTATCTGTCCCTCAATTTCAGCTGTTCTCTGAAGATCACAGATTTAGCAGCAGCTACACATTTAGAACACTTGGGTTATGTATTAGAGCACTTAATAAAAACAGTCTGCGATAAGTTTGTTTGTTGCGGTTTGAACATGCATCTGAATGTGCGACGTGTCTTTATCACAAATGATACAGAAGCGGGCAATCGTCGAGTGTTCTGATCGAATGCTCAGTTGCATTGCAAAACTCAGTGAGTGCAGGTCAGCAAGAAGGCTCTAGTCGGAAACATCACGCAATCGCGCTAATGAGTACGAAAAGTCATGTGAGGCATCTTTTCACCGTTTCCACCCTCAGGTATTTTCTTTTTTTTCATTTTCTAAAGTTTTTTCTTCCTTTTTTTTTCAAAACCGCTTCATCCCATTCGTGTACTGACCGCAGCTTCAAAAAGCGCACATCACGCTTGTTTTTTTTTCGACATGGTTTCGCACTCGCTTGAAGACCATGTGGGCTGACCTTACTTTGAACGGTGCAAGAAATTGTTACCTTGCCGCAAACAAGATAAGGAACGACTGCATCCGCCTTACTGGAGATTGTGAACACAAGCTTTCCTTCGTATCCAACTTTCGAGTTGATATCCTATCAAAACGGATTTTGAGGTTGTAAATTATAAAACTATGCTATTCGAGATAAACCGTGCAATTTCATATTTCGGTATATATCCTTACTCAGATCTAGATCGGTTCTCACATTCACAAAGCAGATGTGTGCCTTTATCTGTGGCTTTACCCTTTTAGTATCAAATTGAAGCAGCACATATTCGTGAAAAACGACAACAAAAACTTTACACTAGCAAAAGTATCAATGCTTGGAATAGAGGAGCGATAATAAAATAATATTTCATGCTTAAACGTTGAGAATAAGTTGAGCAAGCATTGATTTTGAACGGTAAAAATGATCGTATGCATTTCAGGGGAAAGTGAGTTTAAACGTTGTTCAGGCATCGTTCTGTAAATCTCCTTCCCAAACTACGGTAGGGCACTGATGCATCTGTATGTGTCTGCAGTGTGTCTGTTCCTTCGATAGTTTCGACTCCAAGACGCTTGAAGGTAGCGTCACGAAATTTAGTGGCTACAACTTACAACATAACTCAGCTCTTACGATGACGATAGGAAATTCATACTTTTTAAGCCAACCGCATTTTCATTTTTCATCGGTCAAATCACAGAGAAACGGAATCTTCATGCTCTTTAACGGTCTTCGAAGATCCAAAAACTTGGAGCATATTTTTGTTGTGCATGTTTTTTTACTCATAACTTGCAAAATTTTGCTCGAATCGACGAGAGGCAAAAAGTGCATATAGTGCTAGTTCCTTTCGCACCTTTCTGTTGCGCTTCAGAGAATTATTTGATGCATGAAAAACAATGTGCTGCCCAATTACGCCTTCCCTCTATCTTATTTTAGCAAGCCAAACAAACTGCTTGTTTCTCATGGCCTCGCACTTTTCACCTTTTTCATAGAATTAATTCTCATTTCTGCTGTGATGTGATTTGTATCATTCGGTTTCATTCATCTCAGGTGTGTTTCAGGAGACGATTACAGTGATATACCTTATTGCCTCTGAAGGATCTCATTCTGTAGAGTTGATATATTGCTAAAGCAAAATCTGAGTCTGACTTTCTTCACCAAATCATCCACCTACATCAAAACTGTTCTCTGGATGCGCATTTATGCACCTCTGTCATCATTGCAATGGGCAGAAATCTAATTGCCCAGCCTCTTCAGTTTGCGTGCTCGATCTGCACAAATTATTGCTTAACATTTGGTTTCCGCGTGGACGAAGAGACGGGAGGGAGGGAAAGGGGGGAGGAGGGGAGGAAGAGAGACAAAAAAGGATGAACGCTGAAATTCCAATCTTTCGGTCAGTCCAAGGAGATTGCAGTCGCACACCTCCAAAACGTCTCACTCCTATATAACGAACCGCGTTTTTTGTAATTAATGTCACTGCTGCTTATATTAGCAATGAAGCTCGAACTACTACGAAAATGACCAACCTTTAAGAAGTCGCTTTCCTCAGGACATTCCTTTACATTGACACCGACTTTCTTATGGCAGATTGGCATTGATAAGATTGAACATAAAGAAAATCCTTTCTGCAAATAAACTGCGAATAGGCGAATCAATAGAATATTCGAGGTCACCGATCACCGATACGTCCAACGGTGAATGCACCTTTCGAAATATTTCTAAAGGCATTAATACTCAAACAGGATTTCGCCTTGTATCGAGCAAGCGGAGCATAGTGTGTGCTCTTTAATTGTTCGCAGCTTATTTGCCTTCATTTTTCATTACGAACCTAATTTTTCGAGATTTTATTTGAAAGGGAATTTTGCTTTTAAGAATCTCCAAGTGGTGTCCTTGCATAAACAGTTCACTCACTACCTCTTCAAGTAACCGGGTTAATGTTCTGCCAGTAGTAAGATCGAAGGCTGCACTCAATAAAACAGCTCTTGTTTTTTGTGTTCGTTTTTGCACATGGGTCGAAATACACGTAGATTGAAACGATCCAGCGATCCCGTTTAAGGTTACCACAAATAAACCAACGAACGAAAATGGAACTGAAGCTTAGTTTTTGCCAAAGTATTTACTAGCCAACTGTCTCATCAGGAGTAGGGAAAGCACGTAAGGGAGAAGCTTCAATTCACGATAAAATAAGAAGGTTCACCTCAAATCTAATCCCATGATTTGGGCCAGATACACCGACGAAGGTTTCCATAAATGGTGTGAGAGGTTCACCGAGATCTTCATCTGTCTCAACGCATCGACCTGTTTGCATTTGAAGAGTATTATATGAGAACAACAAAGGTGATCCACTTATAACACTCCCGCCATCGACGTTCTCGCCTCCCCTCATCTCTCAGTAAAAGAATGTCCTTTAATTTCAGAGCTTTCAATAACTTATTCATAGACGGACAAAAAATATTGAATACGTTATTCTCAACAGCTCTATGGAAAATCACTCAGCAATTTGCGACGCCTTTTTCCTGTTCAGATGAGTCTATCAACAATGGTGAAATTTGCTGCTTATGAAGAATATGGATGGGTGGAGCTGCTACAAATATAAAAAACTAGAACTTGAAATCGATTTTATTAAACGAAAGAGCAGAAACTATGAGGCGCCGCTTTAGTGCTTCTAAGTTTTGCTCTATTCTAGGCCGATATATGTACATATCGCATGCAGATAGCATAAAATTCTAATTTTGAGCAGTCATCGCGATATGAAGTAAGAAAGCTGTTGTGCAAAATGCAATAAAAGTAACGTTTCGCAAAGTTTAGCCAAGAAGAGCGTAAAACTGCAAAAGAATGGATGGGAACGGGGGGAGGGGGGGGGAGGGGGAGGGGAGGATGCAATTGTGTTTTAATTGAACAATTCCCACAAATTTCGCTATCGTTTTTGATTTTCTTAGGGTGGCTACCTGAAAAGTACCGTTTTTTAAACTCCTATTCTGGATTTTGAGTTCTGACTTAATATTGTGGATGCAGTCAAGTGGCGAATTTTAAGAATTTGGCTCCTGCTCACGCGCATCCAGTAAAACTGCTCAACGAAACTGTTGTTCATGGAATAGGTTGTTCAAATTGCTCGCCTGAATTGCACGGCTAAATTGATTTCACAATACTTCGTCGGTAGACCGCCAGTCAAAAAAACTTCCACCGTTTATCTTCAACTATCACGCCTCTGCCTATGATGAGATGGACATTGAAAAATTTTGTGTCGATTTATATAACGCACGAGATTCTAGCAAATCTTTAATTAGCAGCATTTGGGGTGGCTGGAAAGCGTTTGACAGTTATCATGGCGCTCGATGCATTCGCGCCTCACAACAGTGAGTACCGGCCTGACAAAAATTCGGCTCTGCCATATCGAATCTTTCGCTAATTTCCGCTAATTTCAGCATCAGCTATTAATGCTACATCTCTTGAAAGCATTGAAACCACTCTTAATTCCAGATATGGGAAACAGCTAGTTTATCCGAGATGTAAATCTGAATAACGAAATGCTTAGGAAAATGGCTTAAGTCGGATTATTTAGTTGCTAAATATTGAAGAAGCTAGTCATGGTCCTTAATTGAGCTAACGGGTTCCTGTTGTTTGCTTTTCTTAGGTTTATGTTGTCACCGGAAGTCTCGGTGCAAACACTTCGTATGTGCTTGCTATTTGAAAATACATGTTTTACACGGACACAGGCTGGTAACAAATCATTGGCGACTATGAGGAGCGAATGAAGTAAGAGCTGAAATAAACAAAGAATCATGGACTGATGAAAACAAATGTCACCAATAATTCTCACGTTTTCTAACCTCTTAGAGTTTACGTTTGCTTGTTTATATCCAAGAAAAAATTGCAATCTGAACCTCCTAGGATCGCTTTGCGTGAAATGGGAACACCGAGCGAGAATGCTACCAAATTAACCGGTCGAGCGGTGTAATAGTGAACCGCGACAATGAGCATTCGGACCTACAAATAAACAAGCGGTCCAAAAACGTAAAGCATGCAATTTTGTCTGCAGAGTGCACGCATCTCATCTCAACCGAGTAATACATGATAGTACACATACCTCTCGCCCATCTATTTTTAGTGTATTTTGTTTCGCTTTCCCAATGTGTTCGTTTTTAAAGAATGTCTGTGCCACAGCGACTTTTTAGTCCTTCTTCTAAACCTTTTCCTAACTGACGTTTCCCCTCAAGGTGTGTAGGATTGTATATAAAGCGAAGTAAAAGGCATGCAGTCATGCCGTATGAGTTTCTCAGTTGTTTTTATATCTCTTCTAAGAAGCCTTTTTTTGCATGAACAATTCTTTCTCGGTAACAAGCCTATAACAGGTCCTACGAGAAACCTTTCAATGAAAAAAATCTACGAGAAATGGGATCCAAGTTTGTTGCATGAAAGTCGCTTCATAAATCACCTACGAGGTTATGAAAACATTTGAGACAATGACATTTATCAAAGAAAGCTGGCCATCGTTCCAAAGTAGCCTCAGCATAAGCTATCAGCATAAACGATGCCTTACAAGTTTATCATAAGCTCGAATCAGTTTAGCCGATTACTGCAGTGATGTGCAGTTTGCACTGGCAGTAAGTGCTATGTTCAGCTTTGTATGCATGTGGATGGCGTGAGTCTGTATGCACTTCGAATTGATCAACACGATCAATGGACCTGAAGCACATAATTTGGGAGTAAAAAGTACTGTAGGTTAAACATTTGACGTGTGGAAAAATTGTGGGTACCACAGGTTATATAACACCTGCGGTTATAATCTTCACAAGGTGAAACTAGAAATCTGGTGCAGGAACGAACGTGATGAGTTGCTACTGATAAGTTCATTTTGGGCAAGTAAGGCGAACCGCATGAGCCTCACGCTCTATCAGTCCTCACTGCATAACACCGTGCTATGTTGCTGCAGCGACAGCAATATTGCTGTAGCAGTACCCTCCGTTTGGAGAAAGCAAATGTTAATCGGAAATATTCCTTAAAGGTAACGACCCCACCTGCTTGACGTACTTGCACTGCATCGCATACTGCGCCCACTGCAGAGGATTGTTCTGTGATCCATTCGCATAGGTTGTTCCATAGAGTTCTGACCACTGATGGCTATATGCCCTATTCGTAAACAGCATTTACCACAGGTGGTTACAAATTCACGACTTTTTCCAGCAGCACGCAGTGAGGCTATGACTGACGCAGTTAAATCGTAAACGTCCCTTGAATAGCACTGAGAAGTTCCATCATTATAGCTCTTCGTATATAGTTGTTGTTTGAAGTTGACTAATTCTAGTTATGTTCGCATCCTACCTGTTTGCATAAGTGATAAAAATTTTCTCAGTGAAAATGACATAGAGGATTTCGCAGTAGAATGCAATCGTTTAGAATGGCACAGACTTTTGCTTTGATTGTATCATTTGGGAGTAAGATAATTGTTTTTAGATTCAACAACACTGTGAGAAATGTCGGGAAAAACTTGCTTGAAGAAATCGCCTGTATACTTTGGCTTATCCCAAGCTCTATCAGAGACTCCGTGAACGAAGACAACTGGATCTTTTCGCACTTCCTCCGCTGGATCGGTCTTTCCACCGAAAGAACCCATTGTGTCCAAATCAGCCCTTAATTATACGTCATACACATTGTGCAACACCTCACCAGACAACGAGTACCCAGGCCATCCTAACTTTTGAGATGGCATGCTTCGATGACCAGTTATTAGAAGTGAAACCGAAATTTATAACAGATCATGCTGGAGCCAATATACGCATGGATGCAGCAATAAAACGTAAAAACATCACGCGAGCAAACGTCGGTCGTTAAGCTCATCATTGCACCTTTATGGAATATTATATCCTGAGGCCTTATCATTGATGCTGAACAGGCTTTTCAGTTTTGTTAGTAGACATCTCCTGCATATCATTTACTTTAATACGCACTAATAAACAATCAAAAGGTACTTCTGAGAGACATTAACATATATGTGTATGGTCAGTTTATCGAGTGCGTTTTGTCCGTCCACCTTTTTGTCGCCGATATTTTCGTCTCCGGACTTTGTCAATGCTATGCAAGAGTCCCATGGACAAGATTAAGTTTCGGAACACTTTCAGGATAACTCAATAAGAAACCTGTCAAATGCATCCGTGCATTTATTCCGCATTCGTCTAACTGCCACATCTTCCAACCAGCCAAAAACTTCTCAAGTTCGCTATTAAATCCCAGAAGTTTTGGAGTCAACTATTTCAACTATTTGCTCCTCATATCAAGCAGGATATTGGCTGCCGCAGTTAGGCATAAACCTCCTTCAAGTGACGCTAATTGGGAGTAATTGTAGATCATAGCAATGAAATATGTTGGGGGATCAAGCGTTGTATAAGCAGAGTTACAGAGGATTTGGGCATCTTGAAGGAGGGAAAACAACAACAGTCGGACTGAAAGCCGAAGAAGAAGCCTCGCTGTGACCTGATATAAAGCTGGCCAGTGCTGTTGTTTCTTTATTTCAACTTTTTGGAGAATGAATACAGTAACCTTTTTAGCCAACGAGAAAGTCACCTGTCAAGGGACAGAAAGAGCAATTATGAGATTTTAACGTTGTGCGGCGAAATATTTCTGAAACTGAACACGCAGGCGAGATATAACGATGAGGTCGTAGCAGAGCCGATGAGAGCTGAAACCCCTCTCCATCCCTTCTCTTCGTCCCATTCCTCCCTCCCCACCGCTGTCAACCTCATGGCTGCCAAATTTTGCATGCAGCTCAAAAGCACAAACCAATCGCACAACATATTTCTTTCTTGCTGCGGCGTTGATATTCTTGTGGTGCGATCAGCAAATATTGTAACGAATGATAATATCACTGTCGTGAAAGCAGATTCAGTGTGTTGTACGATAGACGAGAAAGGGAATTAGTAAACAGTTCACGCTGATGGGTCCATGTATCATTTTAAGGTGGTGCATAGCACTCATCTCACCGACCAGCTGACCGACCATTTTCAAAAATTCACAAAGAAAAGAAATATGCGCAATAATGCCATCGTATTTTGCTTGATTCGACAACGTTTGCAAATTATGTTCAAAAGATTTGCTTTCCTGTAATCCCATAGGTGTGAAGCGACACGACGTTGGTGGAAAATGATTGCAAACACTTTAGCACCTGTAAGTCTTCATATTTCCTTTCCGAGTGCATCAATGAGAAAAACGGTACAGGACACCACCTTGTTGTGCATATTTCGCAATTTTTAATGGCTCTGAAGTGATTATTCCAGCACATTCCTCAGTCTTACTTTCAAATGTCCGCGAGTTGAAGCTACGCATGTGCGCATACATATACAAGCGCATATTGGCACAGACGTACAAACGCACACATATGGAAACACAGATCTTATGTACATACGAACACACATGCACAGACATGTGTGCAAGTGCATGCACAGACATGAAGTTGCCTTGATGCGCATTTGCAGCGCAAATTTGCATAAGCAGATAAGGGCGATGCTAGAAAGCATGGTAGCCGTAGTTGCGCGCACCTTATTTATGATCGGCAAACAGAGTAAGTATTGTCACTATATGGCATCTAAAATTGTGTTAATATGAATATTTTGTTTGTTAATGAAACACTACTCGCGGTGGAGAAATTCGTGATAGAAAGGTTCACATTATTTGCACCACACTTGCAGCAAATATTACAGAAGCAATGAAACAACTGCAAAATACCTGTTCAGTTGTGTTTGCACATTAGCGCCGAAGCTCTTCACCAACCACGCATTGAAGTCATCCGAAAAAATGGCGAAAACATACGGAAGGAATGACAGCAACAGCTGACATCTTGCAGGAGGCATTCGCTAAAGAGGCAAACAACTGGAAAATCTCGCTCTAAGGTTATGAAAGTATGCAGCATGTGCGTCACCAAACGCCACTTCTATTCAGTTCAGTAATAAAATTCATCAGAAGCATGGCAGGACTAAGCGTACCGGCCGCATTCATATGAAGACCTCATGTGAACAAAAATGTGCGATGAGAAAGGCATCTTGTATATTCGTAGCACTATTACTTCAGAAAAGCCAAGAAAGACTAAGTGTCCGTTTCTAACACACACGTGTTGCCTCAACTATGACTTGGAGTGAGTAATTTTATTGCAATTGTCCTAATAAAATAAATGCGGGCATGATTAGTGAAGAGAATGACTGCAAGAATTCACTAAATAACAAGATAGAAAAAACGACGGAAACGATGAAATGAGAAACTGATTTAATGGATCAAATAGAAAAGATGCAATCCAACATTCATTTTAATACGCGGATGCACAGTGAAACGAACAGCAAAGAATGTAGAGCAAAGGTCAGAGCACACAGAAATGGCGAAAACAATCGTCTCTTTCAGCAAAAGGTTTTAGATAGATCTGCGGCGAAACGTGAGCGAATTGATGGTCGAAATTATTAGAAGGGTTCACTCTAAAGGCGTTGCCATCACCGGAAGGCATCTTTGGAATTCGTTGGTTTTGTAAAGCTATAGAATATTCAGGTAATGATGAAATATACGGTGGAAGCGAAAAACGAAACAGGCACATCAAGGGAGAAAATCCGAACGGAACGTGAAATTGACGAACAAATTGGGATTACTTCACCAGCCGAGTGAGTGAACCTTCATTTTCTCAGACAATTACCACCACATACACGAATCTTGTGCGAATTTAATATCACCACTTGTTTCGTGAAATTATTCTCAAATATTCACAGCAAATCTCGAAAATGTATCCCGAATGCTAGAATATATCCTTAATAAGGTGCGTTTAATGCAAACAAAATGAGACACTTCCGGCTACGATGCAATGCCGATGCAACATTACGAAGTTCTTCCGCATAAGTTCGTTGCAGCGATAGCAAAAATATAACGCAGCATTGCGCATTTTTTCTCATTTCTGCTAAAAGTAAACTACGCTTCGTGGAGAAGAATCCGTTATCACCTTGCTCAGATAATCGACAATATGCGTTCATCGTAATTCGTCTAGAGTACTGAAATTGAAAGTTCTTCAGTATTCAATGTGTGTTTCCATCTTTGCGGATAAGGAACTTTGTGCTCAAACCTCAAGTAAACACTTATTGATCGAGTAAATTTCAGCTGGACAGATGTGTATTGCTTATGTTAACGAAGTTCGCTTTGCTCATGCCCGCTTTGCTCATTGAGTTGTAATTTTGCGCACTTTCGGTTTGCAAACAATTGGCCATGCACGCTGAATAGGTTTATTAATCCACAGTCACTGATTAAGGAACCTCAACCACCAAATCGCTATCAAGAGTGTTTCATCTGCACATGCAATAGCGGTTTTCGATCGTTCTCAGCGCACAGCACAAAGTTGCCCAACACATTTTCAATGAAGGTGGAAATTTTAGAACAATGAGTTTGCATCAGTTACGGGCAATCTCATTACTTTCATGACCTGACTATAGAAAACCGACCAGCAGGTAAGGGCGAGAGGCGCTCGTACAGAATTGTCAATGGTAAGTGAATTATACGAAAAAAAAGCCAATCGGAAAATAAGCTTTGTGAATCGGGGTCGATGGGAATTTTCCGTTACTAAAGACGAGTAGGAAAGACTGTTTGATTCGTTAGCGAATTTCTTTAATGCGGAGTGGAATGTGCTTGAGCTCTCCTCTACTGCTGAATTTTTTTTTCGAGAAGTTCTTGGAGAGGTGAACGCTAACACAAAACTGATAGCAACTCGACGAATGGTTGTGACATATTCGTTTGCCACAAGGGATGGGGAGTTGACAAATTTTAGTCGTTTTATTCAGCACAGCAAATTCGTAACGAAACGGTCGAATATGTGTGAACGATGAGGATGGGATCATTCGAAAAACCTCTGAAGAGAAACGATCACAAATTTAATCGCAACGTTTTGACTAATTTGATTGATTGATTAATTTGCTTAGAAATAAATTCATTCAAACGTATATATTAAGATAATCCGATATTCATTATTGAACTTTCGAGTATACCACGAAAACGAACAATTCATTTAATGTCGTTCATAATTCGCAAAGATCTTTGAAGACGAAACATTTGCAACGTTGTCACCTTAGACTCTGATTATTTAAGAACGGTTTATTCTAACGTCGAGAACCACCATTGGCATCGAACAGCACAATATCGAGATATAGAGCTGCAAGCGATCGTTTCATCGTCCGTTGAAAAGTTCGGTTTTAGCAGCATTGCCAACAATGCGGAGCATTATTTCCGCCTTGCAATTAGGCAAAAAGTGGTGGTTTTCACGTGGCAAATTTGCATTCGTGTTTTTTTCGTTATGTGTGTCCTGTATTTCGGTTGGGATTTTCCACTTCTTGCACATTGTTGTGAACGATGTGCATTGGTTTGCAACATTTTCGGCGTAAAACTTAAAAAAGGAGCTGCTTGACGGAGTTTGTTTGCTGTAATCTAGCGTCAAGTTGACGTCTTAAATACCTTTGGTTTGATGAGTTGTGACTATCCAGCTATATGCACTGTGGTCTTCAACGATGCTCAATTACCCACCTTTCAATTAATTTTTGCTAGATTTGCGCTGATGTCCGTAACCAACAAAAACAATTGTGGGGATCATTCCATGCAAAAAGTTTGCGATCGTCGGGATGTTTTTGCACCATCCACGGTGCTGCTGAGTTCTAAGTGATCAAATAATCTAAACGGCAAAATGGCATAATCCCAAAATGCTCTGAACACCGCCAAATTTACCAGTGGGTGTTCTCGAAAAAAGAGATGCCAATAACGAAGTCTTTTAAAATTTTCGAATTTTAAGCTTGATCGGCGGAGTCGGCGTGTTCACCGTCCACGGTTCCTAGATCGCCAACAGATTTTGTTATTGGCAGTTTCATAGCACGAACATAAGGGTTGAGATCATTCGTGGCTTGCATTACGTCAAGAAGTGTCTTCTTGTTAATCTATGAGAAAATGAAATGTGAGCCTAGAGCTAGTTTGGAGTAACTGTTATTGTACCGGCATTAATGCGTTAGCTGAAAGTGGACTGGCAGATTTTCTGAGGGGGATGAGTGGAAAGAAGTCTTTTTTTGGGAACTCGAACCGAAGTTTACTCACAGGTTCATATAAGATATAAAAATTATATCTGCAAAAGGCTATGAATCAGAAGACACCCCGATACTGTGGTGTCATTTGCTTGAGCAGCGGCGTTCCCAGACGCCCACTGCACTGAAGCAACGTTCTATTCGCGTTCTTTAGTTAGTTTATCTTTGTAGCTTAGTGTCAAAGCAGACGCACGTGTGGTTGTTAACGAAGTAATATTCCTAAGCAGGAACTATTATTAATGATGACTGGTCCGATGTGTTAGGTCATGTCAAGGCTTGTCTCAGATAAAATTCCTTTATCTGCTTTGAGCTCGCTAGAAGACGCTCATCCACAGTCTCGTTGAACTGAAGGAATAAATTTGGAAACGTCATCTGTTGAGTCGAAATTTAGAATTTTTCCAAAAGGTCGTTTTCCGCATCTCAGTATTCGAAGACAACCACCGGGGAAACTTGACGACGTTCATAGCACTTCTGGATTTCTGTTTCGGCCACTCGATGATGAGTTACCTTAACGCTGCCAATGATGTGGCAGCACATAAGGTGCGAAAAGAGCCATAGAAGCTCCATTTGTTCCAGAAAAGTTGGTAGTTGACACAAATGCGGTGCAGTGGTGTAGTTGTCAGCATTTAAGCTACCACACATGTTCATTCTGCGACCGCTGACTTAGTCGCCTGGCTAGCCAGCAGATTTGCGTTTTTGTGGTGTGTCACTCAGGCGAACTTTCGTTCAGTCTTCTATCTTTTTTGGCCTTCTTGCTAAAACTACTATCGAAACCTTCAAATAAAATTCACTGTTTAGAGCGCTGCGTCGGTGCAGAATGCCTGTTTCTTTGAATGTCGGCCAGCTGGCGTATATATGTGCAATAACGTGTACGGCATTAAGCGCCTATTTGGTGTATAAACTTGGGCTCACCACCAGAGACGCGGCACAAAGAAACGCACAGTTCCGATCTCTACAGCTGCACTTTCTGATTCCTTATTTAGCGATCCTTCTTGCCGAGAGTATTCAGGTAAGATTCTTTGTCTTTTATTTCGAGACGAACAAATATCTTCGAACGACATGCAATGCCAACAACACGCTATTACTGTTGTTTCGTTGCTGCGGGAATTCAGGAGGGCTTAGCAAGGTGAAATCCTTATAAACAGGTGGCTACTTCAGGATAGTATGCAAATATTCGCAGCTTCCTATCTCTATGTATCTCTACCTACTCGGGAAACGTTCGAGCTGAGTTACGATATTTGACAAGTATATCGCCCACTGTGGGATGGTTTCATGCACCATACTTCATGTTGATGAACCGATTTTGAAAAATGTCATTGATATTTAAAAGCCAAAAAACTTGCATACATTTTGCTGCGGTTGGGTTTTCATTTCACATTGGTCGCCTTGCAGAAAACGAATCGGTTTGTCGTGGGGGATTTGTGCAGGCGGTTTGCAAAATTCGCTTTTTTCTTGCTAATTTGTGAAACTGTTTGTTTAGGTGAGTGGGTCACACCTTTGCCTTTATTTAAAGTTTATTTCAATTCATATGGAATGTATAAGGGGTATAAATTGTGAAAACGTCAGGGGAGAAGCACAAACTCAGCAACTATTTTGCCAACGACCCATCTGAACGAGTTGAACTCGGATGAAGCATTATTATCCAGCACATTGCAACATTCTGTAAACAGCAACGAGATAAAATTAAACAAGAATAGCAAAAATAATTCAGATTTGATGGCTCTCGGATCAGTGCTACTATATTAGAGTTATTGCAGCATTTTTTAAAATCATTTGGTATAAGAATGTCACTATCACAATTTATATTCATCACCTCCATAGGTCGATATTCTAGGGGTCCATTGTGCGGTCCAGAGGGGGCGACGATGGAATAAAGGCTAAAAATTGCACATTGGTACATGGAATCGTTAAATGCGTCGTTTATTGCAGGCACCGTATTTGTACGTATTATATCATGTATATGGATTCTTGCCCGGACAAATTAGCGTGCTCTATGTTGTTGGGTTAACGATGAATGTTGTGAGCACAGTATTAACGGTGCATCTGCTATCGAGATATGATCGACGCATGCTATGTCTGTGTTGTGTGGCATCGGGATCACTGGCTTGTCTTTTGAAATTCTCCGATAATTACCTCATTCTGCTGATTGGAAGATTGCTTGATGGATTCTCAGCAGCTCTTATTACCTCACCTTTTCAGCAGTGGTTAGCTTTAATTGTCTTATTCTCTTCTAATTTATAGTCATAGATTCTGCCTATTTGTGAGGAAAAATAAACCTTTGCTGGAGCAATACGACTGTGGTAGAGATGGCCGAATAATTGAGCAGGATTCGTGCCATAATCTAACTGAAAGTTGCAGAAGCATCGGGGTCAGTGTTTTTATGAGCTTTCTCTAGTTATAGTGATAAGGGAGTGAAAAAGTGATGCAGGGGTAATTAAGCTTCAACTTTCTCATCATTAAAACAAGCGAGCCGAAATAGTTCATTATGGCCGTACAAATAAACAGCAAACGCTGGATGATGTTCAAATCTAGTTCCCTTCAAATTCCCTTCAAATTTTGCAAGCATCAAGATTGCTTGGTTCATATTGTATTTTTGCTGTGGAGATTTGCAGCGATCTTAACCTGTGCGAATAGTTCGAGTGTTGTTGGCAGGCAGTGGCTCGGCATGTTTCCATATAACTTTTTTTCACTGAGAAGAACGGCACAGCATTGTTTGGTTTTTACAACGATGCTTAAGATTCAATTTTTGAGGTTGATACGAAAGCGGTCTGAGTTGTGCCGAGCCTTGGCCACCGGGTTTAATAAGTGACCAGGTAGGGAGCTTTAATCAGTGGCTATTGGGAGATATATTAGGCCGGTTTCCTTGAGAGTACGTCCTCATCTGACGCACAATTTCAACTTATTCCCAGTCTTGGTCGTAGTCGGGACTCGATTTAACTCGAGCTCGGAAGTAGAACAGTTCCAGCAAGTTTTCTGGCGTAAAAAGTTAGATAAGGTCTGGCCGTCATACGAACTCTTTCATCCTGTTGCTTGCAACTTTGCGTATTGTTGATTGCTACCTTCGAAGCTGGAAGTGTATAGCAGAGCGTGAAGAGGGCTAATCTTGCATAACAGGAAGAGCGTTAATACGGCGGAATGTGTGAAACGTTGATGCTGCTTGACATTTAGGGAACGTTATCCCAAGAGAAGCTTTTCGACGAATGACTGTCCAGGCTTTGTTTATTCGCTGTATGAGTTTTACATATAGGTATGGTCACGAACATGTTATGGCTTTCGATTTCCCGAAAGAATGGCTGGCCTCAACATTCGCACTGCTGTCTCTCGTTGCCGGCTTTCTGTCAGTTTGTGCCGGCTTTATCGCAGAGTTTGCTGAGAGTATTTCATCGATAACCGCGTTTCCATTTTTCTTCGCCATTCTCTTCCAAATCGCAGGTACGCTGATACACTGATCGATGTACGGTTCTAATAATTCCGCACCGCTTAGCTACTGTGATTGTCTAGTGGATAATGTGCACTAATGAGGTGGTCTTCATCATGTGGTTATACAGCATTAAGATTGTGCTACTATATTGAAATGGAGAGTTTTTGATAGAGGGCGTGAATTATTGTAGCTCGCAGACGTTAGAATATTTAAACGTTTTACAAACAGTTAAGGTTCAGTTTGCGCTTGTTTTTTTCGAGTTTGCGAACTTGGTTCGGGTATTCGTTTCCCCCCCCCCCCCCCCCCTCCCCCTTTTTTGCTAACTTAGAGCGAGGAATGAAACCTAAGTGTGGGGGCAAAAATGTTTGAATGGAGGATTTATTTCTTTGTTCAGGGAGCTAGATAGTCGATCGCCATCGCAGGAAATTAATTGTTTACGAAATTCGTAGTCTCTTTCTAATTATGCGCATGTTTGAAAGTTGAGACGCTGTTAGCATCAGTGAAAACTGTTCAGGTGGCTGCTATATTATGCGTGTTTGGCCTTCAAATAGATTGGAGCCAGAATATCGTATTCCTCTTCAAGAGCAGTTCGTAAAGGCTGTCGCTATATTCAAGGTTCTTATTGCTTTATATCTAGATACCTTCATTTGTTGCAAGTTTGATGCATTATACTCGCACAGAGATTGCAGATACTCCAGCAGAGTTTGTTTCGTTATTAAATCCACCTTATCCGCTATCTTTTCTATCCTCTATCCGCTGCTCTTCTCGGCTAGGATACAATTTCGTGGAATGTTTATTCTTAAGTGTTGTAAAGTGTCCCTTGTGAGAGATAATTACAACCCATTTTGAGTTTGCGGTGATGAAATTAGTGTAAATTCTATTTGCAGGTTTAATTTTTCGATAATAAGTATATTGGTAAGTTTACCGGCTATATTGCTCCAAAGCGGACCTTGTCGCAATACTTTTCTGCCGTAATTTCTTATATCACCAACATTCTTTCTTATATTCTTATAATTTCTTATATTTCAGAAGAAACCGGTGGTGTTAGTGTTGTGTACCGTTCATACTCTCTTCGAGTCAACGTTGCTCATTTTCATATTTGTGTGGACGCCACTTTTCATCCATTCCAAGGCTGTACTGGGACAACGAATCAGGTAATCAACTTCCTCGCAGCTATGAATTTCCTAAGATTTGGCGAATTCTAAAAAGGAAATTAAAATTTCCCGCTGAATTTTTTCCCAACAACGCAACAATGTATGGTGTTGCAAATGCATGGGAGCGAGCTATTTTTTCAAGTTTTATAACGGAAGGAAGATCATTGAAAAAAAAGGACGGAGCAGTTCGTCTCTCAAACGTTTGTGAGAGGATTATCTTGTTAAATCATTCACAGTTGATAACTCCAACGTGGGGAATGCTGAAGGGGACCGAAATTGAGTCTTGCTGCTGTACTTGGAAATGGTCGTATGGTAATTCATACTTCTGCACTGTTCTAGTTGTTCATTTTTCAAGGTTTTGCCACTATTCTTCTTTCAGTTACGGTGTCGTATATGCAGCATTCATGAGTTGTGCCCTTCTTGGCAGCGTATCATCTCGTCTATATCAGAAGCGTGTAATGGCTTCACGAGTGCTATGCGCGTCGTCATGCGCATGTCTCATTGCTCTTGTATTGGCAGTTTTTGTGATCCCATCGTCGCCTTCTGATTGGAGCACCTATCTTTTCGACATTCTGCTCCTTTTGTTTTGCTTATTCGAATTTGCTGTTGGCTCCTATTTGCCATCGATGAACAAATTACAGGTTCCGCTTTATTTTATTCACTTTGCGATATGTGTGGTTAGATGGGGAAGAATATTATTCCTTTGCTTGACTGAGTGGCTTGGAGGTCAATTGTAGATCAAAGCACTGACGGTTCGTTTCGTTTTTGAATGCATGGATTAGACAACACAGCACATTTGATAAATGCATAGCTTAAAGGTTAGAGATTGTTTTTAGTGAGTTTGGTGACTCAAAGATCTGGAACAGTGCGTCCGTGTCTGAGAAGAAGCAACTGATACACGTCACAGGAAAAGGTTTTCTTAGCTGGCATTTACAGTGGCATTTTTATTCGTGGGCGAAAGCGACATCATTTTTTTTGCCAACGTCACTGTTTCTGACTTCTGCAAGCTTGTCAGGAACCCGATCAATTTTCTTTTCGTCGGGAAGGTGGCATAGAATAATCTTGCATGTTCCTTGCGCCATGGTGCTGTTGTGACGGATGCCGACCTATGACGATAAGAAAGTTTTTGATGGAGAGAGGTGTTCCTCCACCTTACCCTCTATCTATCCATCAGGAGAGCGCTGGACGTTTCTGGAACTTTTCCCTTCCTTTCCTCCCCCTTTCGCTTTCTCTGTTCTGCTGATGATGGGATGATCAGAGATACTTCTCCATTGCGAGCAGAGAGGGCGTGCCTACTGTTGTGCCAAAGCATACGCACGCACAAGGGACTTTTAATGCTTTTTATTCGTAAATCGTTACGTTTGCCTATGCATTACTGCATTACCAGGATCGGTCGCCACCGTGTTACAGTATTAGTCGGGTTCTGTATTAAACTGAGAGGTGCACTATTTCAGATCGACTTGCTACCAGCGGAGCATCGCAGTTCTCTCTTGGCCCTTCTACGCATTCCCCTAACAATAATTTCTTGTGGTGGTATGCTGTTTTTGCATTCCGGAAGTAGCGATTGGCAAATCGTCCTAATGGGTTGTATTCTGTTATCGCTCACAACGCTCTGTGCACTCTTGCTTCATCTTGTGTTAAGTCGCAACACACCTGAGCAGATCAACGATCACTTTGTGCTGAAGTTGAGTACAAATGTATATGACTCACAGGAAGACGAAGATGATTTACCTCAAGGTTTGACTGTTGGTTGAGCATAAGTCGTTTATGCATACTTCGTATGTGGCTACTGTCTTTTTATAGCAATATTCTTCGTCTCTTGTGTACTTACTTTCACGTGAGTAGCACTTACTTAACAACAACCGTTTTTTGGCCGCACATATAAAGGCAGGAGACTCTGATAATTGAAATATTCAATTTGCGTCATGTCTTCGATCGGATTTGTGATAAACATGGGTTAATAGTTGCGACGTTTTTGTATTGTCTGGGTTTCAACCTTCTTTCAAAGTTGATAGCAAAGGTGAATTGCGTTATTGTAGGGTTTGATGATTAACAGTGGATTATATTCTGTCATCACTTTCAAATTATTTTAGTCAGACGGTTGTGTCTTTAGATAGGCACATAGCTTATAAAACTGAGTCGATAATTAAGCTCATTAGTACGAGACGTTTCGACTAATCCTATAATAGATTGAACTTGTCGACATTTTAAAAGGTCAAAACCACTGGCAGCATTACGTTTGATGGTGCTATAATAGCGCGGCGGACGCTGCTTTTCATCCATTTAGTAACGAATTTAATATTCAGTTCATGAGGAACGGATTAGTCGTTTCTTTAATCCGATGATTTATATGTCATCTGTGATAAACAGTTACATCCTTCGAAGGAAAATTTTCTTTATTCTTTGTCTTTGATAGTTAAATTGTTATAGAAAACAACTTCTAAACTAATCCACTCTCGTTTCGCATCTTCACATAGCTAAATATCAAATGGGTTTTAGTTTTCTGAAAGAAAACGAGAACGCTTACTCAGTTTTTAACTCATTTTCGCTAGGAAAATCCAAGTTTGTCTGGAGCACTTAACGACCATTGGTTTCGACCTCGCTTGCTGGAATAGAACAAATAAAGCGAGCTTTTCATTGGGGGAATTAGACTCATTCTCTAGCTTGTTCGAAATGGTTTAATTTAGGGAAAAGGGGAGAAGACTTCAACATTCCTGTGTATGCGTGTCTATATTTTGATTTTTTCAATGGCTTTCATTTCGGCGCTCAAGTTTTTAAGCTGAATTTCCTGCAGCTGTTCTTTGCAGTTTTTGCTTTTAGGAAAAGAAAGCTCATATTTCAATTGAAAGAAACCTTTAAGTGACGTAAATTCGCTTATCGAACGGGAATTCGCTTTGTTTTGCATTTGTGAAGGTGGCGGGTGTTTCGAGCGATGTGACTAATTCTTATAATTTATTAGTTTATGTCTGTAAAATGTTTTAGCGCACTTTCTCATAAATGTTGTTAATGACTCGACGATTTCACGATTACTTTTGCATCGCGTTGACAAAAATTTCAATTGATGATCGAAGGGAAGAGTGCTACGGATGACAAAGCAAAGAGCTCAATCCTCTCAGAGGAACTTTTTTTAGTTTTATCAACTTCGACCCACTGTTGTCAACTTATTTCGTGCATTTTTCGTAGTAGGAGAGCTCCAAGAAAATTCACCTGATATATGGGGAGTTAATTTTTCATCAAGATAGGGTGAATGCTATGATGCGAGGAAGTGCAGCTGTGCTGAATTTTTCTTCCCATTTATGAGACATATTCTTATGTTAAGGTTGTCAGTCATTTCTTGGTCCCACTCAGAACAAAAATCTCCCAAATATTATGCATTATGAGCAGATCCTTTGTTGCAGAGAGTCCAGATTTCGCCGTTTAGAAATTATGCATATGTAATGACACATCTCGATGGTATGAATTTGACGTTTGGTTTTCATTAACGTTTGAAGCAAAAACGTAATGAAGAAAGCTGTTTTGTTTCTTCGATGCTGTGATGTGATATTATCGGCTAATTTTATTATATTTCACTAATTTCTTGATTGGTTAATCTTTATTCTTTGATAATTTCATTGTAAAACTGATAATTTTTTTTTTGCGATGTTAAAATTTCATAGCAAATTTCAGATTTTTCAAACCTTATGGCAGTGATTTTCCACTTGCAACTCCCTATCTAGAAGTGAATTCTAGGCGCTATCAAACCTTAAAAGGTTTATGACTTTCATAGAGGTGACTTTGGTTCCGATATTAAACACCTCACATTATGCGAAATTCTCAAGGATTGTGCAGTTGCATGAAATTGTGTTGAAGTTTAAACGCTTGTGGCATTCATTCTTCCATATAGATTGTAAATGAAACCGAGAATTCGACAACTGCCATCGTTTAAGTATAAAAATTTTGATGACTAGCCATCATTTGAGCATAAAAGTTGGGAAAACATCACTGAATAATTGAAATCTCTTTCATCGCAAATTAAAACACTGACGTGTTGAATGTTAATTTTGTTTTCTTGCATACTCAACTGCAACGGATCATTTTTGCAGCTTTTTTATTTGTTTTATCTCTTGATTATTACCGATGGATTCATCGTAACGCTTTGGCACTTCACTGTTGCTTGAAAGACTCAACAAAAAAGATTAAAGTTCTTTTCTCGTTGTATAAATGCGATTGTTGAATTGTTGGCCAATTGTTTGTACATTTAAACGGATGCTATTAATAATCTTTTTTTTTTGCTTTTAAATGCTCTGTTTGTGCAGATTTATTCGTATCTCGTAATTACGGTGATATTTTATTAAGGAATAAATATATTCAAAGGTGTTTTGTTGAGTTGATTCAAATGGCTTCATTATAGCCTTTGATACTGCAGTTAATTGGCTGTAGCTTCGTCTGTGTTTTCGCACGAAGTGAGCACAGAGTGCATAAGGCACTGCGATGACACATACGGCTCGTAATCTGTGAAAAATTCGTCTCAAAGCATGGCACATGTTTGCGTCATCGGAAACAATTTTCCCGGTCATTAATAACGGTCGAACGATTTCGCTTAATGGAAAGCAAATTCCGTTACTTTAATTTTCTGTTTTGTCTTTATTTTAGTCTCCCGAAAGTGGAGGCCAAAACTGCTTGGCTTCCTTTTCCGAGCAGTGATTTGATCCATATCGCTAGCGTTTTATTACCGCCGCTGATTGTTTCGGATTTGGTGATTGAGTGTGATTAGTTTCATCGTCATCTCTAAGTTCAGGAGGGCGAGATCTCAACAGGTGCTGTGTTTGCTGAAGATCGCCGGTAGTATTACCTGAGTGCTATATATATATCATTTAATCAGTCTATTGTGCATTTCTTTATGTTGCTTTGACTGCAATTACTATTTGACTAATGCGAAATACTACAGAAGCAATCTTTTCATCGATGGAATCGAATGCGGTTGAATTTTGTTGGGATGCAGAGATGGATCGTGATGCAACCATCCCAGCCACCGACTCTTTGCTTTTCCCACACGTCGAATTCGCCCGTCGACCTCTGGCCGAAAAGTTCGTTCTTTATACAATTGCACCCTATTGACAAACGTATGTATGCCACTATATGCGTTTCATAAACAGCAGGGCTACGAAAATCGATATCTCTAACTTATACATTTGTGCACATCGATGATCCAGGTTTTAAGTGTTGGTGAGCACCACAGATTTGTTGCTCTTCTTTATTTGCTGGATCCTCAATTTTCTCGATGATGCCGCATCGAAATCCACTATATGAGGCGATGTTATAGCAAATTCCCAAATCGACGCCGATCTACTTTTGTTAAACTTTGAGCCTAAACTAAATGCAATGGTGTTTGAAGTAGTTGTGGAGTCGCTTGTTTGGACATCGCGAAAAACTTTGCAGAATTGCAGAACTTTTCTTCAGTTCCTTTTTATCCTTGCTGGTTTTTTTCATATAAACCATATGATTTCCATTGTTTGGCGTTTTTGGTTATTCTCCGTTGAGTGGTTCATCAACTCATATTGGCAAGTATGCCTTTTATAAACTTATCGTTTGAATTTATTGTCAGTTTTTGATGTTAGGAAACATAAGAAGATTGCTTCCGATTGCATTAGATGCTTTAGCTAGCTCTGCTGGAAGAATATTACACCTCAGCGATTTCCGTTCGTTAGAAGAAAATGCTGACGAAATGTGCGGGGCATTGGGATTCATTTTACTATCATAAAGGGGTGTATATGTTTTTTTAGCTGTCAGTGTTATCACTGTTTGCAGCTCTCATTATGTGATATGAAGATGGATTCTATTTAGAATGCTTTATGTTGGACGGCCATTAACTGTGCTACAAGAAGATGGATCCTTAGTGAGTGGCAAAGTGGAGGTCGTTTGCGGAGAGAATATCTTCTTCAGCAACGCCGGCAAGTTGGAACTCATTCATCTGAGGCAGGTGGTTCCCGATACCGAGTTCGCGGTGAGCGCTTTCTGATGCCTGTAGTTTGTTACTGAATGCAAAGCATTGCTTGGACGTAGAAAGTAGAGTGCAAACTGAATGCTTTACATATTTCTGCGGCGTTGATTGATCGTCAAGATTATTGCTCACTGCTGCACTCATCTTTGCCTGTTCCATACCTACAAGTAATTCTTTTCTTAATTTTTTTCTGCGTAGAATTTCTGCAGCCCATTCCTCGCCGTCTCCCACTTACTAATTGCCGATATTCGTGGGATTTGCAGTAATTATGCATACGGAAATGGACCTCGATAGGCTCGCTTTGGTGCTGTTTATGCTTTGAGCGTTTATTGCTAAAACGACATAGTGATCTTGGTTTGGATTTGGTGCTATGATTTGTTTGCTGCAATAACAATTTACCTGCTTACAGTCATCAGATGTAAAAGTTCCGTTCGGTAATCCGTCTTCTCTGAGCGATGCTTCGTCGGATTTGATGTTTGGGGGATGTGAGCATCAGAAGCTTGAGGCGAAAGACCTTGTAGAAGCGAGCTTGCCGCCAGTTGACATCATCAAGGTATGTGGCTTTCAACAAGCTCGCTCGCCTGTTTTATGATGGCGTTTAGAAAAAACGATGTGAAGTTAAACAGGAGAGCACACAGTGAAGTTTAAGGATGCAAGCTTGTGATATTAGATGATTTTTTAAAACTCGTCTGACTTAATGCATTTCTTTTTTCGTTTATTCTTTATTGATTTGGCTTAGTCGTTATGCTGTTCGTCCTTCACTTTTCGCTTTCCTAATTAAGCGGATTTATGTTTGAAATGTGATAACTTGCAAATAATTTTATTAACAATCCTTTGATTTTTTATGCTTCCTGTTTCATATTTCTTTGGAGAGATTAATCGGTATGAAATTACATTAGGATAAGCATTTGTGTCGTTTCTGAGTTCAGCTGTAGTATTTTTTAAACTGTACAAAGCAGTGCGAGAGAATGTTTGCAAAATAAATGGGAATGGACGACTACTGCAGCGTTTATAATCGGCGATTTGTTAATTGCAGCGCTGTTTCGGTCTTTCACTTCTATCGTTGACCGTATTCCTGATCTATTTCTGCATAAATGATCTCTTTTTTTTTTTAATCTGAACACAAAATATTTAGAATGTGCAGCAACAGAGACTTCACATTGCAGAGTGAGGCACTCTTAGCAGATAACTCAGTTAACCGCTGTGTAGAGTTTCGTACTTGTTTAAATGCTTTGTCCTTTTTTTGCATTGATATTTTCGCAACGGCTCATCTTATTACTGCATCAGTTTTAGCTGTTTGCTTTGCCTGAAGCTGTATGATAACTCCAAACTGTATATCACGTTTGTAGTGAGGCTGCTGTTGGCTTATTCCACACCTTCACCTCTCCTCCGCACTGAGTGAATAAATTCTTATGCAGATGGGTAAAGTGATTATTGGATATTTAACAAGTTTGCTCAGGAATTATTCCATTTTGTTTGCTAATCTAAACTTTTACCGCATCTGAGAGGTAGTATGGTGGACCAGGTCACACTCTCTACACATTTTTTAATCGTTCACTCGTAATTGATTTGCTAACGAATACGGAGGGAAGGAGGGAGGAGATTGGTTATTACTTGATGGAATTCAACAGTCCATAGACTCGAGGGATTTAGCGATATGGGCTCACGTTGACACTGTCCTTAAGCAAACATCTGTAATTATGTGTCGTCGTGATGAGAATTGTTCCTTTATCTGAACTTTTCATATAGTTTGTTTGCTGTCTCGACCCAGTCTTCGATTCCGATTCGACAAGACCTTTCTGTCTTCCTGCGAGTGCTGTGCAGATGCTGAGTGGATGGCACAAAGCTTTCCAGATCTGTTTGAATGATCTCATTTCGTTTGACTTTCTTTGTTTTGCTAAGTTTGCTGCTCGCGTTTTTTCGCTCTTTCATTTCACTAGATTATGAAGTTCTTAAGCAGCGAGGTCTCAAAATATTGGGATGAAATAATTGTTCGGCTATATGTTCAGACGTCGGTGCCTGCTCGTTTATTTATTTGGAGCGTTTTGAAATAAGTTGCACTGACGTTGCTTCGGAGACCAATGAGCTCTGCCACATTAAGCCGTCATGGTTACACAACATATCCGAAAAGCCTTCAACCTCGTACTGCCCTCATTCTCTTTCGATAATGCCAGAGTCCCACTGTTTCGAGATTCAAGTTCACCTCTTTCCTCCTCGAAGCAACATTATATAGCGTTTGTAATATACAGCATTTTCGCAAGGCAACAATTGCAGGTGGGTCAATGGTTCGAGTTGCAAGATGTGAGGAATCCGTGCTTGATACGCGTTGTTCAAGTGGTTGCCAATCGAGGTGGTCTGCTGACCGTTTCCCATGGCCAGCGTCATGAGAATGTCTTTTTCACCAACGAGCGGTGCCATGAATTAGGATGGGCACAGAGAGACCTCCAAAAGTACACTTACGAAGGTGACTCACTCAATCTGCTGAACAGTGCACGCAAAAACGCTGTATCGTCGCATGTGTTCACGTATTCCACTCTCAGGGAGCACAAGTTCGAGGTGAGCTGAGTCACTTATTTCCTAGTGGATGTCCTGAACGAGTTGCACTTTACTTCTTATTCTTCCGTTGCTTATTCGGAGGGTCTTTGGCAATCAATAAGGACCAAACGCAGTGTTAAGTGCTGACGGCGAGGTTTTTCTTCTTGGTTTTCCAATTCGTTGTACTTACCGCATGATGAGAACATAATCCAGTGTGCAAGTGTGAAGGAGCAGTACCTTCATGGAGAAACAGCTCGTGCAATAATGCGTTGTGACCTTTATGAACGAGGTTTTTAGAAGCTAGCCTCTTCCATTCTTTTAAAAGATGCAAATTTCTCGACGTTCGTAACTTTAAATGCATTTTGAATGTCTAAAACTAAGACCGCCACCTACACGTGAAAGATTATAATCCCAGGGCCTTGTTGAGGTATGCGTGCAAATCAGCCTCATCTCGTGATTAGTACATTTTTACCTCTTGATTCGTTTTCATCATATTTTAATTGCTTCGACTTTTATATTGAAAAGTTTGTTGCGCGTTCGTTAAAAAAGATTTTTCGGTTGATGTGTGGTTGTTTGAAGGTGGGTATGATGCTAGAAGTCCTTGACATCTCGAATGGTGGAGTTTTTTACGCTGGCTATGTCTCTGAAGTGCTCAGTCCATATTATTTTCTCGTACGTGTTTCGCAGTCAATCAAAGGACCTGCACCGGAAATGCTCTGTCATCGCTCACATCCTTATATATTTCCCGTTTATTGGTGCGCACGTCATAACATTCGACTTACTCCTCCCGAAGGTCAGTTCACTCCTTCATTGAAGCTTTCACATGCAGTTACGTTGCAGATGATATGTTTTTAAAGAGTTATTTGGAACGTTTGCTTTCCTTCTCTCCATTTTGTATTGTTCACCAATATTACTTTCCTATGATGTGGAAAGACTCATACCTGTGCCACTCATTTAGCTTGTTGTTTTGCATACCATCCACAAATATCAAATTCTGCGAAAGATACCATTCATTTTGGATGTTACTGCACGTCAATTGAGGCAATATGCTGATTTTCACCTCGTATGCTGCGGCTTTTACGAGGCGAATAGAAAAGTTGCAATATTCTGCGGCTTTTCTATTCGCCTCGTATGTGCTTTTTGATGATGGCGTATCTGTTGATCGTACATGTCGTCCTGGACCGAAAGACTTTTTCTCGTCCTCACTTACCAATATATAATAAAAGCCATCAACGGCATCTTCGTAGAGTTTTCAGTGGGTATTGCTTAAACCTACTAATACGCATGATGTCGGCCTGATGCAATATGGCAGCTGGTAGTGCTCATTTCCGATACAGTTAAGTCGCAGCTTTTACAGATTATGGCGCGGATGAATTCTCTTGGAATACGTTCAGGGAGAAGTGCGGTCTTACCAAAGGGAGTGCACCGGAACATTGCTTCGATTTACCACGTGTTCAGCGAAAGTTCGACAAGCTCCGAAACGTTGAAGTATGTTTCGTTGTCACTCTAAAAGCTGCACAATTGATGAATATCATGTCGTATGCTTCTCTTTCAATAAGAGATAGGCCATTACAATGACACATCCACTCAAATTATGAAGTTGGCGGTAGTTGCTGCTGAATGTTCATTGCGGGATATGAATGATGATGGAGAAGACGCTGCCATCGCCGATGGGCAGGCAATTTTATGCATTTTTTCACCATACTTGGGTCCGGCTAACCGCTAATTAGTGAAGTATTTTTGATTCCGGGTTTGTTTTTTACTAGCATCTGATCGGAAGGAAGTGCACTGAGCATTTCCGTACATAGGTGCTGGACGTACGAACGCACGATGTGATGTACCCGGGCAAGATCGTACGTTCACTACGTCATCTGGTGTGGGTGCATCTATGTCACTATGCGAACGCAACTCCACCGACTGTTTATTCGATCAGGTTCATTCTTTCTTGTTGACCGCCACTGCGATTTTTTGCTCAATGCCGAAGTAAAGAGTACCTCCTGAATGGGGACCCGTAGCCTGATTTGGCATTTTGGGTATTAATCGGAAGATAAGTAGAACTTTTTTGACTTCAGTGCAGTGGTGCAGGACCATATACTTTCAAATTTGTCATGCTGGTAGACAGCATGCTAATTTTTATGCTGCTGTAGCGATGGCTTCTCACGTTCTCATTGGTCTTCTTTCTTGGTACCTTTGCTTTCCTATTTTTGTTGCTCATCAAACGCCTACTAGACTGCTAATAAGTTCATCCTCGATAAGCTCGTATTAAACTTTTTGTTTTTTGCTTCGATTTGGCGAATATTTTTCGCCTGGAGGTCGTTCAGTGGTTTCAAAAGTTTGGCTTCATTTCTTCTTTTTGTTGATTCAGGGCGGTTGGAATAAAGGAGTGTCTTTCAGTGCGATTATTTACATTGAACATGAATACAAAGTTTGCTGTTTTTTGTGAAGAAATAAGTTATTATTATTCGCGCCCGGTTGGTTTCATTCTAGACTCCATTCTGCTCTCGGCGACGACGTAGCCAAGGGTAAGGAGTCCTCTCACTCATCGCTTCACTAGGTCGGGAACAGGGATAAAATATTCTTCCAGATCGCATATTCTGAAATACAACGTATAAAAGGAGATTCCAGAAGACTGATGAGCTGGTTGGCGCAGTGCACTGATGTCCTCAATAATACAGGGTTACTTTGCATTCAGAAACTTGGTGCGATCATATTGGCTGCAGATGGATCAGGCTGAAAACAGTTGACGGTCCCCCACTACTTTGCAGATTTCAAGCTATGGCCTTTTTTGTCTTTAGATCCGAAATGCGCCTCCTTTTTATGTAAGGCTTAAAATTCTCCGATAATTTTGTAGTACTGCTGTAATTCGGCACTGCTGACCAAGTGATTAATTTTGTTTGCTTTGCGCCGTTGTATGTCCAATTTATTTACTTTTCTTCTTCTGTCTTTGATCCACTGATTTGCATCTGCTGCATCACATTTCAGCTCGGGCTTGCTGTTTCCTTGTGGTTTCGCCAAGCAGCATGGCATTCGAATGCAACCCGCAACACGTTATGTCACTATGGGGCCTTCATTAAGCGGCGATCGCTTCAACCTTCGTACACTATGCACGAGTCGTCAAACGCCCGTCTTCCTTACACCTAAGAAACGTTTTCTCTCAAGCGTTTGGCTTAACTGTAAGGATTTCTCTTATCTTTCAACGTTTCCAATTCAGAGTACCTTCCCACCTTCGGGATTTGTTTGTAGATTTTCGTTTAATTGTAGATTGCGAGCTTTAATGCCTCCCTCATTCACAAGGGTGTCAAGTTGATATGGAGTTGGTCAGCGCGATCGGGTATCACCCGGCGGTGACCCTGATTGGTTGATTTATAGGACATAGGACGAGGTTCAAATGAGACTATTTATCAATAGTAGTTGTAGACTGCCTCAGTGGCACAATGCCTTGTATCCTCGTCGCTCTGTGGCAGTATTTGAGGATTTGAGGCATAATATAACCTTCTCATTCCACCTCACTGATGAATCACAGTTGCTATGCGCGGTGGATGCTGAAGTGATATTTCAAGATGAAATCTAATCAACAAAGACAATATGGTATTCTTTGGAAAACATTTCGTGCTCTGTTTGCAATATGTTCTGTGTTTATATAGAAAAATTTTTCAGCGGATCTTTGGTTGCCAATTGTTTACGTGAGGAAGAGTTGTTTTGCGGGTCCGTTTATCAACCCGGAACGGTTCCGGCAAATACCAAACAGGTACTGTTTCTTGGCAAACTTGATTGCTTTTCCATATGATTGTTTGAAGGGGAGGATCTATTGCCAAAGATGAAGATGCGAGTGGGATGACACTGAAATCATTAGCCGCACACGGAAGAATATTTTGCAGTGATGGGATATTATTTCGTTTTCCGCCTTCTCATTTTTCATGTATTGTTTACAGCAAAACGTTTTAGCTAAGCAGTGATCTCCCGTTATAAAGGAGACGGAATGGAAGTATTTTCTGTTATTTTTGTTGTAAAGTATTGCCTTCAATGTTTTGATTCATGTTCGTTTGTTTTTCATCTCTATAGAAGTATGCCGTTCAAAAAATTCAGTCCACAAATATTGGGAGCACTTTTAAGTGTAGGCGAACGAAAACGCATTCAGAAACTTCGCGGGCGTTGAGGACATTAGTTTACTTCAGCAATACTCAATCGGCAAAATGCGCTGGAGGCAGTCGATGTGAGCAAAAATTCGTTGATGGGTTTGATAAAGTACAGGAGATAAAATCCGCACTTTCTATACTACATTTGAGCACATGATTTGCCATTTAGTCTTTCTGAGCACTAAAAGAGGGTATAAAAGTTTTGGCCACTTTTGCATGGTTTGACATATGGCGTATAATGCGATGTTTAGTTCGTATGTTCGACATTTGGATCGTTTATCTCATACGAATCATTTTCAGGTACCGTCCAGGACCGATGCCATCGATCATACGTGCTATATTATCGGATCTCATTAGTAGCGCGTACAAGCCGAAGCAAATATGCGAGCTGCTGATGTGTGCTAAAGACTCGACACTACCACAGATGGTAGTTAAAGCGAGGTATCAACATGTTTTAATGAAACTGTTGTGACACCCACTGGCGTATTGGCAGTAGAAAAGGAGAGTTTTACTGAGACGACGGGGAAGAAGGGGTTTTCAAACCTGAATGAGTTTCACGTGGACTTTTTGCAAAAAAAATCGAACTTTTCTAACTTCTTTATACTTAAAATCTCTAGAAAGTTGTAATTTGCAGCTATTTGTAATGCTTTTGATAAGCTTCATACTGTAGGGAATATGTTGCGATCTGTTAGTGCTGCCGTCCTTTGTCGCTTAATGTTTTTTAACGTGATTGCGTTTAGAATCAAATTCAAGAAGCATCGGACACGTGTGGAATGTTGTGAGAAGGTAACTGAATTCTGCGGCTGGTTGCGAGGAATATGCATTCTGCTAGATGCATGCCCTGACTTGTTCGGCATCAACAACACTGGCTGCGAATCCTACTGCAACACACTTCGCGTATGTGTCTCATATTTTGCTTTCTTTTATTCTTGCAAAAGTACACTTTTAAATGCATTTTTTTACTGCCATACTCTAACCTACGTTTTATTTTATCTTTGTATTCAGATCTTAGCAAGTAGATTTTCATTTTCCACCTTAATGTTGTATGGTGACTTCATGATTTCATCTCTTGTTGTTGAATTTTGAAATAAACATAATGAACGTGGTGACTGTATCAGTTGCCAAATATTGGGACTTTGCTATTTTTTGTGGCAGTAGCTCTGCTGCGGTGACAACTACATTTCGTGAGGGGATGAAGTGAATTCATTTTCTAGCTGGTTACAGTGGCAAAGGTCAACGATTGGCCGATGAGTAATTGCCCTTCGAGAGAACTTTAGCGGACGGCGCTAGAAGAATTATCCATCAATAATGCGGTTTTTTGATGTTCAGTCCATCAATCGATCAAGGAAAGTTGTAATGTCCCCATTGATCTACAGCTTCCATCAAGGGATCTTTTTCTTAGCTCCACAGTTATGGTTGAAAAGCTTATAAAAGAATCCTTTACAGGAGATTCCTTCAATGAGCACGACAGCTCATGCGTGGACGGTAAATACGCATGCCACGACGCAGAAGAGCATTCCACGACGGATGCGCAGGATTGTACCTGGATCCTCTCACAATATGCCTAGCGTCGTACGCAAGAAGAAGCCAGTCATACAAATATATGAGGTGCCCATTCCTTTCTGGCTTTTGATATCATATATTAATGAAGAAGAGCGTTACAACATGGGCTTGCTCTTACATATCCAGCAGAGCCATTTTCATTATGTCGGTTGCGTAGGCAAAGTGATTATCTTCCTTGATCCTTTCCAGCAACGACTTCTGTTGCTTTTTTCTCTGAACAGCTTTCGAAAACACAGTATTTAAAGTAGTTGCGCTCACAAGGAATTCTGAAAAGTGCTTGCGTTTAAGCGGAATGCGCAGCATGGAATCGAGAAGAACTGGTCCAGAATTTTTGATCCAGTTTGTTTCTTTCAAAAAGATGCTAATCAAAGGTGGATGTGGTGAGGGCTAATTGTTTATGAACAGCTAATATGATGTTTTCCAGATTCTACTTTGTTATCCTGCATTTTAATGACTTGAGTTAAATAAACGTCAATTCCTTGGTTGCTGCGGATGCATTGCAGCAGTACCGTCGAGTATCCTAAGATACTGAAGGTGGAGGGTGCAGGAGGGTTTTGTGATGGAAGCTCGAAAGATGGTAAAGATCATACACTGTCTTTTTGTATATGTTGATCTAATCAGGTGTCACATTTGATCAAGGAAACAAGGGGAATATGAAGATCGAAAATGAAACTTCCACGCTGTCCATCATATTTTCCGTCAGTACTTCTGCTTACTGCATACTGGCTTCTTGATTTCCACATTGTAACCTCCGTCTTCAATTTTTTTTTGTGTTAATATTATGGTGGCCAGTTTTCGAAACCGGATGACCCATTATGCTTAGCAAACTTTAAACATTGTTGGTCCGAGTTTTGATACGAGGTCACCCTTTTTATTAGCACTGCTGTGCGTCAATGTAACGCATTGATATTATTATTTCCGATTGTTGCAGCCCCGTCGTCCATTAACACGAGCGATAACACATAAGGAATGGCGAGCACGAAGTGCTGCTGCTGAAGAGCGAAAGAGGGGTGATTCCAGCGGTGCGTCATCGTTAGATGTCCTAGGTTCTGGACCCGACGCGCCGCGTGCTCAGTCCGCGATTGACCAAGCTTCCTCTTCCCAAGTGAGAGTTCTGAAGTTCCAATTTTCTTACCTATTACTCTTTTTTCATATGCTCATTCTCTTCAGCTGTGGCCATCCAGGATGTCCGAGTGTCAGTAACAGGTCATAACAGGTCACTGCTGAGAAAAAAGACAGGATAGTGAGACAAAAAAAAATTTCTTTTGGGAGGAAGGAGAGTCTTCTCGGTGAAGATAGCACGGTATGTGAAGCGTTGTTCAACGATGAACGACATAGAAACTTCAGAAACTTCAGAAGTTTCCTTCGCAGCACTGAATTGCACTTTTAAGCCGTGGAGCTACATTTCCCTTTCCCTGGGGACTAACGCCTGCTTATTGGAAGCTTATGTTTCAGAAAACGAATGTAAACGGAGAAGAAGAGGGGCTCATGATTCTACCTCTAGTCGAATCGAACCCGTTGCTCTGGACTGCATCAGAATTGAGGAAGTGGATCATGAAAACCGACCTTTCATCGGTAGCGAATGTCCTTGAGAAAGAGGTCATCCAAATAACTGTCTAATCGTTGCTTTAAGCCTTCTCGTCATTAATTTGAACCGCCTTCTCCTACTGGAATCTTTTTAATCTGATCTTATTTGCAGAAATCGGTTGTCAAAACTAGGCCCTTTTCCATGTTGCCTATATTAAGATTTGTTTGCGACCTTTCGGAAAAGGAAAGGAGTTGCTCTGTTACTTTTCAGTGAGGATCCAGCGTTTCTTTCACATAGGCAACAAAATCGCCATCATAAGAGTAATCGATGAACGGTAGATTGAGCGTGTACATGTTTAGGTGTTTCGAAGTCAAAAGAATTGGCACTCATGCGGAAAGGTGTTCAATATATTCATAGCTTTTGAGGTGGGTGGAGGTGGAGAATGGTGGGAACGCTCCCATCCTTCGCCCGTGTTCGAGACTATGTATTTACCTATAATAGTTACATGTGTCGCTTGAGGTACGAGGCGATATCGAGTGAAGCTCACTTCTGTTACGCATACGTGGATGTTGGCGCATATATGTAAATCACTACTTTATGATGCAAATTACTCTTTGCTTGATTGAATAATAAGAGACCTTGGTGTCGACCAGGTCACCAATACTACTGATATTGCAGGTGCACGGCCTGACACGGTTTTGGTCTTTTGTTCATAATTGCGTTCAGGTAGTACAAACAAAGCTGTAGATCTTCGGGACTTTATGATACGCTTGGAAGGGGCCGTTCGCTGCACCCCTCAGAACTTGCGGTCAAGGATTAGAATTCTTTACTGTGTTGCAAACATTGGATACAGAAATTTGATTGTAATCATGGGGGGCCGTTTTCTCTTTTACTTTAACCATTAGCCAACGAACATAATATTAGCTGCTGTTATGGGCAGTTTTTCATAGATTCGGCTAAGCTTCCTCAATTTCAGGAAATTGATGGTGAGGCATTCTTGCTTCTCTCGCTAACTCACTGCATGGAAAATCTCGGACTGAAACTTGGTCCTGCATTGAAGCTGAACGCACTTATTAAGGTTTCTGTGTTTGCTTGGTGACGTAAATATCTATTAACTATTCTTCGAATACTATTTTAAGTTGTTTTCTAAGTGAACTCCCGAATTCTGGTTGTATTTTCTTCTCAGGATGACTTTCATATAAGTTTTCCGTTTTCCTACTAGATCGAACGAATGTCCAATAGATTCTGGCGATTCATTCATTCGAGCATTTATATCTCTTCGAGTTTTCGCCCTTACTTCACCCGCGAATGCAGCACAGGGCGGTTCATCGCCGGCTTAATGCGCAATTCTTCTGGGACGCACCACACTTGCCAACGTGCATGTCGTGATCGTCAGCCTTCATTGATATGGACCGCAAACTTTTATGCTAGCTACTGAAGTAAAATAGTGAGAATCGCATTTCTTGATGAAAAAACATTGAGAATTTGTATATTGAAAATGAGAGTTTATATATTGACAGTTACATCTAGATATCAAGATATAAGATGTTTTCCAAAAAGTGAGTTGAAATCGATCTTTTTTTGATGTGTGAAAAGTATTTAAATTTATACTTTCAGGAATTAAACAATGTCTGCAAAGAGCGATTTGGTGTGCACGCGAAGCATTGACGCTGTTCGTTGTGTGTTCGGTGATACGGGTATAAAGGATGATTATTAGATTTTTGGGACACTTAAAAGCAAATGCGTAATATATGTCGTGTAGGTGCAGAGACAAATATAACGAGTGGTGAATAAATCGACTCGGAGGATGAATGAAATAATCTCAACAAAACGTAGAACATGTATATTGCAGTTTAGAGAAACAATGAACACATAGGAATATATCATAATATAGAAATTAAAGCTTTCGTAAAATAAGACATATTTGCAAAAAGAGCGATAAGTGTGAAACTTCAGCAGCGCGCATGAGCATGAAAAGGCGCAAGTGAGTGAAAATTTTGAAATGTGGTCAGCATTGAAATCATACATAAAGTAAACACAGCGGAGAATTGATATGAGGAAGGAGTGTCTAAAAACAAGAGTGAGGAAAGAGGGGATAGGCACAATGTTTATTCCCTCATCCGAGGTGACAGGCTGTGACTCTGGTCGTAGGAATTATTTTGTTTAAAAAGTTCTCTAATGACTCGGTTCTCGCGATTGCATCGAGTGCAGAATTCCCTGAATTTATTAGCATTTAGTTATTCCCGTTTATACTTTTATTTCCTCTCGTCGCTTGGAGAGGAACTTTCCTCATGTGAGGAACGTCTACGGAGAAATTTTTGGAGCTGCTGATTTGCATTTGCATTTGGTCTAAGTAAGAACAGAGGTTGAGATTTGAAAAATACCAAATTCGTGTGGTGTGGCAGTTTTGCGAGGAATTCATTTCCATATCAAAGTGCCAATAAGTTTGCACGCATTCTGCGTCCGATGGCATAGCAGGAAAGGAGTGCTTGTGCAAGAATGACAGTGCATTATGCGTATATTGCAAAAGAACATTCCAAGCCAGCTTTTCATAAAATCATTGCTTTAATAAAATATCAGATTATTTTTGTGGAGTGGAGACACCGTTTCCATTCTCACACAGCATTACCAAGTTTTATGAGTGGTTTGTGTTTTCCGAATCCACTTGGTGAACACTTCTTAAACCTCCTGAAGTATTTGTTGGCTTTATCAAATCTGAGGCCTTTTATTGTGGTTCTTTTCATTGCACAGGAGTTGTAGAAAACAACGAAACACGTTCTCAGTATGGCGCAAGTTTGTAAAAAATAAACTGAAAAAGTTTTCAGCTCATTAGTGACTTTTCTGGAATGCTCTGTGACTTATTTTGTCTTTTTTGAGCAGTGAAAGGAAGCCTTTTTAGTTGGAGAGTTGTTTGGAGTGCAGGATTCCAAACAGAGGTCGGAGCTAAGCTATCGAAATTGCGCGGTCGTCTTTGAACTCTTCCTCTTTTGAGAAAACGGTGTTCTGCGAATATGCAATAAGAGGGCGGAGTATGGCAACATCACGAAGGTTCGAGTATGTATTTGTCTTACGGTCTCTGATAATATCTGCTGTGACCGTTATCGCGACATGTGAGGAACTCTACTCCCAGCGAGTGTGGAAGAGCTTTGCAGTTCCTTAAGGGGAAGAGGAATGTTTATGGCGGGCGGCCTATGCTATAACGCGAAGGGCTGAGGAGCTGGAAAACGCTCGGATTTTTTTTTCAAAAAAGCGCTTCTGTGTGGTTCTTGGCATTGTGCTATATAACGTGGCTAATGCTCGCACAAAACTGCGATGGATTTGCAATTTTCGAGAAGTTGCGGTCTTGCTCTATCAATGGATAAGGACGTTGTCCGTTCGATGCAGTAATTGTGACTGAAGCCGAAAAAGTCAGCTTTGCACTACACGAAGTGGTATGCTGCGTCGATGTGGCAACTGTAGAATTCCATAAACTCCTTAAGAAAAAATGCAAAGAAGTGATTCATGAGAGACGACTGTTTATTTTGCATTGCGTTGGAGTCAAAAAACTGCTGAGGTTGGGAACAGCCATAAAATTGATGAAAGCTGCGGGCGGAATAGAGAGCTCTGGATTTTGGCATCTTCACATATTATATCACAATTCTTTGTGCTCTATATGGCACCTGTCACACATGCAGTGTACCGCCAGTTGTCAAGAGAAGAGGGGCGAGATGGAGGAGGTTCGGCCGGGGACGAGGCGACTTCTGATAGATAAAGAAACTTGTGGCAATAAGTTTCTAGGAACGAGCATTTTTCTCTTTGTTAGGGGTGTATGACTCGTCGAATTCGAATGTTTTTCCACTGCGACAGCAGCAGCAGTGGACGACGTGCACCGCAACTGTACCACTGATAAAACATTACACTCATACTTCTGCAGCACCTTAAGAGCGATAAAATATTAATGCTTTCAGCCGCAGAATTTCCCTTTTTCTTAGATGTCTTGAAGTTGATAAAAGCGGTTTTGCGCCTTCCGACATTCTTCGCAACGATGCTGATATTGTTACACTTAAGCGTTGACTATATATTATCATCACTGGTTATTTTTCACGGTAAAAGAGTATAATGCAATTTAACTCACGAAGGGTTGGAGTCGATAAAGCATTGTAGTTTATGGAACTTCCGGTACCTCAGTAATAACATAATACAGCTCAAGGAAGTTTCGGCGTGTAAACTGTGAAATAATACAGTTCTCGAAATTTCGGAGTTAGCAGAGTGCTTTAGAGTAGTATGAAAGTCACAGTGAATTGGCAGCATTCCTTCGCGAAGTTTCTGCTATTTGCTGCTTCCCTGATAGTGATCAAGCATTATTAGTTTTGCTCCTTCTCTTAGTTTCTAAGTTGACGAATTGTATATCGCCAGTGTAAACGATGGTTATTCCTGTCAACGGTTTTTTTCAAGGAAGCAGAACAGGGGAAACCCATGCTCCTCTGAAAGTATTCTTGACTTGAGCGTTCTTGCCGCTGTAATGCTGTCCTTTAAGTTCCCATCAATAGGACTATTTGTGGGACTGGCTTGCAAAAGTCATCACCTTCTTCGACCGCTCAAGTTATCCGATATTCTCGCTCATATATCTGCCTTCACAATTGCTTTTTGCGTTTTGCTTGAACATGCTCTGGAGGTTTGGCATTCAATATATAGGAATTGTTTCAATCGCACTGAGAAGCACCGATAACTTCTTAGCCAGAATCGCCTCAACAAATGCAGTTAAAAATAGGGAATATTATGAACGTCTTGGAGTAATGAGTTGAAACCTTCAAACTGAGAGGAACTAGGCCTACGTATATCTTCGTTGGGTTTCTCCACTAGGTCCGTCTCAATTACTTAATTTACTAAAATAAAGTGCAGGCAGGATTTCCAGTAACGTAACTGGTCAATTTAATGCAAGTCGTGTAATTTAATGTTGAAATTCATCTCGTACCGAGGTTGTGACTTGTCAGCACATCTTTGTTAAGTAATGAGGCTTAGCAAACTACCACCTTCCCGGTTAATGCAAAACAACTTCATCTCATTCAGTTATAACTGAAATGGAAATTCCCACATCCTCTTAACCTTTTTTGCTTTTTTTTTCATTTATTTCCCTTTGCTCTCTCATTCTATTGCAAATAAACGCTTTTATTACTACCATGTGCATAACTGCAGAGATGATGGGCGTACGCGTTGCGAGCGAGGATAACACAGCATTACCGCAGCACTGTTTCTGAAACGCTGCTGATGATGCAACAGTGCACACAGAGATCCCAACGCTGCAATACAAGCAAGACATTTTTTCTTAACATTCATCCCAGAATCCTCTATTATGCCCCTCCACCAAATTTTTATATATTTTTCTCTTTCTCTAACCTATCTAGAATGAGCTGACATTGCATCAGATATCCCCTACCGATCTATCCTACGCGCCATACATCCTCTAACCACATACTGCCTCCGAAAATGCGCAGTGTGGCCTAATTTCGCTTTTTTACATGCGGTAAATAAGCTCGATATGTAGCTATGAGGACGGAATACTCTTAATTGCAAAGTCATTATGGCTTGAATTTCAAAATGTCGAAGAAATCGAGTGCATCCTGCGTTCTTGCGTCCAAGAATATGGAAAATATCACTAATTGTTTGCCTGTATTATGCTTCCATCCTATGCTCAAAGTTGCAAAGATGTGCACTGCGCAAACCTTCAATCGACGGGCTACTAGTCTCCAAATATCTTTATACCTTCGTGAATCGTCTTGCCGTGTGTGCAATTATCGTACACTTTCGCATATGAAATTTTACCGCCTAAAATCGTCCAAAGTGCAAGTACTTGCAAACGCATATCAAGGTGTCCTTGTGTGTTTCCATTTGTGAGTTTGTCACGAACCGCAAGTTTAAATTTAGTGGCACTGCATCATACGGCGGCCTCAATTCCTGAACTCAGCCACGACTGCCTTCATGATTTTTGAGCTGAAAATATTCCACTCCTCCATAAATGTCATGAGCCAGACCTGCAAAGTTGCAGCACCACAATCTGAGTGCTGCATAAAAACAAAGTTTTGAAAACGGCATACTAATTAAGCTCAGTATTTTAGAAAGAAGTGAGATACCGACAAGAATATGATCTTCATTTAACTGCGTTCTTTCGATAGTAGCACAGCCTCTCGATGCTACGTTCAGCAGTGCGATCGGCGACCCTAGCACTCGCATAACTGGCGCGGTTTCCCAGTCGTGATGCACGCAGTCGAGCAGTTCGGACTTTGCATTTATGAATGTGGTGGCATTTTTACGATGCTAGATTCATAGGCGAAGCAATGAGCCACGGCAAAATCCCATCTTCGGGCTCATCCTATACGTTTTATAAAGAGCATCCGTCCAATTCATTCGTTGAGGATGACTCTATGTTTTTGGCGCTGCTGTACTTGCTCACAGATATGCATGTGCGTGCAGACATACGTGTAGGTGCACAGAAGCGGCCTTTCCACTGCTGCTTTTTGGAGAAGTCTTAAATCTGTATCGCGTCAACCAATTTCACATAAGGTTGATTCTACCCCTCACGCAAATTTATTGCTGAAAACTTTCCTTAAAAATGTTCACGATGCAATCAAGTAGTGTTCAGTGCATGCGAATTTTAAACTGATGCCATATCGATAAATTCTTGCAAACATTCCGCAAAATTTATGAAGAACTTGAACCCTTACGCAAGCAGCTTTTTATGTTCGTTATGCCAAACGTATTCTGTTAGTTTATCATCGCCCAAAAGCTGTAAAGCGAAGCAATGGCAATTATATAAGTTCATTTGCATAATCACGAGTTGACGTAGCGAGCTATGTTAATTAAAATTTGCAAAGGCGAACTAAATGGACTTAAGACAGGGATCAATGAAATTGCAGAGAATTCTTTGATTTATGACGAAGAATGTAACCGGTATCATGTTTTTACTGGAGATTTCCTAGTGTAGCATCATTGGAATGACACAGAAGCAAGCGCAGAAGAGGCTGTTTTAAAAAGATATTTCTAGGCCATTCCTGAAAGATCCTCGAAATTTGCAATATTTCATCCAGCGGTTCGTGTATGAAAATTGAATTTGAAGGGCCATTCTTGCTTGCAATGCATAAACAACGTGTATCGCAATATTTATGCAAGTCCACGACCACGCAGTCTAATCGAATTCATTTGTAACAAGGTCACGGTTGAGTGCCAGGGCAATCTCAACGACGTCATGAAACTGCTGTTTCTCTCATTCAGGAATATGTTAAAGTATTTAAGGAAAGAACCCTTATATAATAAAGCTGATTTATATGTGAGCACAGTCATAACATCCATGAACGAAGTCGAAAGGTTCTTACTTCGTTGTAAAATCTACCGCTACTTTGACAAAAAGCGTGTGCTTCATTTTCCATAATGTCAAAATGCAGCAGTCAAACGTTCTCTTCAAGAGTGTTCGTTCCAGTGAGGCATTCACCGGCTGTAAAGGTTGAATATCTTCTCATGTGGTGGTTTAATTCTTTGTTCGTATGAGTCCGATAAAGGTCGACACTCTGATGAAAACAGGGGAACACTCACCTTGGCACCATGCACGACACCGGACAGAATTTTCTTACATTCGGATCTTTACAAACTGTTTTATTGCCACTCAAAACAACGCAATATGGTGATTGATCAGCACACCACCCTGAACACTGTACCTCTGATAAACTGGAAGGATTTAGCGCGCATGGTGACTGATGATTTCGAAGGTTGTTCAGTGAGCGGAGAAACTTCGTCCGCAAAATAAATTCGAAAATTGATTTGTCTTTCCTACAAGAGATGTTTTCAGTTAGTATTCTGCGCCACTTAAGTTGCATCAATCCTTTTCTGTAAACTGTCCGTCTGCAAACGATCTCCGGATCCCATCTGGGGTTAGCGTTTCCGCCCAGGATCAAAAGATGGCCATTAATAACTATGAAGCTTAATGAAGTTGACTTAATTTTGGGGGATTAAACGCCTACATCTTATGAATGTTTCACCTTGTGATCATGGCAGTGCACAACAATCGAATATCAGACAGATTTCTGCAATTACAGGAGGAAGAAGCATGCGCATATATATATATATATATATATATATATATATATATATATATATATATATATATATATATATATATATATATATATATATATATATATATATATATATATATATATATATATATATATATATATATATATATATATATATATATATATATATATATATATATATATATATATATCACTTGGAAGTTCGCATTAAACGAAACTCCTCTTTGCACCGGTCTATTGAGAGTGCGATGAGAATCGAATTTTTTGCTCACCCAGCTCGATCGCAGTATGCGGAATCCTTGCGAACCGTATACTGAATTCCTTGCATCACCTTTCGTGTGAGTTCTGTCTAATGTACTCCGTTACTCTCCAGACTTGGCGCATTCTCGTGCAATCGAGATCATTATCAAAAAGGTTCAACTTTTTGCCAAGAGTTTTCATGCTCTTGGCAAAAAGCCTTTTTTACATAAGTTGGTGCAGGAAACTTTGTTTCTCGGAGTTTTCATAACTTCCGAATGGAATCAATAGAAAACTCCTATCCTGATATTGGAAGAAAGAAGGAGACTTGATAGTCACTCCAATTGCAATGCTGGGATGCGACTGAATTGCAATGATGCAGTGCCACTGAATTTAAACTTGCGGTTCGTGAGTTGAAACAAACTCACAAATGGAAACACACAAGGACACCTTGATATGCGTTTGCAAGTACTTGCACTTTGGACGATTTTAGGCGGTAAAATTTCATATGCGAAAGTGTACGATAATTGCACACACGGCAAGACGATTCACGAAGGTATAAAGATATTTGGAGACTAGTAGCCCGTCGATTGAAGGTTTGCGCAGTGCACATCTTTGCAACTTTGAGCATAGGATGGAAGCATAATACAGGCAAACAATTAGTGATATTTTCCATATTCCTGGACGCAAGAACGCAGGATGCACTCGATTTCTTCGACATTTTGAAATTCAAGCCATAATGACTTTGCAATTAAGAGTATTCCGTCCTCATAGCTACATATCGAGCTTATTTACCGCATGTAAAAAAGCGAAATTAGGCCACACTGCGCATTTTCGGAGGCAGTATGTGGTTAGAGGATGTATGGCGCGTAGGATGGATCGGTAGGGGATATCTGATGCAATTGTCAGCTCATTCTAGATAGGTTAGAGAAAGAGAAAAATATATAAAAATTTGGTGGAGGGGCATAATAGAGGATTCTGGGATGAATGTTAAGAAAAAATGTCTTGCTTGTATTGCAGCGTTGGGATCTCTGTGTGCACTGTTGCATCATCAGCAGCGTTTCAGAAACAGTGCTGCGGTAATGCTGTGTTATCCTCGGCTCGCAACGCGTACGCCCATCATCTCTGCAGTTATGCACATGGTAGTAATAAAAGCGTTTATTTGCAATAGAATGAGAGAGCAAAGGGAAATAAATGAAAAAAAAAAGCAAAAAAGGTTAAGAGGATGTGGGAATTTCCATTTCAGTTATAACTGAATGAGATGAAGTTGTTTTGCATTAACCGGGAAGGTGGTAGTTTGCTAAGCCTCATTACTTAACAAAGATGTGCTGACAAGTCACAACCTCGGTACGAGATGAATTTCAACATTAAATTACACGACTTGCATTAAATTGACCAGTTACGTTACTGGAAATCCTGCCTGCACTTTATTTTAGTAAATTAAGTAATTGAGACGGACCTAGTGGAGAAACCCAACGAAGATATACGTAGGCCTAGTTCCTCTCAGTTTGAAGGTTTCAACTCATTACTCCAAGACGTTCATAATATTCCCTATTTTTAACTGCATTTGTTGAGGCGATTCTGGCTAAGAAGTTATCGGTGCTTCTCAGTGCGATTGAAACAATTCCTATATATTGAATGCCAAACCTCCAGAGCATGTTCAAGCAAAACGCAAAAAGCAATTGTGAAGGCAGATATATGAGCGAGAATATCGGATAACTTGAGCGGTCGAAGAAGGTGATGACTTTTGCAAGCCAGTCCCACAAATAGTCCTATTGATGGGAACTTAAAGGACAGCATTACAGCGGCAAGAACGCTCAAGTCAACTAGGCTAATAGAGTTGCGAAATCAAATACGGCAATTCTGCAAATCAGTTTATCATGAGCGGCTGAAAATGTGCCCTTTAGCCCTTAGCTTTCGGGACGAGCTAGCGAAATTTAAGTCGTGACTGGGGAAACTTCGTCTGAGCAATAAATGTTCCTTGCACCGATACAGGGGCATGGATGCTACTTATAAGATTTGCTGAAATGCGTGCAAAAAACCGGAAGCATTAGCTGCTAATTCTAAGATGCCTGAGGCGGTCACTTTCCCCGAAGAGGCGGCCTTTCGCGTTCCGAAGCTTTTATTCAGCTTCAGAAATTTTCTGAACCAGCAACAACTTAGCTCACCATCAATTTTTCCACTAAACTGCCGAATTCCATAATGTTCGCATTGCCGACGTGAGGTGCGGGATCATCACAGAAATCAGCAAAAATCGTACCTCAGAAAAACGCTTGCAAGGTGAATCTTATTCAGCATTCCAAAGTGCGCAGGAGTGCAATGGCTGATTCTGCAGGCAATTAAATCTGTTGCCCGTAGCCGATCGCTGAGTGCGAAGAGCGAATGTTTGGAACAGATTATACCACAGTATCCAGTCATACTGTCTTCAATAAAATAACGGGACTATTTCAACGACAAATGCAGTATAAAAGGGAGGAATCAGAAGATCACGCGGCTCTTTACATTTCTTGGACCAAAAGACAGCAGAAAATTTGGCTCATTTTTTATTTTCTGCTCTCTGCGACTGCATTCCGGAATCGCTTCAAGGACTACCAGATGAGATACAAGAGTTGGGCGGAAAACCAAAAAGCGCCTGGTTTTCCCCTGCAGCCGCAATGTATTCTTTATACACAGGTCCGATTTTAATTAGATCAGTCCGCAGCAATAGAACCTACTATTGACTACGGTTGCTTCTCTGGAGACTACGCAACGTAGATGCAATCTACCTCGTTCTTTGAACACGCCTTCAAGTGATACAACGGCGTCCCCTTGTCAGAGTCCGCACATGCAGCACCACAAGGCTACTGTCGGATAGATTTGGACGCATTCACACGAGCCCTGATGTGACGTCACTACCAGAGGATACCTCCACGAACCATCAAGAAAGCTGCGCCTGACCTTTGCTACGCTTTGTGCCTTCTGTTCACGCACAGCCTCGTACTGGGTGCTGTTCCCAACGCTTGGAAGACTGCAACTGTGGTAGCTATACCGAAAAAGCCTCCCTTAAACCGTGTTAACAATCAGCGTCCCATGAGCCTCACATTACCACCTTGCAAGATGCTCGAAACCGTCTTGAGAAGATCAATTTCGAGACTTCCTCTTCACCATTGATAACCAATATGAGTTCCCTAAATAAAAGTTGGCTTTCACATATCTCATGAAATCTAATCATGATAGGCACGAAGCTCTCCATACCAGCTCCCAAACAGATATGGCTTCTACTGACTTCTTTTGATCCAGTTATACGTACAAAGCATTGCCAAAGTTGAGGGTCTAAGGGGTAAATGACGCTACTTCCGCCCAGTTTTTTATTGTGCGGACGAAGTTTCAGAACGTAAATTGTTCATGCTTCACCCTATGCTGAATGGGACGCCGCAAATGGCCTTATAGAGAATTGCCGAGTCACTGCAACTTTTAAGCTGATGCGGTGAAGAAAGATACACAGACATGCTGCTGAACCGCAAAATGATGACAGAGTGGTACGTCAAGACATGGTTTCATCGGAAGAATGCTCACAGTTATGGCGGGTTGACATACCCGCCGAGAAATGCTTTGTCTCACGTGGAAAATTTTCGGCCGAGAACCTCTTCTACATTTGTATGGTCTCGATCCTCATAGAAATGATCTGATGGAGGGTTTCGATATCTATGTGAGTACCGACTTCAGCTGGCACAGTCATTGTGTCGAATTTCCGCGGAGAGCTGCTAAATTGAGCACGTACTCTCCGCGCCTTACGAGACATTTGCGTTGAAAATTATTGGAATGCTTTCCTTACTCACTCCCTCCCATTTTGGGAATACTCTACTCTGCGGTCCAGATATATATTAAATCACATGAACGAAAAGTACGGTGAATAAGGCACCATGCAGGTGCATCGGTATGTGCATTATACTGCCTATCGCAATTGCGTATGTTGTGCAAATTGTTGAAATGCATGGCCGAATCGATAAAAATACGTAGCACACCACCAATCAGTTCAGAACCCTCCGTCTGGCAGGAAATGGTTGTTGATATTACATATGAGAAGAGCAACCAGGGTTTCCAACTCCAACGGTTTTCGTTTCGTTGATATGTTTTTCGATGACCCATTGTCCATCGAAACTCATCGAGTCTTCGCAGCCATTTCGAATCAGTGATCGCAGTGAGAAAAAAATCCAGGTGCTTAATTTCCCGCCGCTGGGTTGCGCCTGTTATGGTTCACTTGCACCTGCTCCACATGGTGAGCGCCAGCAACTTCAGCCAGCTTAGTCCCGTGCTAGTACTACACAGTCAAAGCTTTAATCAGCCTTACTCTCGGTTCTGCTCTTCCGATCCGAAATCACGCCCGGGCCAACCCATGAAGGAAACCCCTGCTGAAAAACCGAGAGTGGCAAAACACAAGGCATAATAGCAGTCACACAGCTCACACAACAAACCGACAAATGAAGCAATGGGGTGCTGCAGCAGCCATATAAACGAAACAAAGGAAACATGAGAAGGTTCACAGAAAACCATAAAATGCGAAAATGTACGCCTCATACAAAAATGCAGAACAAAGCAGAAAAACTGATGAGGAAACCAGTAGAAGAACAAATAAGGAGAAAACACAAGTAGGGGAAGCATCGTAACTTTGTCTTATGCACACTCGGTGTACTTTTCCTCTTTTCCTTCTAGACAGCCCTCGAACGAAATCTTCCTGGCCGCTTTTCCCACCCGATTCCATTATCCCGTCAGTTAGTCGGTACTCCCGATACCCTGAAAACACCGGATAAATACTAAACGAGAAGCATTTAAGAGATCATTTCAACCTACAAGAAACAGTGAGGTTCGATCGAACTTGCCTTAAACCACAATTTTCACACAGAAAAACCTAGAACTGTACTATACACCAGTTTCCAGACAAAATAAAAATAAGAAAAAAGGAAAAGTATGGCCTGCTAAAGAAATGTAGTTCTGAAAAGTTGCCTTCACACTGTCTCACTGCCAAAAAATCGGAAATGTCTTTCTTTACCACCACTGTTCAGGAAGATGTTCTTCTTCAATTTAGCAATATCGAATATCGCCGGATCGATGAACAACTCCACTCTTGTGTGAGGGGTAAGAGATTTAAGAGATCTTCTTCTTCTTCTTTTTCCAAGATGTAAGAGTTTTTGAAATTTTTTGATTTTAAGAAAAACCCTCATTGCAATTGATTCATAGCCGACAGATAACCAGAAGATATAATGTTTGAATTACCATCAACACTAAAATAAAGAAAGCAGAGCCATTTAACCGCGACCGTATATAATCTGACCATTTCTGTGCGCTGTACTCCAACCGAATTGTTTGCTGTTTGAAACTAAACGGCTGCATAACTTTCACGATGTACTACACGCTACACCTACAGCAAGTGATTCTGATATATAAGCGAAGAAAAGCCTTTAAAAACTGAGTTGTAAACTTCTGCCAATTGACTGCTAACGCAAGGTTAACGACCAACCTGAGTCGCTATGCAAATCTAAAGAGATACTTTAAAAATGGCGTGAACGTTATCGCCACGGAAATCCATTAAGTAGTACAAATAATGTTCCGAAGATGCACATCTCACATAATTCTACAGCCATGTACAAGTAAAAATAGAAGTGACACCACAATTCCACCATAAGAATTTTGCAAAATACTAGTACATTCTGTGGCAATTATCAACAAGTACTTCATCATTAATAATTGATCCTCCAGGAACCTTTAATTTACAACGCTTGCCGAAAACGGCGAGAAATTCATCGTCCCTTATGGCATACAAATCTAGCCAATGGAAGACTGCGGTTCATGAACCAAAAATGATTATGGACGGTCCTCAACAGGTGAGATATTGCATGGGCCGCTCCATAACATTGGAGGGCTCAATTGCTGATGCAGTCACACTACTGACTACCCATTCCACTCATATAATCCCCACACCTCCTTCCTCAATCAACTAAAAGAAGAGCAGCGAGTGATCTTCTGCTAAAGCGGTCGGCCTAACAACGGCCTGAGAAACCAGAGTCAAGCAAGATTTCGCCGGGTTCTGCCGCAGAAATGCCCAATACCAAATCCGTTTCTTGTAATTTCATTGAGCAGAACGAAAACCTAAGACAAACCGTTGAATTTTAAAGCGCTTCAAAGAAAATCGAGGATTTGCTCTGCCCATCTCAAACACATTTCCCAATTACGAGGCGAATAGATACAGCGGAGGCCTCTGCCCAAACTATCTCTCAAAAACAGTTTATTTTTTTGCGGCCGAACATTTGTCATATGCAGCGCACTGTTGCAATATCCGGATATGACCTTGTAAGGAGCGGTCAGCAAATTGTAGATCAGCTTATACTAAATTAAAAGTCTTTCATGCTTCTATACTATATTCAAAAATGGAACTGACTTAGACAGCTGATGGGTTGATGGAGAGATGAATAGTGATGAATTCAAAAAAGAATGAGCCAGGCGAAAACATTTCCGACACAAGGACTGGACCTGATTGATCACGAATTGTTGCATAAAAACGAATAATAGAAGAAAAAAACAGTGAAATAAAACGAAATACCAACCAATCGCTAGAATTAAGGTGCTGTAGCGATGACCTCGAGGTTCCAACATACCATGTACATCAACTTTCGTGTCATTCCGTGACCATGGACCATCCATCATTATGAAACTAACTGCAACTTGCACCTATAAAGACGAACCGAATGTTGAAACTAAGAAGTAGGAAAAAGTTATTGCTGGACTGTGGTCTGAAAAAGAGCAACGACTTTCCTCTATACGTATGTACTTCATGATTAGTTTTGACTTATTAAGCATCGAATAACTGACCTAAAATAGAATGGACTTTGGCTAATTCCTAATTCAGCGACGTACAAAGAACGCGTGGGGTGGGAACAACTTAAAACATAAGTATACAAATTTAATCGCAGGCACTCGTTCAAGCTACCGAATGTTAAACAATGATTAGCACTGGAAATGTATGCACCATCGGATCAAACTATCGATTACCTAATTGAAGACCCGAATCCCTGAATCCCTTCTGAAGAAGGCTCGTGATGCAATTTTTTATACACGAATTATGAATTATCTAAGGGACGTATGTGCTCTTAAATGTTTGTTGTAAGGGCGCGAAGTTGATTCTGCTGGCTTAGAATGATACGATATCATTTAGTAAGTGAAGCAGGGCTGTCTTGATGATCCCTTGGTAGCCAGCATCCACAGGCCATCTTACCATTGCATTACATCTAATAAAAGTAATATCAAATTCAAATCCTCGTTACTAAACACTTTAAGAAGATAAACTCGAAGAGTAATAATCGCAGGCGTTATAGCGATTAGACGTAAGAATGATGACTAAATCGATATCTAGTTCCGTTAAAGCGCAGATGCAAGAGCTACCTCCTCTTACGTTTATTTTGCGTCAATACAGAAAACAGGTAAAACCTTAACAACAAACTCCACTTGCTATCTAACATATTCAAGTCTACCATGGAAAAGACTGAAGGCCACAGAAGACGACAGATTGAAAAAGACCATAGATCGAACTTCAAATGCAACCTCCCTCTCCTCGTCCCGAGAATGGTAATCGAAAAAAGCCTCAAGCACTGCCTTATCTATTCATGAAATATGTTCCATTGTAAGCATTCACAAAATTGATGTATGGTTTCTTCAAGCAAATATGTAATTAAAAGCGTTCAGAATTTCATATACCAAACTCATTTTCTCGACTTAGAGCAAATTTCACGAAACCAGCAACTAGTAAACCTTCAACAGCGTAAATGAAAATCAACCTTTTGCAACTGATGTCCGCTCAGCTCGTCATATTCCACTGCCTTCTCAACACTGCTCGTTTTGGGTGTTTCATCATTTCAACCATCCAGCGAATTCCCTATTCTGGAAATTTTTCTGGTCGTCACTTCATTTTTCAGTGGCAGAAGTCTTTAGTACAAAATGACGCTCGCATCCTCGAACTCCACTATCAAAATGGCAGCTAAACAAGGAACTAATCTCAGTTACTTTGATGTTATCTACAGCTTTTGCTACCATCCAGCATAATTTTCAATCATGCACTATGGAGTCAATGGAGTGTTCCCCCCCCCCCCCCCACTACCGTCAAAGTTTCCTTCGTCACTCCAAAACCTCACTCCCGAGTACTTCCGAACTGAATCGAAAAATTTTTCGAAATTAAAATGTGGAGAGCAATAATATGATTCACTCAAACAAAGTAATATTTTTCTTCCCCGCATCATTCCTCGAAAGAAATTAGCGACCAAAAGTTCCGCAACTGGCTCGCTGCGAAATGTACCGCTTAATTTAGCTGACACACTCACTTAAGTTATTCCCTACTCTTAAAAACGTCAAAATTTCTTGCAATTCGAAAAAGTCACCACATTTCCCACCTCGAAACAAAAATTTCCGGGACTTTCAAAATGAAACAATAATTTTGACATCCTAACCCACTTCACTACGTATTAAACGGTTCGAAGCAGAAAGAAATCCCTTCATTGCTGCTTATCGAAAACGCCTAAAAAGAGTTTGCACACGGTGAAGGGAATGATGAGTGTCAGAGTTCGTCCGACTCAATTACCGGCGGACACTTAATCGCTTTTGCAGGACATTAGCATTCTTGCAATGCTCAGGTGAATACGAACTACTGATGAATTGCGCACCTCTCGCATACGCTTCACGGTAATGACACCGCAAACTTGCAAAGGAACTGCCAATCGTGAAAAGCTGAGAAACCCTTTGAAATAATTAGTAGTCACAATCTGCGCCACCAGAATAGCATGAAATGAAAGAGAAGAATGAAGAATGTATTGAGATGCAAGGAAGATGGACAATAGGAATGAAATATTAAACGAAAAGAGCCTGTAGTGGTGAATGTTGGCAGTGCTGAACAGACTTGTGCTGTGTTTATTCCGTTTATTTTTAGTTCAATTTAAGCATCGAATATCCCATTGAGAAAGCCGAAGTGCCCGATAAATTTGCATCACAATAACTTTTATGTTGCGGTTAGCATACTAGGCTTTTGACTCCAACACTTTTGTCGCAAATTACGAAAAAAAAAACACAGTGCAAACAACTGTGGACTTAAATGCTGCAAAAATGATTCAGAATGGTCGTGCCTCTTAACGTAGAACTCCAGAACCACCTGGGGCTAGAAATTTCGCTCTTGCGCCAAAGTCCTTTTTTCCACGCAGTGGGATGAAAAAAATGGTCGCCAAAGGATGTGGCTGTAAATTTCCGTACCACCACAACAAACACTAGTCCTCAAAGGACACCAGTAGAATGCAATACAACTTATTGGCCATCACTAAGGAGCTGGCATTGCCGCCCAATGACTCCCTTTCAACGTCTCAGTGGTATCACAGACCACAATTAAAGTGATGGCACGGCCTCAATGATTCATCTTCAGCAAAATGATAGAGGCCACCGCTAAGGAGCTGGCATTACCGCCCAATTACTCCTCTTCAGCGGCTTTGAAGAAACCGTAATGGAGCTCGCACTATCGCGCGAACACAGGATAGCTCCAACGGCTTATCATATTGCCCAAAATGTCTCACACAGAATTTGCATGGGCATGAGAATAAACTAGCCACAATGCAGCCTCCTTCCATTTAATGTGGTGGAGAGAAATTTACAGCTGCAGTTTCCAGCAAACGCTTGGCTGATCCCTTGCATGCAGCAGAAAAAAGAAAATAAGGCGCAAACAATTCCACCGGCACAATGTTCACTGGGTGATTACAGAAACTGTATGATATACAAAGCACAGCCACTACTACAGTGTCATATCCATTGTTGCTGTATTTTACTTTACTACTTTCATTCTTGATACGTAAGATCTTTCCCCTGTTGATCGAAACTTTTTTTGCCAAGTTCAAAAATGCTTGGGCAGTTAATTTTTTCAAGTAGGACCAACTATTCGGCAAAGGATTTTTTTCGAAAATTTGCTGTTTTCTCCCAATGGGATACTCGATACTTCAACTACTGCAAACTAAAAACCTAAAAATCGCATCACAAATCTGTTCAGCACTACAAACATTCAGATACTTTCCGATTCATGCGTTTTCTAATCACATCCCAATGCCTCATTCATCATCTCAAAAATTTCAAACCATCGAAGTGGCGCAAACCGTAACCAGACATATTACAAAACGTGCATCTCTATTAGAAACGAACATCGAAGGGTTTCCCCTCTGTGCACGCTTGACGCGCCTCCGTGCTTTGACAGCATCATTACGGGGAAGCGTGCGTAGCAGGTGAGAGGATTCATAGTAAATCGTATTCATCTAAGCAAAGCAAGAATGCCATGCTCTGTAAGAGCGATCCGGTACCCGGATGTAACTGAAGACCTAAGACTCCCACACTCATCACTCTCATTCACCAACCTGCAAAGACCAATCATACAGGTTTACAGAGATCATTGAGTCCGCTTAACTCAAATTAACCATCAACATCGGCGTACTACTGCGACAGTTGGTGAGATCAGCTCCCTCCTTATCATTTTTAGATTGACGGCAGATCTTTTCTAGTTTCTACGGAATTCCATAAAATTTTCAATGAAAAAAAAAGCTTTCCGCATAAAAAACATAAACGTTTGGACCTCATCCACTGAAGCACAAAAATTAACTAGAGTGCAGAAATGAAAACTAACCACTACCAATCCCACCAACCACCCCATCGATATGCCGATGTTTATGATTTATATAAGATAAACGCACTCAATGAACTCTATGAAGCCTGTAAATTTGCCTCTGCAAGCTTCGTTTTATGGATCTTTCTCACCAGGACTCGAGAGGATGGCAGAATGAAGAGATTCCACTCTGACTGAGAGAATTCAGTTCACAAAATTTTAAAAAACTTATCTTGCGCCACATTGATACTGTCATCATCGGTACGCCTCGCCATTATACGGTCTCTGTGTCCTGCGGCCGTTGCTGCGACCATTCGTTCCAGAGTGTCCAATACGTCGGCTGCCCGCCGCGTCTTTCGTTATTCGCCGTATCCAAATTCTTTTTCGTTGATTCCTTCATCCAAACCCTGAGCGTTAGACAACATTGGTCAGCCAAACCATTCTATTCCGTCAGTATGATACATCTGCATGACTGCGTGACGTGCATTTCTTACAAACTATTTCCCTTCTACAACAGGCTATTATGCGATCAACACTTGTTCGAGTACAGAAAATGAAGAAATGAAACAACACAAAACATTGAAAAGGACGTCCCCACTGAACTGAGTGCCTATATAAATTCCGAATAAATTTAGTCTAAAACTCACAAAGATGATGAAGTGAGTGAAAGGAAACAAAAAGAACGTTTTCCAATACCCACCCCCTTCGAGTGAAATAAAACGTTGACAGAAGGAAGAACATGTGACGTGTTTAACAAAAACGTATGAGTGCAATGCTAAAGAAAAGAAATAAAAACGCCCACTCATCAAATAAAGACTAAACAGTGACCGTCGAAAAAACCTCAAAAGATGCAACAAAACTTAAGCCTGATATCAAAAACACAAATCTAAACAGGAAGAACATAAAGTGAATTTTCATCTGTGAATGGAAAAGCGCGCCCGAGGCGCCAACCCAACCGCTGCGCACAAACTTAAAAATGATTACATAGTGCATAGCAACGAGCACTTTTTGATTAAAATAATCACCGAGCGTTTGTAGCAGCCACATTGTGAAAGTCATATCAGTGTAATCACATTGTTTGCACAATATAATAAATACATAACGATATATATATATATATATATATATATATATATATATATATATATATATATATATATATATATATATATATATATATATATATATATACTAAGCAGTTTCTTATAACGGACAGATAAACGAGGACATCGGCCGTTACCCTCCAGAATCCCCTCCCCCTTCCCCTTCGACTCAATTAAACGCTCAAAAAAAAAATGCCTGATGGGGCTCTTGCCCATGCAACCGAACCGTTGCACAAGTCCAAAGAAAGGAACCGAACTGCCACATGTAAGGCGAATTTCCTTCACGCAAATCAGCCATCAGTTCCATAAAAGAATAACCAACGCACTAAAGGTACAATCTGAAAATGGTGAATTCAGAACACCCATCTTCACGGTGTGAACTATACCGACCAAATTTCGCCTAGACGAAACTACCGAACAGAGAGGCAGATATTGTCACTCACACATATACGCACGCACTGACATGTGCCCCCGCAACGCACTTGTGCGAAAATTCACAACAAGCACATAAAAGGATTCAAACCGTGTTCTATGATTAAAGCATTTCATCACTAAGCACTATACAGTCACTGCGGCTAAATTATCAGCTCACAATTATAAAACAGCATTTATCGCTCAAAATGACAGCATTTATCATTCATATAAATCACTTCAAATAATATTTGGTGGTGGAAAGAACAATTTGAGGCTCATCCCTCGCTTCACCCGAAACCCCCACCCCACCGATATCCGCCAAAAATGGATTAAAAGTTCACAGATGTTTTCGCTCTACCGAACACAACAACTCAAACTTCATTGAATAGAATATAGCGAAGCTTAGAAAAAGGGTATAAAACCAGCAAACACGCACATCAGCGAACGAAACAAGCGCAGCCCACCATCGCCTCACCCGGTGAGAGTAGAACATTGGGGTAGAGTCCGCACTCCTCTTGACGTTTGCGAAGCATCTGACTAGTAACTGCACGTTCATTCGCGCCTTGTAGATCATATAATACCCTCTCTAGGGTAATGATTACTTCACGAGATCAACAAAATGAAAAAAGTGGGCGTTCTTGGAGATCGATACTGTAACTGTGATCTGGGAATATTTAATGCAATCTTCTATGTTGTAACTATAGTATTCGCTCATCCCATAACGCGTTCATTTCTGCTTTATTAAGCTTACATTTACAGTTTGTGAATTACTGACATAAGTCGAGTTTTCACTTGGAAGTTCGGAAAGTAAATGGTGGTTTGAGCTCATATCAACGGAAATTCGATAGCTCAAAGGAATTACCAGCATTGGAACCATATCTGCCCGATTTTTAAAGTGCAAAACGAGAAGAACACATCGGAGTACTCATTGCTGCAAAGAAAGCTGCAAGTGAACATTTGATGATGGTGCGAGGGCAAATTTTCACAACGAAATTCAGGATACCCATTTGAATGGAGAGGAGATGCTCACAGTGATTTGGGGAAAAAGTTTGCGTGTCAGCCTCACCTATAGCAATTGAGAAGCTACCGATGAAACATTGTGTACTATAATTTCGCTCTACGTCATTATCGGCTTTCTTGCTGTGCTTTGACATGACATTAGCTGAATGTCCTCTCCTTTATGCCACTTATACGTAATCCGAAATTAAATCAGTAAGGATTGTCACGATAACGTTTAATTGTACTACGTGTGAATACAACTTTGTTTGCCAATGATCCTCAAGCTGTTTATGGCTTGAACTTCCAGACTGCAACCTCCCGAGATTAGGAGGCTATGCAGGACTACGTTGTTCCGCTATCAACATGAGTGTGATTGGTTCAGCATAAAGTTTGATGGTCAACGGAAATAGCACATTTTAGTACTCGCAAACATGACGTAGTTGTTTATTGTGCCAGTGCCAAAACCAACACAATTCCTAGCAACAAAAATATTTTGAGGCGTTCATATGAAAGTCAATATAAGAAACGATTCAGTATTATGCTCTTTCTGGGATCAAGCTCTATTGTTCTAAGCCCAACGGACCCATATTCCAACGTATCAGATGCCAATTTTTGAATAAGTAAGGAAAAAACGACGTCGAGAAAAAGGGAACCAGGACAGTGGCGAGAGAACAATCGGTAAATTCATATAATGAAGTACAGAAAAGTAAAATACAATAGCATGAAATGAATACATATATAAATATGAAAATGCCGCATATTGACCACATTAAAAATAACGCCTCTTCGTTTTCAACCTATCTATCATTTTAAGTCCACCAGCTACTGAAGTCGATAATACTGAGCAGAACTTGTGAAATAAAGTTCATGCAAATAAAGTATAAAAAACTTGAATATATAATAGATCGTTCACTAAATGAATAATAAAACAAAAATGTTCGTAATAAGCCCTATCGAATCATATTCCATTGTGAAATGGAAGAAGGTGCAAGGAATTTTGATTGTACAGCAACATGTTGGGTGAGGGGAGTGGGGGGGGTTGAAGAGGATCTGTCATTTACGAGCAAAAAAACTATAAGTTAAAAAGAAAGATACACAGGAAGATGCAAGCACAAAATGCTTTCCGAACTTCCAAGTGAAAACTCGACTTATGTCAGTAATTCACAAACTGTAAATGTAAGCTTAATAAAGCAGAAATGAACGCGTTATGGGATGAGCGAATACTATAGTTACAACATAGAAGATTGCATTAAATATTCCCAGATCACAGTTACAGTATCGATCTCCAAGAACGCCCACTTTTTTCATTTTGTTGATCTCGTGAAGTAATCATTACCCTAGAGAGGGTATTATATGATCTACAAGGCGCGAATGAACGTGCAGTTACTAGTCAGATGCTTCGCAAACGTCAAGAGGAGTGCGGACTCTACCCCAATGTTCTACTCTCACCGGGTGAGGCGATGGTGGGCTGCGCTTGTTTCGTTCGCTGATGTGCGTGTTTGCTGGTTTTATACCCTTTTTCTAAGCTTCGCTATATTCTATTCAATGAAGTTTGAGTTGTTGTGTTCGGTAGAGCGAAAACATCTGTGAACTTTTAATCCATTTTTGGCGGATATCGGTGGGGTGGGGGTTTCGGGTGAAGCGAGGGATGAGCCTCAAATTGTTCTTTCCACCACCAAATATTATTTGAAGTGATTTATATGAATGATAAATGCTGTCATTTTGAGCGATAAATGCTGTTTTATAATTGTGAGCTGATAATTTAGCCGCAGTGACTGTATAGTGCTTAGTGATGAAATGCTTTAATCATAGAACACGGTTTGAATCCTTTTATGTGCTTGTTGTGAATTTTCGCACAAGTGCGTTGCGGGGGCACATGTCAGTGCGTGCGTATATGTGTGAGTGACAATATCTGCCTCTCTGTTCGGTAGTTTCGTCTAGGCGAAATTTGGTCGGTATAGTTCACACCGTGAAGATGGGTGTTCTGAATTCACCATTTTCAGATTGTACCTTTAGTGCGTTGGTTATTCTTTTATGGAACTGATGGCTGATTTGCGTGAAGGAAATTCGCCTTACATGTGGCAGTTCGGTTCCTTTCTTTGGACTTGTGCAACGGTTCGGTTGCATGGGCAAGAGCCCCATCAGGCATTTTTTTTTTGAGCGTTTAATTGAGTCGAAGGGGAAGGGGGAGGGGATTCTGGAGGGTAACGGCCGATGTCCTCGTTTATCTGTCCGTTATAAGAAACTGCTTAGTATATATATATATATATATATATATATATATATATATATATATATATATATATATATATATATATATATATATATATATATATATATATATATATATCGTTATGTATTTATTATATTGTGCAAACAATGTGATTACACTGATATGACTTTCACAATGTGGCTGCTACAAACGCTCGGTGATTATTTTAATCAAAAAGTGCTCGTTGCTATGCACTATGTAATCATTTTTAAGTTTGTGCGCAGCGGTTGGGTTGGCGCCTCGGGCGCGCTTTTCCATTCACAGATGAAAATTCACTTTATGTTCTTCCTGTTTAGATTTGTGTTTTTGATATCAGGCTTAAGTTTTGTTGCATCTTTTGAGGTTTTTTCGACGGTCACTGTTTAGTCTTTATTTGATGAGTGGGCGTTTTTATTTCTTTTCTTCAGCATTGCACTCATACGTTTTTGTTAAACACGTCACATGTTCTTCCTTCTGTCAACGTTTTATTTCACTCGAAGGGGGTGGGTATTGGAAAACGTTCTTTTTGTTTCCTTTCACTCACTTCATCATCTTTGTGAGTTTTAGACTAAATTTATTCGGAATTTATATAGGCACTCAGTTCAGTGGGGACGTCCTTTTCAATGTTTTGTGTTGTTTCATTTCTTCATTTTCTGTACTCGAACAAGTGTTGATCGCATAATAGCCTGTTGTAGAAGGGAAATAGTTTGTAAGAAATGCACGTCACGCAGTCATGCAGATGTATCATACTGACGGAATAGAATGGTTTGGCTGACCAATGTTGTCTAACGCTCAGGGTTTGGATGAAGGAATCAACGAAAAAGAATTTGGATACGGCGAATAACGAAAGACGCGGCGGGCAGCCGACGTATTGGACACTCTGGAACGAATGGTCGCAGCAACGGCCGCAGGACACAGAGACCGTATAATGGCGAGGCGTACCGATGATGACAGTATCAATGTGGCGCAAGATAAGTTTTTTAAAATTTTGTGAACTGAATTCTCTCAGTCAGAGTGGAATCTCTTCATTCTGCCATCCTCTCGAGTCCTGGTGAGAAAGATCCATAAAACGAAGCTTGCAGAGGCAAATTTACAGGCTTCATAGAGTTCATTGAGTGCGTTTATCTTATATAAATCATAAACATCGGCATATCGATGGGGTGGTTGGTGGGATTGGTAGTGGTTAGTTTTCATTTCTGCACTCTAGTTAATTTTTGTGCTTCAGTGGATGAGGTCCAAACGTTTATGTTTTTTATGCGGAAAGCTTTTTTTTTTCATTGAAAATTTTATGGAATTCCGTAGAAACTAGAAAAGATCTGCCGTCAATCTAAAAATGATAAGGAGGGAGCTGATCTCACCAACTGTCGCAGTAGTACGCCGATGTTGATGGTTAATTTGAGTTAAGCGGACTCAATGATCTCTGTAAACCTGTATGATTGGTCTTTGCAGGTTGGTGAATGAGAGTGATGAGTGTGGGAGTCTTAGGTCTTCAGTTACATCCGGGTACCGGATCGCTCTTACAGAGCATGGCATTCTTGCTTTGCTTAGATGAATACGATTTACTATGAATCCTCTCACCTGCTACGCACGCTTCCCCGTAATGATGCTGTCAAAGCACGGAGGCGCGTCAAGCGTGCACAGAGGGGAAACCCTTCGATGTTCGTTTCTAATAGAGATGCACGTTTTGTAATATGTCTGGTTACGGTTTGCGCCACTTCGATGGTTTGAAATTTTTGAGATGATGAATGAGGCATTGGGATGTGATTAGAAAACGCATGAATCGGAAAGTATCTGAATGTTTGTAGTGCTGAACAGATTTGTGATGCGATTTTTAGGTTTTTAGTTTGCAGTAGTTGAAGTATCGAGTATCCCATTGGGAGAAAACAGCAAATTTTCGAAAAAAATCCTTTGCCGAATAGTTGGTCCTACTTGAAAAAATTAACTGCCCAAGCATTTTTGAACTTGGCAAAAAAAGTTTCGATCAACAGGGGAAAGATCTTACGTATCAAGAATGAAAGTAGTAAAGTAAAATACAGCAACAATGGATATGACACTGTAGTAGCGGCTGTGCTTTGTATATCATACAGTTTCTGTAATCACCCAGTGAACATTGTGCCGGTGGAATTGTTTGCGCCTTATTTTCTTTTTTCTGCTGCATGCAAGGGATCAGCCAAGCGTTTGCTGGAAACTGCAGCTGTAAATTTCTCTCCACCACATTAAATGGAAGGAGGCTGCATTGTGGCTAGTTTATTCTCATGCCCATGCAAATTCTGTGTGAGACATTTTGGGCAATATGATAAGCCGTTGGAGCTATCCTGTGTTCGCGCGATAGTGCGAGCTCCATTACGGTTTCTTCAAAGCCGCTGAAGAGGAGTAATTGGGCGGTAATGCCAGCTCCTTAGCGGTGGCCTCTATCATTTTGCTGAAGATGAATCATTGAGGCCGTGCCATCACTTTAATTGTGGTCTGTGATACCACTGAGACGTTGAAAGGGAGTCATTGGGCGGCAATGCCAGCTCCTTAGTGATGGCCAATAAGTTGTATTGCATTCTACTGGTGTCCTTTGAGGACTAGTGTTTGTTGTGGTGGTACGGAAATTTACAGCCACATCCTTTGGCGACCATTTTTTTCATCCCACTGCGTGGAAAAAAGGACTTTGGCGCAAGAGCGAAATTTCTAGCCCCAGGTGGTTCTGGAGTTCTACGTTAAGAGGCACGACCATTCTGAATCATTTTTGCAGCATTTAAGTCCACAGTTGTTTGCACTGTGTTTTTTTTTTTCGTAATTTGCGACAAAAGTGTTGGAGTCAAAAGCCTAGTATGCTAACCGCAACATAAAAGTTATTGTGATGCAAATTTATCGGGCACTTCGGCTTTCTCAATGGGATATTCGATGCTTAAATTGAACTAAAAATAAACGGAATAAACACAGCACAAGTCTGTTCAGCACTGCCAACATTCACCACTACAGGCTCTTTTCGTTTAATATTTCATTCCTATTGTCCATCTTCCTTGCATCTCAATACATTCTTCATTCTTCTCTTTCATTTCATGCTATTCTGGTGGCGCAGATTGTGACTACTAATTATTTCAAAGGGTTTCTCAGCTTTTCACGATTGGCAGTTCCTTTGCAAGTTTGCGGTGTCATTACCGTGAAGCGTATGCGAGAGGTGCGCAATTCATCAGTAGTTCGTATTCACCTGAGCATTGCAAGAATGCTAATGTCCTGCAAAAGCGATTAAGTGTCCGCCGGTAATTGAGTCGGACGAACTCTGACACTCATCATTCCCTTCACCGTGTGCAAACTCTTTTTAGGCGTTTTCGATAAGCAGCAATGAAGGGATTTCTTTCTGCTTCGAACCGTTTAATACGTAGTGAAGTGGGTTAGGATGTCAAAATTATTGTTTCATTTTGAAAGTCCCGGAAATTTTTGTTTCGAGGTGGGAAATGTGGTGACTTTTTCGAATTGCAAGAAATTTTGACGTTTTTAAGAGTAGGGAATAACTTAAGTGAGTGTGTCAGCTAAATTAAGCGGTACATTTCGCAGCGAGCCAGTTGCGGAACTTTTGGTCGCTAATTTCTTTCGAGGAATGATGCGGGGAAGAAAAATATTACTTTGTTTGAGTGAATCATATTATTGCTCTCCACATTTTAATTTCGAAAAATTTTTCGATTCAGTTCGGAAGTACTCGGGAGTGAGGTTTTGGAGTGACGAAGGAAACTTTGACGGTAGTGGGGGGGGGGGGGGGGAACACTCCATTGACTCCATAGTGCATGATTGAAAATTATGCTGGATGGTAGCAAAAGCTGTAGATAACATCAAAGTAACTGAGATTAGTTCCTTGTTTAGCTGCCATTTTGATAGTGGAGTTCGAGGATGCGAGCGTCATTTTGTACTAAAGACTTCTGCCACTGAAAAATGAAGTGACGACCAGAAAAATTTCCAGAATAGGGAATTCGCTGGATGGTTGAAATGATGAAACACCCAAAACGAGCAGTGTTGAGAAGGCAGTGGAATATGACGAGCTGAGCGGACATCAGTGGCAAAAGGTTGATTTTCATTTACGCTGTTGAAGGTTTACTAGTTGCTGGTTTCGTGAAATTTGCTCTAAGTCGAGAAAATGAGTTTGGTATATGAAATTCTGAACGCTTTTAATTACATATTTGCTTGAAGAAACCATACATCAATTTTGTGAATGCTTACAATGGAACATATTTCATGAATAGATAAGGCAGTGCTTGAGGCTTTTTTCGATTACCATTCTCGGGACGAGGAGAGGGAGGTTGCATTTGAAGTTCGATCTATGGTCTTTTTCAATCTGTCGTCTTCTGTGGCCTTCAGTCTTTTCCATGGTAGACTTGAATATGTTAGATAGCAAGTGGAGTTTGTTGTTAAGGTTTTACCTGTTTTCTGTATTGACGCAAAATAAACGTAAGAGGAGGTAGCTCTTGCATCTGCGCTTTAACGGAACTAGATATCGATTTAGTCATCATTCTTACGTCTAATCGCTATAACGCCTGCGATTATTACTCTTCGAGTTTATCTTCTTAAAGTGTTTAGTAACGAGGATTTGAATTTGATATTACTTTTATTAGATGTAATGCAATGGTAAGATGGCCTGTGGATGCTGGCTACCAAGGGATCATCAAGACAGCCCTGCTTCACTTACTAAATGATATCGTATCATTCTAAGCCAGCAGAATCAACTTCGCGCCCTTACAACAAACATTTAAGAGCACATACGTCCCTTAGATAATTCATAATTTCGTGTATAAAAAATTGCATCACGAGCCTTCTTCAGAAGGGATTCAGGGATTCGGGTCTTCAATTAGGTAATCGATAGTTTGATCCGATGGTGCATACATTTCCAGTGCTAATCATTGTTTAACATTCGGTAGCTTGAACGAGTGCCTGCGATTAAATTTGTATACTTATGTTTTAAGTTGTTCCCACCCCACGCGTTCTTTGTACGTCGCTGAATTAGGAATTAGCCAAAGTCCATTCTATTTTAGGTCAGTTATTCGATGCTTAATAAGTCAAAACTAATCATGAAGTACATACGTATAGAGGAAAGTCGTTGCTCTTTTTCAGACCACAGTCCAGCAATAACTTTTTCCTACTTCTTAGTTTCAACATTCGGTTCGTCTTTATAGGTGCAAGTTGCAGTTAGTTTCATAATGATGGATGGTCCATGGTCACGGAATGACACGAAAGTTGATGTACATGGTATGTTGGAACCTCGAGGTCATCGCTACAGCACCTTAATTCTAGCGATTGGTTGGTATTTCGTTTTATTTCACTGTTTTTTTCTTCTATTATTCGTTTTTATGCAACAATTCGTGATCAATCAGGTCCAGTCCTTGTGTCGGAAATGTTTTCGCCTGGCTCATTCTTTTTTGAATTCATCACTATTCATCTCTCCATCAACCCATCAGCTGTCTAAGTCAGTTCCATTTTTGAATATAGTATAGAAGCATGAAAGACTTTTAATTTAGTATAAGCTGATCTACAATTTGCTGACCGCTCCTTACAAGGTCATATCCGGATATTGCAACAGTGCGCTGCATATGACAAATGTTCGGCCGCAAAAAAATAAACTGTTTTTGAGAGATAGTTTGGGCAGAGGCCTCCGCTGTATCTATTCGCCTCGTAATTGGGAAATGTGTTTGAGATGGGCAGAGCAAATCCTCGATTTTCTTTGAAGCGCTTTAAAATTCAACGGTTTGTCTTAGGTTTTCGTTCTGCTCAATGAAATTACAAGAAACGGATTTGGTATTGGGCATTTCTGCGGCAGAACCCGGCGAAATCTTGCTTGACTCTGGTTTCTCAGGCCGTTGTTAGGCCGACCGCTTTAGCAGAAGATCACTCGCTGCTCTTCTTTTAGTTGATTGAGGAAGGAGGTGTGGGGATTATATGAGTGGAATGGGTAGTCAGTAGTGTGACTGCATCAGCAATTGAGCCCTCCAATGTTATGGAGCGGCCCATGCAATATCTCACCTGTTGAGGACCGTCCATAATCATTTTTGGTTCATGAACCGCAGTCTTCCATTGGCTAGATTTGTATGCCATAAGGGACGATGAATTTCTCGCCGTTTTCGGCAAGCGTTGTAAATTAAAGGTTCCTGGAGGATCAATTATTAATGATGAAGTACTTGTTGATAATTGCCACAGAATGTACTAGTATTTTGCAAAATTCTTATGGTGGAATTGTGGTGTCACTTCTATTTTTACTTGTACATGGCTGTAGAATTATGTGAGATGTGCATCTTCGGAACATTATTTGTACTACTTAATGGATTTCCGTGGCGATAACGTTCACGCCATTTTTAAAGTATCTCTTTAGATTTGCATAGCGACTCAGGTTGGTCGTTAACCTTGCGTTAGCAGTCAATTGGCAGAAGTTTACAACTCAGTTTTTAAAGGCTTTTCTTCGCTTATATATCAGAATCACTTGCTGTAGGTGTAGCGTGTAGTACATCGTGAAAGTTATGCAGCCGTTTAGTTTCAAACAGCAAACAATTCGGTTGGAGTACAGCGCACAGAAATGGTCAGATTATATACGGTCGCGGTTAAATGGCTCTGCTTTCTTTATTTTAGTGTTGATGGTAATTCAAACATTATATCTTCTGGTTATCTGTCGGCTATGAATCAATTGCAATGAGGGTTTTTCTTAAAATCAAAAAATTTCAAAAACTCTTACATCTTGGAAAAAGAAGAAGAAGAAGATCTCTTAAATCTCTTACCCTCACACAAGAGTGGAGTTGTTCATCGATCCGGCGATATTCGATATTGCTAAATTGAAGAAGAACATCTTCCTGAACAGTGGTGGTAAAGAAAGACATTTCCGATTTTTTGGCAGTGAGACAGTGTGAAGGCAACTTTTCAGAACTACATTTCTTTAGCAGGCCATACTTTTCCTTTTTTCTTATTTTTATTTTGTCTGGAAACTGGTGTATAGTACAGTTCTAGGTTTTTCTGTGTGAAAATTGTGGTTTAAGGCAAGTTCGATCGAACCTCACTGTTTCTTGTAGGTTGAAATGATCTCTTAAATGCTTCTCGTTTAGTATTTATCCGGTGTTTTCAGGGTATCGGGAGTACCGACTAACTGACGGGATAATGGAATCGGGTGGGAAAAGCGGCCAGGAAGATTTCGTTCGAGGGCTGTCTAGAAGGAAAAGAGGAAAAGTACACCGAGTGTGCATAAGACAAAGTTACGATGCTTCCCCTACTTGTGTTTTCTCCTTATTTGTTCTTCTACTGGTTTCCTCATCAGTTTTTCTGCTTTGTTCTGCATTTTTGTATGAGGCGTACATTTTCGCATTTTATGGTTTTCTGTGAACCTTCTCATGTTTCCTTTGTTTCGTTTATATGGCTGCTGCAGCACCCCATTGCTTCATTTGTCGGTTTGTTGTGTGAGCTGTGTGACTGCTATTATGCCTTGTGTTTTGCCACTCTCGGTTTTTCAGCAGGGGTTTCCTTCATGGGTTGGCCCGGGCGTGATTTCGGATCGGAAGAGCAGAACCGAGAGTAAGGCTGATTAAAGCTTTGACTGTGTAGTACTAGCACGGGACTAAGCTGGCTGAAGTTGCTGGCGCTCACCATGTGGAGCAGGTGCAAGTGAACCATAACAGGCGCAACCCAGCGGCGGGAAATTAAGCACCTGGATTTTTTTCTCACTGCGATCACTGATTCGAAATGGCTGCGAAGACTCGATGAGTTTCGATGGACAATGGGTCATCGAAAAACATATCAACGAAACGAAAACCGTTGGAGTTGGAAACCCTGGTTGCTCTTCTCATATGTAATATCAACAACCATTTCCTGCCAGACGGAGGGTTCTGAACTGATTGGTGGTGTGCTACGTATTTTTATCGATTCGGCCATGCATTTCAACAATTTGCACAACATACGCAATTGCGATAGGCAGTATAATGCACATACCGATGCACCTGCATGGTGCCTTATTCACCGTACTTTTCGTTCATGTGATTTAATATATATCTGGACCGCAGAGTAGAGTATTCCCAAAATGGGAGGGAGTGAGTAAGGAAAGCATTCCAATAATTTTCAACGCAAATGTCTCGTAAGGCGCGGAGAGTACGTGCTCAATTTAGCAGCTCTCCGCGGAAATTCGACACAATGACTGTGCCAGCTGAAGTCGGTACTCACATAGATATCGAAACCCTCCATCAGATCATTTCTATGAGGATCGAGACCATACAAATGTAGAAGAGGTTCTCGGCCGAAAATTTTCCACGTGAGACAAAGCATTTCTCGGCGGGTATGTCAACCCGCCATAACTGTGAGCATTCTTCCGATGAAACCATGTCTTGACGTACCACTCTGTCATCATTTTGCGGTTCAGCAGCATGTCTGTGTATCTTTCTTCACCGCATCAGCTTAAAAGTTGCAGTGACTCGGCAATTCTCTATAAGGCCATTTGCGGCGTCCCATTCAGCATAGGGTGAAGCATGAACAATTTACGTTCTGAAACTTCGTCCGCACAATAAAAAACTGGGCGGAAGTAGCGTCATTTACCCCTTAGACCCTCAACTTTGGCAATGCTTTGTACGTATAACTGGATCAAAAGAAGTCAGTAGAAGCCATATCTGTTTGGGAGCTGGTATGGAGAGCTTCGTGCCTATCATGATTAGATTTCATGAGATATGTGAAAGCCAACTTTTATTTAGGGAACTCATATTGGTTATCAATGGTGAAGAGGAAGTCTCGAAATTGATCTTCTCAAGACGGTTTCGAGCATCTTGCAAGGTGGTAATGTGAGGCTCATGGGACGCTGATTGTTAACACGGTTTAAGGGAGGCTTTTTCGGTATAGCTACCACAGTTGCAGTCTTCCAAGCGTTGGGAACAGCACCCAGTACGAGGCTGTGCGTGAACAGAAGGCACAAAGCGTAGCAAAGGTCAGGCGCAGCTTTCTTGATGGTTCGTGGAGGTATCCTCTGGTAGTGACGTCACATCAGGGCTCGTGTGAATGCGTCCAAATCTATCCGACAGTAGCCTTGTGGTGCTGCATGTGCGGACTCTGACAAGGGGACGCCGTTGTATCACTTGAAGGCGTGTTCAAAGAACGAGGTAGATTGCATCTACGTTGCGTAGTCTCCAGAGAAGCAACCGTAGTCAATAGTAGGTTCTATTGCTGCGGACTGATCTAATTAAAATCGGACCTGTGTATAAAGAATACATTGCGGCTGCAGGGGAAAACCAGGCGCTTTTTGGTTTTCCGCCCAACTCTTGTATCTCATCTGGTAGTCCTTGAAGCGATTCCGGAATGCAGTCGCAGAGAGCAGAAAATAAAAAATGAGCCAAATTTTCTGCTGTCTTTTGGTCCAAGAAATGTAAAGAGCCGCGTGATCTTCTGATTCCTCCCTTTTATACTGCATTTGTCGTTGAAATAGTCCCGTTATTTTATTGAAGACAGTATGACTGGATACTGTGGTATAATCTGTTCCAAACATTCGCTCTTCGCACTCAGCGATCGGCTACGGGCAACAGATTTAATTGCCTGCAGAATCAGCCATTGCACTCCTGCGCACTTTGGAATGCTGAATAAGATTCACCTTGCAAGCGTTTTTCTGAGGTACGATTTTTGCTGATTTCTGTGATGATCCCGCACCTCACGTCGGCAATGCGAACATTATGGAATTCGGCAGTTTAGTGGAAAAATTGATGGTGAGCTAAGTTGTTGCTGGTTCAGAAAATTTCTGAAGCTGAATAAAAGCTTCGGAACGCGAAAGGCCGCCTCTTCGGGGAAAGTGACCGCCTCAGGCATCTTAGAATTAGCAGCTAATGCTTCCGGTTTTTTGCACGCATTTCAGCAAATCTTATAAGTAGCATCCATGCCCCTGTATCGGTGCAAGGAACATTTATTGCTCAGACGAAGTTTCCCCAGTCACGACTTAAATTTCGCTAGCTCGTCCCGAAAGCTAAGGGCTAAAGGGCACATTTTCAGCCGCTCATGATAAACTGATTTGCAGAATTGCCGTATTTGATTTCGCAACTCTATTAGCCTAAGGTCGTCTTTGCACGATCTTCTCACTGACTACGTTTTTTGGATATTCTTCCCAAAATCAATTTTCCGCGCGTAGCTCCAACATTTGGCTGTCTCTGTAGCGAGGATGAGTGAATATTCAAGCAACTCCATGCAATCTAAGTTCTCTTCCTGCATGGGCTGTTTTATAATGAGGTGCAGACTGTTGATGTGCTTTCCACGTCACGTGGATGTGTTGTGTGTTTTACGATTTTTTGGAATTTTGCACATGCAAAACGCACCAGTCCGGCTACACGTCTGCGTATGAATATGCGTCGGTGTACGTCTGCCTCTTCCATGGCTTCCGTCCGATAATACTTGAAATAAAAAGCGTGAGATCTTTTGATTCTAATGTAGCGTGAGTTTTCGGGCTGCTGCATCAGGTGATTCGTCAACCGCCAAACGTTTTTACGCAAGTGAAATGCTCGCAATTTGCAGGCACTTTCACTCTTCAGGGCTTTCGCTTTTTAAAAGTGGGGCCGTTTAACTAAAGGTGCATGCTGGCGGAAAGTAACAGTAGAAACAGAAGCACAGAGACACAGTAGTACGGGCTTTTTATTTTTCTGCTTAGCTATTGAAAATGGCTTTATGAAGAGAGTGATAAAATGCCAAAGCGGCAACTGTACGAGCTCATCCATTATGGCTCTACTCTTGCTACGAAAAAGCTGTTTTCTGTGCGAACAGGAACTGTGCAAATTGCCGTCTTCTCGCAACAGCTAGTCTGTTTTTCAATATAACCTTGAAACGATTCAGGTATTGAACAAAAGGAGGTGGAACACCGCTCGTTCATTGCCGTTTATGACATTATATGTTTTCATGATTTTGTGCGCCGAATCTCAATGTTCCGAAGCGTTTTGTGGTACTGATGCACGCTTCAGCAGGCAGATTAGCTTTGATAGAATCAGAAAACGTAGAAAAGTGAATATGACCACAGAAAGATGATTTTTTCCACTGCAGGAGCAGTTCGAATCGAACCCTACCGCCTTCTAATGAACACTCAACTAAACTGTGAATGTTTTTAGCGAATAACAACAGGGAAAAAAAACAAAAAAAAACTCGAAACGTCGCAGTACGGGTAGATTTTTTTCTTTGCTTTTTTGGTGGATTTCACGTTGTTATGCGAAAGCTGCGGAATGCGGAGACACATTCCATGGTGGCACTATATGGTCTTTTCCATTTTGCTCAATAATCGGCCACTTCCATAAAACGGCGAGGAAATTAAACTTGCAGAAATGTGCATTTATAATTGTTGCAGACGGTTAATAGTGAATATTTTTCGAAAAAAGCTGATATTTATGCAACCACATCGTGTGAAGTTAAAAGGTGGTCTATGAGAGATGGAGCTGAAATTTCTTGACGTTTCTTAATGTCGAAGGGCACCTCCGGGATTGATGAAACGCCATTAATGCCGACACTGCTGATCTTCCTGTTCCTCAGTTAGGGCCGGCAGACCTGCAGTTGCTCCAGTGGCTCCCAGCTCGAAACCATCAGCAGATTTGACACGCGCCTATGTGCTCACAGATATGATCCTATGGTGAAGCCGAGTTTCCGTGAAGCTTCTGTTTCCAGTAGGCTGTCATGCCGGATCCCGAAGACATCCGGAGTCGTCAATGGCTGTAATTTGTGATCTGTGAGGCCTCCTGCTGATTCCTGCGGAGCACTTCCTTCCCCTCCACATCCTTCCTAAAGAGCAAAACGTGGATGAGAAGATACTGTGTACTAACACATGGGGGCACATCGAACAACAAGTCTGAGTTCCTCTTTTGTCCTCTCACACGAGACTGTAGTCTAGAATTCTTTGAAATTATAGGCAAATGCACAAACCGGTCACTCCGATTATCATCACCAGCCTCAGGAGGCCTCGGGCCGGGCCGTTGGAAGTTGGAGGGGCTGAAAAGTATTTTTTGCGTGTGTCCGCGACAACCAGTTCAGTTTTAGAAGCAATGTTAGTTCGCACTGATAATATGTGAAGCCAGTGTGGACCACTACTCGATCAGATCGTCACACACTGTTGCAGACAATACGAAAATGCAGCTAGATGACATTACGTTTCGACGACAGTTTCATTACCTCTATTATTATTAGTAGCGCCGCAATGAATCCCTATTTCACACCCTTTTCACACCACCCACTTTCAAAAGTGCAAAGCAGTATAATAGCGTTTGCAATTTTGTTTCCTTTTGCAGTTGCGCAATGTTCCGCCGCAAGGACCCAGAAAAAATTTTGAGTACGTGCGAACGCAGCCTTTCTGTCACGAACAAATTGGTGTTTCGAAGCTACCTTTCCATATTCGGATTCGTGTTTTGTGCAACTGAGTAAGTTGTCCATTTCAATTCGTTAAAAAAATTTCTGCCCATGTTGCGGTGAGGTGCACGGACCAACGGCTTATTTTAATTTCGCCTTGTTTTAAAAAAATGAATCTGACATCTGCATACATTACAGCCACATAGTCCAATCACCCTTTCCTTCTAAGCTCACTGGCCAATGGAATCCAGTTCATTTCTTCAGCGACCATATTTTATACTGAGCCTGTTTTCCTCAAAAAAAAAGAGAAATTCGATTTCTCATATAACAGATGTTGGCATTTCTGGGAAAACGCCTTTGCAGGTGACACAATTTGTTTGCGGTCAATTTCTTTTGCACAAATTGTAAGGGTTGTTGGGTTTCTCTTGAGGCTTTACCAGGTATTGTGTGGAGCCGGCAAGGCAAACAGGTTAAATTTTTATGCAACGCTTAAAACAAATTGCGCAACAAGGCCTCCACACTATACGCAATGCCTACTGCGCCATACTGGCGACCACAGCATGCGTCTTCACCGCAGGTGCGTCCCGTTCTGCTCGAACCCGTGGGGAAACACCGAAATTGACAACGGCTCCGCTGTCAAATATGCGCCATTCCATCCGTCCAAAGTTTTTGGCTCAGGTCATTTGTATAGACAGTTTGTACTACCTTGAGATCGTCAGGCATTCGTAAACACTTTGATATATCTTGTGGTCGTATTTTCCCGTGCTCTGCACGAAAGCAGTTGGTCTGCATTCTGCTGATCTCCCTCACATGCCCCTCTCCGCTCTGAGATGTACCTTCAAATTTCGAGTAGGCGAAAGTTTGAAAAGATTTTGCTGAACATGAATTGAGCTGTTATGAAAACTTTATAAAGAAGTACCACTTTCGATCGGTGTCCTTAATACGGTTGCGTACGCCATATTTTGACTGCTTGCAATACTCTTCAACATACACCATATTCATTCGACGATTCCTTATTCGTTCACCTTTCCTGTGTTATCTCTCCTAGCCTCACCTCGTGCAGCCCTAAAAAATTTTCGCCTTTTGGAGGACCCTAAGTTGGGCTCGTCGCGTTATTCATTTACAAGCTGTCTGAGGTGATCCACTGACACCTGAAAACACTCTCTCGTACTAGCATTAATCTTACGGTTGCTATATTACTGGTTTGATCAGTGTTCCAGTACGGCCGAACGATTCCCATACCAACTTAGAATTGAGCTTGCCTCTTCTCTCTGCGAACATAGAGACGAGCAAGTGGTCTCCAATCTGGAAAAGGCTTTTGATCTTAATGCGCTTACCGTATTGCCTCTATGCTGCTTCCTCTCTGATAAGATTTTTGCTGGCTAGTTGCTGGGCAATTTTCAGACCCCTTGTCTTAGCGTTTTCACCGCTACCTCTTTTTAGCGCAGTTTTAACTATCTGCAAATGATTTCATTCAAGTAAATGGGTCCTTGTGCTAGGTGATTAGTACCGAGAAATACTTTCACCTCGGTTTTGTCTTGAATGAAGATATAGTCCTGATAAACAGCGTCTTTCAGTTTTATAGGGAACCTGACGATCCTAGGAGCCTTATAATATTCCCTGAAGCATCCTTCGCCTTCAAATCTAGTTCAGTTTTTGGAAGCATCCTATGTGCCACAAACTGCTGTCCGTCTACGTCAGCTAGTTCTGCCATTGCTGCTTTCGAAAGAATACGTACCGTGGATCACGAATGCAATAGCGCATTCAAACTTGCTATGCCACAACGCACGGGCACAAAGGGTAATTGGTCCACAATCACGCTTTCAACATCACTTCCCACTTGCGGCTTCTTGCTGGACTTATCGCCTTTTGAATTTGTGATCGTATCATTATAAGCAATTTCTTTCGGCTATCAAAGGTTTAGAATGCGCTATAGGCGTAGCACTTCTAGGGCCTACGCGAGCCATGTGACCTATTTGGCAGCACCTGAATCACGCTGCTGCAGCAGACAGACACTGCAGGGGGGGGGGGGCGGTAGACTTTTGAGAATTCGAGATTTGTGGCAAGCTATTCGTTTCAAGTAATGTTTTGGTTCTGTTTCTGTCATACTCGTAGCCTTGATTTGCAACAGGTTGGTTTCCGCCAGAACCGCTTTTCCGGGCGTTGATTGCTTCCGGATACGATGGCCTTTGATCACCTACGCTCGAATTGATACGCTGTAGCTGGTCAGTGTTCTGCCTAGCACAATATTCTGAATCGGCTGGCTGTTTTCATCTGTGGTGTCAGGCTGCAATCGGCTAAAGTCCTCTCTGTTTGGTGTCAGATCACTGTCCTGTGCTCCGTTTAACGTGCGTTGCACTCGCTCGTAGCTAAGTGTTTTTTCCTTTGCAATAGCACACAGTTTACCAGGAGCAGCCTGCTCCATGGCGCTGATAATTTGTATGCGCAAGGATGGATAGCTACGAGCGCCTTGCTTAAGAGCCTGGTCTCAACATCGTCAAATCAACGGCGATTATCATCATAGATCACAGGTGGGGCTTGTTCGAACTTTGACTCAAAATAAGCTACGAAATCATCATTTTCTCATTTTCGCGTATTGCCGCGCATTGCCAGATGTTTACGTTTTTGAAAACAGTTTACAGGCACTAAACATGGAATGCTTTCTAAACACGAGCTGCATGATGCCTGGGAGGTTGTCATATACTGTTTGCATTTGAAGTGCTCTCACAGATGTCGGAAGGTCAAAGAAATTGCTAGTCTCTCCATGATGCGTGAATTTATTTGCCGTTGTGTTGAAAAGATGCACTTCCTCGCATCTACGATGTGAACACTGACGACCGACTGCCCCAGTTGTGTTAGCCCTTTGGTCGGCTCACAAGGCATGGCCATCCCTTTCAACTTTCGAGGCCATCTTGAATATTTCATAGGTTATTGCGACCCAATTTCTTCACTCAACTTTTTTTCGTTTGCTTGTCTATACTACTTCGCGTTTGCACACGCGTGCATAAGCTTGCATACATAGGTGCCTCCGCACGGAAGTGGTGTCGTCCTGGCTGGATTAAAGTAATTTTTCACAATTCTGAACGGTCCACAAAAAGTTGAAAAACAAATATTTCGCGCGCTAAATAGCGTGCCAAAGTAGTTGTCGAATCGCTTATGCAAGTTTCCAACTGGAAACTTTGCAAAGCAAAGGTTCAGTCGGCGATCCGAGATGTGTAAGGTGCATCTGAACTTTGAACTGATGTAAGGATCTATACCATTTTGTCGCTTCTTGCGCAGCTGCAGAGCCACGTTAAAAGCTATGTGGGGATCGCTCTCTGTGAATTCTGTTCAACATCTCTCGCAACTCTATCCCTGGGGTTCAGAAATTGAGAGCTCAGCAGAGACGCACATTCAAATACGTTAGCGGAATTATGAATTGACCTTAATGCCGCATGCATGCTACAATTGGTCAGAGCAAAGTGAAAGAATAGCAAAGAGAAGTGGATGGCATTTCGGGGAATGGAATCTATCGACCTCAAACGCAAACATTCCTGATTTTATGATCGAGCGTTTGAGGGCTAGCAGATCTTCTCTATTGATTTCTTGTAGGGAAACAATGGAATGGCAAGACAACAACGGCGCAGCAAATAACGACGTATTTCCAGGCAATCGTGAAATTTCACGGTGCTCTTGCGATTGATGAAAGACATTTTTATCAAAAAAAGAAAAATTTAGTTCAGTGACTCTTATTGCTTGGCCTGCACGAACAGCATATATCGCACCATTTATGGAAATTGACATCATCGCAGTCGATGCGCAGTCAACTGTGACAGGGTCACAATTGTGCTGCAATCATTTTCAGACTCCTCTTGCTTGCAGTTTCTTTCTACTCTAATTTCACAATAGTTAGAAGGATGTGACGGACAAAGCTGTATTTATTGAAGGTTACATATACACGCGCGTACTAATCATATTCAGAAGCGGCAGTAATTCGAAAGGCATGATCTAGTGGACATTTTCATAATGGAAGGTTTATGGGCCACCAGTCATCGTATTAGAGTGGCCACTTTTATACCAATGGAGAAAGCAGTGGCGAAACGTTTATTTTGAGGGTGTTCACTTTTCAATAGAGCCTATAGCGTGTACTAGTTGCAAAGCTGGACGTTCTCTTCTGCTGCACATTAAACCATTAATCCATAAGAGTCGGATATAAATGGAACCTGCAGTAAGAATATTTAAGCACTCACCTCTCCATGCGATGCACGACACGGGGCAGAAATGAGAGTCGCACACTGAAGGGACCGAGTCCATTGCTTCTTCTTCCCAGCGTAGATGCGCTAACCAAACAAGCAACTGCGTGCAATTTCAGTCAGAGTTTTTAGCCGCTGAAGTGATAATAGTTCTGTTGTGAATAATATTCGCTCGCTGTTAGACAAATATTGCCAAGGTGAGTCACATTGGAGTTGCTTCAAAATTAGACTTTAAACACCTATGCAACACACTTATTCCAAGCGTGCCATAGCGCTCATGTGTATTTCTCAAATACCTTTAAGCGTTGCAGTGGCAAGAAGCACACACATCATGTTCACTATCATTGCGTTATAGTGTAACTCTTAGGTCCTAACGTTTTTTTTTCACTAAAATCATCAAATTTATCAGGGTATGCAATTGAAAATTCGCGAAATTTTATTCTCCTTTGCTGCATGATGAGGATATGTACAGAGTGTTACGCTAAGGCAACGTCACAACAAGCATTCCTGGAAATTTCCTCGAAAATAATGAACGCATGGGGATATAATGGTGCAAAAGTAGGTGCAAAGTGCTGCAATAACAACTGCTTTAGCACTTGCGATGAAGGCATGTTCCTTATCGAGATCACTCCGGCTGAGCTCAAAACCACCTTGTTAGAATATGCTTCTGGATAAGTTTAGCAAAAAATTCCATCAGGGAACGCACAGAGAAATATATCCTTCCTCAACAGGAAATAAAACGTTGCACCTGTTTCCACCAAAACTTCCTTCCAGGACCACAAATCTCCCTATGCGAATATTTTCGAAGCGCCGATGAAAGCTCCGTTTTTAATTGGCCCATTACTTTCCCACTCACCATCAGACTGCTTTTGTTATTCGAAAAGGGTGTATTGTCGAGAAATTGCAGACATTTATTGACACATTCTAGAAAAATTGAATTGCAAGGAAAATCTGAAAAGCTGTGAATTGAAAAGTCGTTCGTTTACAGGCGTTGAAGCACAACCTTCTTTTCGAGCGCGCTCTGCACAATATGACGGAAAGTTTATTCTTGGTTTTTTTCTCGGCTCTCTTTACCTTCGGCTATAGCTTCTTTTATCTAAATTCTAGAAGTAACCATTCCTCTCAACAGTGCGCAAATTCTTTCGTGGTTCGTTTGAACAGTGGTGCACTTTTACCTATGGTCCATCACATTGTCAGTCGATTGCTGAAGCTTTGTGAGGTTGTCGTATGGCAGGCATTCCACTCTACTTTTGGCAGTGTACTATTTTCGTCATCAGCCACCATCACAGAGTCTTTCTCCATTTCTTTAGAAACTCGAGGGGATTCTAGTTATGACTGTGGATCCTATATATGTAATTTTTAAAAAGTTTCCGCATTCTGAAGTTCTCTATGACTATAGATCCGTTCACTTACCTTCACAAAAGCACATTGTTCGGTTATATTTGGTAGTAAGATCGATCCATCAGCACGCAATGAAATCCAGATGGCACCTCAGGTTGTAAAACGAAATGGCCCTAACAAAAGGTGTGTACATAACATGCACAGAGATATTCAACGGCAAATAGCATTAATAATGAAAGAAACCAGTGAACCAGTACGCCGCCCAGCAGCTGAAACCGGTAAAAGGCGGAATTTGCGTTTTACAGTTTTACCTATTGTAGGCAACAAGAACACAAGTCGGAAGCAGAATGAATAAAACTGTAATAGAATAAAGTGAAACAAATCAGTATGAATGTGAAATATACTCTTCATTGCTCATAAGGAAGCAAAATATAAACACTAGTGTTCGGAGTTCACAGTTATCTTCCTGCTTTGCCCCCCGCAGTAAGATGATTCATAAATTTTAGACCGGGAGACGCCCATTGCAGTGCCCCCGGGATCAAAAAATCTCTCGGCCCCGTAGGGGATTCGGTGTAACCAATCCCTCGCCCGCGTGGCCCAGCGGTTTTCGCCATCTCTATAAGGCATGTGAGAATAGCGAATACAGTGGTCGCTAGCTGAAAAAAATTCTCCACTAGGTCACAGAACATGAAAAACTACGTTATGCAGCGTGCTGGAATGAGAAACGCCGAAATGCAGCATGGCGCACATACATCATCATGCAAAATACAGTTTATCCTGAAAGATGATACTGAGATAACATGAATTCGGTCAAAAAACATAATGCTAGCCCTTAATGTGAAATGGAAGGTCTGTTCCATACGATGATCTCGCTTCTTTTTCTTACATTTATTTTGGCCTTACTAGAATTGGACTTTTGTACGAATTGGACTTGCATGAACAATTCTTTTTTAGTTTTGCCACAGCGGACTGATATTATGTTTAGCAACGCAAAGGCGCCCCTCGTATTCCATTCAGTAATCCGCTTGCCCCCTCGCATTGCATCCGCTGGAGCAGGCTGGTGTTTGCATTTATGAGTTTGTTGCAATGTGTCTGCTGCTCATGAGCAAAATAACCATTTGCGACGAAATCACATTTTCGAACTCTTTCTGAACGTCCTATATTTTCTGACCACTCAACTCCTTCGTTCAGGTTTATTCTGTCCCTTTGTCGATGATGCCATACATGCGCAGCTACGTGCAGATGCACGCAAATATAGGTGCAAGTGCGCGAAAATGAAGTCGTCACTTTTAGACCTTTTAAAAGTCGCATTGAGCAGCCAGTTTCCCAAGCTGCTACCGAATAATGACATTTACTCAGTAGTGTTATGCGAAGTGGTCCAAAGTGTTCGCGCAAGTTTCCTGCTGAAAACTTTGCGGAGTAAAAGTTTAATGTGCAATACTACTGGATTTTGAGCAAATCTGAGTGTCGACACTTTAATGTGCTCTTTGCGAAGCTGCCCCAACAATTTGTAGATTAGTTTATTCAAAATTCGCTTTGTTTGGCTAAAAAGCAATAGGCTGTGATAGCGAATCAATGTTGCAACAATGCCGTCCGGTACATTTGTTGGCCTTTCATAAGGGAGTTTCGTTCTGGCAGCATTCTCTGAACTAAGAGAAAGACGGCCTTCGAAGTATCATTCAGAAGCTGTAATCAGAGATTTCAACTTCTAGGTGATGTTTTCAAAAGCATTTAGAGTTTTGACTGTAACGACGATCAGCTGGTTTCGGACTGTTTTTCGGAATAGCCTGCACCTCCATGCGATTATAGGCGACGAATGTCTTGCTTCAGCTAAGGATTTAGGTCACTAGTTGGTTAAAACGATCACTTTGAACGGTACTTTCAGTGGTGTTCCCATATAGACGACTCAGTGCAGGTTCTGAACTGGCATATTTCTCTGAAGAAGCTGTTTAGGTGTGTTGTCGCCTTCCAACAGCTTTGGTTGAAGTTTTGAGAAACAACCACTTTTTTCCGATTTCTGAACTTTCCAAGAACTGTGCCATGTTTCGTGGTTACATGGAACTTTTTTCGAATTCGGACTGTCACTTTTATCCAATTCTAGGGAATTGGTGGTGACGCATCCTTCTTTACTCTTGTCGTTGACTCGCCGCACAGTCAATCCATGGCTAAACCCTAGTTCCGCATTACAACTGGACACTCTGAGTATCAAAAGCGAGTTCTACCAACAGTTGGCTGTAAGCATTTATGAGAATCCACGTTTGCTTTTCCTTTCGTTTCAAACTTCTGTGAATTTTCTATGCATCAAATGAGAGAAACGAATAGTCAACACAATAGAGCGTCTGTCTGACTCTTGCGCATCAATATGTACCTGAAATTTTTGCTTGCAAGTATATTCTGCTTGTAAATTAAACACACAGCGCTTATGTACGGGAGCCAGTCGAGCGCTTCGGGGAAAGGTCTTGTTTTCTTCGCGCTCCCATTTATACGGTTTATGAGGACGTCCATCGCCTGACCGCAATGGACGTCTGGGAACGAAGGTCGCTCTGCATCCTCTGATGTTTCTTTCCCCATGATTTGGGACGACTTTGGGTTTGTTGTCTCAAGATGTTTTAGCAAAAACCTACAAGTTCACCACTGCATCAGTACAGCAGATGTGTCACAAGTTTTTTTTTTTCAGCAAGTAAACTGACACGCAACCAATGCACGAATGTTGCTGGCTACAGTCTCAAGCTTTAACCTTTACCGAACTGCCCTTTCGCTAGCCGCAGTTATTATAGGGCTCAGCGAGGACTGCTGATTAGGATTATGCACGTTTGGTCTCCAACTTTTTCGTGGGAATATTGTTTCATTAAAAATGAGGATGAACATTGTTCTCAAAGGGGATAGCACCAGACCAGTAGTGGTTGCCAACAAAAATATGTTAAACATGCATTTTAGATGGCTGTGTCAAATGCTGAAATGGATGGAAGGCAGCGTGTTTGGCTGAAACACAAGAGCCAATGTCATGCAACTCTTGTGATACAAGTTCATCTTTGTTAACTGATCTCAGCGAAGTCATCCTCATGAAATCGAAAAATCCCTCTTTCTAGGAGAGCCGTCGCAGCTTTCATTGTGAATGTTTCGTTTATGCAAATTCTTTGTCGCTGTCATCTGCATGCGGCTCGATGACGATGAAATCACCATCCCCGAACATTGTTATAGAGCTGCTTGTGGAGAGTGGCTGTATATGGCACTTGTTATTCGCCATTTGTCTTTCTCCACGTGATGTTCAACAAGCTATTTGATGCCGGACTCGACTGCAGTTCATTCTTTCTTCAAGGTAATGCTCCCGTATTTTACTGTTTGGTCTTCTAGATTATCGGTCCGGAATCTATTTTTCTTGGACTCCTCGATGAGTTATGTGAAATATTTCTCAATAAAGCTTTGCAGTGGTCCATTACTGCTTTCGTCTAATCCATCTGGGAACGCTCATCACGGACCATGGATACCACTTACTACTGCTGTTGCTAATAATCGTCACCACTTGCCACCTAGCACTGAGTGCTTACAGTACCATTTACTACTACATTCGGTTATATCCAATGCTGCATTATACATCAGCTTACACCACACCCAGCACCATCTACTGCTGCCTTTAGTCCACCTGCCACTGCTACCCACTTGGCACCGTTGCTTACTTCTTCCGCACATGGAACTGCAATTACTTTTAACTTTCCGGGTAATGCTTCTGCCCAATAAGCATTAGCCCAAACATCACTAATATTCATTAGTACTGTGTCATCAATATTACCACTACTAGTTTACTGTTAGTGCTCCTACGAATAACGTTAATCAGTCAAGCAGTAATCCCGCCAATAAATACGAGTAATTAGTAACTACTGGAGTAATTAGCGGCAGTGGGTAGCAGGAGCAACATTGGTGGTGGTGATGGTAACAATAGTAGTACATTAGTTTTCATTTTGAATAACAGCATTAACCCCACTTGAGCTTTCCTTTGCAGCACATGATGGCGATGGTTTTTTCGACACTATAACACATATGCTCGCAATTAGACTCCACAAGGAAGTATTTGCAATTAGGATCTTGTGGAAATTTACAGTTTATATTTTGCTTGCAAGTACAAGTGAAAGCGAAACTCTGCGATATATGCTCTTAAATGTGTTCGCAATTCTACAATTTACATTGTGGCTGTTGCCGCCCATCTTGTTTTTGACGTGCATTGTCGTCTTATTGTCATCTGCGACAGTTTAAGTAAGAAATTTTCAGATGTGTTGCCTAATTTTATAGAACAAGCGCCGCAGTGGTTGTTGTTGCTGAAATGGTGGGGAGTAATTAATAGTATCATGTTGTGTTGCTCGCTCTCTTTCTTGTGGACGTGCTGCAAGAGAAAGAGCGGATATACGAAAAAGAAACGAGGCCATATTAATGCTTCTTCGACTTCATCGATAGCGGTGAGTGAATGCTCCTGTTCTTAGATTGTCATCTAGTATTCTTTTCTTCGCACATAACCAATGAAATGATTCCGGAACAAGCTGACCGGTTGTCAGCAATTTGTCATTGCAAGACTGTTCACTTAAAATACAGCGCCTATATGGAATTTAATGCATGAACCAGAAATAAATAAATAAATAAATAAATTTATCTCAGACGAGACAAGTTAAATGAATTTAGCTGATGCGACAAATCTGCCAACATTATTGAAAGGTTATGTGTCGCTGGCAAAGGAGCGCATTTGCAAGCAACAATAGAAGGAACATTTAGAATCCCGTTTGGCAGCTAACTGCGCATACTGCACAGTCAAGGAAGAGAAGAAGTTATAGCACTTAGTGAAGAAGCGAGAAACGAACGCATCACACAAAACATTTGAGTTGGCATTGCGAATAAATTTTCACCAACGCAGACGACGTGCTCACATCAACCAACGGATTGAGAATTTTGTCGAATTTGCGAGATCGTTGCAAAGACGTCGCATTTCTGCAGCTTCCGTCTTTAAAGAGACACAGCAAGTTGCCACAGTGAGAAAAAAAAACCCTTACGTTGCTCTGCTGATCTGCTGTGAATAAGATGGAATATGATGGCCGATGTTTTCCTCTTGCAGACGTTCACTGTCACGGCCAAATAAAGCCCTACGCAAGGGGAAACAATCGCCGTCATCGTCCTCTCTCCTACTCATTACGAATCCCCTTCATTTCGAAAGCATCAGCATGACTGCATCATCTCCTTGTTTCAGAAAAAACGATGGATGCATGATGAGTTTTTATAGGGGAAAATAGCTGTACTGAGGCGGGGTTATTTCTCTTCCTAACATTTTGGTACGGTGCATCGAATGGAATAAATATTCAAAGAGTTCCTTACTTGGAACAAAATATTTGGCACTTGTGACAGCTTTAACATGTTCTATGCAACTCACATAACAGTCAAATTTTCTGAGTAGGAAGAACTCCTTTTGTTCGGTCCCCATACAGAAGACCTTCATGCTAGGAATGACCCAGCTGACCCAGCTCTCACTAATACATGAGCTCAGTAATGCAATGCCTTTTGCATAGATATGGTGAGGCACCCTTTTATGCAAATAAAACAATAGAGCTAAGGACAGATGCTGTATACGCACTGGAGAATATGTAAAGTTGAAATAATATTTAAATGCTCATTTCAGTTAGACATGAAAATTAATCAGCTTTTAAACTATAAGAAAAAGAGGAATCCAAGTATGCAATCGGAATTGTCCATGAATTCTATATTGGGTCCACTATGCGAGCTGGCAAGTATCGACAAGAGGGAAAGGAGGTCTCACAAAGAAAAGAAGTCGCACGACTCACATGATTCCGATTCCGACGAGTCGAAAGTACGGTTCTTTGTCTTTCGTTGGTGTTGAACAGAGGAGTATGGAAGGAAGTTTCCAGAGAGAGGGGTCTCTTGTACGTTCCCTGAAGTAGAAGTGCCTGAGCGAACAGAGGACAAATTTTGGTCGACAGTAACTTCGCGATGAAAACGCGCGTAAAAGAAGGCCTTCATCGAAAAAATCCATAGCGCTCAAATTATTAAAGCACGTAATGTATTCGGTTAAAAAAGGCCTTCTATCGGGTGTTTGGCCTTAGTTGATGTTTCGTGAGGAACTTTTGTTGTAAAAAGGAATGAGAGAAACGAGTAGTGAGCCGCTCGACCTTCCGCTTTCTAACATACTGTGATTTGCAATATCCAACTACAATTTGAAAATGTTTTTATGCTGCGACAAAGATAAGTAGGTTGTCATCGACCCGCAGCAGATAATCCAAATTCAGCGGAACTTTGCTCGAACGCATAACTGAGCGTTGGATGAGTGATAACGTTGAAAATAGGATCCTTGTCATGCTTACTTGAGGTAAGGACATGAGAAGGATGTTAAGATCGTTGCAACGAAACACCAAGGCAGACACAATCGAGAGTTCTAGAAGGCTCTTGAGCGGGAAGGGAATTTGTCGATAAGTAAGATGATTGAAGTGAACTTTTTCAGGAAGAGAAAAAGAAAAGCAAACGCAGGTGAGCCGTCTAAGATTGCCCCTTTCTGCTACTTCATTATTTTAATGCTACTTTACTCACTGCTGTAACATATTCATCAACATTTCTGTTGACAGTCACCCTAGCGCCGTCCTCATTGCAAACAGTTCTCGCATTGCCCTCTCTTCTTCCGTTCCCACCTTTCAACGGAGCGATAATCTTAAAGGACAATGAAATCATCAAAGCGAGAAATCTTAGCTATCGGCCTTTGCTGAGCTATGTATTAGCTGCAACTATTGAAGAAGAGTTCGTTAAAGTTAAGGCCTGAAGCTCGGATCGACTGCCAATACAACAGTCCCCATCGCCTCAAATCACTTGCCGAAGTGGTGCTCCACCTTCAGCTGAAACAGTTATCACTTGCTTAGCGATGAATCTGTTCGCATTCAAAAAATGTTCGCATTCACCGGTTTCCTTCAGGAGAAGGTTCAAAGAGATTACCTTCAAAAGCGCCAGATGTTAACGAAATGCGAGCTGGATGCTCCTGTTAGCTTGCTTACTTTTGGGTTTAAAGCTGTCGGCAACAAGAACTACAACTAAACGATTTGTGAGGGACTGATGAGGATCAATGGATGATTGAACTCAGAGATCAATGAGCGCTGGATCAACAATTGCAGAAATGCGCTCATCCCTGCACAAGAGTGCCCAATGCTGCTTTAACCTGTACCTCCCACTGGGCATTCCCGTGGTAGATGAAAGGAACGCCTGCACTCACAATAGAAACTTGCAGCGTTTTCAGTTGGTCGAATTGGAATGCCAAGTCGTGCCACCATGCAAAGTTCCGGCTCAATCGAAGCACCAGAAGTACTTATTCTGGATATGCACAACCTCTCTGCGATTTTAGAGGTCAACAAATATTGAGGAAAAATCATTTGAGAATGAAAATAGCAAAGGCATTGAGCGAACACGGCTCCCACAAATCTCAAAAAAAATTGCTTCCCGAGAATAAGCACCAAAACCATTCCTTAAACGCCGCATAGAAACTATTTTTTGAAAAACCACTGGATGAACGCGACCCGGATTTGATCGTTGGGTCGAGCTCCATTTAACACTCTTTGCTTTTTCTTCGTGCTTTCTCCAGATATTGTAGATGCTGTAACTGTAAGACTGATTGGATGAAACGAATGTTGGAACAACCAATAGAAACGTTTCTGACTTATCTCATCCAACTGAATAAATGCGATCTGATAACGGAATAACGAATTTGAGTTGAAGTGTTTTCCCTAATTCAACATGTGATCGTGCTTTCCTGTTGTGCCGCACCATTTTTCACTTTTCACTTCGCTACCCATATCGATTACATATTGAATATTTTTGATTATTTCTTTGAGCAGCGGAATTGGTGTATAATGATGAGGCTTGATAAGCTCCGATACGCACCAAACTATGTAGTAATAAACTTAAGGCATCAGATAATAACCACTTCAATTGCCTTTCCATAACATCTCATCGCCGAGAGTTATCAACGGAAACATTACGTTTGGTACTACAAACGAGCTTCTCATGTCCGGCCATTGACTCATTAGACGTATCTTGAGGAGCGGCTCAAGTGGAGGACTCTTAAAGACTCTAGCATTGTTTCTATGCAAATTTCGTGAAAACCTCGAATATTTAGGCTCAAGAAAGCACCCAAGGGGCAGGAACATATCTCAAGCAGTCGTCACTCATCCCATCGTGACGCGAAGCCCCCCTCTACAAGTAAGCTCTTCAACTGCACATCTAATATGCCATTGATATCATTTCTAACAGTTTAATTCACGGCCCTCTGCCGACCGACATACAACTTTTGAGGCGTGAGCTCTTTATTTCTTCTTGACAGGAGCTCGCTTCATTCTGCAAAGAAATGACGACCTTGATTCAGGGTGGCATAGATCGAAGCAAAAAAGTGAGTGTATATGGTGTCAGTGGAGAAAAATTGTAAGATATGGCGAAATAGTACCATTGTTTTTACCGTAAGCAAACAATCCGCAAATTCTGCAATTCGTGTGGAAAACAAAGATCGGATTTTGTGACTTCTGCAATTCTGGAAATCTCGCTATTTTCTGCTCCACTTTTCACCTCTGCGTAAGCCTCCTTTTCCATGCGAGCGCTGTGAGATAACAAATCAGGATAAAACAATAGTCGAACCCAGTAGCGATAAAATGGCGTAGACCAAAATCGTCCGAGGCCATTTTCACGTAGAAGTAAATGATGCGACAAGTTCCATCGGTAACCGCCGTATCACCGAAACTGCAAACGGCATGATCCAACAATCATCGCTTTTATCAACTTCAAATGCTTACTGAGTGCAGTGACAGTAAAAATAGTGTCCTAAGGCATTCTCAATTCGTATATAAATTAGGGGCTGACCATAGATGATGTGAAGCCCTCCACATTGCGTAGAAATCATGAAAGTGCTTTGTTTGTAAGCTCTGCAGGCCAAATTGAAAAGTGCTTAACGTTTGTCTTCTCTTTAACTTCGTTTTCGCAAGAGGTTGGAGTATTTGCAATAAATCACCAGGTTGTAACAAGGGTATAATTGTACCAGCCCAAATTGAAAACGTTTAGATGGATTTAAAGAGTTGATTAGATTGAGAGCGCGTTCTTCTTTCCATCGAAGAACGTTCACTATTCATTCGTAGTAATAACAATCCCGTCTATAGAGTGATATTCGTGGTGGGTACACGCAGGAAGAGTGTCTATTGGACAAATCGTTTTTTGGCATAGTCTCAAGTACAGTTCCTGAGGAACGAAGATTTTATGAATATTTGTGACGGGTTTCGAGTCAGAAGTTCTATCGCGACGAGGCTAACTGCAAGTTAAAGAGCTGCAAAGTGATGTGACACAATTACAGCCGCTCGTTGAAATCGGTTTTGAGGTGCATTACACAGCCACTCTCAGCTGTCGATACTGATGGGAACAAATACTAGTGCTGAAATTATTACTAAGTAAGATAACGGTAGGATTTAGTTGCATTATAAGGGAGTTGTAAGATGATATATCGTGGGGAAATTCTTCCCATTCAACCCCGAGAATGAATAGTAACAGTAATTAGAGCGCTTACAGTTGTAATTATAAATGGCAAGCGCGTAATACGTACTGAGTGAATTAAAATATGCTAATAAAATTGATGTAAGGTAGGAGTTCTTGCTCAGTGCCAATAGTGATGAGGTGGCAAGGAGGACCTCTGGTTCTAGCAAATGTTTGCAACCGTAGTAACCAGTGTTACAGCATAACAATTCAAGGTGATACTGGATGAACTGGCAGCTGCAGTAGCATTATCGGTGGTAGCAATGGCAAGCAGCAAGAATATTAACAGCAAGCATTGATGACAAGCTGATGAGCAGCGCTAGTCCAGGACATTCGTCCACTTCATTGAATCGCAAAGTTCGAATATTTTCCGACCTCCCGATTTTTTGACTTTTGGAGGCAAAAGTGAAAGCGCCAATGGCGCAGGCGAGAGAACAAGATCCTCCTGTTTCTTAGCGTTTTGAGCATTTTTCTCCAAGGTTCTAGGATCGGCCCAAAATCAAAAACTCTGTCACGCTAAAACTGGGCAAGTTCGCGTCCGTTGACGGTTTCACGATTTTCTGCTTTAACTTTGGGTGAATTATGAAAGAGAAATTTCAACTATGGTTTTCGATAATCTCATGTTTGCATGTGACAGCTCACATTTCTGCCTGGTTTCATGACGCAGTCATTCGCAGGGTGCACTCCCATTATTGTTTTGTACAAACCTGCCGAATCTTGTGTATGGAAATTCCCTTCGCGGGACTAAGCCGCTCCTTCCCCCACTCAGATTATGGACTCGGATAAAAGTGTGACCTTTCTCATCACCTACGTGCTCTCTGATTCACTGTTCCAGCCTGTTCTACTAGTTTCGTATCCATTCGTAGATTGATAAAATGCCCTATCATGTTTCTATTTGCACAGCAGGATTTGACCAACGATTTTTTCTGCTTCTACAAATATTCATAGTAAACCACTCAGAGCATCCTTACAACGATTTGCGTGTTAACTGACAATGAAAAATCACTTCCACTCTTGAAAAGAATGACTAACATAACCACTGTGTCATAGTTGGATAAGCGAAGAAGTGAACAAACGCTGAAACATGGCAAGGCAAACTCCTTCGAAACGAATTAGCTTCGCATGGCTGTGAAAAAGTTCACACTTTTTGCTTACAGGTAAACAACATCAGAGAAACGGACGTATACAATTAAGTAATAGCGAAGTAAAGTACATGGATGACTCTTCGTAGCGCCAGCTTTTTAATTCTCCATTAAGAAAACTTTATTGCTGGTTGAAGTGGGTGCGGATGAAAGTTGCTCGATGAATAAGCGATCTTGTTTGGCTCTGGCGTAAATTCATGCACCGTTTGATCTCATTCAAGTACTATATGGTGGACACTTTTCCATATAGACTACAATGTCGCGGTACCCTTTGTCCTGTGCCATCTAACGAGATTACGCATTATTCATCAAGTAGAAGAAAAGAGCCTTGCATGCATGGCCTGACACTGAACCGTGAGAAGTGGCTCTGTGTTCAGAGGGGACAAATGGTCATCTCGCTGTCTTTTGTGCACAGCAGTTTTTATTTTAATTTTCATCGGCACACTTAAAATGACGGTGCCATCTATTTCATGTCTGCTTTGACTAAGGCGTTTCGATCTACGGTATAATGCACGCATGAAAAAGATTAGGTATGATGCGCGCAGATGAGCTCTAGAATCACACCGATACTCTAGAAGAGGCGAGCACATAGCCCCTAGAGTTATTTTAACTGCTGGCGTATAAAACTGCTTGCATTTTGTGCTAGTGCGATGTTTGTGAAATGTTGTTAGAGTGAAGTGATGTCGGTCTACATGCAGAAGCACCAAAAGAGATGGGAAAAGAGGAAAAGCCGTTCGATGTCTATGAGAACCCAGACATGGAAGCGGACGAAAGGACGAAGCCAAAGGAGCCTATTCCGCCGCCTCCAAAGGCTAGCAGCCTCACGCCTCAACCGAAAATATCGCCAAAACCAGCACGCAAAGCTGGGTCTTCCCCTAAAATCAACCTTAAGCCTGCGGCAAAACCTGCGACAAAACTGCAATCCAAACCCAAAACTGCCGCCAATATCAAACCTCGAGCGGAGCCACGTGCGCCAGATGTATACGATAATGTTGACGCAGACGACGAGGGTAACGTTTTCTGATATTGTGATATCAGCGTCCGAGCGTGTCATATGCCTCAGAACATGCCCCTCTTGACTACTAAATTTCTTCTATCAGCTTTAGCATTTAGACAACAGACACTGGAGATCAGGGGCTTCTAGAGAGGTTAACTTGAGCCGTCTACAAATTTCAACGCCAGTAGGCACCGAGGGGAGGCCGTCCCCAGAGATATATGAGATGTATATCAGATTTTAGGGTAAGACACGACCGTTTTCTCCGTATCATTTAAATAATGACGTGAGCAGTCCCTTATGGTCCTTATTTCATTTGCAAAAATCATGTTCTTACTATTCATTCCCTACCCTACAGTTCTGGTCGAACTCTCTACCTTCTCATGAAGGTATGCTGGTTCAGGACACACGCAGTCTGAATGTCTAAATGTCGTCCGAAAATTCTGGTTTACCACATTCATGTCTTCATTATGGAGGATGGATTTGTCTTAAGTAGGGCTGCATGCCGGAAGATGTGATGGGGGACCAAGAGTGATCGCAACTTTTCAAGCCACCATTATTTGGAAAGGCGGAGATGTTATGGATTAGCAAGCTTGTAGAAAAAGTAAACAAACAGTGTCTGCTTCCAATAACCTAAACGTAGACTGCGGATATGCTACCTGCATCTGAGAATATGCGGGATTGTACAGTTTCTTCGTCGAATGCGTTGGCAAATTGATTTCAGTTTTTGGAAGGTGTAATACAGTGCTGGTCGATGGGATCTCTTTGAATGGTGCAGTAGAACCACTTGTCTTTTATAAATCACTGCAAGACACCTATAGCCGGTGATCCTAATAGGGAACCAAATGAACAGTGATGTAAATTTCCAAACTGCCTCCCTTATAAGTCGACGTCTTCCGCATACTGAAACAACAAACTCAAGAGCCACATCCGTCATATCTTTCGTATTCAGCGGTGTCAACAGTCATATAAAGTTCCCAGCACGTTGGACCATCGACTTTAGGCCGATGTCACTCGGAGGTGGCAGTAAGGCCGATTGGCCGTCGCTCTGGCTCCTTATTTTTATGTGACAGACGGTCGCTTTCTCGATCAAACGCTACTAAAGCATCAAGAAAGCTCCAGATTGCTATAGAAACCTTACTGCCATCTACATAATTCTGCGCGTACTATGTTCGGTGGGAGTTGCCGTTAATTAATATTCTATTTGCTATTAGTGCACAGCAAAGGTAACATTGAGGTTCTAACGATCAGCTGATTACGATGCGCTCAGATGTTTTTTCTGGGGTTGGCTTATCGCACGCGACGACGCTGTGTTTGGGATATTAGTTGTGAGGAAAGTCGCTTGCCGCTTACTGAGACGCCGGTATGATGCTATCTGAGTTGAAGGCGATGTTTTCTTTTCCGCCGTATGATCGTCAACGTTCCAGAATTTGATGACTAGCTTGCTTGATACAATTTGGTTGGTGATTGCTCTACAAGCTTCTGACAGCAATCACTGGGTGATTATATTTCCTTTGGCACCGAAGTTCTCTTTTATTGTTAACAACTTAGTCTCATTTATCTCTGGAAAGCACTTTCATCTTCTCAGTTCATTCAGATGCAGTCTTCATCTTTGGTAATGAAGAATTCACCATTATCACCTAGCCCCAGTTTCTCTCTTAGTTATTATTTATTATCGTTTGCGATTTCAGCAGACCTCCTATTCCGCATCATCCCGTTATTCTGTTACCGTTACTTGTTCTGGTCACTGGCCCACTCCTTGTAATCATCTACCTTCATGGTTAGTTGTCGCTAAGTGATATCCTTTCAGAAACCAATGAATTTTTAGGTAAAAGTGAGCTAAACAGAAAAAGTGCTGAAAACATCTCAAAATTGGATGAACCTAAAGATGAGGAATCTCACGGGGTTAAGCATGCAGATAAGGCGGAAAAGCCAAAGGATCAGAAGCAGTCCTCACAGAAATCAAATAAGCCAAAGGAAAAGAAACACTCTGAGAGCGAGACTCCTGATGCCTTGCTACAACCGAAACGATTCGAGAAAGGAGAGAAGGAGGTGGGCGTATCAATTTTGAAGTGAGCTTACGAAAAATAGCGAACAGATATTGTCTCACCCGCCGCAGAAACCTTACTGAAAGAAAACGGGGGTTTTATGTTATACAAAAATCAAAATTTGCTAAACGCCTAAGTATTCAAAATTCCGAATTGGACAACTACCAAATTACGCTCATTTTTAGCATAGTCTGCACAACCGGCCGTTGCAAGAAACGATTCGAGCCTTGTAAAGTTGGGCGATATTTTCCTCAAGGCGACTGCCAGTGAAATTTCTCACTCTGCTCGATATATAGTACATTAGCGCTTGGAGGGTTTTGTTGTCATTTTGCTTTGCCACTAGAAAGGTGTATGAGATGTTCGCACGTGTGTGCATCTCAAGCAGGGATTCTACCGCAGTGATTCGAAAACAGTGTATAAATCGCCACCTAATTTTATTTTGGTGTCAATCTCCGAAAAGCACCCCCTATCCCTTACCTTTTTAATGGACCCTCCGCTTCTCTCATATTGATCTCCCAGTGTTTAAAATCATGCAGGGATATACTGAACATAAAAGAGTATGTCGAGCATACAATTCATTGAAGCAAGTCTGTCGAACCTTCACAAGGACACCTATTAATGAGAAAATAGGAAGGGAGAGCGGAAATTGCATTTAATGACAAAAATACTCCAGCAGGCTAGGAAGAGATTGTCACTTCCTGTATTTCTTGCTTTTCTGCTTTTCACTATAAACGAGGCGGTGAGATGCAAACGCTACCTCACGGCCCACATCGCATTCACAAAATATATCGCTGTTATCGCCCGACTAGCAAAAACGATTGACTAGCAAAAACCTCAAAAACGAAAACGATTGCCACAAACTACAAATGCATCGCGACATTGTTCAACAGCTTCGTAACAAATTAGACACAATTGGGATTGTGGATCCTTATGAGGAGAGTGACTTTTGAATGTCCTATGGGAACAATAATGACTGCATTTCATCACGTCATAAATCGAGGGGGCTATGGACTCGAGACTATAACCGATAACATCCCAAAGAGAACAGCGCTAACTTTTCCAAATGCCTTTGCAGCACTGCCAGCAACCATAACAGCAGTTGTTATATAACATTTTTTCACACTTGACACCAAGAAGACCGGTCTGCCACCAAGAATGTTAGCATTTTTCGTTGAAAGTAGCGTTATTAGTAATTTCTTCAGGAAATTGTTGATATCAGAAGGGGGGATGAAAGATCAATTAAAAAACCGTCGTCCAGCAATAACTCCTCAAATACTTATGATATCCAAAACATCCCTTTCAAAGGATTGGTTCTAAATTCTTCTTCGTAATCCATTGCTCGTGATTTTGGTTAAGTCGTACTCAGTTAGTTTAGCTGTGAGAAAAACAAGCGACACCATCCCGGGTTGGTTCGCGTCGTGTGATAGCACGCTACCACCTGGTATCCGCACCGAATGGTGGCTAGAAATTCTCCTCCTGAAGATATCTTTCCACACATGCAATTCTATGTTTTCATTTGAATGTGCTTATCTGACTCAATTTCAAATCAGTAATCCTCTACTGTGTTTACAAATCTGTTCTAATGAACTTGAATTAAACAGAGTGAGCTATGACGAAAAAGTGGCAATCCCGAAAATTTCTCAACTGAAGGTCGGTGTTTCCGAAAATGCTGAAAATTTCTCGAATACCGAGGTAGCTGTTGTTTAATTTAAATATGGCGAGGTAGGAAGTGACGATGGGGGAATTGATGCTGCTGAGAATCTCTTTTCGTCCCCCTCCCTCCCCCCTCCCCCCAACCTCTCCCGCCTTTTCCCACTTGCGACAATGGCGCACTTTGCGCATTTGTTTTTTTGCCTTTTTTTTGCTTTCAGTGATTGTTCACTCTGCGATCGGAGAGATTTGCTCATCCGTACTTCAAAACTTTGCGTAGTACCTGTCACTCTTTACGCTTATGCGGCGCTTCAACCGAACGCGGTTGGGGGGTTAAATTAAATTAGAAGCGGAAGTTAGAAGCAAAGAATGAGATAGAATATGCGAATGTCAAGCCTAGAGCACAAATTGCCTCAGTGCAGATAGTGATGATATGGAAAACATCATTCAAATGTATTTGAACGTCGGAAAACATAAAGAGACTTGGCCAATTTGTTCTGTTTGCACTGTTAACTGTATTACTTCGTTGCAGAAAGTAATTGCGCAGGGCGTCGAGGCAAGTCGGCATGCCTACAAAACGATGGACGATGTGGACAGCGACTGGGGTTCGCCTAAGGGGGATGCCGGTGTGCTTTTGTTTTGATTATAGCCCTTTTTTAGACAGTTGTTGCTATCATTTCGCACATTTTGCACTAAGGAGAGTTAATTACATCTTCGACTAGAAGATATCACATTCACGCTGAATTTATTATAATCTCTGCTAATAAAAAGCATCAGTCTGCTATAGTATTTGCTGAACTCGCGTAGCAAGGCGTGGACTCAGCCTCTTACAGTCCTTCTTTTTCAGCGAAAGCATATTCCAGCGCCTTGGCGCAATTTTTCTCAGCGTTAGCCTTTTTTGCCAAGAATGTACTGCATCTTCACTAATATAGTTTTAAAAAGCCTTTTGACCTAATTTCCCCTAGCACAGGTTCTTTTAAAAGCTTTTTTTCTCTTAGTTTTCTCCAGCACAGTGAATTCTTCCCCATATGTGTCGGTCGCTAGTGAATTCCGACCGGCACATAAGGGGAAGAAAAAGATGGAAAAATGTGAAAACAGCGCACGACAACAACCTTCGTAACAATGAAATAGGAAAGCTGCAAATCGCTTCAGCTTAAATTTCGTTCGATCACCGCTCAGCATTGATTGGCGTGCCACATAGCAATGCGTTCAACAGAAGGAAAGATGCCCGATGAAAGCATTCGGCTGATGTTTCCTCATTCATTGCGACATTTCTGTTATATTGTTTGTGACGTGTGTAACTAGGTCAAGTCATAACTGCATCAGTTCTTATCACCTGATCCCCTTTTTGATTCATTGCGTTTTCGATCTCGATGGAAGATCAGACACCTAACGGCTCATAAATTTTGCAATGATTGCATGATATAAACGCATATTCCAAAACAGTTCCAGGAAAACAAAATTGTGATTAAGAAAATAAAGAAAATTCGAGCTCAGTAGTTGTAGGCGTGAAGAAACCAAATGATGAACAGAAGCAGAAAAAGGCTGATAAAGAACGGAAAGAACGCGTTGACGAACAAGAAGCTAAAGGAAAAAACAAAGAGAGAACTGATGGTTTGTTCTTCCATATTCCTCTTCTTTCTGTTCACCGCTTTCAGGGACTTCAGATGTTTCGGCTCAGATTTACTTTTATAGTTCATACGTCGCGTCTCTTAAGCCCGGGGAGAAAAGTTCACCTTAACTGTATGCAGTTGGTGCGGGTCTATTCAAATCTGGTGCACGAAGGCATTATAGAGATTTCGATGAGTTCTCTGAGAGAGTACAGCACCCAGCTCTGATGAGAGCCAAGGAATGTATAGCATTCCCGTCTATTAAGAAGTAGAACCCATAAATTGAAAATCGAGGTCCCCCAGAGCAACAATTGCTTTCAAAGTGGAAGAGAGTGGAGGGTTTAGAACAGTTGGTAGGTTCTCAGGGCCGTCTCGGATAGTTCTTGTTGTCCAGGTTGTTTTTCCACTACCGTACGATTCTGGATTGGAACTGTTCGCCTTGGGCGCTAGGCGCGATGAAAGCGAATGCCACGGTACATCAAACATGTTTATTTGCCCTCCTTGGCACAATGCAATCCCATTCAAACACACAACAGCGTAGGAATCTGATGACCCCGCACGACCTCGCTCGGCCAAAATGGATATAGCATCGTTGAAGGAAAGCAGATTCCTCTACATGAAGCAGAACACATCTAAGAAAACAGTATTGATTCACCATCCGCTGTCCTGGCCGTCCATTTTCAGTGCCAAAGATAGCCAGTCGGAAAAGACTATTTTGTTCGAAACACAGTGAGATGTTTATGCAAAGAAAAACAAAGGCAGTAATAGAGAAAAAATCGAGACCGAACTATCGTTGTCAAGCCTGTCACTGTGTATGCAAGATCTTGGCTGTCAACAGCAAATCATGTGCAACATCCAATGGCATGCGAACTGATTCATGTGCGTGGGAAAAACGAACGCTGGAGGAAATGGAAGATTTCCATCAACTTTGCCTGTTACTTCTCACGAGTGCCCACATTAACATGCCAAACTGTGTTAATGTCAGGACCTCCGATCGGATAGATGTTGATGAAAACACAAGTGCATTAGTTCTCCCAGATCAGGAATTTGCATTGTAAATTTCCGAATGTGTTCAGCAAGGAATCGCTCGCTGATTAGTATGCATTACTTTCTTCGTAAGCAAGAGAATTGTCCCTGTTTTCAGTCATAGTGTACTGATACTAGTCGTTGAGAATCAGCAAAAAATGATTTATCAAGCGCTTACAAAGTTAGTGGGAGAAGCTTCTCAGGTGTGGCTCATCAGTGGCCTTATCACCCGTCTTTTTAAGAGAATCGTCGTGAATGAAGGTGCCGTCAATAATCGATCAAGAGGATGCAAAAAATAAAAGCGTATGTTTTATGAGCTATTTAGCCTTATCAGCCTGTTGCCGTCAGCGTGAGAAGTTGCGGCTGATCTTTTCACCAAAAAGTGTTTCATGTATGACTGGAATGTTTCAACATTCGCGGGCAATTGTCGGATTGAAAAGTATCGCCTCAATTAGCTTAGTAAATCAGTGATCCTGCAAGATGAAGGAGGGTGTTTACGACGCGGCTGTTCAATTCATTTAGTGATTTTCACGTTGTGGTGATGCGTTTAAAAATGTTGCTATTTCTCAATGCTTTCACAATGACCAATTTCCTACTGGCGAAATGACTTTCTTCCAATAAGCCATCTGCTGCAGCGGCGCCTTGCCCGGTTCGAGTGACCTGCTCATGAGTAATGTTCATACCTAATGGAATGGTGTTCACGAAGTCCGCGAACATGTCCTCGTTGCGCTGTTGTACCACAAACGGCACATAATCTGTGTATGGGCGGCTCCATCTGGCAGCTTTTTTGGCTCTATGTTAAGCCAATTCCAGTCATGCAGTGAATTCTCATAGAGAGCTAATTAAAACTCGCGATATTAAAACTCCAGTCCGTACTGATGGTTGAATTAAAAAAGAAACTCGTGATATGCCATAGATAAAGAGCTGATTTCTCGTAACTTGTCGTCTCATCCAGATTTTCTTAAACGCGCTGACTTTCGCATTTTACATTAGTTACAGCTATCGATATCAGCTTTACGGCCCCGAACACTCATGTGTAACGTAGGGCTAACTATCAATAGTTAATTTTTCGCTAAAAGTTAGAAAGTAGTTGTTGATCTCTCTCAATGTGGAACAGAGAAAGGGCCGAGATTCATCACAGGTTCCTTCTTCTTTTTCAAGCATTTTTTGAACGGACCGCTTCCTCAACTTTCAGGTGCTATTCACCACATAGAACCTAGGTGAAGCTCTTCATTTCTGGTGTCTCTGTCAGGTGGAACTGATTCGTGGAAATTTTATTTGAAGTCGTTTTCTCGAAAGTTCTAAAAATTTCCTGCGATGAGTATATTCACTGCTTTGTGGGAACGGTTCTAACAGCGAATCTCAGGCACCACTGCTGGCAGTTCATAAGGATGAACTAGGCTAAATGAGATAGCAGCTGAGAACATGGCAAGTTGGGAATCTAGGTGCAACTTGAGCGTGAACTCAGGAAAAAATAGCCTAGGTTGATAGAGGGCAGCAGTGCAGATTGAGCATTCATTCATCTGCAGACGGACTCATCGAAAAGCAGTAAGTTGTAGCTACGGCAAATTTGTGTTGTGCAGTAAAAAGAGCCTAGGCACTAACGGAACAACAAGACACCCGATAGTGACAGATGTTGATAAGCGAGCTCAAAGAGATGGACTGAACATCCCATGGCTCCTCTATTGATGAAGAGCCTTATATCCCCGACTGCAGAGGTACCAATAACTCTTCTGAGTACGGCTCAATGTTTTTATCTATTTTGTTCTGGATATATCCACTCCAGCTGTTTCTACTGCTTTTCCATTGGATATTTTTGTTGGATTTATGCTACATAAAGTTTGACTGAACTAGTCAAACAAGGCCCCACGTACCTCTTGTGATAAGCGTCTGTTGACAGAACTTGAGTTGGGAATCGAAATTTTCATAGGTTCTAACTACCGAAAAGTATCCGCCTTTTGGTTTTTTCGGCCTCAAACGAAATTTTGTTCTTATCGAGTGTCTTTGGATGGTAACCACTAACATTTTCGGGATGACATATGTTTCAATCATATTCTAGTTTTAAGCCAACGCCTTTAGTTGGGCACCGACTTGACGAAATTTCCATCGGTTTCCACTACTTGTGCTCCTCATTGACCGGTTCGGTGCAACAATGAAGAGCTGTTCTTGAAAACATCCGCGTTCGGCAATTTCCACAAACCATTCTTATTTGGCTTCATCTCAAACAGCCAACTGCCACCACAGCGTACGTTCGACGGCTTCTACTGCCGAATTCATCCATTTCCCATGTTTGCAGTGAAGAAATCTGTTGACTTCTCGGTAATTAACGATTCCCGTGCTCGGACTAAAGCTTATAAGCGGTCTTAGCAAGCACCGGTGTGATGAGATTTCCAGATTTTCAATGTTTACTGGACGTGAATTTTGGAAACCAGGACATTTTATATATAGATAGGCACTGAGCTCATGTGCAATCTTGATTCTTTCACTTGTTGAGTCTCACAGTTTCTATGTTTCGAAGTTATACTGAGGTTGTTTATCACGCAAGAATCCGAATAGATGAACATTTGTGTTTGCAATTGCCTTTGAATGGATCATTGCAGGAATTATTGATAGCAACGCAACGACAGTGAACTTCATCAATCTACATTTCTCAATATTGCAACAGCTTTTTCGCTTGGCTGTCCAGTGAAACGTTACTGTGTTTGTGTTGTCCTAGTGCACGGCTCGACCGACTGGTTGTCGGCAGCATCACATAGCAGTGCGAACAATGTACAACATTCGATTGCAAAATTTTATAGTATACAATAACATCGCGGGATCAACGAATGATGACTACATAAATCATTCTAGTTAAGCCAATAGAGAGTTATGGGAAAACGATTTTTTCCCCATTTTACGAATTGGGGAAATTCTTTCTGGCGAATTATAAATTATTTTCCATAGGGAAATGGTCACCGGTAATTGTTTGTGATGTTCACTCAGTTTCGCATTTGGGGAAAATCACAGAGGCCTACCTGAGACTCCTGTTGGCACTCTTCAAAAAGACATCACCGCGGAGGCGCTTGAGGATGCAAAAATTTTAAAACGGCTGATGGGGAGGAGAGGACGGCAGAGGTTAGTGAGGAGAAGGAAGAACAGATCCACGTGAGCAGAAGTTTGCGCAGTGCATTAATCATGAAGCGAAAATGTGTGTGCTACTGAAGCTTCTGCAATAGACTCACTTCGGCGCGAGTGAATTATCTTCATTTCTCGGTTATTTTATTCGCTGTCAGTGCCATAGTGACGTTTCCAGTCGCTTATCCAACTTTCGTCGCAAACCTAAATAAGGAACGATTAATGGATGATGTAATTGAGCGGTGATCAGTAGCGCGCATGTGATGATCATTCACCAAAACATGTTCTGACATTACACATTAATGGATCAGCTCAGAGGCCACGGCACTCTTTGCTATATGAAATGCGGCTAAAGTTGACATGTAATGCCAACATGTTCCACCATAAACTTCACCATATGCGCACGTGCGATCAAGTTTGGAGTTTGCATTTCACCGTTTCTTTCATACATGGCACCCAGTGATACGTCTTTTCAAACGATGCCACATTTGGCTTCTCATATAGCGATGACACTTCTTCATTCATTCACATCTGAGCCGTGCTATGAGAAAACAGTGGCCAGGTGCCAATCCCGCCTTCGATCCCTTTCGATTTCCTCGTGTTGTTGCAAGAACTAATAATCTATCTTCCCGACATCTCTTTCATAAGTAGGTGAGCCAGCTGCATCCAATCTTCAGCATAAAAATCTTAGATAAGGGCATTGCGATATGATGGGAAAGTGCAGTATAGGCACGCGGCGACGCATTCCGAGTATGAATTAATTCTTTCAACACGGATATTGGATCTTCAAACATTATTGAAAAGCATCTGCGTCATTAGATGTTAATGAAATTTTTAACGTGCAAATGAAGATTAGAAGAAATTGGTGCAATGCGTGCAAGTGCACAATTATGAGCGAGTGCATGAGCACCTGGCTAATCACGTGACGATATTTTTATGATTTTGATTTCGCACTTTTCGAATGCAAAAAGGAATAGATAAAGAGAAGATTTGTTTGAGGGTCGTACCGTGCGTGAGTTACTGGGTTATGTAATCCGTTTAATATTTAGTGACACCACTCTCTAAATATGCATCCGTCTTTACCTACATTCCGTATTCAAAGAAAGCTACGGACAAAGAGTACTTTTAAAGTCGGACTTCCTAAGCAATGCACTTCTGGGAACCCAGACTTGGAATGACAATCTCTTGAGCTCTCTATGGGATACAACAGGATTTTATAAGAAGAAGCGACTGTGTAATCCAGCAGACGGATGTTTACTGTTGCGACGAAATGAGAAACAATTTGCTCAGTCGAGAATGCAGGACTCGTTGATCAGACAGCAGACAAGTTTGCATGTGTTCGAGGCCACTGACCATTTTTGCAATTTCAATAAAAAGGTCTGTGATCGACAAGATTTATGATCAGCTTTGGGAGATTTTGCAGTGTGTCCTCAAAAAGAAATTGCCTATCTGTCCATGGGAAACGATCACTGTGGACGGTCTATCATTTCAAATGATCCTATTCCCCTCCACTAGAAATTATTCTTATTCAGAAAATACCTGCAAATTCCTGCAGCTGCTCATGAATCATGATAAAAACCTGGATGATCTAATTATCAAAAACCACACACTGGGGACAAGGCTTTCTTCGGAATTATTTATTTATGTCTAAAAAGCACGTCAACTACCGATGAAGGGTTCCAAATGTGCAGAAATGGTTGAGAGAAAACGAAGTTTTCGTTTTGCAACCGTGTCTTCTCAGATAATCTTGCACCTAATAGACGAGGAATTCCACAAACACATTAGAAAAACAAGTGCAAGATGATTCATTCAACGAACGCCAGTGGAAAGTTGTAAAATGGAATCTCTGAAGTTGTCAGCTCTGGATTAAACGTTGATTTCGCTATTTGGCGTTGATGCGTGAAGGGATCGACTTCTTGAACTTGCAACATTTGAACAGAATCGTTTGCATGAAACAAAGTGATAAATACGTGTATTCCTTTGCAACGCGCTTGAAAACTTTCAGTCGATCGAATGAAATTTACTTGATTGCACTCTACGGAAATCTGAAGTACTTTGCAGCAAGAAGGATATGCGCCATTATAAAAGGCTATTGCTTTATTTCTGTGCTGCAAGATAGAGTAGAAAGCAGATGAAGATAACTTCCGCCAATTACTCAAAATTCGTCTTACTCCTTTAGAAATACTTCGAAGATGATAGGAATCCTCTTCAGCAATCAAAAGTTGTCACTGAAACCCCAGACTTAAAAATATTGCAGGATTTTGGAGTGTCCTTAGGAACCTGGCAGTCACAGCTTGCGCAAAACTTAAAATTAATGGAGGCAGAGCTTTAAATTTATTAGAGGACTTCGTAGAATCGCATCTGGGTATGGAAGATAACAACATTGTGCCTTGTGGGTGCATGCTTGTCATTGCATTGAGCTGGAGTTTCAAGTTGGCAACCACTTAAGCTAGGCCGCAAAATCTTTCGGGTGAAATGATGAGGGCAGGATTAGAACAATGCTGATCTTAAAAGTATTTCATTTTCATTAACCCCTTAAAGGATACTTGCTCTTCAGTATTATCAAAAAACTAACACATGTGTTTCACATCTCAGCTTGTTATTTTATACGACCATGTCTCATAAACTGTCCTCTTGGAGTTCTCTTTTTCCATAGTTTGCAGGCTCAGATGCACTCGTTTCGTCACAAGAAGGAAACTTTTTGAAGTGCAAATTTAAAATATCCCCTCGAACAAGAGATCATCAATTCTTCACTAAGGTGCTCTATCTGTCTGTTCTTTAAAAGTGACGCAAGAGGCTAGCTGGCTTTTGGGAAATGGATTCGAGTGAGTGCAAAGCTGCAGAGGAACTCATTTTCTGCTGTCGTTGATAAATTTTCTATCTTCTTTGGTTATATCAAACCGGAATCTATCGATCTGCATATTGCGGCATGCCGCAAAATCTTGTTTGGCGCATGTTAGCGCATAAGTTCGAAAGAAAATACTTGGTCCTCGATACACGCAAAACAAGTAACGTTCTATTGTCCTTTGTTTGATCTTTCAATTATATCCAGGATTATTTCAGGCGGGGCAACAACAATTGCGAAAGAGGAGAGGCCCGTAAACTGGTCGATTGAAGCTGACTGAGGCATATCAGAGAAATCGAAAGACTGCGCTTTCGTCATCTCATTTCTTTCGTCTTTTTAAAACAGCGAAAAAGGAATCACTGTTTCTCAGTGGTTCCTCAAGTGGCCATTTTAAATCGAAAAAATTCGTTTCGACTTGACCCTCTGCGAATTAACTTTGAAAATTGCACAAATGGCTCAGAAGTTGCGCTGCATAAAATCGCTGAATTCTGTAGAATCAGATACATCTGCTATATTGCTGAAACTCCCTTTCAGATTCGTTGCAGGACACATCTACACATAGACATGATGTCGCTCCCTACCCGATTCACAGATGCAGGCATCTGAAAACCTGTAAAGCGGAAAACACATCCGCTACTCCTTTATAGTGGAAATAATCCAGAAAGATAACTCTGACTACGTGGAGGCTTCGCTGTTACCGTTTCAATTTTTGTAAAGACGGAATCGAAAGCTTGAATCTACTAATAAAAATGAACCGCGAAAAGAATTTACAAATGCGTGAGTAAGTGTGATCACGAAACACTGAATTTCCCCGAAGTAGGTTGCAGAACGAAACATGCCATTCGTACAGAACAATTCATCATGAATGACTGAAGTGCTTCCAGCTTCAGCACGCGTTTCCACTCCTTCAGCGATAGATAGAGATCCTGCTGAGAAAGTAATTGCTAACTTTGAACTACGCCAACAGCATTGAAGTTTGCAAGAGCGAATTTCTCCTGCACTTATTTGATACGAAGAAAAACGCTGGTTTTATGATTCACTGAGCTTTTCTTTCATTGATCAGCGGAAAGACGATTTTGCATCTCAAAGAACTTTTATACCCTCGAAGTTCTTTTGAGTCAGCAACAAATTACCTTGTCACGAAGTACCCCACCCCACTCTGAACTTTCATGCGCACGATACAGGAAATTTATGTCGCTATAGCATGGGCGCATCAAACTTTCACCAAATATTTTTTGCAGAAATTTGGGAAAACAACACCGTGTCAAACATATTTATCACGGGTTCCAGACTTAGCGTTTCAAGCTGTACAGTCATGTGACAGCTGCTTCTGCCATACGCTGCCGATCGGCTGAATCCCAAGTACGAATTGTTAAGCAGAATATGATGTAGTATCCAGACATGATGTTTTCAACAGGACCATGAGCCGAATCAAGTATAAAAGACGGATAACAAGAAGCTGTCAATCTTTTCTCATCCATTGGGGTCAAAATAGTCTACGTATCACTGTCTTTTTTATTTGCCTTCTCTGTCTCAAACCTTATCCTCAAACTGTATTGTTATATTTGCACAAAGAATGCAAATGCAGCAACTGTGTAAAAAGCAAGCGCAGATGCCGCATTGCGTGAGTGCCGCAGTGATGCAAAGAGTGCTCGTTTTTTGCAAACGAGAATGAAATGCTGCATAGGGATTCACCTTGAGAACGAGAGTCCACATTTTTGCGGTTAATGTTGCTCTGCGCTTTTCCCAGCGTTGCTCACCGTCAAAAGGTTACTGTCTTTCCCTACTTCTGGCAAAATCAAGCCAATAAAGCGTACACAGGTTCTAGTACATGACGAGTAGATATAATTTGGTCGCTTTTAGTTTCGCATAGAAGCGATACATCTATTATTGCGATTATTGCAATCTTCACTGCATCCACCGTTTCAGAAATGGAGAAGGCAGATGGGCGACTTTGGCTCGATGCGATTTTAATTTTCCTTCCTTGCGAATTGCTTTCTCAAAAAACGGGATCATTGATGGCTCCGTAAATATTGAAATTATCTTCGAATCTAGAATTTGAAGACTGGAAGAGGCACTAGCCACAACTGTACAATCGCATCGCCTCGGCTTATTCGTGCAGTGGTTTTAAAACGGATTCTACTCTCCATGGCCGCCTCCTAATTCACTTCGAAGAAGAAAAATGCAGCAGATTTTGCCACTGTTCAGAAATAGTCTCCCGGAAACGAAAATCGCTCAGTTCTTCTCACTATTACTCTCCTCAAGCAAAACCGAGAATATCTCAGTAAGTAAATGGCACTGCTCGTTCAGATGCTGTCGTCGAGCGCTTCGGATCGTCATCAAACAACTTCAGAGATAAGGCATTGCTTTGTTACTGATCGCAATGGGCTTTCATCATATGTTCAAATATGACTGCAATTCATCAATTGATGCATTTGAAAATAACCGCTGAACATTACAGCATATGTTGATGAGTCGCCATACTGCATTGTTTTGAGTGAAAGTCGTACGATTTGTGATGAAAACGGAATGAAAGAGCTCTGTCCGCTGACGTGTGGGGCATGCACAGGTAGGTGCTGATGTATCTTCAATACAGTTTTGATTTATGTCAACCGCCATGTCGATTAACGAATGGGAGGCTTTCGATGTAAAATATAAGAAGATACTAGAGTCAGACACAGGCATAAACAGAACATGTTCTAAAGAAGTAATTTTCACTCTAGCTTTTGGAGTTAGGGGAAAGTGAGCACGTTAGGCCAGTAACAAGGTTCATAAACATTCATAAGCGCAGGCTCATCTGGGAGTCGATCAGATGAGTCACGTTGAGAACCTTTGTTGCATTAAATCTATACTATTCAAGTGAACTTTTAATTCAAAACTGAAAATTCAAAAGTTTCCAATTGGCTAAATCAGTCTTCCAGAGTTTTTGCGAAAAATTTTATACGGCGTTTCATGCTTGCAAAGGAAAGAATTGTGAAATTTGCTTGTTAAAAAATTATGATGGATTCACACCAGTCTAGCTCATAGCTAGCCGCAGACAGTATATGAGCCTCCCGCCTTCACTTGCAGACGGATAATTTGCATAGCAGAATTGAATTGACTTGATAAACTAATAATAATGAGTGGAACCACTCGCGGTTGCTCGATCGATTACAGAACTATTTTTAATAGGATCTGTTGTGGTGAACGACCGTGCTGCAATTCAATTTTGCAAAGATCGACTTCGATGATATCTGTTCTTCTCTGCCTCATAATATTTCGCTGTTTCTCTATTTTTGTGATCGCGTAATTCAAACCCGTTAGCTATGGAGCGGGTTCACTCGGTGATATTGGTGGTTTTTTACCAGATGTGTGTTCAGTCACCAAATTGCTTGGTACGACAGGATCATAGGTTCATTTCCATGCTTGTTTATCTCTCTCCTGAACAGCTTTCGGAATCAGTTGTTTTACGTGTCGGAAAGTTCTGTCAACGCATCGAATCACCAGTTTTCAGCTTCTGCTGACACAATATACTGCGCTGTGGCGAAACAATATGCCGAAATTTGTGACGACCAAAACGTAAAAACGGCTTGTCCGATGACGCGTAGAGCGTGCAAAGGTGAGTGCTCCAGTATATTCATTGGATTTTCTGACTTTATAATAAGGTCGCGTTGGCCTGAGAACGAAAGGTTGTAAAATTATGAGGGAGAAAACATTGAATTTTAGCAGTGGGTGCAGGGTGAACAGAAAGTGATTGTCTTCAGAGGCGTGAATGTTCGAATATATTTATTGAATTTTTAGTTAAAAGTCTTCAATGTACAATTTCAGTGTTATCTGCAAATAGTTGGCAGCAAACACTTTATATAAAGCCTTTTGTCTGTGCAAAACGAAGTTATGCTGGTGGATATAGACAGTAGAATCAGCATTCCTTCCAGTAAATGCTGGCTTTATTTCTTAGCAGTTTCATGGGGATCAAACTTTTCCACTGTTCCTCCTCCTGTACGTGCAAATGTGGCAATCCAACAAACCGGAACATAGTTCCAGCTTTGCATGTCGCATCTTCTGTGTTTCATAGCAGGTGCAGCCAAAAATGACAGAAAATGGTTTCAGACGCAGATAAGAACAAGGATGGAAGAAAAATTGCGGTGCAAGAAAAGACAGAAAAGAAAACTCTAGGGGTAGAGCGCACTACATTTCAGGCTCTGACTTCCTTTATTCGCGGCGAAGTGAATCAAAGTTGGGGGCATCTGTGACCGGCTCATCCAGCTGTTGTCTTCCTTATGCTTCCTCCCACCACCGGTAGATCGCAGTTTTGGAGGCACTAGAAAAGGTCCCCTTGTCAACGCTTGAAGACGCCTGGAAGTCGCTTCTTTGACAGCAAATCAGTTTTTGCAACAACGAGTTTGAAATAAGAGGTAGGCAAACGCCTGTTCTGCGGCAACGGATTCGAAGAAAAATGAAGAAAAACGCTCGCAAATGTTCAGCCATACGCTATAAAAGATCGCCCATTTAACCTTTTACCTGTCTTCATTTAAAAAGTAAGGATTTTAAACTCCTATTCTATGCCGAATAATCCGATCTCATGGACTTGCCGATATGCAGGCAAAAAACCTGATCTTTTGAAATGTTGACGGGTTTATCAAAGCTGACTGTAAACTTTTCAGCTCCTAAAAAATGTCTGGAACATCCTGAATCTTTTAGTCATTAAACAATTTCCTTCAGCAGTACTTGATGGTCGCAAAGTTATTCAATTGTTGTTGAATGTTAATCAAAGTCATTTTCAGAACTAAACCATGTGCGAGGGAATTGCGGGAGCACTTGCGGGAATATACAGGTAAGCACTTGATGACTGATTGAAGTATTTATTCAAGAGAATGGAGAAAACTGCAAATAGCAGTGGAAATATATAACTGAATAACGAAGCGACCAAATGCATAATGACTCATCTGCACATAACGTACATATGCAAAAACATTTCAAAAAATAGTCTATAGAAAGTCAAGGTAACGAATGTAAGGAACTGATGAGAGCATCGAAAGGAAGGAAGCAGTATAGACTATAGCAATGAAATTTTGTAAAAACAGAGGATATGAAAAAGAAAGTAAAAACTTTTTCACATTTGTGGACATTATAGCCTGAAATGTGCAGGAATAATTTCCAGCAAATGAGGAGGCAATGGGACCTCTTAAGTCGAATGAATCAAGGCGGCTATGAAATACAAAAACGTTTTGTGACCCAGCAAACAATTTGGAAGGTTGTCACGTATGTTGAATGACTCTGAATTGGGAACTGTTCAAGAAACTATTAGTGGAGCTTATGTTTCACGTACAGGTTGATATCCGCGCGTTCTTTCCTCAGTTGCGCTCATCGGCCCTTGAGAAAATACTTTCGAAAGGCATATCGAAAAATCCCATTACTGTTTTGTTGTGCAGGATAATACTGAATTTGACTCTGCGGTGTTCGAAACGAAAATATTCAATCGATTCTGGTAGTCCGATGAAAAAGACTGAGGAAGTAATTTGTGGAAGATCACAGGTGGGATGCTCCTGCACTCTTTCAACAGCTCTTGCATTTTCGTCAAGACATGGGTACCACACTTGTGCACAGCATTCCAAACTGCACATAAACATCAGCTATTACTAAAAGGAATATTGGATAGGCTGAAAAAAGATGTTCACAATAGCAGCTGAGATCAGCCGAGGGAATATTAAATTGTCCAGATGATCGAAATCTACCGGTAGTTTTCGAGATCTGATTGTAAATACGTTTCCTTATTGCATCGGTATTGATCTGTGCTTCAGATATATGAACAGGCCAGTTTCACCCAAGCGTTCAACCAAGACATTGTTTCAAAAGCAATGCATGTCGCTGCTGCTTGAGAAATAGCCAGAAGAATTCCTTTTGATTTGTTTCATTAGAAAAATGAGAGAATCCTCTCATACGAGAGTAAGAGAAGGCAAATCTTTCGAAGGATTCGAGTCTGGACAGCTCAGCTCCACAACTCATCGATAACTCTCTTAGAATTTCCGATTCTCAGGCCGTTTTATATTGACTAAGGAGTATCTCAAAACTCTCAATCACTTATTAGAAGAACACGAAACTTTGCGCTGATTTTTTAAATGCAATTTTCGGGTGTTTCAGTGCCAATGTGAGAGTATACATTGTTTTTTAGGACCACCAAAGCATGGCAAACTTGGTGGAATAGGGCAACATTGGTGAGCGACTAATTATTCGTTGTACAATCCGAGCAAAATGTGTAGTCCAGAGAAAATATTTACACATAAATATTGCCAGTCTTATTTTTAGTGAGCTTGCTTTTTCATTGCTAATTGGTTCGGTCGGTGCGGGCTATCGCGTGGCGCGGACTGTGATCGCAGTCGAAGGCAAGTTGCAATGGCGTAAGGCAGCCCTTTGCCTGCATAAAAATTTTGAATAGAAAAAGCAGCTTGATGATTTTACCCAAACAATTTTCTCACACTCGAAGTCACCTTAGGATCGCGGAAGCAGCTTTATGAATTCGTGAGCGCTTTGCTCGCCGTTGAAGACATTGCATCCTCAGAAAAGAATTTTGCTGATGCGCGATCATGCTTGCTGTCCCATCCAATCAAACGCGAAGTGGGGTGATTGGCATGCCATGTACCAACTGTTGAGGACACACTAATTCGTTGGACTAAGCTCGGTTAATCCTAAATACTGGAACTCACTGTTGAAAAACATCAAGATGTAATTTGTTGCTGCTGAATGCGCTATGAATTGTGCTTCCGACTGGAGATGTGTCGGCACCGTGAATTAACTGTGCATCTTCACCAATGATCGCGACAGGATGCATCGCTGTTTTTCACTTTTGGTGACTTCCGCAATCAGTCCAACGTTGCGTAATGACGGCGAAAATCTTTTCTTCAGCTGGATCTCATATATGACAAGCAAAAGTTGTTAGTCACTAGATGGGTGGCAGATAACAGTATCCAAATAGGGAACTTTTGCTCTAAGTATTTCTGCTGCTTTTTGTCCTAATTTCCAAATAGTCGCCAGTAAAACAATCTCATTTTTAAAAATAAATTCAGGCCGACTGCGTTTATCCTGCGAAGGAAAATTCGACAAACAGCAGTGTGCAGACTGGCTGAGAAAATGCGGAGAGAGTGCAGGTGTAAACTATCTAAGAGAATCACGCGAATATGGTGCGCAGTTCATTCTTTGCGTCCTTCGATTTATGAGCGAGACTGTGACAATCTGACAGATCTACTACGTAAAAGTTTGATGTTCTTCTACTTGTGTCTATTGTAATTGTACACATGACTAACAACTATTTTTTGATGCGCAGCTTCCTACGTTATACCACTTCAGCGGAGCTGCTGTTACAGGGACAAGCAATTTCAGGAAACGAATGAGACTGCATACCGTTAAACTGTCTTTGTCTTACTACTGAATTTATTTCCGGTGCCGGCTGTCTATTCGTATAAAGGCTTCAATATATTTTGTTTTTGGAGTTAGAGTAATAGTGAGCGCAAAAATTCAACTTTCATTGCTGTTCAATTCCTGGAATGGTCAGAAATTGGAGGATCCTCTCGCAGCACATTTTGATGAATATAGCGTTCGTTTGAACTCCATTCGAGTACTTTTAGGGTCGAAAATCTAGCAGGAATGAGGAATGACTCTCAAGTCTTCAATCTCATCAGGTAAATTAATTAGGCATCCCCGACTCGACTGCTCTGAGCAAATTATCCGCGGCTTTATCGAATCTTTCTTCTCTTCACTGACACGAGCTCAAACAAAATTGAATATGAGTAGCTTATTATAGCGGCTCCATGATTGTAAATGCATTTGTTTGCATGATTCTAGTCGAATTTGCTCTTGAGACTCACCGAGGTTAAGCTATGAGATTTGTTGACCACTCTAATGACCAAAAAGCGATGCAAGCTTTTGTCGTGAGAAGATGATAGGAAGGAAAAACATGAAGATCGCCGAGCTATCAAGAAAGGGGTCCGATACCCGGAGAACAAAAGTACAAGAGAACGGGCCAAGAGAAGAAGAAGTAGCTTCGCCCTATGTGGGGTTGTGCTCATCAAATTTCGGACCGCACTTTCAGTTAGAAGAGATATGACCGGTTAGCCTTTTCAAAGAAACAGGACTACTTCGAGGGGCGACATTATAGATAGCAACAATTCTGGTGATGTGTTTTGCTAAAAGTTAGTCAAGGACGTTTGCCTCCGTTATTCTTTCCGTAGTTGAATCATTTGCATTTGATGAGTTGCCATCTAACGAATGCGTCGGTCCGCATTTCAGGACGCCCATTTCGGTAAACTCTTCTAAATAGAATTTGTTCAGTTTAACAGTTGTTTTCGTGCATCTGTATTGCGAACTCCATTTATAAAAATTATGGTTGCTGCCATGTCTTGGCATATTTCTCGTCTTTGAGTGCACATAGTCCAATTTTCTGCTAGATGTGCTGGGTAGGACATTGGCTATGACTGGTCAGCACTCCGTTGCAAGCGATCGTTTTGTGCCGTTCTGCTTGAGCATCTTCAAAAGCTTGCACTCACAGTGCTGATACGAGCTCCTCGTAATCGCACATCTCTGCTTGCTTCTCCTGCTATACACCTCCTCAAAGTACATAGTTAACACCAACAAGTTCGGGAAAATAGAATTGTTTTTGCCCTATACGGGGACCTAGGACACTTAAGGAAAAGTCCTTAAATAAACCCTCCCTACTTTCCTATAAGTTGGTGAGTTCAGATACCCTAAAGGCAGCTTTTATCTCCTATCTCTGCTGCCACTGCATGCTTAGTAAGACTGATTCCGAAGCTCACAGGGGCGATTTCAAGCTTATGCCTCAAAACCCTTAGTTCTCTTTCGCAAATGATGGTGCCATACGTATAGTTGACATGACATCTTAGTGGACTCAGTGGATCGTTGATTTTTCAGTTGCCTTAGTAAGACGAACTACAATGGGTTAAATTTGCGATTTCCACAAAACTGCGGTATTGACATATTTCCATACATTCTCTGTGCAAGATATCAATTTGATTTACTTCTCACTTTGAACTATTGAGAACAATTTTCTCATTATGCTAAAACCACAACAAATCCCATTTGTTATAAAGCTTCATACACCACTCAAAATAACATTCAAATGTGAGATTAAACAAAGCAACTGTCGATTCGCTATCCAATGAAATATACGTCTTACTTCAAAGCACGAAAATGCTCCTCAAGTCACGTTACGGCACTCCAGCAATGTTCTGCGGCTACCTCGTTTCTTCTGGAATAGGAAATCTCTTTGCGAACACACTTCCAACTAATCCTAGTCATATCACTCTGCACTCTTGGGTAAGTCTTGTACTACCGATTAACTCAAGTTTAATAAGTCTGCTTCCCTTCGCTCCCATCATACATGATGGCAGCTTAGACCTCTTAGATATTGCTTTGCAGCACTTTCCATAACTCTCTCGAGACTCCTATCTTCTGAGTAACAACTAATCATAGTTGTGGACTTCTCCTGCGGTTATCTCTTATAAATCGCAGAATCATCCAAGGAAAATGTCCACAATAAATCAATGCTATTATAAATCTTGCATAGTGGAAATTCCGGAAAAGAAAATTATTACGTTCTTCATATATCACCGCAATAATCGAATAATGTGCATCAACATTTGAAAGATTTGTGCTTTTGTGTTGCTTCGTTCAATTATGCACTCAAAACGAGCTTAGCAGGATTCATCTCAAAGAAGCAAAAATTTTACACGTTAGCTAGGAAATCGTTCTCGAGGACGGCTTATGCTCACCTTTGTGGTTCCTGCGCTTTCGCATATCCACCTATTTTATTCACTCGTTGTCGCTACTCGCGAATTGCTTCACAGCGGCTGGCTGGAGCCGTTGCACCGCAAAAAGAGGCTGGCAGCATCAGTGGCGTCAGCGAGGAGCGGAAGCCGAGGTGCATCAAGCGGAAGTAGTGATGCATAAAGCGGAAATAGCAACGTGAAAACGAGACGCCTCAATGGAAGTAAGATGGCGTCAAATGCATTAGAAGAAATTGAAGGCGGGGCTGGGCCGGGCAACGGAAGTTGCTCGAACCCTACTCCACCATTCCTCTGCTGAATCAGATCGGGGAGTTAACCTGGTCATGAGCTCAAGGGAGCTCCCTTTCGTCTAAACCTCTGACCCGTAACTGTGTTCCCCTCCATCTATACTACTACCTTCCTCCCTTATTCGCAATATTGTATTTTCTGCCAATCCTCACAGCTTGCCTATTCACGTCGCTGATTCGCACAAAACTCTGACTTTATTGACCGAACGAATTACTGAACGTAAGTTCTTATACTCTTCACTTGAGCAAAATTTTCTTTGTTCAGTACACTCATCAATTGTTGCGTTTTTTGTGACCATAAAAAACGATCCACGCCACTGGATTCTACGTGTTCTGCTGTTGCTCAATTCTCGAGCTCAACTTAATCCGAAAAGGCAATGCATTAACTTCTCTTCTTCAAAAAATCCAGAGCACTTGTACCCATGTTAATTCTCAATCATAGTTTCGAGCATTAGTCGTGCACTCTCGGATGCACTTTGTAGTTTGTGTCTTTTTCGCCGTATTTGCAGCTTTGCGCTGACATATACTGCAAGAGGGGCATTTCTTGAAACACATATACAACGAAGCAATTCACCACACCATTGCACTGAAGCGTCAGAATGTAGGAGGAATCGGAGCCAAATTGTGGATATTCTTGGCACAGGACCACATTCGGAAGTGCTCAAGTTCCTGCCTAATTCTACAAATGAAACTTTCATTGACTAGTTCTTAATCGACTAAGGAGATAATATCTCTTTCATGTGCATTTAAATCATTTTGCACAAATTGTTCATTATATAAAAATTCGGGAGTTATTTCCTTTCTGATTTAGCGCTACATAAGCTGCTGCTCGTCTATTACTATGAAAATATTTAGGTTGTCAAGCGTAAAGACCGGTTTTATGTTTTGCGCTCCCGTTGCAACAGTCATCATCGATGCTCACAGCCGCTCACCTCAAATACACCGACTATTTTGTGGTGTTTTGATACTCTTGATCGATATTTAGGTTCCTTCTCTTGTTAATTTGTCAGCATCGCAAACATTATGCTGCCTATAAGAGATGTTTTCTGGCAATTTGTTCTCAGGCTCGTTCCCTCATTTATGCAAATTGCACTCGAATTCACGTGTGCTTTGTGAGCATGATTGAGGGAGGCTTACTGAAATTGTTTACCGATGTTGATCTCATTGAACTAACTGGATTGGGAGGGAGGTGAAAGAAGAAAGGGGATGTGCCGGAGAAGGAGAGGAGGGAATGGGAGGACGAAGACACATGGAGTCATATCAATTGAAGTTTGGGGAGCTTTCAAGGTATAATTCCCTCGGCTTCTCGGTACCAGCGTTCGAGTGTGTGCATGCGTTTGTGAAGGTGCAAATATGCGCCTTACCAGTGTAATTTGCACCGCAAATGCCTGCCAAGACTGTTCTTCATGATTTATCAGAGTTAGAAGAATTTGGCTCCCTGTCATAAATTTGAACATCATATATGCCGAGGCTGAAGGCAACTTGCTACTTCAATGCCAATGGACGACTGAACGCGAAGTTTGCACGACAAATCTCTTCGTTAAATTTTTTAATGATAGGAAGCAAATTCCCTCGTGCGACTTTTCAATCCAGCTAATTGCTTGAGGAAACTCGTCCGCGTGTCTTTTTACAGTTTTTACAAATGCATTTTGTGTTGAAGCTTTGTACACGCTCTAATTATTGGACGTATTAGTGCACCTTCTGTTCATTAACCTAGACATGCAGGTCACTAAAACGAAGTTCACGAATTTTTCTCAATATGGTCAGTGCTCTGGACTCAACTTTTTGTATTGTTTTTTCAGCACATTCACTCGCTCTTAGAGGATGGTCGCAAAGCAAAACGATATCAAGCTTGGTATATAGATGCAGCTGCGCATCATTTAGATGTTGTCACAAAAACTCATCTCCACCTGCATTTTGTGAACTCACTCGACTTATGGGAAGTTGTATAATAGCAGCTATTTCACTGTTTTGTGATCGTTCACAAATCAGACTTGATAAAGCGTGTAACGGCATCGTCGTTGTTGTGCGCATGCACGGCACGTATATATGTTTCTGCCTCTCTGGTTTTTTCTACTAGAAATCACTGAAGTCAGAGTTAGGAAATTCAACTGTTGTATTGCTTGTTGTGGATGATCCCCTCTACTATTTCACATCTTGATCTATCAAGCATGAGAGGTGCTGTAGACGTTAAAAGCTGACAGCAACTTGTGTGCATTTTACACCAGTTTGTCCTCTGTTTACACCATTTCAAGTAAGAGAACAACGCAACTTTTTGGCGATTTGCACGGAAGATCGGATTAACTAAATTCTTCAGGCAGCCTCATTACCTTGCTCGCTTTCAACAACCTTTTTTACCAACTTTCCAACTAAGTAGGTACCAACTTGGCAAAAACTGGTTGATCGGGTAAGCAAGAGAGGATAGGCTTCATCTTCGCCTCCCCCCTTAGGGTTGTAAGGTCGAATATTTCCATGTTGCGAGGAAATACGCACGCTGCCAGCTTGTCTGGCATGCTTCTTGATTCTTTTTATAATCTGATTTGTATCAGATTACCCCAGAAATTATTTTACTGTTGTTGCTTCAACATCGACCTCAATGAATTACCTAATATAATTGGTGTCGTGATGCTTTCGAAGTACTCTTCGAATCTATGCGTTCACTTCACGATCACTGCGTTCAATGGCTTCTGAAACTAGAGTCACATTGATGGCTTTACCTTATTTATGCTGAGTTACAGTCAACGTATTTTTCAACAGTACGACGTAAGAAATTATGCGTGATGTCATGTGCAGCAATTGTTTGCCGTCAATTTTTGCTTTTCTATTGTCCCAAGGAAACTGTTGCAATGTTCTTTACAAATATTTGATGAATGGATTGGATATGGTTGAAATATTGCCCTTCCGCGGCTTCTTCTGTTTACAGAGGGATTTTCCCCCTCATCCAGCATCTAGTTAAAGGTCAGTCTTCACTAATTCACTGTAGCCAACGTTTTAAGCTATCATTTCATCATATTGAAATAATATTTTGAAAAGTACGTAGATAAGATCCTACCTACTTCTTGCTTTGGCTAAGCTATATCCTCACCACTATCTTCCTTGATCCTGCAAAGAGAAAGTAGCTCAAAATCGTGCGAGTAGCAATAGTATTTCGTCGTCGCATGCCATGGTAGACTACTGAGAAATCGGCATTGAGTTTGTTAGTGCTACCCTAGCTATTAGCATAAAACGGGATTCGAATTTATTAACGAGAACTGCGACATAAGGAATTCCGTACTGAATATGATAAGGTTTCGATATATGAGGCAATACGTGCATATAATTATTGATGTAAAATATTTGCCAAACACAATAGCTGTGTAGAAATGGTTATTGCTAAGTAGTGTTCCTCTGATACAGCTTGCTCAGCACACAGATTATTGATGGAACGATCTTTGGGTGCTATCCGAACATTTTGCAGTTTACTGAATAGGGTGGTCGTTCTATGCTGGTGTTTTTGCTCAGAGAGGATGGTTAGTTTTCATTTGGAGGCATATGTTTTGAAAATTTAAAATTAATAATCGACGTGTAGAGTAGTATAGTTTTCGATCTGTTGAACACGACGGCGGTTCATTTTTATGGCAAAAGTTGTTCTGAACGTTGCGTTGCGTTGTGTTATCGCACTGTCCGAGAGTAGCTATTGCATCGTCAACTCACATTCACGTACAGACGGACGTACCACACCACTTCCTGCCACACGCTGCATCCGATGGCTGCCAATTAAACGGCATTTTTCTTTTTCAAGTTGTATCGTGACTTCACCTTCCTTGTTGATAGATAGCAGCCTGGATGTGTTTTTGAAAGATTTTTTCTGTTGTTATATGGGCATACAATGATACCAACCGGGTGGTAGTAGTTATGCCATTCCCGATTCATCGTAGTAAAGCATCTTGAACCTAAGGGCGTCCATTGTCTACTTCGGCTGTACGTCGTTTCCTAAGCATGTTCCAATTCTTTAAGACGGTAGAAGGCGGATGGCTCGTAAAAACTTGGATGCAATTTTGGGTGCATTTTGTGCGGCTTTTATCGCTACATTTTAAGCATTCAACAGCAAACTTCCATTTAGCGAGTTTGCTTCATAGGACGTTTCAGAAGAAATTTGTAGAATTACTTTACATTTGAAGGTATAAAAAATAGTAGTAGTGAAAAGAACGTGAAATGTATTCCGTCCCACTGCGTTCCCGTAGAGCTTTTTCTTGCAAGTCTCGTTAATTCTTGTTCTACTTGTAGTAGCAAACCTTTGAAAGTGTTATTATTATGGGAAGGTTTATTGCACTAACTTTTGCCGGTTTACACCTTCCCAGGTCTCGTGAATGATTGTCCAAATATCGTGGTTAGGCGTTCATCTTAAAGGCAAGATAAGAGTAACGATAAGGAAATGAGAGAGCATCGCGTATGCGAACAGTTTCGTTTTCGCTGAGATTCTGCAGGTGTACATAGATGCCGAGGAAGTGGAAGAGGTGAGGTGTTCATTAGGTTCTGCTTGGCGGGCTGGCAGCTCGATTACGTCTACATGCTTGGGCTCCCGTTCTACTCGTGTGCAGGTGGAATTGGGAGAGCAGCACTAGCTCTTGTCGTTGAATGCAGTTTTCACGAAGAAGCGCCTCCGTCCTTCTTGGCTTCCTTTGCTCTCATCCTCAAACCCAGTTTTATGCAAATCAAACCATGAACTTCGACAATGCCGATCAGGTTTGCTCGAGAAAGTAAGTTGCGACAGTTCTTTATAGAAGCTGAAGGCATACCAATTGTGAGGAATATTTTTGCAAAGAAGCAGTAGTTTGGCTCATGGGTGTATTGGTCAGTTGCCGTCATCCACAATAGATTTCCCTATGCAAGATATGTTCCATTATGTTGTCATACAAAGTGGATACGGATCCCAGCTATGTCCGTCGAACAGCGTACTCCTCGCGAGCACTTCTGTCATTGCACCGGCCGAAAATGCGTTTTGGATGCTCAAAACGTATTTGTCATAATGGCAAAAAATGTCCTCCAGGAAAGCGCGCAGTACAATAGTGCTATTCGTCATATTTCCGCATCTTGCTCAGATGGACACATCAGAATTCTTATTTTAGATCTAACAGGTCAATCTCTTTCCTTTATTATTCCTTTCTGTTCATTTTGCGCAATTTATTCGCTTAATGCATACTTGCAAGAAAATGAAATGCGCAAAGGCCCAGGGAGAGCACTTTTTTGGATGCTGGAGAAATGGCTGTATTTAATATAGACCAAGGAATGGCTTTTAAAGGTCTAAATACCAATGAAACTTTTGAAAGGGGTAAGTGAAGTATAAAAATCACACCGGCAGCAGTCCATCCCAAATCGCAGCCGTTCCCTATACGTACCACCTAATAGGTGCTATGTCTCAACACGGACAAAATCTCCTTTTACAGTTAAGCGAATGGCAGGTAGAGCATCTATTTCCAAATTCCATGGGCAGTCTTCAACGTTATGTTTCGATAATCACATCCCCGTAATGCAATTTGACTGAAAAATCTGTGTTGTTTTTTACATCGATTTCGACATTTTCATAGAACACGAGTTGAAGATTTCACTGGAGTATTCCATTTCAGGATGTATATCTGAGTTGATAGAGGTTGCATGCAATGAAGGTTTCCTGCTTTTGAAGAATTTTGGAATAAGAGTACGATGTAAATCGGCATGTCTTGAAATATTTGCAATTTTCTGCAGCCGACGGTTTGTTATTCCAAGTTGCGAGCCTCTGAATGTGTTTCGACGTGTTGCCAGAAAGGCGCAGGAGTCGGATGTTCAGTAGGTATGACAAAATTAGGCTGCTGAAATCTGAAGTTGCCAAAAACATATCTGTTTACTCTGATAGTTTATGGAGAAATGAGTCACTCATACATATGAACTCTGATATCTGACGTCGTTTCATCGTTTCTTAAGTCACCGCTCACAGTGTTCACTATCGTTTCAATAGTAACTTTTAGGCACAACAGAAGTGAGCAAATCTTGCATTGACCTTTGAGGGACACCAGATTTATGCCTTGCAGGATCAAATATGATTGGAAAACAGCTCCCTAAACAAGAATTTCATAAAGAATTTCATGACTTCAAAAAACTGTCTGTCTATGAGAAGAATTGGACAATTATCGTCTTATGCGAAACGAGTCGATCTCATTTATGCAGCCTCGGAACTTGATGTTGTCGAAGGCATCGCGGAAATTAATATGAACGTAATCCAGATCGTCATCTTTTTCTGCAATCTTTTATCACTCATTTACTGTGTACGAGAGCTGTGCCATACGTTGGCTTCCTCATGTTAGAGTCAGAATGCTTCGTGCTGAGCAGTTTCTTCACGTCAAATGAATATTGTGTAAAATATCTTGATGTGCTTTCGAGCGCGAGGAGTGAAGTGAATAAAAAAAGATGGGAATTCGTTATCCCCTCTTTCTTCCATCTTTAAAGGAGTAGCTGAACAGCAGTGCGCCAATGGTCGAATGGTATGCTAGAGCGCAGCGATTACTGAAATAATATAGAGAGATACAATGCGAGTGAAACTGCGGAACGTTTGGTAAAAAGAAATGGGATCACTTTATGCGTTTTGGCGGCATCTTTAGAGAGTGACGAAAAAATCCATATACGATTTGAGGATCAGTCTGAACAAATCTAAGTTCCCACTCACCTAGGGCCTCAAGAATTGATGAGAGACCGTCGTCTTTTATGAAAGCACCAATGGAACGTTCAGCCAGAACTTCAGCCTTTTCATGGGCCCCAGTAATAAGGCGATTGCCAAGGCCTCATGACTCAATCAACTTGCAAGCACCTTCAAGTTTGACCCGAATCCCTCTTATTTTTCGCGAATCAGTAGCGATCCTTCTTTCTCTCTCAATTTGAAATCTGAAGTTGAAACCTATATGCAAGTTGCTCATAACAATGTTTGTTTTTCTCTATTATGACTGATTTATTGAAGTACCTGTACTTATTGAAGTACTAGTGATACAAGAGGAATCACCGTGATGCTTAAACAGCGTTCAATTGCCGTAATAATACTTCCAAATTTTCTCGATTCAAGTGCCGCATCACTGATGCAGTGGACTTGCTCACCTCATGATTCGTTCAGCGACATTGGTCGTACAAGTGAGCTCTCCTTGAGGCAAGCAGAAGAACAAACAGGAGGATGACAAGATGTTGAAAAGGAAGTCCGTCTTCTCCAAGAAGCTGTGAGTCCTTCGGCATCGGTCAGAATCAGCCGAAGCATAGACTCGCTCTCATTCTGTTGCGGTCATTTCCACGTGGTTCTACAATTAATGAATTACCCTTTTAGCCAACCTGTGACGAGAACTTTTCACGTCACGAGAATCGAAAATGCAATTCGAACCCGCTCGAACTATGTGCGAAGGCACTTTCTGCTGCTCTATTTCCTCACAATAAGGCAGAATTTCCAAATAATTTAGCCGCACTTTTGTTTGCAGGATAGCTCAGAATACGTCCCCGATTTTCATTTCATAGGCTCAGGAAGTTAGATGTTTCAGGTATATAAACAATATAGCCGAATCGGCCCTCAGGTTTCTCTAAAGCGTGAGGTGTTGCTTGTCATCGAAAAATCTCCAAGAGCCCCAAAAAGTAGTTATTTTGCGAAAGAGGAGTAGGCACTTCTTACTGGAAAACATTATCTGGAGCATGGGAACGCGTAGTTTACGGGTAGTTCCATTGCACTTTGCGTTTTCTGTTTCGAAACTTCAAGGTGGCATGATTGTCTCACTTCTTGTGCAATGACAAAACTACGCACATTGTTGCGTTCACATAAGAATCTTGTGACTGCACTGATAGCACGGCACAAATCGGGTAGCTTCATCGGGGTACATGATGTCAATCGACTGGGTGCGCTAGGCTTTGCCATGAACGCTTGTCGATCACAAACTGCTGTTTTGTGCAGTTGCCAATGCAAACTCCCCACTTATGCTTATGATCGATGGATCTCTATAGTCAATCAACAACATCTCTGTTTACCACTTACAAAAGAACGAAAAACGCAAAAAGCATCAACATAGAAGTTAGTAGGTGCTTTTTACTGCTACTACGGAATTCATACCGATCGCCTTTCGACTTCCACGCCTACCTCCTACTGTCAGCTAGTAGTGCGACGATTTTCCTTTCGATGAGTAGCGTTGCCTGTTCCCCACTTCCGCCTTATGGGGAAAATTTACGTCCACTAACCTGTTTACATCTCCACGAATTATCCTTAAGCCCGAACCTGGGATTGATCTTTTGCCAGCATGAACTCTTTGAAATAACAATGATGTCGACATTCATATCCTGATATGTTGACAGCATAAATTCATCATTTGAGCTTGTGTTATACAGAATTTTTATAGATCCTCTGATTGCTGTCTTTTTTCTCCTGTATTTCATCTTTATTCATGCATTCTTTTCTTGTACTAAACTTTGACCGCAGAGGGATTTGTCTGTTGTAGCAATTCGCATCGTTTAGGCCATAGTCCCTAAATGATGATTGCGGTTCGTATCGTTTTTTATTCTACATTTAACGCGACCCATCAAGCCTTCCATGGTGATAGTAAGTGCACCAAATGCAACGTCGTTGTCAACGATCATTCTTAGATGAGCTAGTCTGTGAGAGAGCTCAAAAGCTTTGTCGGAAACCTTTCATGTCTGGTACAAGGATATTGTCTGGTAACTCTTGCTACTGTGATTCAACTAGTATGGTCGTAACTGCTTTAATAGTATAAAAACGCTTCCTGCTAAGTTGTATCCTCCTCATCCCGAAAAAAGAACTGAAATGAAATGAAATTCTCTCATTGGAAGTGTGTCTCGCATCATTTGCAATTGCGCAGTGGATCAAGGCGCGTTTAAATCAGCCTGACCGTCAGCAGTCGCAAGATTATTACCACTGCTTATTTATTCCTAACAAGTGCGATGAATTGAACAGCTCAGTGACGCTTCGCTGAATGCATTCACAACTTCAGACATTTACTTTCCAGGCAACCAACTTTGAAAACAGTGGTGTTGTCACTGATCTTACTGTTATTTATTTACTGTCTTCATTCAATAAATAACGCAGCCTTGAAAAGGCAGAGGCTGTTAAATGGCCATCAACAGCCTACAGATCTAGTCGACGACTAGTTAATTTATCGATTATCTGCCCTAGAGAGATGCTTAGGTTCTCAATGGGTTCGAAGTTCTAAATGCCACATCTGCCACTGATAAGCAGCAACAAAGGTGCATCAATGCCCTTAACAAATTTAGAAAATAAAAAGAGAGGAAGTTGTTCGACAGTTCAGCGCATTATTGATTGAAACGATTTCGAAAGGACTGTGCAAACTTTCTTGAAGGTGTTTAACAGTAATCGATGAATATTGTGTTGACTAGTCCTCTCGGGAGATTCAAAGGCCATCAAGAAGTGGGCAGCGTTGGCTTGCCCTCGACCGTCACCAGTTTTTATTCCGTTAGAACAATGATGAAGTATCTGAATGGGTTGAGGCCGAATTTTCGATAATTTCCGGCTTAAATGAACGTCAGTGCAAACATGCGTTTTCACTTCAGGAAACCCTTTTTTACTGAAGGTCTTGGGCACATTATTTCACTTATTTTGTTCTTAAGGAACGAGACAAACGTTCCTTGGATTGGAAAGTTTAGAACTAATGCAACTTTAATAAAACAAGGAATATTGTCGAAAAGAAAAACCGGCTGCACGTTGCGCACTCTCACCATCGCCTCGCAAACCTTTTAAACCCCTTTTGTTACAATTTCAATACTTGAGATCTGGGAAATTCTCCTTTGACCAACTACGCAGTTTTCATTGCGATAATTCTAACGAAGCATCCGAAGTTAGCGAGAGCAGTTGAGATGATGGTTTGATGATTAAGGAAGGTGAAAGCAGAGTTCAATTAACTTTATGTAGCTTCGTTTGGCCCTGTTTATTTTAAATTTAAAAGAAATTGTGCATTACAATGGAGCAATGCTAGATTAATTCCCCATACTTTTCTCTGTTTTTTTCACGTAGTGGCTGTAGTCATTCGTGTAAAAATTGCATTCTCAAGCTGTAGTAAGTTATACGTAGCGCAGATCAGCAGTCTTAGGTTATTTTTGCATTGGTGCTTTGCAAAGCGCTTCGATGCTTCATCTTAATCAGCGTTCTTTGTCGTTCGATGGCGAGTTTCGTGGAGTACACATTTTTAGTTGTACATTATCAGTCCCTCAATTTGCTGTTCTGTAGAAAATTCACTTCTTTTTCTTTTTTTTTACACTTTCAAATGAATGCCACAACTCATCAAACATCGCTGTTTTTTCAGAGAAAAGTCGGACGCCGCCAGAATGGTAGTATCACCTTTGCACAAATATGGAAGCAATTTTTAATCTCGTTTTGAGCGAGGGATTATTCATGAGCGCAGATATGCTTTATAGGCGCTTTATAGGGGATGTATTGTTTATTTATTTTTCGCATGGAACCTCATCCTTCCAGCTATGAGCTCAGTAGCTGCGACCTCGAGACCTGCAAGATCGTATTGACCAATACGCGAAAAGTGGTTATTTCTTACTATGCATGGCACTTTCTTTGGTCGATTTTTCTTCGTGCCTACTCATCGAAGAGATGTTCCCATAGATATGAATGAGTAGAACTGCAATTTTTGAAGCCGGTTCGTATGCGAAAGATCCTGACAATTAGCTTGGTGGCTCATTCGCTACGATTTCCACTCTGCGTCTTTCACCTGCAAGTAATATTTCATTTTTATACATGCAGTCATACACACAGTGCGGTATATCGTTGATTTATCCGCTGTGGGGGGAAAGGAGCGAGGGAGATTATGCAGCCGATGTTGCTTGTACCCTTGCTATGTCAATATTCCAACATCGAGTGTATTGCTCACACACTACTTGAAAACGCAACCTGTAACTTCATGCGCAGTCACAGATTCAACTTTTTTTCATCAGATATAACAATGTTTTGATTGAAAATAGTCTTAGATCCTTTGCCGGACCGGAAAACATCCCCCGGGAACGAAATATTCCCACACGCCGGAAGCTATTTAACGTGACCGTCTGTTTCGTTGCCAGATTATTTTGAATCCCCGCGACGTTTAAATGTGCGCTCACTGGGAATGGCACAGCTGGGATCAACACGTAATTGCTGTGCAATATCGTTATAATACCGGAACTGTATTAAGACCAGAATTCGGGCGACGCTTTTTGTTCGAAAAATAAGCGAGCTGTGGTTGTCTCCAGGAGCTGTTGAGCTCATAGGCTGGAAAACTTCACCCCGAAGTGAAACATTTTGATGTCCGGGGATTTGAAAGACTCGCCAGTTCCAGAACAAAGTTAGCTGTCGACGCAGTATGACAGCAGTACGAAGTTGTTGCCGAGAAGACACTTCAGACCAATTGAAAGAAAATCACGTTGAATCACACCGGGTGTCAACAGGATCTTCGAAGCACCCAGAGCGTAATCTCACGATTAGTTAGAGCTACAGTTTTGAAAGATTCTTCAGTGTAGTTCACCATGGTGTTATCGGCGTGGTTCTCGAAACTAGTCTGCTGAGGTCATAGTTATAAAACTTGCCGTTCTTCTCGTGGTCAGCTGCTCGCACCTACCTGCCACAGCGTTTTTAACTTCACCCTCATTTTTCCTGTGAACTTTCAAGTCATCCCTTCGATAAGCAGCTTAACCCAACCTTACCACAAAGCTTCTATGTAGTAGAGTGCAGTGGTAAACGTTTGAAATAAGACTTTATCAGCAGGCTTTTCTGCAAAGACAAAAACATTGGGTATTTTAGATAAAACTTTGAGTTGTTCGCATTCAGTCAAAGTGCGAAAAGAGTACACTCGAATTGGCAAATTTGCTCGCCGGTCTTAAATTCCATCCAAAACCATCAAATATTTTCTTCCAAGCAAATTATATTTTATGTTCATCATGTTCTGTATCGACTCTTTGTAACCAGGCTGTTTATGCGCCTTTTTCTGTGTGTATATCTATTTGCCTATTCCTGCTTCTGAAGCAGAGAAATAGCGAATGGTGAAAATCGATATCAAAGTCAGCAACAATGATGGCGATTGCGAATTCATTTGTACAGAGTTCAGACATTCATTTGTACATTGTTCAAATTAAATCGATTTGTCACCTACTGTTTACAAAAGATTTGAAATGTGTTTCCCAAGAGGGAACACTCGAATTAACTGTGCGAATGCACTTGTAGAGGAAACGAAAATTTTCGTTCAAAACTTTTACGATCACTCCCCTCAGTACAAGAATGTGTCATGCAATTTTTCGGGTGTGAAAGGGTCATGTTTACTTGTCGCAGGCGGTATGGCTACATTTGACATAAGTAGCCCAGCCACTCCTTTGGCCACTTCCATTCGCGTCATTCAGTCCTTTGACGTAGTCTGACCGCTTTTTTCAATGTGTGCCCAAGACGGCGCTCTCCCTTCAGCCGTTTTTTGTCCGCGTTTCTTGTATGTGGATGGTCATCGCGATGCACAGCGTGCAGCCCTGACCAACATTTTTCATTCAATTTAATCATCTCGGTTTGGAAGTGTGCAATATCAGCGATCTCACTTCACTGATCAGCGATTTCATTTGCCGCAAGCTTGAATAATACGCACTGAAGGTACACTATATCAAAACTTAAGAAGTTATGATATTCCACTGACACGAATGACAGTTGCGACGACTGCCTCACCACTATATTCTCGTGTTTGATGTGTCTGCTAAACGTTTAACTGCTTCTTCTAGTCGTTTGTCCTGTGTTGGTGTGTATTCGATGCGGTAACTGAGCACGATATGCAGAACCTAACTGTAACACTATCACTTCAGTCATTCGTCTTTCTAAATTTAATGCCGAATCTTTGCGCAGGTCAAACGTAAGTTTCGTTGTTGTTCACCAGGAAAGGGCAAATATCTAAACATTATTCCAGTTAGCAACAAAAATCGAACACACGCCACGCAATTGCAATATGAGTCGGACTTGTTGCACTGTATCTCACATTGCTATTAAAATGCAGCTTAATTGCCTTGCATTCAAGGGTATGCACGTATGAGTGCATACGATTACCTATTCGTGGAAGTGTTATATGGCATGACTAAATCAAAGTAAGGTTAGACTTTTTCATGAATTCAGAGACCAAACAGAGTTTGTTCTAACCAACTGTTAGAAACAGTTGTTCCACTCTCACTAAGAACTCTCAGGGCGAAAGGCTTTTGAATACCTTTAGCGACATCCAGCTGATCTTTTCCTCCACAGGCCATGATTGTCGATGCTTGTTCACCGCTGCTTTAAGACATTAGTACCCGACATTTTGCTTGATGGATCGAAGTGCAAAATCCTATAAAGCTTGAGTTTCCCAGCATGTTTTCCATCTGTCACTTAAATCGTTTATGAAACAGAAAATCCGGAATCTTTGGAACTGCTGAGCTAACGTGGCCTAGTATTGACCGTTTCAGTCTCCTCAATTCTACTGGATGGAGCGCTGAGTGAAGAACTTCTGAATGCTATAAGATTCCTGCCAATCCTAAAGGAGCCCACTCATAGAGTCTGCAAAAAGCTCTGTGAGTGGACTTTTTCGATGATACTAGCCTGTGTTACACGAGGAAATTTCAATTGGCGGCTGTCGACTTCAAGGGTCTCGATTTCCGGGGATCTTTACTTTAACTCTGCATAATTTCCTTATAAGGTACTGTGCTTGCATTAAGATCAGGATTGGTTCAGTAATTGTCTTTTTCTTGTATGAACATATCTTTCCACGAAGTTAGTTGCTTGTAGATGGCCAACACCTCAGCAAGAGCCGAGGTGCGACCTGGGTCCATAGGAAAAACAAGTATCGCTCTCGCGACTTCAGTAATATGTTGGATTACAGAAACATGAGAGAGGGTGGTATTTTGACCTGTTTGCAGTTCATCTGACGTTTGCTCATGTGCACAGTATAATACTTGCTAAGCTGGCTGGTCTGCTTCGCTGGACAATATAAATGTTATTTTTCGGCCAAGATAAGCAGTAAGCTAGCAGTCGAAAACGGTCAAGTTCCCATTATGGCCTATAGATTTCGTTTCTTGTTGTTCTACGACAGAAGGCAAATAAATTGGCATAGACATCCGATTAATTTGTATGATATGAGAATGAAACTTGGCACCATTCCCTAACAAGCAACCCTCTTGCATCTTTCGCGTCACAACATAACCTTACAGGTACCTAGACATAGCGCTTATCTAGGCACAACAAAGACTGCGAAAATGTCGGGTTAGAAGTCGAGTTATGACGTCACCTTGGCAAAAAAACATCGACTCCTTATTGCAGAGATGTCCCTATTGAGACCTCGGTCTGCACCGTTTGGTGAAATTTTGGACAAGAGATTGGTCTGAAACTTTTTGCATTTTTTGCATCATCTAATGCGTACGGAGACAGTGAATATCCCAGCCGAATATCTTTGCTGGCAGCAAACAGAAATGTTTGTACAGTAGTCTTTTTTTGTGACGAGAAACAGCTTGCCAGAGCCACAAAAGTTCATGCTTCCTTTCTGCACCGGTCTGATAAGAAACACCTTGCTCACTTCATTTGCAACCGAACAGCAGCCACTTAGAACATTTTCAAGCATTTGAATGAAGTGATTTGAACGCTCGATTGTTGGCCTTTCACACTCGAATATCACGAGGGCGTAAAAACTCGAACTGCTCGACTTCCTGCGACAAAGTTCTGACTCTCAGATGAGACGGATCTCGACCAAAGTTGCGAACTACCTGAGATGTGTCCGACGTTCCTGCAATCATTGCCATATTTGACCACCGAAGAGATGGGAAAGTGTCTCATAGATCAGTCTTATAGACCGTTCCATGAAGTTTGTCAGCTAAAAATCGTTGATTGAACAACGGAAGACTGACAAGCAACAAACCGAATTGCAGTAGTCTTTGAAATTTTGTGAAGGGCTTTTTCATTTGGAAATAGGATCCCCGGCTTGCAAGAGGTCTGCCGCATGTCAGTGGGTTTTCCAAAGGTGGCCAAAAGTTTGTCGTAGGAAACTCGTAGACAATTGGAGAGGGTTCGGTGGTAGACATAATGTTCTTTGTTTAAGCCCCCACGAGTCGCGGACCATTAGGAGAAAATCTTGTTAACCGTCACGAAGGAAGATTACGTCTACGTTTAATAGTTTCACCATATCTATTCCAAAATGCGATAGCAGGTCTTCTTAGCAAGAATGCTTGAGTACGCAATAATCCACAAATGCATGTCTGTTCTTAGCGAAATGTGATATTTGTGCATCGTATAGTAAATGTCGTTATAAATGCCCTTCATTTATGATTTGTTTCATAGTGCCGCCCAATCCGAATTGTATGGAGAAATATGCTGGACTCTATGTACAAAAGCGTTTTTCAACAACGGCCGTGAACAACGGGTGACTACAACATACATGCACAATAATGAAAGTGCAATAATGGGTAATGATTGTTACATCTTGTTTGTCAAGTCACTCACCACAACTCAAATTCCTCATCACTCTGTTTTGTCGGTTGGCGAAATACGTTCCTTATTTTTACCCTTCGAGGGCGTATTTCATCGTCGATCGAGCGCATATCCATCGTTGCGTTGTTCCCTACTATACATTATAATCCGTTCCTGAAAGACAAAATATTATCAAATGCGCGTGAAGGCCAGTGATTTCCTGTTAAATGTTCGCTTTCGAAACATCGACTGGAATTCTTCACACTATATATGCCAGTTGGTAAACGAAGTTCCTTTTTTCGGCGCACTTGTAGTCGACGTCTGATGCTTATCGATTAGGTTGCCGCGCTGATTACTTCACCCGTGTTGTTCTCAGTTTGTACTTCGTCATTCGAGTTGACATAACAGAGAAACGATGCGCAGGTTTCGATGCGATTCCTGTTCATTCACTTCTTGTTCAATTTTTATCTTTGTCTTCCTCTCTCGACGGATTTAAAACATATTCATTAAACTATTGTCGCAACTTGAATGGAACACCCAAGTTTCGTGTTTTTCCCTGAGCTTGAGGTGTTACGTTCTAAAGGCGTTCTAGTAAAGATGAGGCAGTGCACATAAGAATGACTGCTGAAAATTTACTGACCGTATCGACCAAATTCTTATGCGCTTTTGTAAATTAGCATTTGTCGATTTGCGTTGCGGCGACGTCTACCTACTGAGGAAATTCGAAGATGCTGTTGAAATTTAGTGTCTCCAAATATGCGCCAGTCATTCATCATACTTTTTACGAACTTCCACGCTGGTCAACAAATTTGAAAAAAATCGGTGATATCTGAAACTTCTCATGCAATCTACAAGTGACCAAACTATACATGGTACCACAAAGACAGTCAGACAAGAGAAGGAGAGAAGTGGGGAAGGGGAAGTGTTGAAAAATTTGCCACGATACCCTCCTTTGCATTTCTATTCGTGAGGCCATTTGCTCTCAACAATTGCCGAAAACAATAAAACATGGGTAATAAAGCGACCACGTTTATTGTCATCCAACCGCTTATGCAAAAGTGTGTTTTAACCGACCAGTGCAAACTGAGCGCAATCGAGTGGTTACATTGTGCATAGATATTCCTAGGTTCTTGCATTTATATATATATATATATATATCATATTCTCTCCGAACTGATGGGTTGAACTTAGCAGGTATAAACCGTAGATGATCACCTATGAACTACTTTCTACACATTAAATTTTGCGGCTTCGCTTTCAGCAACTTCTAAATCAACCACCAAACAGTTTCGAGGCGTTCTGGAGAGGCATTGAAGCATACATGCGCACCAAAATGACACCGTGTTGATGCGCGTTACGAAAGTACGGAAAAACGAGTCGTTTATAGCAGATTTGCACGGATGGCTGAATCACTTAAATTGTGAGGAAAATCCTCACAACTGAGCACCTCCTTTTTATGGCTCATTATTTATTACTTTTAAAGAATTGGCAAAATGAGTTGGTCTGCAGAAAGTCACCTCTTACCCGTTTCTTCAAATGCTTTGAAAATACGCTTGTGTGCAATAGTGCTGTTAAATGCGATCAATAACAGCAGCGTGCTTCATTGTTTATTATTGCATATTTGCATACTTGGCTGTAAAAATGTGGGATACGTAAGATTATAATTAATGTCGAGTGATTGCCCAGAAGGTAGAGAAATTATCTATTTTCTCATGCATCTTTGGTGATGTCGTAACATATATACAACCTATATAAACCGCAAAAGTAATTGCGCTTGTTGTTGTTGTTTGTAGCATTTCAGAAATAACTACCCTCCATTCAGTTTTTCATTTCAGGTTGAGATGGGTTGGAGATTCCATGAGTACATTAAACTGCTCACTGTTTTCAATTAAGGCCGTGTCGAAAGTCAGAGATCCGTGAGGCTCAAGAGTTTCCATGTCAGTCCTTTGAACTTGAGTGGTTGGAAGATGTTCTTCTAGCGTACCGCAATAAGATTCATTGAAGGCACCTCAAATTCTGTCTGCATTTTCAGATACTCCTTCTTCATAGTTTTTAATGTCCGCGTGTTACTTCTCTGAGTCTTTTTTTTTAATTCTTGCAAATGTTTTCGTTTATCGTGCAGCTGCTAAACTTTTTCGTTTTTTTCCTCGTGGTTTTATATCTCATTGCTTTGTAACCGCCAAAATACTGCGGAATAGTGATCCCTCATTCATGTAACAAGAAGGTGAGGGCTTTTTATGGGTGTTTTCCAGTGCTAGTGATCAACTATTGTACACTGCAAAATGGAACACGCTTTCAGTGAGAAAAAGCAGTATTCCTGCTCTAGCACAGTTATCTCTTTATTGTCTCAGACATCTTTTTCGTCGTTTAGCTCATCTTCCTGTGTCATCCAATACTGAAATAATTGATATTATTTGGTACCACCTTTCCAGCACAACATTTGCTTCGTTCCTCAGAGTTTTTTGAGAATGTCATGTTTTTTATAAAAGGTTTGCCCACAGTTGAGGACGAACCCTCGACCTCTCGCTTGTCGGACAAGTGCCCTAGCACTGAGTTATCGCATATAATTGACGATCCCACTGCTTTACTGCCGCGACCGCCTCAGATCCAGTGCAGACATAATACGACACGCTTGATGAGCGCATGAGGCCAACAATCAGCTGACATAAGCAGCACAGAATGCTTTTACAAATGCATGGTTAACGCCATATTTTGCAGCCAAATATTTGGTCAGGACCAACTCAGACATCAGTTGACTCCGATATACGCCGTTGAGCATGCATTTACATTGTCGTCGCAAAATGTTTGAAGTGGTTGATAAGGTAGAGGGCAAGTGTGGAGTTTATTTGAATGCTTCACTACAGGTTGTTTTGAACGCGACACATCTCTGATTAATGGTTGTCACAGGTCTTGTATGAACTTTCGCAATGAAAAAAATTCTTCGTTTTTATCTCGCTTTTTTTAATATGCGTCGCCGCAAACCTATTTTTTTCCAGAATAAAACAAAGGAATTCATCCTTGACGAACTATTTCACTGAGATCAAGTAGCTTGTTTTAGCCATAAGTCAAGTGATTCGAATTAGTAAGGCTTATAGGGCACTTCAAAACTCTTTTTCTGGATGGAAAAATTTTTTTCCTCAATGGATTTTCCTAAATGGAGATAATGGAAATAATTCAAGGCATCTCTTTTCCTGAATGCATAAATATCGCGACTTGTTGTTGAGTACTGTGTTCTCCTCAATCGTTATCGATCTACCAAAAGGGTATGTAGATATTCGAATTAAACATGCTCATATCTTGAAGAAATTTGGCAGGAATTCATTCTTTTATATATATTCCAACTGTCCTTATGAAGTTGTCTACTTATATAAAAACGAATACAAACCAGTTTTTTAAACACTCCTCAGGGTTACAGTTGACTTAAGTATAGACGTCAACTTCAATAGATTCAAATTTTGCAATAAAAAGTTTGCAATCTCAACAACAAATTGAAGCTTCTGGACTTAGCTAGCATTTGTTGGATAAAGCGAATTTTGTTTCCATCTCTACCTAGCGCATGTTAGCGCTGATACTCTCCTTGATCTGATACTTATATTTTTGCGTTGTCTTCTTATCTTACACTTCATTATTAGAACCGAAGGTTCATTTAATGTGCCTTTAGCATAACAAATAAAAAAGTGATCAAAAGGTGCGGTATTGGTAAGGTCCTGTCGTAAGTTCCCAAGAGTACGATAACTGTTCAGTACAGTGAGAGATTTTATGAATTAATGTCGCTGTGATAAGCATAAACTGATCTACCTACAGGCTGGCTCGGCGTTCCTTTGAAGGAATTTTTGAAGGTTACTAGACGAATGTGGATCAATGTGTCCATAGTGACCAGCCATTTCGTGCTCCATCTTCCTTAACCCTCACTTAAAACCACCAGCAAAATGCACCGAACCTGCATCTTCACTTACTTTGTTGCTAAGCAATCGATGGCGTGATATCGTCAAAGGACATCACTACCTCCACTCATTCATCAAGTACTTTCATTCCCGCACGCATATGCACACCTCTATTGTTCAATTACCATCCATACATGGCGCAAATTATCGCGTTGCAATCTAATCAGTGTCATCGGATCATAGCTTTGCCTGCGACATCAATGTTTTATTATTTGAAATCGTATATTGTAGGATTGTTTGCTGTTTCTTACTGTAAGTCATTACTGTTGTTCAAGCTGGCATATCCACTCCACCCTTCCCGTCAATGAAAGAGACCATCAAATCATTAAATCCTCCATACTTTCGTTTCGAGTCTGATACCAGAAAAAGTGATTTACTCTTATGATAAAATTTCCCCTCCGAAAACTAATGGATTCTGCATGAGTGCGGTTCTCGACTCTATATTGTTGGTTCGGGTTTGTTATGTAAGTCGAGATGAGTGCGTAGAATGCTAACATCAATTGAGGAGCACCTATACATGGAAAGACTGGTCGGCATTTGTGTTCGATAGTTTTGAAGGGCGCATTCGATTATTTGTTGTTACTGTGAGTGTGAATTGTCTGCATGCTTTGCACTTGCTGCATGAGCGGTAAAGAGCAATCGCTTGTTCCGCGTTTCCACGCTTAGGTAAACACTGTGTGCTGATCACATGTTATTCTTGAACCTTCTCTTCAGATTGCTTTCCACTCTGAATTTGAACACAGCGCACTGTGGACTGTGGTGATGAATCGATTGCAATAAATGCTTACATCTTCGTCGATTATCCGTCGCGATGAGTGGTATGTTTCGTTGCTCTCTGAGTCCAGAGCACGTTGCTATGCTTGCGCTAAAAGCGACAGAGGCGTCGTTATGTTGAAAGTCTTAAAAAGCGGTCTTCTTCATATGGTAGTAAAATTGCACTTGCAATATTTCACATCCTCGCAATGCTTCTTCATATTACTCATGGCGTGAGAAAACTGTTTTAAGTTCAGGGTTATCTTTCCTAAATTTCCATCCTCAGGTGGATTTTATGCTTTCCCGTCTCTCGGATATTAAGGTGTACAACAATATGAATCATATTATTATATAAAGATCATAATGGAATCATATAATACGTTTGAATCTCTCTTTTTTTCTCGAGAAAATAGTAAGTTGATGAATTCTCTGATTGAAACGGTTTCTGAAAAAAGTAAAGAGTTCTTCAACCTTAGAGTGGAATCGAATAGCCATCGATGTTTAAGATGAATCCTTAAATGATGCACGGTGCCCGCACTCAAGATTTCAAGCATTTCTTTTTTTAGAAATTTCAGCAAGCACCCCCTTTAGTCTTCGGCTCTTTTCCTGACATTCGAATTAAAGTGATTTCCAGTCTCTATGGTCACCGGCAATTAAAATGTCTCTAGGAAGTTTGATACGTTTCACGCACCTGAGAGGTTGGATTCATAATGGGAACAATCATTCGGCGCTTCCAAATAAACTTTTATTGATTTATGCAGATAAATTTCCAGAATGCGAGTCGTTGAATGCCGTAGAGCAGCAGCAACAGTTCATGCAATTGGAACAGGTGAACGATCCTAAGAAGTGCTACAAAACGAGCGTATCGAGAATCTCAAGTCAGAACCTGCTCAGTGAGGAGGACTCTTCGGAGATCGCGTCTGCAGACAGGACAACTGCAGATGACTCCCCAACAAACGGAATCACTGGAGATACTTGTCGTGTCTGCGGTGACGCACAAGCGAAAATGCACTATGGAGTGCTAGCTTGTTTCGGTTGCAAAGGATTCTTTCGACGAGCACTGAAAAGAGCGAACCAATACGAATGCAACAACGATGGAAAATGCGTTATCGACAAATGTTAATCATATCTGTAGTTTCGTTGACATTAGTAGGGTTATGAGGGGAGATGCCAGGAAGATGAGTGACATATTTTCCTCAGATATTTGCAGAGAGAGCGAGAGGAAGACGAACAAGAGTGGCCAATTTCTAGTAAAATAACATGTGGATAATTAAATATATGTGATTACTGCGATCCAAAATCTCAATGAAATACTTCGAAAATTTCCCATCCAGATTTTCCGGAAACGCAGTGACAAAGGAAGATCAAAATTTTTTATGAAACTCATGAAACATGAAAGTTCGTTGCAGAAAGAATGTTGGCTTGAACAAGCAGAAGTATACCATTTTTTTTCTTCCTTATCTATTCTGTGCTCTCCTTGCAAACTGTTCCATAAAATCTGTACCGAAGGAAATATTTTGATCAGGAATTGGTTATTTTGGAAAATATCTGTGCTGTACTCTCTGCAGATTCTATCCACGGTAATTACAGTAAATTCAGAAATATCCGCCATAAAATGACTTCATGAAAACAGCAACAATCTGAGGAAAGTAATTGCTCACTCGTACTCGTTTTTTGTTCCTTGAGGCATCTTTAGCTTAAATCGGCTCACTGATACCATTTTCCTGTTAATTACAAGTAAGCCACATAGTCTAAATTAATATCCGCAGTTTTCATACTTACATTGAATTGTCTCTTTTCGAGATGATTCACAATCAGGCAAAGGGAGAAATGGTTGTCGGTCAGAATTTTCTGTGGGTAATTAAACGAGAAAGCAAAAGTGTGGTGCTAATTTGCAGTGAACGCTAAGATCAAATGCGCGAACAATTTCATGAAATACGGTCACTTTTACCACGTAAATGTCTTTCACTAAGTTCTCGTTATTTACGAGGGATGTACATTCTAATCATACAAAATTCTCCCTATTTTATCAGCAAAATATATCCGCGAAGATAGAAACGTTTGGTTTTGGTGTAGAAAAATTTCAACGAAAGCGACAAAAGAAATGAATGAACCGAAGAAGAAGGCGTTGAAATGGACAAGAATGAAAATTTTTCCTTTGTCAAATTATCTCAATGCCTTTCAAAGAAAGGCGGTATATGATTGTATTTTTGCACTAAATCTCTTGAACATTGCAGTTGAACGCAATTCATGTCGTTATTGTCGCCTACAGAGATGCCTTGAAGTCGGCATGGATCCAGCAGGTAGGTTTATTCCATCTTTTTTTTTATTTCGAGAGAAATCAAGTCGATGTTGCCAACTTGCTTGCGACTTATCTTACGGGAGCATTTATTGACAAAAACTGTCTGTGCCAATGCCAAGATGGGCTGGGACGTCCTGCAAGTTCCTCAAAAAACACCGATTTTGGTGTCCTTACAAACTTCCTCGCTGATTCCGATGATTCGGATTTCTAAACCACCCCAAAAATCTCCAAAGCTGTCAAAGATCCTTCCAACAGTATGAAAATAACAAGTTCCCACATATCTGTGATTACAATTGCTAACTAAAACTTTTCAAGGCGATGGCGCTAGAGGAATTTATTCTACGCTATTTCTGCTCGAACCAAAGGCGTCAAATGTTGCTTCCAAGAATTTCAATTCTGAAAACTGGAAGTATTAAATACGTTTCATTCTCAAAAGCAATTTCACTTGGAAAGTTTGACAGTCAAATATGGAAAATCCTCGCCACCGTTTTATAGCCAACTGCAGTCAAATCTTTGCGACATTGAAAAACATTTCTGCTTCAGTGTAAAAGCAACTTCAGCCTTCAAGCTAACTCCGTTTAGAGTTGTTTTCGTTGTAAGAGCCTCGCATTGGTTATCGTCAATTTTCAGCAGTTAGACCGGATAGAGATTTCACTGGACCTCAACACGCCATACGATTGCCTGTTGTGAAACGGCCGGTGAAAGAGGAGCTTCGGGAGTCAGGATTATCCACCGAGAGCTCCGAGTGGAGTAAGCGGCTGCCAGTTGAGATGAGAACCATGCTCATGAACTTGCTCAATATTGAGGCCAAAGTTCGTTGCTTTGTACTCTTCCTTTTGGCTTTCAAAGCTTCTAAATTCACTCTTCGTTATGGGATCGGAAATATTTTTATACCAAAGGAAGTGATTTCGAAAAAGGCGCCATAAATCTACTTATTATTAAATGGACAGTATATTCTGTATTTCATATTGAGTTAATTCTTTCATATAATTTCAGTATAACATTGAGTGCATTTAGTATAATCATTTTTATAATCAGTAAATTGCAGTGAAAATCGATAGATCTTGAGGACATTTATTTATGTATGCGAAGTTATATTTCTCTTTTATGAGCAAATTAGGCAGTTTTTTTGTTGCTGAAGTTTCCTTTAAGAATTTTGCTTTAAGGAACATAAAGCTTCTTCCAGTTTAGAAGTTTTGAATTGATGGTATTATGCGGATATCACTACCGAATTGAGTACTTCAGGTAACTAAAGGCGACACAAAAAAGAAAGCTGAAGAGGTTTATCCACTTCCCGAGCACACACTTCGCGAGCTCATTGAAGATCCCTCGAAACTTAAAGGCCTGCGAACTGAAGTCTGTGTTTTTTTTGACGCTGCACTCATCACTGTTTAAAAGCTCATCCCTTCTGCATTCCACCCCAACGTCGAAGGTTAAAGAGATAAGGAGCAAAATGAATACTGATTTCGTCTGTGATTTTTTGCCTCGTTGATGTGAGCGGTAAAAAGGTCTGAACAAACGCCAACTTTCAAAGCTGATCAACTTGTCAAACCGTTACACTAGCAGGTCAAGGCTTTGTGCAAATCGCACTAAAATGTACAGACTATTTCCAGACACCTTCACTGCTACTGTTTGATTCGATAGTATGAAAAGTGTTGAACCGTATCTGCTCATAATATGATAAACGCAATGAACAAATATAATTTGGTGCATTGTTGGAAACTGTATGGAAGAACTTTCCTCCTGAGAAAGAAGAAAGCTCTCCAAACCTTCTTGGCTGATAACAATAGCAGAGCATCAAGGCGACATCTGTTTTCCTTCTTAAGCTTGCTGGTGGACGTCATATTTACAATCAAATCAGGTGGCTAATCAGGTCAGCCGGCAACAACTTCCTCAATGTGTAGGGTTTGTAGTAGCTGAACAGTGGCAAGTTCCAAGCTGATTTCATTTTGGTTCCTTTCCGATCTGCTACGCTCCACTTTTTTTTAATTTTCAGAATTCGCTATGCATAAATGTGAATGTGTTTTTTTTTTGCCGTGAATATACAATAAATAACTTTTTTTATTTTCTGTCAGTAATGCTTTCATGAAAATGCCAAAATTGATGCTTCTAGATGCGCTATGAGCCATATCGGATGGCTGCAAATTCGGAGCTGCTACTTATCGCTTACCGACGTTTGATAGCAGCCGTTGACTGGGTTACTTACCTCTCGGAGATGGTGGATGGAATAACGGTGGATGACAAAGTGGACATTTCGTTATTTTAGTAAAATTTCTCATTCGTTTTATCGGTGATGAACAAATTTATATTCCATCGGAAATGCAAAATGATTTATTTCTATTTTCTTAATTGTTGCATTGCGACCATTGAAATTCTCTTATCGACTTTTCACATTGTTTTTCCTCTAATTTTTTCTCTCATACTGTGAACTAGCCCCCAAATAGGTATTTTCACCAGTTCCCTCACTCATTTTCTTTACTCATGCTCCTTAATTATTCTCTGCTGTGTCATCATTCTACCCTCTGGAATATACCGAGTGATGTGCGGATGGAATAGACCGCTAAAAGATGCTTTTATATATATATGCAAAATGTAAGCTAGGTATATGCAAAATATATATATGCAAAACGAATTTTTTCTGTCATGCTTATATACCTTCATTGTGCTTGAATGAAACGAGGTGATGAGGTAAAGTATTACTGTGGCATCAATTACCAATACGATCTCCGAAACTTCTCATCAATTTACCGAAGATATTGACAGATCGCACTCGTTAAAAATTGCTTCGCTCCCCTACTGGTGTTCACATTCGCAGTACGCACGGCCGAGGTGACCGACGATCCAAATGTGTTGTGCATGTGCACGTTCTCCTTTGTTCCACGTGATATGGCTAAGGCATACACCGACTCATAGTAAGTGTGGCTTTTAGTTATTACTGCCTTTGCACGTGTGGCGGATTAATTCAGTTGAGACATTTGTTGATGCGTGATGGAACCATCACGAAAAAGTCGTTTAGCATATCGTCCTCTGATCACAAAAATCTAATTACCCTCTTCGAGTGAATACTTCCAAAAATGTAGAAACCCATACACCGATATTGGAGCTTCAGAAATGCTTCGTTTTCCTTTCAGAGATTATTTTTGACGCTTTCATCAAACTCGACAACCTGTGAGGATGATCTATCCGTAGTGAACGCATGTACATCCTTTTTTGACAGAAAACCTTTAAAAAAGAGCCACTGTATATTGGGATATTCAGAAGGGGAAATCGATAGAACCATTATTACGTGGAGTGGAAATTGAAATCACTTTTAGATGTGATGGCGAGGGATATTCTGTCTTAGGCTGACTACTAAGAATTCTGCAGTAACGGTATTTTTTGACCAGAGAGATTCCGAAAAGCGCATTAAACACTTCTGTCAAACTTCGGCGGAACTCACGAGGAACTGTTTTCTCCGAAATGTGTTGTGAGAGTGTGATATTGAACTAGCCCAAAGTTTATGCATTTTCATATTGATTTTTGACAGCTTTTAATTATCAGGTTGTTATGCTTTGTTATAAATGCTTTCTTTTTGTTTCTGATTATGCGGAAGCTTTTGCTACTGCGAATAGCGTCTTGAAAACATTACAGCATGCTACTTCCTGAATTTCACTTGATGGAGGAACTGCCGAAGATAGAATAAAGACGATGTAGTTGAATGTTTTCAACCGTGCAAATCTTATTTGAGTGTTTGTTTTCTTCCGTGAGGATCTAAACATCATTTCAGCCACCTTAGCAACGGTCTGGTCGAAAGGGCGCTGGACGAGCTTGTCACGCCTCTGCGCAATCTGAAATTGAAGCAAGAAGAGATTGTTTGTCTGAAGGCTACGCTTGTTCTCAATCCACGTACGCTCAATTATTTCACTCCTAACATTCGCATCTTCAAAGTTTGCAGAAATATATCTTTGCCGTGATGTCCTTCTTTTTAGAATGCATTCGATCTGAATGGTAGAAGATTTAAATTTCATTCCTCCACGATTTATGGTGTCAATTCTACTAAAGCTTCAAAAGCAATAACGGTGTATCTATTGTCACAGAAAAACAGGATCTTTCTTCCCTCTATATCTCTTTTTTTTCATTTCTTGTAGAGTCGTAGAAACAACAGTGGACATAGCAGTTGTTGGTGACTATGACTGTTAACAGTGAAAGAACTGCCTAGCAGGAGTTACGAAAGGTTTTTTAGATGCAAAGGACCTGTCACCTGAAGGATCACAAAAAATAATCGAATGTCGAAGTCGCATACAGGACACACTCTACCATGTTATCAAGGAGACACGCTCTAAGGAGCATGCTAGCGTGCAATTCGGGAATTTGCTTCTCTTTCTGCCGAACGTGACGGTTTGTTTTGCAATTTATCAGTTTTCTTTAGATGATCCAACAGAATAGCTGGCATCATTTTTAGTATAAACCGCTCCTTCACTCGTTGGGAATTGCAGAAGGGAGATGATGTCTCAGAAAATACGAGTAGCACTTCTTCTGGAATAATGTGACTTCTATAGTTTAGGAAATGATTTGGAAGAAAGGACGAAACTGTCCTGAAAATCAGCTCAACCTTACATCGCTGACTACTGCTCGCAAATTGATTGTTTCATGCATCATCATTTGATACTTTTACTATGAAACACCAGCGCCCAGTTGTGAAAGTGATGACTTTAGCCACCTTGGGCGGCACCTCCCATCTGAATGCCTCAAGATGGCTTTCGTAGTTACCGCTTGTTATCAAAGCTTATCTCTCCCTATAAAGGCTTCTCTTGCTCAAGCGTCCTATCTCCAAGCGTTTCGTGATAACATCTGCGAAAACGAACACACTCTTCAAATTGTGCACTCAATGCAATTTTTTGATAAAATAACTTTTGAAGCGTCATTTATAGATGAGGTGATCGTGCAAATGTTCTCTGTCATGGCGACTTGGGTTTCACTTTAAATTAACTGAGATTAAATACTTGGCATACGCGTTGGAGAATGCTGGAATTTTACGGAAATGCGTTCTTTTTTGCAGAGAGAGGGTGCATAATGAATTACTCCCTCCTTTATTGCTATCCAGTCTTGTCGATTCCCTATGTACATTTTTAACTCCCTCATCAGATGCCAGTGCTTTTCTTCATTTACGGTTTATTATTATATCAGTGTTAACTATATGGCTTATTATATCAGTGTTAACTATATATATTACATATATAAATATATATATATATATATATATATATATATATATATAACTAATATATATATATAACTATATATGTATAAAACCTTCTAATACGTTTCCTTCAGTGAGAGGTAGGCCCCATATTTAAGATTCTCTTGTTTATTACACAATCATAACAAATACTGTATCTACATATTTCTTTGCTACTTCACTTCTTTATCCTGTTCACAACATATGCTCATAATGACTATTTAATTTTCCTCTACTAACAGGGTTATGCGTTTCGTTGTGACGATGACCCGCGCATAACTCAGGTGTACACGTCAACGGATAAGGGCTGAAACGTGTTCACCTTTTATTTGCATAATTATTTCATTCATGTCTAAAACCTACTTTGTTAACATTTTATCTTCTAACATCGGTCTATTAATTCTATCTTTATGTTTTAGGCTTATGATACTATCATCTTTCTTTGTAAAATCATAAAGAAAAATTACAGCTGATTGCGAATTGTATGTCTGAGAACCTTCAATTCGCGCAAACATTCAGTCCGTTTGGAGGCATTCCGCTCTTGACGAATCTTTTTGGTTGCTTTCCTGTTGAGCCATTCAGCGATATGCCACTGGGGAAAAGCGACAACGATTCTATGGATCTTGACGAAGAAGGAACTGATGTGGATATTCCAACCAAGGAACCATCGACTTTCGCCGATGCAGCCGTGCAGACTGACCCTGTTCGTATAGACGACGTGAGATTTCAAATTTTCATTGTTCACTTGGAAAGAACTTTTTGGAGCTAGTGGCTGCTTCATGTTAGCAGTAATTACTAAATTTCTAAAAGTGCAATGTTTCCTGACGGCTGCTGCGTATAAAGCGGTATCAAAAAAATCTCTTTGTTTGACGTAAAGAAGCATTCCACTTGGTGCTCAATTTGTTATTCAAGTTGGCAATCCATTAGAGAAATATTGTTTTGTTTAAAGGCAAAGTGGTGAAAGTTGATAGAAGGAAATCCATAGAGTGTAGCGCTTTTGCAATAATGCATCCTGCAGTGCTCGTTTTTGCTTCTGTTTATTAATTAAGTCTATATGGAAATAACGCGTTTCTTTGATAGCAAACACGAAAGCGAAGACGAGTGGGACCGTCGTTACTGAGTCCGGTTGAAAATCCGGAAGACAGAGATTTCAAGCTGCTACAAGCACCCTGCGTTTATACACTCACTGAAATGTTCGACGATGCTAATACTGATACAAGGGATCAGTTTGTTGCTCAAATGAAGGACCAAGTGAGTTCACTAGTTTCGTACTTCCTCAGTGCTCGATAATATTTGCTTTAGATGAGCTGATATGCAAAGGGACGTTAGAGATGAAAGGATGATGCTTAATGGCATGCCGTTTTTCCGCTTTATCACTGTTTTGTTACCGTCGATCTTTCTCTGCTGAACATTTGGGGCTGTTTGGAGAGAACTTATTAGACGATCGCTTACAAAAGGGAAATGTTTCATTCACTTCCGGCATTTTTTGAAATTAACCTTTAGAAAGTTTCACTCACATTTGCAATTATGCGATTTTATTTTGCGATAAATGAGTTGAAAATCATGCTATACTTTCCAAAGCTTTATTAACAATCAGGATGCGCCAATGCACCGATGATACATGATATACTGGCTGACTTCCCGACCAGTTTTGCAACTGCATAGAATAATCCATCTGAAGTGATTACAGAAGGCACTGCTGGAGCGCTCAATGGCGCGCACTACTTCCTCCTTATACTCACAACAGTCTATCAATGGAAGTGAGGCAGTGACCAATTTGCCATTGCAATCACGTCGTTCCTCCTATTCGGGCAATATGTTCAGCTGTGGCGCATCGTTGCGTAGACGAAGAATGCCGAATGTGAAGCAATCAGCACAGTCTGCCGCTGTAGCACCATCAGGGATCAACAACTCTTTTCTGCCGATGTCCTCACTGGATTTCCCGACACCGTCTGCGACGACCACTACCGCACTAGAACCTCGAAGTAGCCCAATGCCCATCCCATTTAGCCAACAGGTTAACGAACTCTGCGCTTGTTCCGCACCCGACTCTTTCATATGTAATGTGAGTGTTACATCAAATTTATTACCGTCGCAGTATCAGTGATTGCATATAAATATCGGACATATATGGCAAAACAATCTTGATGAGACTCGCCGTTTACAGCTTCCTAGTTTTCTCGAAGGTAGTGCAATCGAAAAGGCTTGTATCCTTCTGAAGTTTTTAAAGGGACGTAGCATCAAGAGCAAAACACGTGCACATATAAAGGAGGTATGGGCTGAGAATATAAGCACATTGTACAAGTGGTAATGATTCCTAATTTTCAAAAACGATTTATTCTCTAATGAGCTGTTCATGAGAGATCAATGTCTCTCGTTTCAAGGAGTGTGTAAATAATGACATGCAAAAAATCGGTTGAGGAAATGTAACAACTCCCAACTTTTTATTTGAAGAGCTGTAATTGAGGGCGAATAAAAGGAGGGATTTGTAATCGAGTCCTGCGATGAAATCATTTATCATCATATTTCAGAGTGTCGTTCATTGAGGACTTGATGATTTCTGCCCCCTAGGCGCAAATGCCAAACTTCGGCAGTTATAATAGTAACTACTGTTAGAACAATTCACCAGTAGGGAGGGGATTCACTTCCGAGGCCTGCTGTTTGGACCCGTGATTGAAGCTAGTTGTCAATTTCTTTGGCCAGTTCCGGTAGATTATCCAGCTTAAATAGTGCATAATCGCATCGAGCTCAAGATTTATCAGTGCTGAATAAGCGCCGGTTCCTGTAAATTTTCTTTCTCTTCTATTATTAGGTCATCCGAACGTTGCTGCGTTCTCCAACGGCTGACACGGCAGTCGCTACAAGGCAGAGGTCGCCTCTAGGACCTTTGTGATGCTCACATGTTGCCTCCATGTTCACTTCGATAACTAGGATCTGAAGTATGAAAAGCTCAAAAGAAAGCTTACTCCTCTTCGGCGCCTGTTTGCTACTGCAACGCTTTTATTTGTTTTCGTTTCCTTTTAGCTCTTCTTCCATATATTTATACATCTTTGCGTTCGTTTATTTGATACGTCGGAGCACTTCATTGTTCCTCACCAGCTTCATACGAGCTCGAGCTCCTCTCAGTGGCATCACAGCTGCACTACTTCGAAGTCCGTTGACTCGCGAGCTTTCAAGCCTCATTTGTAAAGCTATTCCTCTGTTAATAGCAAAAGCATTTTAGATGTTAGTGCCTACGCCTCAGAATGGGCACAATGCAATGCCATATGTGACAACATTCAGAGACGCGAATCTTCTGAAAGTTTCACAAGTGGACGCTGACACGAAATCCGCTATTTCAATCATTTATGGAGCGCAACCTTGTTTTACACTATCGAGCTCATTTGATAAATTCATGCAACACGACTCCAATATATTTTCTTATAATTTAAGCTCTGAAAGAGCATCCGGTTTGTAAAATGCTTCTTAATGATGGTAACAGATATAAGGTGATGTGCTTCTTATGCCTCTAAATACTTGTACACTCAGAAATCACAGTGTCTAAAGCGCTTTATTTTGCAGCAAATTAAATATGATCCTTTCTTATCGATATAGTTGAGTGGAGGTTAAAGCTGGTGATATTCGTATGGTTTCTAGATAAACGATTCGTAATGTTACTCAAGAATAATATTAACCTAATGTTTTGAGATGCGAATTTGAAAATTTTTCGTCACTTTTTAACTTTTTTCGCGTTATCAGTATATTAGAAAAATGCAGGAATCAGCAAGTTAAAGAAGCGATGACAGCAGAGGACAGTTGTTGGCAATCGTCTCCTTTGAAAGAATAACTTTAAAGATCTTTTCGAACAATGAACCTACCCTCACTTAGCTCTTTGGGTACTCGGGAAGGTTTGAGAAGGAAAAATTGATGTGCTACCGAGTTCTCGGACTATATTCAACCGTTCTTTTCCATCATTGCTTCCTTGTGGCACTTACAGTGCTTTTATTCATGACGTGCAAACTTCACTGAAAAGTCAGAATATAAATCATATATGGCAAAAAAGTGAGTACCACGAGCTACTATTATTCTTCTTGGTGTATTACGTCGGAGAAGTTCCTTGTCTGCTGATTGTCTTTCTTGATACGACCGCAGAGAAAGGCATCGCGCTGGTCAAAAATGTTGCATATTACGCAACATCAGCTAATAAAGGATTTATTTGCAAAATTTGCGCCTCTTAGATTTTTGCGCGTTTTTGATGCCTTTCATTCGAGCAATTTTCAGGCAACTTTTTACAGTAATGCTAGAATTGAGCTCTTGTTTTTATGGAATTCAGAAAAGATTTTAAATGAATAGATGTCACATTAAATTTCACTGTCACATCAAACTCGAGCTGCCTTCTCGACTTTCCGGCGACAACATATCTGCAGGGATTCTATTCAGTTCCTTCGAAGACAGCACTTTTGCACTTCATGCCTTCTCATAGCTGTTCGTTACTTTCATATCGGAACTCAGCAAAATTCACCTCATCCTTATCAGCTTCTTTTGAGTAACTGAGCTTCCGTTTTGTTTTGGAGATATTTCATGCCTTTCTGGAAAGTTTTAATTTTTCCACTTGGTGTCCACATGAACATTCGTCGGTTGGAACTGCTTACAAAGATAATTTCAAGCAGTATAGCTGTGATGAATACTGCATATATAAACAATGTAACTAACGATGTCTCTTTTATTTGCGAAAGATAACAGCCCACCGACATATATCCTTAATTGTTCTTCCATTATTCATATTATTGTCTTTGACTTACTCTTCACTCAATCTTAATTCCTTACTCGTCTCAAGTGGAAATTCATTCGTAGAATGCGTCTATTTTTGCGTTCCTGAGAAAATGATGTGTTCTCACCTTTCGTTTTCATAAGCAAATGTTGCGAAAAAACGATCAATAAATCATTTTCCAACGTAATTAATTCAGCTAAACATTGCAACATTGCATGAATAATATGTTAGCAGCAAACCATTACATTCTATTCTTTATTTTTTTGTAGATTAGAAAATTTTATAAAGAGCGCAAAAAGGTGAAGAATAGAAAGAAAAAACATCAGCAAAAAGTATTATTGATGCTCTGTGCGTAGAATATAGAATTCCTCCTGCAGTATTCGAAGTGCGCAGTTTCTTCCAACTATTGTCGTCTAAAATATTCTCTACTCTTATATTCCTCTGAACGTCAGATATTCTTTTGCACTAAAGATTTTTCTTTACAAATTTTCACCCAATGAAAAATCGAGCAATAAGCACATCTCCATTCGCACCTCGCATTAACTATGAAAAATTTCCTGCACATTTGAATCGCTTTCCGCGGTTCTGATCCTTTAAACTATACATTTTCACCAACTCACCCATCCACCATGCACATTCAACGCATTGAATTAAACGTTGTCTTTGAAAATGAGTACGACCTGCAATACACTCGATACGGCGCAAACTCTTCGTCTTTTTCCTAAAAACTGGAGCAGAGATCCGAATGATCAACTGGTGTGCGAGGAGATGACTCGAATGCGGAACTTATCAAATTATTCAGCAACTTCTTCAGTGTGCTCTTAGAAACATTGTTCACAGTGCCCACTTCAAAGCAATTTTGAGCTTCATTGTTACTCATTTTGTAAATGGATTTTCAAATACAATACAGTGATGCTCGGCAGTTCCGTAACGCGTAAATTATGAAGTAATGGGGCTGTAGGATAGTGATGGCTAATATACATGAACATGCCACAAAATTCAGGAAACAAAGCGTCGCGTGACTGTGCTGCAACAGTTGCGTCAGCATTTCTACTGCTGGTACCTTCGATAAGGACTCCATTCTGGGCTTGAGCTTTCTGCCTCTTCGGTTGATCTGAACTGAGCAGGCACAACGACGCGTCGCGAAGGGCAAGGACAGTAAGAGCCGTCGAAGCCAGGCATTCCAGGCATTCCAGGCTGCAACCAAGCACCTATTCACTATGTGGATTTGTCAAACAGATATTGCACTCCGGTGTTTCCACAAACAATTCGTCTGTGGCCCAGCTGTGTAATATGACCTCCACTAATTCCATACGATAGACTCACCGGAAACCTGTATGACTGAAAATTTTATGCAAATAACATTCCATAAATGACTCATCTTAAACGTTCACTCGTTTGCACTCTCCACCAGCGTTCACACAAGGTCGTTCACAATTTCCGGCTAGCCAAATTTGCATGCCATATCATTTTTGAGAAGCACTCACTAACTAGACACAAAGTACTTACTTGTCCATCGAGCCCCTTCGACCCAGGAATACCAGGAAGTCCGACAGGACCTTGCTGTCCAGGATAACCCGGTTTTCCATCCTGGGTTGAGCCTGGCCGACCTGGCGGTCCAGTTGGACCACGTGGCCCACGTTGGCCTTTCTGCCCAGTGCGCCCAGGTCTGGCGACAACACCTGGTGTTCCGGGTTCGCCTGGAGTGCCAGGGCTGCCAGGGAGGCCTGTAACGTTTGAATGCATCTACATTTCACCTTAAAAGTAATTTTGGCAGTCATCTGTGAAAATTCGTTGTATACCCTCTCAGCCTTTTCAGTTACGTTTTTCGGAAATCGACCACTGAATCTGTATCACAATCAAAGCCTTTGGGTGAGGAATCAACGGGGTTATTTCTTTCAAAAATACTACCAGACCGACGACATTTTGAGTTAAAGTGTTGTTCACAAATGTCCCCTTCGAATTACTTGCTCAGATACTCACAAAAACTTTCACATTATGTTCTTTTGACTCCTATCTTGCAACTGTGTCCAAAATCCAGTACAATGCTTGACAGTTATGATATTACATTTTCGGGAATTCGTCACGAGTGCGTCAACAGGTGTGTTTCGCAAGAATCCTGCAGATCGCCTAAGCTCCTAATTTCTGACGTGCAGGTGAAGTTCTAGGGGACCGTCTTGAAAGAAGCAATTTAGATGAAAACCTGGTGGTCCGCAATCACCCCGCGGCCCAGGAGGGCCTGGCTGCCCTGGTAGCGATTGTCCCCCTCCGTCACCGTCACGTCCCCGTGGTCCTGGTATTCCTTGTGCACCCATCTCTCCGGGCGGTCCTTGTGGACCTCGTGGGCATACTATGCAGCCTCCTTTTCCACCTTCATAAGAAGGCGATAGACCAGAGGTACCTGGTTCCCCTGGTGCGCCCGGTGATCCATCCTCTAGAAACAAGCGCTTTCTATTTATGACAGGTCCTTCTGAACTAAAGCAGAAGTACAACGAATCTACAAATTTTCACATAAAATGGCATATAGAATTTACATCTAACAGTTCTCAAAAGAAGAGTGATTTATTTACGTGACATAAGACTCCTAACTTTAGGTGCGACATATAGTGATTTGAATATTGCAAGTCAATTATTGGCATTTGTTAAAAGTCGAGGAAATTCTCGATAAAATCAGAGAGCATCCAGTTGCAGCTGAAGTGAAAAGAGGATACCACTTCGCGGAATGTGACAAACATTAAATGGATGGGCTGCGAATAGAGCAAAAGTCAGGAAATCGGGCAGAAATAAAGCATTCTCATTCTCAAGTATATCTGTTTTTGCCGCCCCATGTGTTCAATAATCTCACACCCAGGCTTGCCTATTTATGCGAAAAAAAAAAGAAAGGCGAACCCCCATCGACGCCATCGTCACCTGGTGGCCCCCATGGTCCGGGAGGGCACTTCTGTGGCTCAATACCACAATCTGTAACAACATCTGTTTGTCGCACAACAGCATAAATGCATCGTGTTACATTACAGCAGTATAGGCATAAACAACTTCGGGAAGTGATTACTGTCTAAGTCCATTGAAACATACTACTCGACAAAACATCTGTAACAACTTCATATTGTTCAATCCAAAAACAATTTTGGACCAATCCTATGTTCATTACAACGCTCCGCCGCAGCTCCCATTTGGTCGGTTACGTTCCATCAAAAGTAAAGATCGCATTTAAATGAACAAGCTCTAAGCGGACACTGTATAAAATAGGGGTGATACGCCTAGCCTAGTACGACCGCTGTAATGTCCGCCCCGCCGGCTGGTTCAGCAGGTTGGAGGCGAAAAATGAAAGACCTAAAATTCAGGTCTCGTGGAGGTTAGCCCGAAGAAAAAGAAAGCTGATAAATCAAAAATGAGCAGAAATGAATGTGTGGGTCATATTGATTGTTATTTATAGGAAAACTCGTGCAAAAAAAGAGACAGCTGCTGAAATAATTAAATGCTCAACGGGGCATCTCGGTCGACGATAATCCATGGCTGCATTCTTCACTCATAATCAGCATTCAACACGCTCATTCGACATGAATCAGCGTTGAAGTGATGTTTCCCTACTCATGCTCCGTCCGCTTCTTAGAACTTTTTCTACGTCTTTCTGATTACGTTGACTCAATTCTCAGACCACGCAAGTGTTTTTCTTGCTCCTAGTTCTTATTGTAAAATTTTTTAAGGGCTCATAAACAACAGACCATTAAATAAGATGATGGAATACTGAAGGAAAACGTGGGAATGATTTCATGGCAACGAATGCTTACCAGTGTACTATACGTCAGTTGGAGGAACTGATGGTAATCCCCTCAATTTCAGTTCAGAATGAACGTATGTCCATAAATAATATCGATAAGGTGAAAGTTTATAATAGTGAGGGCGAATTAATAATAGAATATTTTGCAATCTGACAGTATGCACAATAAATATAACCGACATTTCACAAATTTTTCTTTCTACAAAATCAAAAGCAACTCAGAAGTTCAACACACGCCGTGCTGAATTATTCAATAACTGTAACATCATACTGCAACAATAGTTAGTGCGCATCACTGTTTTGTTTAGTGAGTCGCTTTGATGTTAATTTTCGCTAACATCCAAGTGCACACTCGCTTACTGCAATAAGATGGAAGTCCCTCGAAGGATTGTCGTCTTGGTCGGAAGATCGCAGCGACGCCGAGGCTTTGCTTATGTAGCTGAGCAAGGGGATTGGCTTGCATAGTCATCATATCAGACCATGCATCATTCGTCAAGCCCTCGAATAAAAAGTCATTTTTGCGAGTGAAAATGTGAAAGGCATTTCATTGCCAACAGAATTGTTACGAACTGAATAGAGGACATACGAAAAAGTTTGTCAAAGAATCCGGCAGGACAAACATATATATATATATATATATATATATATATATATATATATATATATATATATATATATATATATATATATATATATATATATATATATATATATATATATATATATATATATATATATATATATATATATATATATATATATATATATATATATATATATATATATATATATATATATTTCTTAGCCGCCTCAGATTCGGAAACTGTTAGATGATTTCGAGTTTCTGGCTGCAGCCTGAGCTCTAAAAATATCGAAAAACTTTGAATTGCTGCCGGACGAAGTAAAGAACGGATATCCGCAGAGTTGCGTTTTCAGGACGCGATGCATTCAGTCTCGAAGCACAGATGAGCACTCTTGAAAAGCACTTGTATTAATATAATTCTCCTTCGTGATGCAAGTAGAAACCAATTATGATGGGAGAGACTATTAATAATTTTCAAAAATGTTCACGTCGCCATAAACTTCGCAGACACTCCAACGAAGAGATTCTAAAAAAGGACGACTTTGAAATTATGATTCTTCAGCCATGTTGGCGCCGACGATGTCTATGCATTCACGAAATGCCGATATCTTCGCATAGCCTCTCTGCAAGTTTTTCCGCACACATGGCTGAAATGTTGTGTATTCATGAAGAATCAGTGCATTTTCCGAGTCACTCTATTTTTCATCCATCTGCCACAAGTGTTCAGAGTCGCAAATGTAAGCACATGTGCATTGTGCGGCCATCACTTTGACATATCGCTTCACTTCGTCAGGTTGCATAGGCAACGAATTGACTTGAAAGCTTATTCGGCTTCTCATATTCGAGGTGCCACTAATAAACTTTGGCTGTGATTTGAACACTGCATAGGTTTCCCTAGTCGTCTCTCCCCGGATTCTGTTGCCCCGATCGAACTAATACGATCATCACTATTTAGCACAACATTTTGCCCCCTGTTTATTACTCCTGTCCCGGATCAGGGTTGTTTGGCAGTGTGCGAAGCGAATCTGTAGCCATCAATGTGAATTATATTCCTTTACCTAGCCAGTCTTCGTTCTAAACAGTTCAACTGCAACTTTCAGGGGAACGCGTCGTTAAGGAAAACGCCAGAAATTTTCACGCGTTTATTTGAACCGAGTACAAATTTACCTTGATTCGTTTGCACGCCTGAAACCTACGATTTGCGCCACCCGAAGACCACTCAATTTCAATGGAATATTCCATGGAATTTCAACCGATTGTCATCTTCTATGCTTCCTTCACGTTGATATAAAGGTAAAAAAACAAAAAACATTATCTAACCTAGCATTCGCATTCTCCAATAAAGATAAACACAATTTTGCTGAGATATATTCACTTCGCGAGCGTTCTCTACTTGCTTATCGGTGGAAATCAGAAAAGTGCGGTTAGATTTCACCGCTTAAAGCAGCTCACCGCCTCCACCAGACTTTTCAGTTAGGCAACTTCAAAATCACGACACTTTGCAGGATTCGATGCACTGCGCCTTAAGTAAAAATTCTTCCGATCTGTATGGGAATGCAAATCTCCCGTAGAGTTTCCGGACACGAATTTCAAAACTGTCTGACATTTTTCCGCATTCTCCAAGTTCGAGCCGTCTTGATATTCCGGACGTATTTGCTCAATTTGTATCATACCTTTCTTTTCTTCCGACATAAACGAGCAGTTAGACGTGCTTTGGAATAAGCTATGCCACATATCTGGCGTACCTCTAGCGAATTGTTCATCTTCTGACCACATTTACGCGGAGATCTAGCGTTTCAAGAGGCGCTGTAAATTCTGCATGGCTGCAATAAACCACAGGTGATTCTATCAGAACACATTCGGTAAAGAAAGAAGCAGTGTGAAACTCTTGACATAATTCTCAGTTTCTTTGCTCCGTTGCAGTAAAAACAGCTCTGTGAATGCATGTAAATGCTTTCTCAGGTGCGCGTCACCTTCAGCTGAAGCAGTAGGTCATTCGTTGCAACTGTCATCCTAATTGTTCACTGACCTTAAAGAATTCCATGTCGTCCATAGCGTCATTATACATCTCGTTGATGTCTTCATACAGCGTACCAACAAACACTGCGCATGCAACAATTACGCCGACACTAACGCTTACAGAAATTGTCGTTGCAACCTGAGTCCCGTCAACCATCTCACTGAAAACACCTTCGCTGCTTTACCTAACCAAATTTTGTCCACATTCAACGCAAAAATGTAGCATAGCTTCTCGTTCACAATCCGCCCCTCTCCCTCCCTTCCCGCACCCTCCTCCTCTTCTTCTCTCTCCCTCAATTAATTCATTTCAGCTCTCTTATAAAGTACGCATTGAAGAAATGCAGTTGATTTTTAGGATTAAGAAATAATGAAGCTGTTAAGTGCAATAAAGAAACTTGATGAAATTTAAAAAACGTTCTTCGTGTGATCACTTAACAATTGAAATATGATCAGATGTGGCAAAAAAGGAAAAGTTTTGCGTGAGTGAATTTTCGCTGTGAATGCGAATATAATTTGCATTGCATTACAGAAGGAAGATATTTGACTTCCAATTTTAAGGTACGACAATGAAACGAGAGAACGATGTTGAGGAGGAATATAGGACGAAGTGCATGGATAAACTCTGACATATTTATGGACTATAGTATGGGGGTAATAACAAATAAATCCATCATGTTTGGAGGGTATATTAAAGATGATAATCTATGTGGTGTTGTGATGAATATAATGGATATCGTCAAATGCGGAAAGACTGACTAACATATCTATAAAAACATTTTTAGTAAGTGATTTCATTACAGTGATTCCACGCGATTTCCGCATACATAATAGCACTCATTATCCATAATAATATAATATTTATAAAGTGAAATAATAACACATTTCAAAAGTTCGTTTATTGTGCAAAGGAGCAATATGCTTATCAGAAGGACCACTATGGATCGTTAAGAAATTCACGCAAAATGAAAGCCAACGAGCTTTCAGTGTTGACCAGAAGTCTGCCATACGCTCGTTAAAAATATCGTTGATTTGCCATTGCTGATGGGCTGTCGAATGATCACTAAAGAGAGCAACGGGGATTAGGAAGGTGCGAATGCCGCAAGTGGGAGGAGCACTCAGCAATAAACGACATTCTGAATACGACGTTATTCATAATGGTGAACGAAGACACGTCGAAGTGGATGCGATCTTTTCAAATCTTGTTCTTTTTTTTGAATGGTTCTTCGACTGCCATCGATGCGATTATTACATCCCCATCCTCTTCAACAATCTTACCTCTATTTCACCCTCCACATCCTTTCTCCTCACACCTTCTTTCGTTCTCTCTAATTTGAGGCTTATCAGCAAATTCAAAGGTAACAAATCAGTAATTTAATTTCCGAGGCACTTGACAAAATAAAAGCTAGGCTCATTCCAAACACGAAAATTCATTTTTAAACAGTTTTTTTCGTATAATTCACACATCAGAGAAATGATTTCTATCCTCCTGTGCACAATCAGCATCCAAGAATAGCTGCTTTATAGGCCTTTAAACTTCGATATTCCAAAGATCAAAGATCGCCGGTTATTAGAAGAAACAATAAAGAGAGTTGACAGCCATGATACACGTAGAATAAAGCTCATAACTAAAAGAGACACCAAATATGTTATAGTAGCACATACGAGGGAAAGAAGATTGAACTCATGTGCGCGCGCAAAGTAACGAAAACAACTCACGCTAGATCCTTTCGGTGTACGCTAACCCAGTGACAATAGATCGCTTTTTCATGAATTCTCTTTTTATTCTGTTCCACTCGTTCTCCTCCATATAAGATCTGTCTTCCATGCAAGACCTTCCCGTCTTCATTTCGGCCTCCACCGAATACATCTTCCACACCTTCACATTCAGCTCATTGTCCTACGTTAACCACCTCAGGCCGTATCTCGGGCTCTGCCTCAAGTCTTCTTTCTCCGTCTTGAGCATTTATGAAATGCGACATTTTACGAAGCGTTAATGCTATGGTAGGTGCATTTTAACATACCATAAAATAATCAACGAATAAACTATGCTTGAAACGGAAATAAGAAGACAATACTCGAGGAAAAACTCAACGAGCGCGTGAACTTTCGATCGAGAAAGGAAAGATTCTTTCAGCTACTGTGCAGTTGTTGAGTGAATTTACTCTGTGGCAACGAAAACAAATTTACTGAATTTGCCGTAGATGCTGAGGTGGAAAACAAAGCTTTCCATCGCAAACCATAAACAACGCATCAATGCAAATTTATGTCGAGCTGGCTTCTATGCTCAAAGAAATGTTGCAAAGTATATCTGGTGAGAGTATATTTGTACGATTCATTTCAGCGAATAAGAAAATCTTACGGCTTTAGTTTAATTTCAAAAATTTAGTAACAATCTACCAAGGAGAAAAGCTTGAAAAAGCATCTTCGAGAACTGAGCAGATGTGCACTTTGCTGTTTTCTCAGATGATCGGCCAGTTTCATAAAGTACAAACAAATGATAAATACATAGAATAATGCCTTCAACATTAGTTAACCTAACCGTCTGTACAAATCTTCTGCAAAAGATTCATTTCCATATCACAATAGGCATAGTGAATACATGAAGCTTTTCCCCACTTTTGAATAAGTACGATTTCTTTCAAGTTTGGCGGGTTGATGTGTGAAATCAGGGATACAAGACCAACATGTGGTGCGCTTATAACTCTTGCTTCTGAAGTTCTTGAGTTGCCAGCAAATAGAGAGACAGACGTATACACTCACACCCATCCATGTATGCAGAAACGCAGAGGCATGACCTCTCGATAACATGCATTTGCGGAACAAATAGAGTCGCGAAACAAGCTTCGACTCTATCAATTTCATCAAGATATTCGCAAACAGCTTCTTCTACTAGTTTCTTCCCGTTGCTCGGCCGTTCCCTCTTGCTCACTTTTCTTCCCTACTCCCCCCACTCCCTCCTTCCTTTCCATATCTCCCTTTCTCACTTTTGATGATATTCATAAACTGGGAAACTGAAAGTCGAAATCTCGACATAATCAAAATGCTGTCACGAGCGTTTAGCAGTCATGCTTCAACGCCATTTGTGTGGGCAGTGCTCATAGGAAGCGTAAAACGGGTTTGTTGCTGACATTTGACGATGACATTTCTTGCTGTTTCGTATATGTTTAACGGCTTGTCCGATTGTCGAGAAGAAGCGAATGCTAAGATACCGAAAATGCCGTCATCTGCTAACGATTCGCAAAACAATCTTTGATAAGGTCCAAAAAGGTTTCCATTCTCAAATCATTTTGGCTTAGAAATATTTATTCCTCATATTTACGAATTCTTCAGAACAAAAATGTAAATTATCTAAGGAAGAATTTGCCTAAATAAGCTGCATAAAAGCACCACTCTATGTCAATAAATTCATTCGTTCGTTCATCCATTCAATTGCGTGCTCTCACCCACACCGATACACATTCGCTGCACGGCAACGAACGTCATGAACATAATTGCGGTATGTAAAAGGCTCTTTAGCTGGTTTTTCCTCCGTTTTTCTTTTATGATGCCGCCAAATGAACACAGCGCCAATGGGTGGACATGCATTTGGGCTGATCGTATCACAACAGAGATTAAAATATGCTTCACTCTTTTCATGAGGAGATAGGCTGCATGTAAAGAAAAAATTACAGTGGAAAATATTTTGCATTTTGCATGTCGTAAATTCGATATAACATGTCACTTTTCTGATCTGAAACAATCATTCTGGCATTAACGGACTCAATGCCCCCTATCCTTATTAGTAAACGCTTTGCTGACATTATTCTCGATAAGGTTGCTATATGTTAGAGAAATCATCCACTGTTTTAAATCTCGCTGGACATCCGAGTCAAAATACGCCTCATCTCTGCAACGTTCCTTCGCAGAATTTCCACTTCGCTCTGCAAAAAAACTTGCCATAAGCTTTCTTCCATAACCTCCGAAAAGTGGCAAAAAAAGTAAAGCAGACATTAGTCGGACCACGAGAGAAGATTACATTTTGTTTATCCAATTTTATTTCTGTTCTGTTCAATGCTCCAAACGGGACGAAGCAACGATCGCGGGAATGTAAGGAATGCGGACATTAAAAATATGATGTATGCAGATATTATGCAGATTAAAACTCACAAAACTTCCAAAACAACTTGCTTTTGAGATGTTTTCAGGGAGAATAATGCACGTATGCACAATACGATAACGAGAGCAATTAAAAAGATTATTTGTGGGCTAGCTGAAACCCATATCCATTAGGCTTGCCTTCAGAGACATTGTGAAGGACACGGTGACGAACTTAAGCATGCTATATTTCAGCGGTTTTAAGTAGAGGGTCTTTGGCCTGATTACGTAATCAAATCGAGAGGGTCGAAATGGATCTTACCAGAACGCAGTACGAATGAAATGCTTCTATGCATCTTCAAGCAATGAATATAGGAAACGAGATGATGAGATCCCACAAGGATGCTGTACTCTAGAATTCTTCAGCAGGTCACAGTGACAGCCTCACTAAGTTCGATACGCTGCAGCTGCATAGCGTAGTCAGTGGAAATAGCCATTTACTCACAACGACGACTACTGCAACACTAAATAAAATCGCGATCACTGACACCAAAAAACTGCTAAATTTAATCTGCAAAGTAAACAGTCTCAGGTCCTAGCCTGAAGAGGCACTCATGATGGCACTTACTTCACGTACGGTCGCATTTACAAAGAAAAACGCACATCTGCCATAATTTCGAACAGTTTGATAGCAAGTCAATGGCTTTTTACGAGACTTAGAATTGTAGGTGGGATCATTTTGTAAATTTTTTGTGAGCTCTACCAGCAGATATTGACCGTGAGACGCATTGCGTAGATGTTTCCTGCGTTCGTTTATTTCAGTGGCTTTCAATTTACTGTCAGTCAGATTTGACGGTCTCAAACATCAGCGAACTGCTGCAGTACTTAGCCGATCCCTGTCCCTCTGCATTGGCCATGGTTACGGACGTTAGTTTCAGTGTTCCATTTCGACCTCAGCAAACTCTGAAATGCTCGCAACGCTCTAGCGAGGTCTGCTTCGAAAACACGATCAATTAAATTAATGAATGAATCTACTCGCGGTGAAAACATTTGGAATTTTATGCACGCTGTGACTCATGAGCCCATGAGTGCGTTGGCTGTGTCGACGTTACGATTAGACTGCATCTGCTAAATGCAAACATGTTCTGATTAGAGAGGGCTTTCAGTGCGATTTGTAGGATGCCAGCAGGTTTTGGTCGCAATTTTCTGCTTCACGAAGCAAGTACCATGCCAGAAATATATGATGACTGCCTAATGAGCTGTTTGAGTGAAGTGAGTGATCGATGTGTGGCACTAGAAATGAATGGAAGCGGAAGGCAGAAACTTCCTGCTTACCTTCAGTGACTCGCAGCAAAGAAATATTTTCTTTGAATAGAAACGTCGGAACTTGTTAGTGAATTGGGAAGTGCTTTCCTCAATGGTGCTGCTAAACACGGCGAAAGTGCAATAAGCACTTAAAATTGGGAGAAAAGACTCCTTTGCGCAGTCGACACAGACTGTTTTACTATTATATAAGTGGAATGCTTAAACCGTGATAAGCTGCAGGTGTAGGGAACTTGTTGAGTGATTCTCCTGTGATTAAGGATAGAGGGAAATGAAGGGTTCTGTGGACTATTTTCCCAGTGATCATATAAGTTTAGTTGTATCTGAAATATTTTTGAGGAGACATTTTGCTCGCAAATTTTACTCAGAAGAAAAAAATTCTGCAACTAACAGATTTTTATTTGATGAAAAGAAAATATTTCCTATGAAACGAGTTTCTCCGACAAAACTTTCTTTTTTTTCTTATAGTAATAATATTTCATTAGAGTCGAATTAATGAGAGAGAAGAATTGTTTTATGTGGCGCTTAAAGCAAACGGGATTTGTTCGCGACTCAGCGTCCCTTTTTGCGACGAGGAACCTCTGTGAACTTCGGGCGAGTTTGACGCAGCCATACACTCGACGATTATTTCATTTGCTTTTAGGCATTATGCGTTTGTGCCTAACGTGCAATGCAGTGGAAATTTTATTCTTTTTGTTATTACTGTTAGATAAAAGTAATTTGCAAGCTGTTTAAATTCACATATTCGATGTTGTTCTTTGCAAAAAACTCTCTCGTCGTCCGATTTATGTGACAATATGCTCAGGTGCGACGATTTTCACTTATTTCGTGCTTATTATTAAATAAGTCGCGCTCTTGTGCCTCTATTCATTTTTTTCTCAAAAAATAGAGAAAATCGGTTTCTTGATCTCGAAAGGGGAACTGTGATCTTTCCTTGCGAGCAAAAACGCCTTCCAAGAAAATCAAGTAATACTGCACTGAAGAGCACTTGAAAAACCTTTTATGACGCGAAATAATGAACTTATGGCTCATAAGAGAAGTTATCACTCTACTGTTGTATGCTCGAGCATCATTCAAATATACCGCAGTTTCGTCGATCAGAAACCTCAAGTCTGAACGAGGATGAATTATATTTGTCAGCTGTAGTGCTTCTTGAGGTTTTCCTCGAAGAGAAACGATCGAATGTGGCTCATTCTTCATTACTTCGAATTGTAGCTTTCTCCTTGCAAAATCTTTTATATTGCAGTCGATTTTGATATACGAATATTCGGGTCTTAACGATAAACAAAACATACTTCATACATCACATTCAGTTAGCCAATTAATCGAAGTCACCTGAAAGAGGCAAGCAGTTACACCTGAAAATAACGAAAGAAACGTAAAAACACGCGGGTTAAAAACAAGGCAAGCAATTGAACGAGGAACGAGTCGGAAAACTTTTTCAAAAGGATATGGTAACGCTGCGTACTCTTGTGCAGAGATCGGCGTGACTCGGTTCGCTGTTCGCAACTAGTGTGCTCAGCTTCTCTGTAACTGTGTCGACTGCTTGCCCTATCTAAAGGTGGGACTCAACGGAGCTTCAGTCGCCATCACCTTGTGCCATTATGAGTGTGTGTTTGGGGTGGGGGTAGATGAGGGTGGTAAGGGAGTCGGGCTTGGGAGTGCCTGAAAGCTGTGTCAGCACGTTAGTGCTAACTGACCGCTTTTCACCTATCCATGTTTTTGCTTCTCTGTACCCTCATTCTTTGGTTTGTTGAGTTTTGCTCAGCGATGGTCGTCTGACTGGGATATGAGCATGGCTTGCAGAAGCCTGTTAAGAATGATTTTCAGTAGCATATTAACCAGAGTAAGTTAATTCTGCATTTTGACCTGCACAACAGAGGTCAAAAAAGATCTTATGGCGGCACCGTAGGGGCAAGCCAATGCACGTAAGGAGGAAATAAGAAGAGTGTGCATTTTCTTGAATTAACTTGAAATGAATAGTGTATTCAAGAATTGGAAAAGCGCATCAGGTAGCTGATGCGGTATGCACTTTTGTAGTCCCTCGTGCTGCACTTTTCACTGTCGTTCGTAAGTGGCAGACAGTTATCAGACCGGACGTGAGTATTAAATGGTTTTTTGTCATCAGACTGATGCCCACAAATATGCCCAAGGAATTGGAGGAAGAAAGGGGGTGGACAGAGATGGTTGATCCTGTGGAGCCCTCCTTCCTTCTTACCCTTGTCTTATGGATTCACTGAATGACCATATGAAGCAGTTTAGGAAGTATTACGTAAACTACTCTTACCATCGTCTGGGGTCGATGGTCGTAGTAAGTGGCGACTGCCCTGCATAAATTGCTTTAGCCACTCGCTCACATTGCTATCCGGGCACCAGTTTTTTTCGTGGTACGTCTAAAGTCGTCTTTACTGCAGCATATCCCGCCTGATCTGCTCATAACACTGGCGACTGCGACAGAACGGTTGGCCTATTCGTTTAGTTCATCCTGCGGTTACATTGGACTACGACGCCTTCCTTTAAATAAATCGCACCGTCCTCTCGCGACCTTCACCGCACTCTTTCTAAGCAGTGAATCTCGAAGCGATTCCCGCCGCTTGTTTTCCAACGAACCATTTCCTCTTGATTCAATTCTGAAAGGTTAGTTCATGTCGTTACATATAGATTTAGCATTCATATACATTTCCTGTCGTACTTTTGTGAGTTACCAATTAATAATAACCGTTGTTTATTTGTCTGTGTTTGTTATTAGCGTCGATGAACTCCTAAAGACTTCGGTTTGAGGTGTTGAGTGCATTGCTCAGGTATCTTGAAATTATCTTCAACTGATGCATGCAGTTAGTGGTGCACCTTTTCTGAAACAATTCAGTAGGCATGCGTATACCGTGATGCAGGAAACTGCGTGGAAAACTTGATGAACGTATGCAAAGACTATTGGTCGGAAAGGAGCTGGCTTGGAGGGGGACATCAGTGAGTAGGAGCAACGTGAACGTCACAATTTATCGTAGTTTACACCACTTTAAATATCAAGCACTTTCCGAATGCTCTCCTCCCTCCCTCTCACCCCCCCCCCCCCTGCCTTCTCTCCATCCTCTTATAAAGGTTTTATTCTGCGGAGAGCCTTTTTGAGATTTTATTCTATTCATAATTTGTTGTTATAGTAAGTTTTGCATATTGCGCAAAGTGGTTACTTATCATATGTGTTGATAGTCCCCTTTATGCATATATATATATATATATATATATATATATATATATATATATATATATATATATATATATATGCATTTTTGTGTTTATGTGCATTTATGTGTGTGTTTCATGTGTAATTTTCAGTAGCTGTTAAGGAGGTTCGCTTATGTTGGAAGGGTAGCTCAGGTTGATATTGCCCTTCTTATCTTTGCACCCATTTACGCAACAGAAGTTGTTGAATTTGCGTCAAAAAAGCAGCGAGAGAATGCAATGAGAAGAGAGCTTTGTGTTCAAATCGTTGTTTCTGTTGGCCATAAAAATTGTTCGCGATTTAAGAAGGCGGATCCGTTGTGTTACCGCATTTTTGTTTTTCATTTTTCTCGAGTCTTAAATTAATGGTTAGTTTGTTGAATTGAAATGCATGACGCACGTTATATTGGTCTCCCCGGTACTCTTCGCCATTTACTTCGATTGTCACGTAGGAATCCACTATGCAAGTTTGCTCCAGCTAAAGTGCATATTTGTTCGCTTCCTTGGCGCGCTTTCTTCATTTTTTTCAATGAAATCCTGCTATAACCGTTGGACTTGCCGTTCCCATTATCTTCTGAATATATTTTGGCATTATGCGCCTATCGAATTCCAAACGAAACCCTCACTTGTCTGCCAGGCTTGTCGATCGTGTCTAACCTCTGGACACTCCTTCGCTGACGTACTCTCGCCGATTTGTTTCAACGTCTGGTGTATATTATTTGTTCGATTGGTTTGTTGCGTGCGTTTTGCGCAGTATCGAGCAGGTCGTGTGAGAGTGTCAGACTACACGGTGATCTGGCGTCGTTGAGACACGTGTGTCACATCGTTTCTGTGTGGGTTGACTTGAAGTCATAGGCGGATGTAACGTGCTGTGATCTTTAAATGATCTTTTGTTACTTTGTGATGTTTTGGGACGGCCATGTCGAGTTTCGAGCTCGTGTGCTCTCTTACTGCCCAACTAATGACAGTTGTTGGTGTTCACAATATGTGCGCACCGTTGGCAGTGATGTGGATGTAAATGACAGCTGCTCAGCACGATATCGCATGTTCCATCTGCAGTAACTTGGAGATTCATCTTAACTTTATATTATCGTTATGTTCTAAATACATATGCGTTGTAGAATACTGATGCGTGATGAGTGCTGTCGACAACTTTTTGGGGTTCGTGAAGTGGGGATTTTATAGTCGGCTAAGCGCGAGAGGCACGAGCCTTGAAGTTTGCAACATTAGACTTTTGTGACGGTTGTCATAACGTATGAGTTGAAGTCACTGCATTTGTTTACCTTTCGATAGCAATTGAGGAGTTGAAAGGTGACGCATGTTCCTTTGCCTTCCGTATCTTCTGATTACTGCTAAGTAAACATTCTGTTTTTGCGAAACTTTCCTATGCACAACTTACTCTAACATTTCAAGTTTAAAAAGGATTTAGAAATTCCTCCTCTTCCTTTTCGTTACTCGAAAATATTGGTTTATAACTGATAACGAGTTTTATTGTTTGGGCACTTCTGCTCTCAACCTCACCTATGCTTACATTTCTTCTGTGTGGAGTGGCGAATAGTTATAAGAACGGTGAGGGTCTTTTATCGTGGAAACTGTGTTTGAGAGTTTTATTGAAAAGTTTGCTGAGGTATTGCAATGAAAATATTCGTTTTGTTTTCATCGCTTATAGGATGGGTTTTTTATTTGCACGATTCTGTTTCATTCACTCACTTATTTTCCCGTTTGCTTTTATGAAACGAATAGAAATGAGTGAGAGGACGCTCATAGGGAATTTCCAACTTCATTTTGTGGTGAGATTATGCGATTATCCAAAGAACGATGATATAAGCGCTTCGTCGGTGAAACCCTTGGGATTCCGCATTTCGGTTGTATCCATTCGTTCGTGCAACGAAATTAAAAACTTTGTCTTTTTATGCACTCTTGCGAACCTACATTTCCATAACACTCTAATGATAGAGTCGTATCTGTGTGTATGTTTATGTCTGCCTTCTTGTCTGCTAGATTCACTGGTAATCACTGTGTCTATGCAACGCACACCACACGACAGTCTCCTATACAATTCACACATCGTTCTGTCTATTTCAGAAGGTGAATCAATAATTCGGTATATCTGGGTACATTTTATACCAGTTAAAATATATAAAAGCGAATTGTTTGAGGATTTTTACGAGTGGTTTGATCACTTAATCAGTGATGAAGTATCATATAGCATGTTTCATTGTTGGCAGCGGTCGATCAAGTGAGTGGAACGCGAGGGCACCTAGTGTTACTCCACTTGTCCCTCTACCTTTGTAGAGGTCTGCTTGGAACGTTGTTTTGCGTAACTCAGAGTTTTGTAGGGATGAAGAGCTGAACACAGCGGTGTCAAGGGAGTTAGACAGCTGTTTATTAGAAAGGTGTTAAACGGAATGGAATAGTGGAAGAGAAGAATCCAAAAATCGATGCACAAATTTTGAGACGTTTAAACGTCACTTCCTCATTCATGTTGCACTGACGGGAAAGTGAAGCATGGATAGGAATGTAAGTAAATATTGAACTATCTTTGCAAATTTCCGTCCGAATTTGGAGGTACTGACGTCAGAGACACGAATACCCGAGAATGAAACGGGGAGCATTCACGATTGCCGGTGGATGGGGCGGCTGGCTATATTTGCGCTGGCAGTCACGTGGGCAATGCATATGTGTGTGCTCGCGTAATTTTCGTGCGAATTGCGTCAGCTATAACGGGCGTTGCGGAGAGTCGCGCTTCCTTGACCATTTTTTTGGTTGAGAACGTTTTTGAGAAGTGCTCTTGCCGAGTAATAAGTTGAGTTCGACCTTTTTTGTTTAGTTCCGTTTCTCTTTCCTTTCATGTGCTCTTGGTATTTATTTACGCTTATGCAAGGTTTTATAAATATCTTTGACGCATTTGCCATTTGTTGTTTTTCTGTTACTAGAATGCGATATTTATACTTCCTAATTTTGCTGATGATGAGGAGGTTTTAGAGTTGAATAAAGAATGCTTCTTTTCTTGCTGAAAGTAACCTGTCGCCCGGTAAAATGAAGGTAATTACGCTTACTCACGTTTAATCCATCTCGCTGTTAATAACTTCGGAAATACTAAGC